>OZ005651.1:40434334-41654334 GCA_963930645.1 Salticus scenicus | reverse complement strand
AAAATATGTCTGTTAAAAAGTGACTATTCCTGTACATCTAAGCACTTTGTAAAGTCGCAAAAAGAGGTTACATAGGTCTCCAAATACAAAATGTACACTTTACAATTTTGAAAAACTTAAATAAGAATTAAAAAACTTATGATCAATAGAAATAAATTCAATGTTCACATGTATTATGATATATTTTAAAGTTAGGAGATTCTCTAATCTGTTATCAAATCACTTTATATAACAACAATTTGACTCAATTCTTTGACATATTAAAAAATCTTTAAAGTTTTATATCAATATGATTGTTCAAAATTTTTGGTCGTGATTCAATAAAAATCTCGTTAAAATAAAAATAAAAAAAAGTGTATTTTTACTACGGATAACACGTCATATTAATATTAAAATCTGAAAGTTTTGTATTTTTTCTCTATATTAAGAAAAAAAATATTATATGAGAAAAAAACAGAAATTTTCAAAAAAAAAAAAATCCTTTTTAAAATTTGGAATTTTTTTTTAAATTGCTTTATTAATGTTTAAAACGCTCATAGACACTATTTCGCAGGAATGTCAAACGTTGTGAAATTTTGAGAATGATACTAAATTAAAGAACTGGTGTAGAATCAATATTTAAACTTAAAAACTTCCTCACATACCATGAAATTAATAAAAGCTCCACTGGTTTCAAAAAATCGTGGCCTTTCTTCTTCAGGTGCAAAACACGTGCTACTACGTTGGAGGCAAAAGCAAGACTACTTTTGCCTCCAAGGTTTTGCCTCCACATGTTTTGCACCTGAAAAAGAAAGGTCACGTTCTTTCAAAACCGGTAGAGCTTTCATTAATTGTATGTTGTGTAAAGGAGTTTTTAAAGTTAAATAGCTTTGAGAATGGTTTACATAGTTCGAATGGTTCTGTTGGTTGAAGCAAAGCATTAGTTTGATTTGGATTGTTTTGGATAAGGCTGTAATGGTAGTTACTGTGGTAGTTGCCAAGTCTAGTTTTCGGTGAAGTTTTCGTGTATGGTTAGATCGTAAGACATTTTGAAGGAAGTTCGTTATAGCAAATATTTAAAGTGATACTCCACTAATGACCTTGTTAAATAGCGAGACTTTCAAGATAGGGAAATTGAGTTTCAGAGAGTTTATTTCGGAGTTGCGTTCTACAGAGTTTAGCTCTAGAGAGTACGACTAGAGTTTTTTCCTCCACAAGCTGTTGTATGTTTTTAAGAGCTCTTTTCTTCAAAGATGCTAGTGATACTACTAAGCTATTTCAAACAAAAAGGTATATTATTTGCAATATTAAAAGTCACTTGTCGCAAAGTATTTTAGTGAGCATACACGTTTCACACATTTCTTTATGACATGCATTATAGATCAATATTTAATATCTCCATCCCCTTATTAAAGTGTAAAATAAATTTGTTAAGTTTTACTATTCCCGTTCTTTTTGTTCCACTCGCTACATTTTTACAGCTACGACATGTCAAATCAGGAATTTCACGGTCAAGCAACTCCCCAATGTTAAACTTTCGATTTCAAAATTTTGTTGATTTTACAAATATAGTACATTTATCGTATTTATTAAAATGGAAGGTCATCAGATGGATGGAAGTGGACCCGTCCTCTGCTGGGAGTGCTAGACGTCTTAACCCTTTAACGTTCACTACTTAATTTATTTTAAAAATTACTAAACTAGTTTTAAAAATGGCTTTTAGACACATAGCTGATCATAAATATTTAAAAAATAAAAAATTAGCATTTTTCCTTTTCGAGAAATTTTCGGTTTGAAACATCTGTAAGTAAACCTTATTAAATTCAAATAATATTTAATTTAATTAATAAATCACTTTATAAGTAAACATTATCGACAACAAAAACTCGTAAAAGTTGCATAGATACCAAAATTTCAATTCGTTCCGGAGTATTTTAGGTAATTCGGATCATTTAAATTACACTGCCACCAAAATTTACGAACAAAATTAAAATATAGGAAATTTTAAATTTTTCACGTTAAAGAAAGGGCTTTTTCTGCTATATTATAAATGTAAATTTTTGCTAAAAAATTTCCGGGATGAGTTTTTGCACTTGAAAATTAAAATTAGGTGTTCCATCAGCGGGAACATTGCGACTGAAAGGGTTACTGCGTCTCGAAGACTTTAGAATAAGATCGAATCTGAAAATTCTGTTTCATCGAGGTCTGTTTCCAGTCACTTTCACTCACATGTTGCAAAAAATCTCAACATAGTTCCTTAGCGACTTCAGTACTAATAAACAAACATTATTGTAAACCAATTCATTGCAAAAAAATTTAGCAATTTCAAATTAATAACGAAAAACATTAGACAGCCCTGCAGTTAATCACACAGACAGCCCTGCAGTTATTGTTCGTTTTCATAAAATTTAGGTAAAATATTTCGCATCACATCCTGACTAGGAAGTAAAGTTGTACAAAATTTGTGCCCTATTCTAAGCTTTCGGTCATACTTCTTAAGTAAAACTTGACTTGGTTTTAATAGTATCTACAAATTTATACTTTCCTTGTTAATTTTTTTTTTTCAATTTCAAATTTCATAAATGATTAAATCAATGAATACTACAGGTATGTAGTTATTTTATTTTATTTATTGATTTACTTATTTATTTTATGACATTTCAGAAATAAGACTTCATTTTTCTCTTTCAAATTTCTTGTATACAGGATTACGTTAAAATTTATCTTTTCTGTTTTTTAAATATATAGTCTCTTGTAAAATACATGACATAAAGAGTAACTACATGTCATCAGAAATCTTTTTCTAATTATAATTAATGCCAATCAATCTAAAGTTAATGTTAGTAATTTAAAAGATAGTCCTCTGATAAAATAATTTGAAACATCCAGTTTATATGTGTATATACGTACAACAAAATTTGAAATATATGATTCAGTTTTTTTAGAGAAAATATAATATGTTTTTAAATTTAATATGATCGCATTTATTGTTTATAATAGTTATTTTCTGAGTTATTTTCTTTTTTTAAGTACTTTTAAACAGTAGGGAAAACTAGGGAGACTTGAACCAGTTTTTATTTTCCAACCCTGCAGATTGAGCTGAATAAAAAATATGAGCAAATATTCTGTTATTTTGTACGTACTGTGGCTAAAATGATAGCATAGTTCTTACAAGAAATTTTGCAAAATAAAAAATAAATTCCTTAAGTCTGCACATACGTCAAGTGTTCCTAAGCCTAAGGAGACTTGACCACCTACTTAGGGCAGGGGTCGTACTCTCCGCCCATTTTTCAGGACATTCTCAGAGACAAGAAAATTCCGCCTTTTTTGCCACCACTAATTTCATTTCATGCAGAAATATTTCTGTACATTTACAGTGATATGCCATGATTATACAGGGTAGGAATTATTTTTTAAAAATGTGGTAGCAATAAATTAAAAATTTTTTCATTTATGAGCGTGTCCTGAAAAAGGGCGGAGAGTACGACCCCTGTTAGGGAGACATGACGCAAGAAAACTCATAGGTATTAAACAGAAAAACACTGTTTTTGTGATTTAAACGTTTTATAGTTTAATTTTGTGGAAGATTTTAGTGAATACAAAAAAAAATGCTTATTGTTTCCTTTTGTTTTTCTCATGCTTTGTACTTTTTACATTAAGAGCATTTTTTGCATTTCTTTTGCCAAATTCTTTTTATTTTCTTCTTTTTGATTCTTTCTTTCTTCTATTTCTCTTCTGTTTGGTGTGACAGTAGCTAACATATTCTTGTCCTTCTTCTTTTCAATTATTTATTATGTAATAATTCACTGAGCTCAATGATTAAAAATATTTTAGTTATTTCTTAAATAAAAATAATTTATTAGGCCTAAATATTCACAATATTTTACCTGTTTCTTAATATATATATATATATATATATATATATATATATCATTAAGCCTAAATCACAATATTTTATTAATTCATTGGATAAAAATCCTTTAATCAAACAAAGAACCTTAAATAAAAATTTCCATTAAATCTGTAACGCCGCCAGTGGGCGTCTCTTCCACAATTTTTATTTCTTTGTAATATACCCAATATTCAAAATTTGTACAACCAATATACTATGGATACAACTACTTTGGTTAGAAATAATATAATTGTAATGTATATCCATTTGTAATACGAGTATAAATGTGAATACATAAAAATTTGTCCTGAAATGTTGTATCTCGGGAGAATAACGCCCACTATCAAAAAGACAAAACCATGCGGTCACGAAAATGTTAATCATTGTGTCAAATCTCCGTAGTTTGCTTGGTCAAGTCTCCTTAAGTTGTGTTTCTTTGTTAATCCTAATTTTTTAGCAACTTTCATTACAGTTATATAAAGTTACTATATACCAATATGTAGCTAAGACAGTGACTAAAAAAGCTATACTTTTGAAATTGACTTGCGTTATAACTGGAAGATCAAATTTAACAGTCCAAGATCTTGAAAATTTACTTGAAAGATGCAGTATCAATCAACACTAAACTGGTAGAAAACCACTGATAATTCTGCAATGGCTGTTCACTGCAAAATCCTGTTGTATGATTAGTCAATCAGTATAATGACTAACATTTTCCTAAAGTTTCCCTTTCATAGGAAAAACCCTCATGGGAGAAGTCTCCCTATGGATCAAGTCCGCCTAGTTCCCCCTATCGAGAAGATTTTATGTATCTTTTTTTATTTATTTTATTATTATTTATGCATTTATTTTTATCTATTTATTTTTTTATATATTCATTTCATTGATTTATTTTAGATACACTGCTATTTTAATGCCCTATTTTCAACCGTCATTTCTGTATTTTTTTTTACCACAAAAATAAATGCAAAATTATGTTAAAAAACATTTTACGATTGTTAAAGTTTACTTTTCATCAGTCATAATACTTACTTTTTAATGATATATATAAAGTAGATTTACTAATTGATGGAAAATATGCAGAAAGAAATTCATTCTAAAACTGAATCTTCTACCTTAAAAAGAATAATTAATGTTTTTACTTGAACGTAAGATGAAATGCTGTTAACATCACGCTTCTTCTTCTTCTTTTTTTTTTTTTTTTTTTTCATTCGAAGGGTCATAGTTAAAGATACTATTAAATAAAAACTTTTCCCAGAAAACTAAAATGAAGACAAAGAAGCTAAAACTCAAAAGAAAGAATTATCAATTTAAGTGTCTCTAGAGGACGTATTGATTAATTAAGAGATCTTTTCTGTGACTCATCGTCATGAAGAAACTTGATAAGCTTCTTTTTTCCATTTACTTGCAGTACAGATGATGAGATTAAGTTTTAAAAAGATTTTTACTTTTCGAGATTTTGCGAATTTTTAATTTAGTATCGAGAGAATATTTTTGACATGTTTTTTTAATTAAAGTGTTTTCTAATATATACATTAGTTAGAAATGAACATGTATCTGTGAAAAATAATTAGTATTGATTAATTTTAAGAATTGTTTAATGCTTAAATATATATTTCTAATGTAGCCTAATAACATTTTGGTTAAGCAAACAGATGTTCTCTACAATGATTGATACTAAAAAATTTAAATTTTTAAAACATCCGCAGCAGAATTGCTGCCAATTTTAGCAACAAACATTTACGCTTTTAGATATCCACAGTTGTGCCTATAGCCTATGTATATCACTTTTACATAATGAGTAAAAAATTTATAAGTCAAAATTATACACAACATTCATATTTATACGATCAGTGTATAATGCATAAAAATTTATTAATACAAAACATTTCCATCATATTAGGCTTTCATTCATAGCATAAATGTAAATAAAGAAATTAACTTGCTGATTAAATTTAAGATGAAAAACATGCTAGTGAGCAGTATCTAATATTTAAATTAATTGAAAATGTGTTAACGTAAACAGGTTGCGTTTAAAATTCTTCTCCCTACCTCTATCAATATGACATAAGAAAAATAATTATTAATTAATTAGACTTACTTTAATTAACTATTATTAATCTAAATTACAATTACAGTTCTAAATAATATACAGGAAGGATTATTTATTAGCATAACGATTACAGGGATGGAACACGGGCGCAGAACTCATACCGGAATCCGTCTAAGAATTTTCTCTACTTATAATATCGTTGATTTAAGAAGAAGAAAATTTTCTTACATTGATAGTGGTATGAATTCTGCGCCCGTGTTCCATCCCTGCGATTATTTATTAAACATGTATAACCTTTATTTAAAAAATAAATACATATATTTCAAAATTCTAAATTTTATATTCGTAAAGCAACCCCCGTTACTAAATTTAACTGCAAAGCTGCCATTTTCTTGGTAAAATTAAAACAATTATAATTTATTCTACTCTTAACTAATCTTAATCAAATTTTGATAGGAACATTTATATAGAGAGAGCTTGAAGACTCTGCCTTTTTTTCAGGACTCTTTGATAGATGAGAAATTTTCACCTTCATTGCTACCACAATTTTTATAAAGAAATTTTTACCCCATTTTTATAGCAATGCATTCTGATTAAATAGTAGTGAAATTATTGTATAAAAATAATGGTAATAAAAAAAAACCCCAAAAATCCTCATTCTTGAAAGTGTCCTGAAAAAAGGGCGGAGACTTCTAGCTCTGTACTTTACATTCAAGTGAAGTCAGGGGTCGTACTCTCCGCCCCTTTTTCAGGACATTCACAGAGATAAGCAATTTCAGCCTTTTCTGCCACCACTAATTTCATGCAGAAATAATTCTGGTACATTTACATCAATGTGCTATGATTATACAGGATAGAGATTATTTTATAAAAATAGTGGTAGCAATTAATTTGAAAATTTCACATCTATGATGTTTTCTGAAAAAAGGTCGGAGAGTACGACCCCTGAGTGAAGTTTTAAATGTCTTTTTGTGTCAAAAAAATATATAAATTTAAAATATAAAAAATAGCAATATTAAATTTGTATAAAATTTAAAGAAGGAGCAGCATTCATTTTCTACTTTGATCATCTCTTTCTCTCTCTCTCTCTCCACTTCGTTTTATGATCAACATGTCAATAAGATCAGAGAACAGTGCTGAGTGACCGACATTTCACAATATAGGTCATACTATTAAAATAAATATCTATATCTTTCGATTCTTATCAAGCAATTTCGAAAGATAATTTAGATTTTTTATGTGCCAGTTGTTCTAAAAATTTTGAATTTATTTCTAAAACAACAACGTTTTCAAGTTGCTCGAGAGTTCCTTTCTCATTGCGCTTTCTATTTAAAATAAATTATTGCTAGTGATGAAACTTGGATCTAGTTTTTTATACAGAGACAGTTCAGCAATAAAGATGATAACGATTGAAATAGGTAGTAAGACTGGAAAATAAAATAAAATAAACTATATCAAAGTCACGTAAAATCAAAGTAATGTCGAGAGTTTTCTTTGTCATGCCGTATTTAAGTAAGGCTGAAATGTGACATAAAAATTCATGGGTTTTGCACCTTTATAATGAGACTTCCCTTGGTGCCATAAATATTTGACAAAATATTCAACAAATATAGATCCATAAGCTGAGTCATATATACCTGATCTGATCAAAAGAAAATCCTGTAAAACCCTGAAGTTTCATAAAAATCTATTTAACGCAAGTATTGAGAATTGGAAAAATCATTGGCGAAATGCATTGTAGTCAAAAGCGATTCTTTTCCAAGAAATACTTTAACCCTTTGCCGCTCAGTGTTCCACTACATGGAACACCTAATTTTAATTCTCAAGTGCAAAAACTCATCCCGGAAATTTTTTAGCAAAAACTTACATTTATAACAAAGCAGAAAACGCCCTTTTTTTCAACATGAAAATTTAAAATTTCTACTATTATAATTATGTTCGTAAATTCCGGTGGCAGTGTAATTTAAATGATCATAATTATCTTGCCCCGCAAAGGGTTAAAATACTCCGGAATAGATTGAAATGTTGGGATCTATGCAACTTTTACGAGTTGTTGTTGTCGATAATGTTTACTTATAAAGTGATTTATTTATTAAATTAAATATTATTTGAATTTAATAAGGTTTACTTACAGATGTTTCAAACCGAAAATTTCTCGAAAAGGAACAATGCTAATTTTTTATTTTTTAAATATTTATGATGAGCTATGTGGCTAAAAGACATTTTAAAAATTAGTTTAGTAATTTTTAAAATAAATTAAGTAGTGAACCTTAAAGGGTTAACTTCTAATCATTCCGAATACATTTTAATCGCAGTAGTATGGTATGTTATGCATACAATTTTATTATGCATGATACAAATAGTGTAAAAATGTCTAATAGTATGTAGTAATGACAGTATTGGAAAAAAGGTTACAAATATATACATGAAATAATTACTGAGTAATAAAATAAAATATGCAGTTACATTTATTCTGAAGTGCTGGTTTCTGCTGTAAAGTTTGCTTCACATGAAAAAATATGCTATAGATATAAACACTATTACAGGGGTGGAACACGGGCGCAGAATCTATTTAAGAAACGGAATCTATTTAAGAAATTTCTCTACCTGTAATACCATTGATTTAAGAAGTAGAAAATTCTCTTACATTGATAGTGGTATGAATTCTGTGCCCTTGTTCCCTCCCTGCTATTATAAAAACCAGATATATGTTTTTTTTTTTTTTTTTTTTTTTTTTTAACTTCTTTAAAATTTAAACGAAATTTAATTTAAAGAAAATGTAATAAGTAAATGTAGCTCGAAGTCTCCGCTCTTTCTTACGACACTTCAAGAATGAGAAATTTTCGCTTTTTTTACTACCACTATTTTTATACGATAATTTCACACCTATTTAATCAGAACACATTGCTGTAAAAATACGGTAAAATCTCTGAAAAAAAATTGTGGTAGCAATGAAGGCGAAAATTTCTCATCTCTGAAAGTGCCCTGAAAGAAAGGCGGAGACCTCGAGCTCTGATGTAGCTTGAAAAATATTAAAAGATTGACAAACAAAGGGATTTTAAAAGGGAAACATGAAACCGACTTTTAAATTACTTATTGAGTAAGATAAAAGTATACAGATCAAGAAATGTGTAAAAGGAAAAAAAAAAAAAAAAACTGTAAGAAATTTTAATGCATAGTTAATGATAAGTTATTATAATAATGCATTAAAAACGAAAAAATAAAATAAAATAAAAGCAAATTTCTTTTAAGGTGAAAAATATTCAGAGATCGAAGTCTCTGCCTTTTTTACAGGACACTTTCATAGATCAGAATTTTCGTCTTCATTGCTGCCACAATTTTTATTCAGAAATTTTTACCATTTTACCGCATTTTTGTAGCAGTGTGTTCTGATTAAATAGGAGTGAAATTATCGTATAAAAATATCAATACAAAAAACCCTTAACGGGTTAAAACTTTGTGACGCAGCACTGTACTTTATGGTTATAAGAATTAGAAATACGTGTCTTAAAAATAATGATATCAAATTTTCAGTGACGCTTTGATATTAATTAAATTATACATAGATTTTCTTATTTGAATTTGCTTTTTCCTTTTATTTATATTTACAGTGTAAACGTTATTTTCAACATAAAATAATATATAGCATTTACTCATTGATACCTTTCCATTCACATCTCTTATACTATGAAAGCATGTGTTTTAAAAAAAATTATAGGAAATTCCAGTAACGCAGTGGTGTTACATTAAGTGATTTGTTTTTAAATTTCTCTGCAATTATTTTGTTTAACATATTAAAGTATATGTGCACATTGAAATATTGCTTTTAATTTTCAAATACGCTGTCAAATATATCACTTTCATTAAGCTTATATTATGTCCTGAAATATATTTATTTCAATGAATTATTCTATCTTTTGCGTCACGCCATCCAAAACTGAAAAAAATTTCACAGTTTTTTTCTTTGCATCACGATATCTATTTGCATGCATTTTCAATTTATTTGGATGAAATGACACAAAGTAAACATTTCCATATATTTTACTTACAGTTTTGGATGGCGTGACGCAAAAGATAGAATAATTCATTGAAATAAATTATGAATTTAATTTAAAAAAAAATCTTAATCTATTCAAAATTTTATTATATTTTTGTAATTTATATATTATATATACTAGAAACTTAATGAGCAAATTAATTATTTTCAAATTCTGTTTTAAGAATTTTTTCAATCTGTAGTTTAAGTGATTTATCACCTAATTTTGAAAAAATTACAAATATTTGCATATGATTATCATATTATTTGTCATTTTTATGAAAATAAAGGAAAAATTTTTTGTCGTTGCAATCACCTTTTAAAATAGAACCAATTTTGAAAGTTAACAACGTATCAGCATGAAAACAATGTAAATACAAAGAATATTTTTGATAAACAAATGTCATATAAAATACAAGTACCTAAATAAATAACTCATTTAATATATATATTAAAAAAAGAAAAATATTTTTTTTTTATTTTTTGTGTTCATTTTTGACGCTTTCCGATAGATGGAGCCAAAACGATTATTTGATATTCAGTATTTCAGATGGAAGAGAAGAAATTCGTCCGCGAAACTGCCGCATCACAGTATTTTCGGAGTAAAAAATAGTTCGATTTTTAAACTGAGTTATAAAAAAAAACAAGAGTTTTCCTAGGGAAAAGGGAGATGTCAGGCACATCAGATAAAAGCGATTAATATCATATATAAATTAAACTAAATTCGCTCGAGCCAAATTCGAGAAAAAATTCTTACGCATATAGTCCGTCCATTTATAACTTAAATGAGCCAATTCATATCTCGAAATATATTGCACGCAGAAACGTAGCTATTTCAGGGTAGGATCAGACAGAAGGTGAAAGTCTATTTTGAAAATATCAGAACATAACCTCCCATATTTCCTGAGATATTAAGTGTCGGCTTTCAGCGGTTTCCTTGATCTTAAAATTCCTGTATATATAAGTGTCGCAGTTTTCGTTCGTTTTTCCGTTTCCGCTGAGTGTCGTGGCGTTCGTTTGTTTTTGCGCTTGCGTCACTAGAAAAACTGCCGTTTTTCATGATATAAGTGTCGCAGTTTTCGTTCGTTTTTCCGTTTCCGCTGAGTGTCGTGGCGTTCGTTTGTTTTTGCGCTTGCGTCACTAGAAAAACTGCCGTTTTTCATGATTGGTAGCAAAAAAAGCGAAAATTTCTCATTCTTGAAAGTGTCTTGAAAAAGGGCGGAGACTTCGATATTACGAGTTCTGATGTTACACATTAATAGCCCATCCCATTCATAAATATTTTCTAATTCTTTTTTCTTTCTTTCTTTAACTTTTTTTTAATAACTGAGCTAGCAATTTATACTAATGTCTATATTAAGGAGGAATACTCAAAACCTTCCAATAAAAATACTTTTCTCTTTTACAGTTTACAATTTCACAACAACAACAACAACAACAATAATAAAAAGAAGAAAAGAAAAGAAAAGAAAAGACATGTCAGTTTTAGAAAAGAAAATATTTCAATTAATTATAAGTACTTATAGTCATTAAAAATGTAAAAATAAATCAAAAAAAATAATCTTTAACATTAAAGATTTTAAACCTTATACTGTAAACTACGTAAATTTTCTTTCTGTTTTAGGTAAAGGAATTAAATATACAATGATAATTCTGAATTAAAAAATTCTGTGAAAAGTAAGGGATTACACCACCTGTCAAATTTAGCTATTCATATGCAAAAAAAAAAAAAATAAAATAAATAAATAAATAAAACATAAAATAAAAATAAAATAAAAAATGGTTTTGTTACTTTTTAGTTTACTAAGTAAAAGACTTTCTCAATTTATATCTTTTTGTTATATTTCGGGACGAGAGACAAACAATGTACTTAAGTTTCTCGTTCAAAGAAAGAAATGAATATATCGAACAGAAAATAACACTTTTCGGCTTTTAAAATGCAAATGAAGATTCTTTTAATGGATAAGAAAGTAAGCCATTTAGTATGAGGCTATCAAAATTAAAGGAGAAATTCTAACTATTTAGTCTTTAAAACTTCAATAATATGTTATTTATAACGCAATTAAGACAATTTACTACCTTTTAAGTGCACTATAGTTACTTATACGTATTTCATCCAAAGAAAGTGTAGTTAAGATTATTATTAATATTATTATTACTCTCATGGATTGGATACTGGCTGACACAAAAGTTTTTTACTAGCATGTTAAAATTAAGTTTTGCTCGAATTATGCGAGGAAAATTGATGAAGCTTAAAATATTCGCTTTTTTAAAAATGCATTAAAACAACTTTTATGGACTTTTATTTATTTATTTTGTTTAAATACATATATATATATATATATATCAGTTTAATTTTATTTAAATGAATCCTCTATGTATTCACAAAACTTTATTTACCATTATAAAGAGGGATTAAAAACAGTATATTATGTGTTTGATTATATTTTGGTTTTAGTGTTTTATTTTATTTTATTACATTTAATTTTTTTGCATTTTGAATTTGTACAGAAAAAAAAATATATATATATATCGAAGCGGTTTTATTTTGTTTTTATAGTTTCATAGTTTGCATATTTTAAATTTTTTCAACAATTCACCCTAAAGCCAGACATGATCACTTGTCATGGAAAAGAAAGCGCAAAATTTTAAAAGATTTCGCTCTTTATATAAAACATTGTTGAAACTAATAGTTCTCATTTAAATTTAAACAAGAAATTTTTAATTCAGGTAAAAAGCATTTTTCTTACAACTAAAATCCATGAAACAATGCATGTCTTTGCATTGTTAGATAATGATTTATTATTCATCATCGATTTTTAATATTTTTACTAGAAATGAATGCTGTTGCAAAAAGATTGAAAAATAATGGTATATTTTCCAATTACGCCGCAGAAGTTAAATCCACAGAAAACTACATATTCAATTTCGAATTTTTCTAAGACTTAGATGGATACATTTGAAGACGACTATGTTTCGCGGTAGAGATGTGATATTACAAAAGGCGCCAAATACTTAAAACGCCATATATTCTACATTCTTTGGGTATATTGGTGAGAATGACAGTTAAAATTTCAGTGTTTAATGTGTGTGTTATATACAGGGTCACCCATTTGAAAATTCAATAATTCGCCGAGTAATATAGGTAGAGAAATAAAAATTGACACATATGCTTGAAATGACATGGGGTTTTATAAACAAACCCCACAAAATTGGCAGTTAACAGTTCATGATGATGTTGGATTTTGTACGGATATCATTGGAAGGTACATTTTAGTGATCACCAATTAGCAGTACGTAGAATGCCGGTACAATGTTCGATTTCACGAGTGCTGACTTCCCAGTGCGAAAGCGAACCCGCTAAAGCTTCCATTTCTTCCTGAACTGTCTAAGCAGATTCTACATTTTGATAGTACATCTTCGCTAACAGTGCCTTTTCTGCTAAACTCAACATGCCGCTAATACTGGTGCTTCTAATTGCCTCTCTCACTACAACTTATTTCATACACATATCTCATGCGACGTCACTGATGTAATTTTCTACCTATATTATTCCGTGAAATATCGAATTTCCCAAAATTAACGGAATTTTGGGTCACCATGTATATAACACACACATATAATATGCACCAAGATTAACAATCAAACCAGAAATTGAGTTTTTCCATGAATTTACCACTACATTGTGCTTGTAAACTTTCTTTAACAGTAAAGGAAATACAAAATATATACAAACACAGTGTTGAACTCTTAGCACACGCCTTTTTTCACAACAATATCCAGAGCTCGAATTCTCCGCCTTTTTTTCAGGACATTTTCAGAGATGAGAAATTTTCGCCTTCATTGCTACCATAATTTTGATACAGAAATTTTTACCGTATTTTTATAGCAATGCGTTCTGATTACATAGGAGTGAAATTATCGTATAAAAATAGTGGTAGTACAAAAAGTGAAAATTTCTCGCCCTTGAAAGTGTCCTGAAAACAGGGCGGAAATTTCGAGCTCTGTCTGCCAGTATTTTTAAGAGTAATTTACTTCTAATTCAGTGGTTGTACTCTCAGCCCCTTTTTCAGGGCACTCACAGAGATAGCAATTTCAGCCTTTCCTGCCACCACTAATTTCATGCAGAAATAATTCTTAATATTTATTTTAATGTGCTATGATTATACAGGGTAGAGATTGTTTTATAAAAATAGTGGTTGAACTAAATTTGAAAATTTCTCATCTATGAGTGTGTTCTGAAAAAAGGGCGGAGAGTACGACCCCTGTTAATTTAACCCTTTCAGGGGCGGTCGTGTATATTTTATACCAATTTGATTTCCAATTTCGAAAACTCTCCCCGGAAATTTTTAAGAAATTTTTACCTTGTTGACATAGCCGAAAAAATTAATTCATTTCTTGTCATCTAAATCTGTTCTCAAATTTTGGCTTAATATTAAATGAACCTAATTGCATTCCCTTTAAAGGGTAGTCGCATATTCTTATTAAGAGCGGACAATACCTAATCTCGCAAACATCCTTGGCCCATGTTATTCTACGGGAAAATTTGTAACTATAATTACTCATTATCTTTTTTAATTCTATATTCACAACCATTAAAATAATACTAACTTTTCAAAAATTATTTTTTTAAATTTTTAATATTTCATTTTTAAGCTCAAATGTACGAAAAATACACTTGCATTGCTTTATTACCGTCTAACTTATCAACAAATTCTGGTATCTAAAATCTGTAAAGTAATAATATTTCTCCAAAAAATTGTGCTTTTTATAAATAAATTTTATTAATTACTTTTTAAAAAAAATATATATTAATAAAAATTGTTTGAAATTTAATTTTCAAATCGAAGAAACCCAATTTCAGCTCTTTTCTCCTCCCCATATCGGAACCGCCTCAAAAGGAAGTCATTAGGTTTATTGATGATGCTTCTAATTTTCGAAGAAGGTCTTCACAAGAAACTTGTCTGGTTTTACCTTCCAGTCTGCTTGAATACAAAAGTGTATTTCGAAGTTGAAATAGCGGAAAAGAAAATATCTTCTTCCCAAAATAAAAATTTAGAATTTTGTGTATAATGTATCATGTAAATGGGGGAAATTAAAGAAATATTCAAGCATGAAAGTGTGCGACTTTTTTTTTTAAATCAGTTTTAATCTTTTTTTTTTTTTTTTTTTTTTTTTTTTTTTTTTAAAGAATCAACTGCTTTTTCTCACTTCAATTTGGATATATTTAAATCAACAGGTGGCGCTGTTTTTATTCACTTTCTGTAACTTTTCTGATGGCTATATCAGAGCATGTATTGTTAAAATTGCACGGAACTGCATCATTAAAATCTTTTTTTCTGAGAATCTGTGCCGAGGAAATTTTTGTGTAAGTTAACAGATACGGGTAGTTACTTTAAAGTTTGATATAGAAGAATTTTTGAGATAGCCACAGCATGCTAGTTTAATAAGAGACTGAGATTGTAATTTTAAATTTTCTTGTTTGTTTTAAATGAAGTTTTATAAAGCTATTTCTCTTCAGCAGCAAAACTGTTAAAAACTTTAATACGAAACTACAAGTAATAATACATTTTAAGTCTTATGTAAAATTACAGGGAAAAATAGACGTAGATGTTAAAAAATCTATTTTATACATGCATTTTAATGACCAATATTAATTTAATGTATTACTAGCGAGAATATATATGTGACTTAGAAAGCTTTTCTAAAGTAGAAACATTTCTCATATTGATAAATTAAATAATTAAAATAGGCAAAAATACAGAAAAAGATTGAGAATCTTGATTACATACTTTTAACAAAGAATTATTGTAAATTTACAGAGACACTGCATAAACATTTCAGTAAATTTACAGATATTATTTACAGTGAAACCTCATTGCACAGACCATAATGAAAGATATGGCTTCTAACATTTTAATCCGTAGCTTCAGCATAATTCCCATTGTAACTATTTGCATATTTTTACATAATATTGCTGATACCTTGCCATTTACTGTTTTTGATTCCTTGTTTTTTTTTTTTTTTTTTTTTTTTTTAATCAATAGAAAAAAGAAATATATATATTCTCTTTTTCTTTTAACGTATACGTTAATCGGAGACCGAAAAATATACTTTTAATTAACAAAGTTTGTATTTGTGTCCCCAAGCGCACAGAAAGTTAAAAGATTTTGTGACAACAATTATATTTATAAACAAACTATTTTAGTTCATAAAACCTGAACTGTTAAAAATTTCTGTAAATTTAGTGTAAATATTTATCCAGAGTCTCTGTAAATGTACAGTAATTCTTAGTTAAAATGAAATAATCGAGATTCTCAATCTTTATTCTGTATTTTTACGTAATTTTATTATTTAATTATTTAATTAAAATTAAAAATGATTGTTTCTACTTTAGAAAAAGCATTCCAAGTCCGAAATATATTCTCTCCAATAATTAATTAAATTAATATTAGTTATTAAAATGAATGTATAAAATAAGTTTTTTAACATCTCCGTTTATTTTTCGCTGTAATTTTACATAACACTTAAGATAACAGATTTCCCAGAATTTTCTGTTGAAATTTTTAACAGCGTATAACTCCTTTTATTTATTTATTATTATTTGAGTCTAAATGACGTTATTTTGAAATTTTACATATTCAGTCAATTCCAAAATTAGAAATAATCTAAATGTTTAGTAATGTATGCCTTTAGTTTGCTGCTCTTTTTCTTTTCTTCCATTCTTTCTTTTTAAAGTCCAAAACACAAAGAATGACAACAAATCAAATACGATTTAGATAACATGTTTTGCACTGTTATGTTAAATATTTAAAATTTTCATAGCTGCAGAGCTGCCAACCAAATCCGGCAAATTGTTAGTACCGCCCCTTTTTCTACACCACTTAATTTTTAGAGTAATTCTCTTCAAATAAATTTACGATGAATGAAGAAAACAAATACTCTAAAAATTAAGTGGTGTAGAAAAAGGGGCGGTACTAACAATTTGCCGGATTAGGTTGGCAGCTCTGTAGCTGCTTCTCAGTTAGGAAGATTTTCAATTTCACTTACTATTTTATTTCGATTAGTTTTAGTCAATTATTTTGATTTTGAATAGAAAATAATAGTAATAATAATAATAATAATAATCAAACTGAAATCAGAAAATCACTAGAATTTTTGAACAAAGTCCATCCTTTCATGAATTATTACAGAATCCAAAATACAAACTCTGTGTTAATAAAAGATTTATTTATTAAGTGTTGAATAATAGATAAATACTACTGAAGTTCTATTTAGTATACTATCGTTATCCCGATTTTTCTTTTGTACACTTGTAAAACACATGTATATACTGTGTGAAAAAATATCTTTTCGGCGCTTCTAAAGCGCGTTCCCCTGTGTCATGTGACGCATACACAATGAATAAAGTGCTCTAAGGTCATGTTATTAGGTATTGCAACTTGTCTTAGATTCCTCAGTAATAATGTATTCCTCAGTAATAATGCTAAACTGTCAACGCGCCACAGTTTAAAAAATTGTGATAAAAAGGGATGCAGACACTTAGTCGACACTATTCTTTTACATTTTGAAAATTATAAGTACCGCACACACATAAATCTTAGTTTAGAAATTGTTTTCTTTTATGTTTTTTATTTCCATTTTCATTTATCAATATTAAAATGGACTAGATGATAATAACTTATAGCCTGTTTGCTATCACGTGTGTTAGAATCATTGGTGCAACAATGCTAACACGTTTATTTCACTGAACTGTTATTGTACTTGACAAAAGATGATTATTAGTAATTTTCGCACCCATTTAAAAAGAAGTATGTGAAATTCTCTTTTTCACAAAAAGGATAAAATGCGAAGCTTCACATAAGTTCAGTATTCCTGTGTTGCTGAGTTGCTCCAGAAGTCCAAGATTTTATGATTGCTTCTTCTTTTTTTTTTTTTTTTTTTTCCCAAAATGAGTTTCCGATTTAGTCGGAAAGGCAATGGAAAAAGATTACTACTTTCCAGACCAAGAAAAAAGAACCGAGGAGGTGAAAGACTTGCAGCTTGGAGAAAAAATAAGTAAGTACTTGTTATTTGATTATCTTTAAATGTCTATAAGTCTGTATACAATGGGACATTTTATAATTTATCCATCTATAAAGTTTTATTATTATTATTTCCATTTATACATTTGGATAATGTTCATTTCACCCAGATTTCCCGCTTACACTTCTTCATAATTTTACACTCAAGGCACTTGCAGAATGACGAGAAAAAAATGTATATTTTATTAAATTATATCGAAGCAGCTCGTTTTGACGCCGACGGCTCGACGCCAACGGTTCGAAGCCAACGTTTCGACGCGGGGGCAGTTCGACGCCGTACGTTTCGACGCGGGGTCAGTTCGACGCCATATTTTTTTTTCTTATTTTTATTTATTTTTAGAATAAATATGCAATATGCCTGACATAATATATATATATTATCTATACATATAAAAGAGTACTTCCACTCACTCACTCACTCACTGACTCATCAACGCACAGCAAAATCTACTGGAGCCACTGACTCGAAATTTTGTCAGATTATAGAACATATAGTGTAAGCACCCCCTAAGAGGCGATTTTGCGAAATTCGCTCCCCAAGGGGGTGTAGGGGGCAAAATGTGATTTCACAAAAACCTTCATAATTCAAAGAAAAAAACAGATATCCGTAAAATTTTTGCTTTAAAATATAGCTAATTTAATTATCTAAAAACCGATTTCTGGAATTTTAGAAGTTCGGTCCCCAAGGGTGGATAGGGGACAAAACGTGATTTCACATGCGCAAAACGGGGTTTCACATACTCCTATATATCTCAAACAGAAAAACAGATATATGTGAAATTTTTGCTCGAATATATAGCTAATACAAATACCTAAAAACTAATTTCTGAAATTTTCGAAATTCAGCCCCCAAGAGGGGAGGAGAGAGAGCAAAACGTGATTTGAAATAATCCTTTATATATTGCAAACAGAAAAAAAATATATAAGATATTTTTGCTCTAAAATATAGCTCCCATAAATACATAAAAACTAATTTCTTTAATTTTAGAAATTCGTCCCAGGTGGAGCGGGAAAGGGGGGGGGCTATGGGGTAAAAAAATAGAAATATAGTTAGACCGTTCAAAATTGGTACAGATAGGTTTTAGAGATCTGCAAGTCAAATGAGGATATTTTTGAAAGTGTAAAGTTATTAAAAGGGTCAGAAAGGTGTGTGCGTGAGGGAGGGGGCGGAAGGGCAGAAAAATAAAATAAAGTTAGACCGTTCAAAATTGGTACATAAAGGTTTTTGATACCTAAAAATCGATTGTGAATATTTCCGAATTCGTAAAGTTGTTAGGAAGGGCGGGAGGAGGGGACGGAGGGGCAAAAATTAAAAATAAAGTTAGGTCGTTCAAAATTGGTACATAGAGGTTTTTGATACTTACAAATCGATTGCGGATATTTTCGAATTTGTAAAGTTATTAAATTGGTACAGTCGGGGAAAAAAAAAAAAACGCAACACTCAACGTAACTTCGTTGCTAATCAATGTAGAAAAATGTAATAGGTATCATTCGACGGGGAATTGTGAGTAGTTTCAGAAAAAAAAAAACTGAAATTTTGAATTGGTGGTCGTCTACATATTAAAACTTGCACCAACTTTGGTTTTTTCAATAGTAACACCCTATTTTTATTTTATATTTGAATTCCTGGGATCGCGACAACGCGAAAACGTATATTGGTTGTATATTTTACTCATTTTTTCACAGAGTTATAAGCGTTCAAAGTTTGAAGGTGCTAATGTTAAAATCGTATTTCAAACTTTCATTAATATCTTCATAAAAAATAACTTGATCGATATAATTTTTTTTTTACGAGATACAGTGAAGAAACCCAAACATAATCCATCATTACTTTTAATTCTGGAAAATATTTTTAATTCTGAAAAATATTAATAATTTCATATTCATAAAAATTATGAATTATGACCTATATTAATTTTTACATAAAATGAATCCTAATGCTGAAAAATATGGCTGTGCAAATTTGCAGCTCATTCCAGTTATTAGTTTTCGAGATATAAATAAATCTTTCTTTTGGAGTGGTTTAGGGGGCCGTCTCTTATATAGTTTTGCATGAGATAACGAATCAAATCTTAAAAAATAACAAAGAAAATTAAACAAAATACCTTTATTTTTTATTTACGGGTCAAATTATTTAACAACAACGTCAAACTCAAAGAAATGAAACAAAAATGATAATTTTTAGACATTAGTGTCAGCATCAAGAATTCCTGTTTTCTAAAGAAGACAAGCCCCGCCTTCATCGTTCTTCAAAACAATACAATACAGTAAAGCAAAGTAAATGCGACATTGAGTATTCGTGTTAAACCCCTTATTTTATGTTGACAAAAATATGCACAAGTGGTATTTACTTCATCGATTAATTGGTGATTAATTTTGAATCTTTTAAACAAACACTAGAAGAAAAAAATTAACTAAATAGGCGGGGTTTACTGTTTTAAATAGAAAAATAGATTTAATGTGAAATTGTCAAATATAAAAAACGAATGGAATTGGAATGCAAGACAGACCTGTAAAATCGTTTCTTAACTACTGTCATAGTTAAAAAAGGGTTAATCATTTGCTTCATATATTGCTTTATTTTATTTTATTTATTTACTTATTTATTTATTTTGTAGGGGGAGGATTATTATTTTAAGGACACTTTATTCTTTAAAATTTTATTAATATAGTTTAACTTTATACATTATTAAAAACATACTTTAACTTTTATAAATATATTTTAACACTTTTTGCGGCTGCAGGATTTTGTCTTTCTGACAGTAAGACCCTCGTACGGGCGTTATACTCTCAAAATAAAATATTTCAGAACAAATTTTCTGTATTCACAATTATATTACAAATGGCTATACATTATAATTATATTCTTTCTAATCAATATATTTCTATCCATAGTATATTTTATTGCAAAAATATGAACACTGGGTACACACTTAAGAAATATGAAACGCACAAATTACGAAAGAAACGCCCACTGACGGAGTTACAGATTTTCAAATGTCGTGAATCTACGTAAGCGGTCGCGAAAGGGTTAATTAAGAAATTATAATTTCATAGAAATTATAAAACGAATCGTACAGGTCCAAAGATTTCAACTGATCTAAAACTGGTAAGTGCGATTAAAATTGTTTAATATTTACATCATGAACACTTACAATAATTTATCCGAAAAGATTTAGTTTATGAGTTGTTGTATATATATATATATATATATATTATTTCATTTCGTATATTATGTTACACCTGCAAAAGAAACTGTAAGCTTTATTTGTGATCAGTACAGCCATAATAGACACTTTTACTTGAAAAATTTTACGCTCTTTTCACAGAGTACTGTATGTAAGTAATCGCAAGTGTAATGTATTTAAATAGACCTAAAATTATCTAAAAAAGTATTGAAGTATATATAATCCTAAAAAATTGAATTCAGGATAATTAAGGAACTGAAAACGAGGCAACGTTTTATTAATTTTTATAAATAATTTTTCTTCCTGAAAGATTTCCGGTGTGAAACTTTAAAATTTTCTCTTCTTTTTATAGGATTTTAATTTTATTTTCCTACATTTATAGATAACATTTATAGATAACCTACATTTATAGACCCCCTAACACATTTTTTATTATAACTCTATAAATACTAAAGATAAAGTATACAAACAGTATACTTTTCCGCACTGCCAGACTCTCAGAAATTCGAAAATGAAGTCAAAATTGGGTGTTGCTATTGAAAAAAAATCAAAGTTGGCTCTCGTTTCAATATGTTGATGACCCCTAATTCAAAATTTGACGACATATTCAGAAAGTTCTTTGAATTTCCCGTTGAATGATGTGTATTAGATGTTCCTGCGTCAATTAATAACGAAATTACAGCGGGTGTTGCGTTTTTTTTTTCCCCGACTGTACATGGAGGATTTTGATACCTACAAATCGATTGCGTATATTTTCGAATTTGTAAAATTATTAGGATAGACGGGAAGGAGAGGTGAAAGGGCAAAAATATATAAATAAGAGTTAGAGCGCTGAAAATTAGTCTTGTTAGTTTTTGAGGCCCGATAAATCGATTGCGGATATTTTCGAAAGTAGAGAATTATTACGAAGGGCGGGAAGGGATCGGGCGCAGAGGTAAAAATAAAGAAATTCAGATAAAATGTTGGAGATTAGTATTATTAATTTTAAAAGCCCGAGAGAACGACTGCGAGTATTTTTTAAAGTCTAAAATAATGAGGAGGAGCGAGGACGGTAGGTGAAGGAGCATGCGAGCCTTGCGAACCTGTATGCGCTGCCGCAGGCAGTGGTGGCCCGAACCGATTATTCCACTGATGGGAGAAAACTTTTTTATTTATTTTTTATTTATGTTTTTCCTTTACGATAATATAGTGATTCATTAAGAGTGTTGAACATAAATGCGCGCGCGCAGCGCTGCCAAGGGCAGTGGGGACCCGTTGCGACATTTTTTCCAATCGCATTTTTTTTTCTCTTTTTTTTTTCCGCATGATAAAAATTGATGTAATTTTGAGAATTCATTAACTTTAGTGATTCATTTAAAAATAGTGACCAGCGAAGCGGGAGTAGCCTGCTAGTATATTATATATATGAAGCGTGATTCAAATAAATAAGTAATATGACTGATTTTTATTTATTGAATTAGCAATTGCTTGCATGCATATTTGAAATAAATATATGTGTACATGTGTGAAAGTGTTCTAGATTTTTTTTTGTGTCCCAGATTAGTGAGAAGCCCCCTCGCAAATGTCAAGGCCCCGGGACATGAGGGAGGTTGATTTTTTTTTTTATTTATTTATTTCACAAAACAGCATCAAAAAGGCAAAATACAGAAATGGTAAATAAACATATGGTTACAAAGAAGTTATATTGCAGACAAATATAATTACAGATAAACAAGATTACACATAAATAAGATTACAACACAGAACTGTTATTATTGCAAAATTATGCGCCACACCTTTCATGTATTAAATTATTTCTCGATTTTCAAAATCTTCAACTATTACTTTAATTCTCATATCAGCTCGCAGATACTTATTCCGCTGGTGCAGCGGTTCATCTCCACATACAAATTGTTCATAACACTGATCAATTGTTTTTTGAACACGTCTGAGACCATCTATGAATTTCCACAATGTGGGGTGTGAAAGACCAAATTCGGCCTGTAGTATAAAAAGTAGTAAAAAAAGTATGTAGTAAAACGGCCTATAGCAAAAAAAAAAAGTATGGCGTCGAACTGACCCCGCGTCGAAACGTTGGCGTCGAACCGTTGGCGTCGAAACATTGGCGTCGAACTGACCTGTACCGAAATTATATATATCTATATATCTATATATAAATGTGTTTGAAGAGGGAAAATTACGTAAAATTACATGCAGAAGTTTGCTCTTGTTTTTATCTATTTCAATTATTCAAAATAAATAAATATTTAAATGTACTTTTTTTTTTTTTTTTTTTTTTTTTTTTTTTTAATAATGGAATTCGTCGTTAATATATGTTATTTAAATTGTTTTTTCTCTTTGCTCGTACAATTTTATTCGAATGATATACTTTTTCCTATAATATATATATATATATATTATTAATGCTCCATTGTATAAATACTTGCAATAATATATATATACATAATATTATTTTACATATGTATGTATTTCTTGAACTTTTTTTTTTAAATTACTATTTACTACACATAATCATAGTACTCCAACTTCACATAATATGAAGTATTTTATATGTAAAATATGTATAGATTGTCCGGTTTGTATATTTATTTAGAAATTATATGATTTATTATAAATTCTATTTTGCATGCTTCTATGCGTGTGTTCTAGAACTGATTGAGTAGTGGCATAGCCTTAGGGAACGCAAAGAGGAAAAAAGGGGCGGGGGGAGGAGTGCATAAAAATTTGTTTTTAAAAAATGAAAGCTAAAATGAAAAACCTCAAAAGAAAATTCATCATTCTTTTTTCGTCTTTTCTTTTTTAAATTGAAATAGTCTACTTTCTTTTTCAGATTTATTTTAGTCTTCGTTTGAATGAAGATGAACTGAGAAAATACTCATTTATTCCTTTCCGAATATACATATGTAAAGAAAGTTTTGTAATCATATAAAAAAATCTGACTTTGAGATTTCAGTGTTTCTATATTTTTTGAGGTTCCCTGAGTTCATTTTTACTATTTTTAGAATGATGTATGTATGTGTATGTGTGTGTGCGTATATATGTGTGTATGTACGTGTGTGAGTGAGCACGACAGCGCCTAAACGCTTTGTTCGAATCATCTGATAGTTCGTACGTATGTTATAGGTCACCATAGCACGAACCCTATTGATTTTTGTGAATCTATCTCTCCCTGTTAATTTTTGTGAATATAGCTCTTATAGTTTTTCTACAGGAACCCAAAAACTTTTTTATCATTATGGCCTATGTGCCCAAAATTCTTACAGCGCAATAGCGTCTAAACCTCTTATTAGACTGAGCTGAAAATTTATACACATGTTATACAGTCAGTCACAAAAGTTTACATATACCTATTAAAACAACGAGATTTAAGAATTTATAAATAATTTTAAATTAATAAATTCACAACAATACTAGATTTTATAAGTTGAGCAGTATTTTATAAAAGTAATCGATAAAAACTTAATTATTTCTGCAGAATATGCAAAAAACTTTTAAACTGGCGTCACAAAAATCTACATACAGAAGCAGTTTGTAATAAAACGTCACACCAAATTAGTCTTATTTAAGGGAAAATGAACGGAAATCACGCGTCATATTAGAAAGCAAATATTGAGTTTTCGTATCGCAATTTGAGAGTTTATTACATCAATCATAATAGCTCTTAGGAAGGAAATTACTGTTAACATACGTAATTTAATAGTTAAGTTACGAAGAAATAAAAAATCTTATGGTGAAATTGCAAAAACTGTTGGAAAAATTCGGGTAACTGTTCAGACTGTAATAAGAAACTATGAAAAAAACTGGACATGTTTTTAACAAATCTCGAAGTCGACGGCCAAGGATTTTGAATGATCGAGATGCGAGAGCTGTGATTAGAAAAGTTAAGTCGAACCCAAAACTATCTGCTCCTCAAGTAACTGAATATATTGCAGCAACAACGAAAAAGAGTGTAAGGGCAGAAAGTGTTCGAAGAATTTTCACATCTGAAGGATATCATGAGAGAGAACTGCGAAGAAAACCACTTATATCTAAAGTTAATCAAACAAAAAGACAGAACTTTGCCCATAAATATATTCATAAGGATTTAAATTTTTTGGAAAAATGTTCTTTTCACCGATGAAAGCAAATATAATGTTTTCAGGAGTGACGGAAGAGGTAAAACACGGGAAAAACGGCGCAAAAACGAGGAACTAAAATTTGCAAATGCCATTCCCACAGTAAAGCATGTTGGAGGTGGAGTCCTGGTTTGGGGGACCAATGTCGGCAGCTGGGAGGGGTCCCTGGCCCGCGCTGCCACTCAGGTAGCGGGGCTAGTTGCGGCAGTCGGCCTCACCGCCAAGTGGTGACCCTGGATAGCCGGCTATGCCGGTGAACTAACGAGGTCGGCGTGGCCGAGAAGCATGTCGGGTGGAAAGGATGTTCCTGCAGTCAATTGGAGGCATCACCCACTCGTTGCTCGAAAAGTAATAGGTGATGTGTTATGTTGCGGGCTGTCTTGGTGGCACGAGGCGCCAGGGTGCTTCTACTTGTAATCTGTCACCTACTCTTCACCGCCAGGCCTTGTTCCTCTAATAGGCTCAAGTGGATTTTCCTGGCACCCGGCCTAGCACACCCGCCGGAGAGCAGCTAGTTGCTCAATGCGAGATTTGTGGGTCTTCCCTTTCCGCGGACTTTTCCCGGGCCCGTGCCCCTGTCCGCGGGCTCGCTGGAGAGCTAGATACTGGTTTTGGTGGAGCTTCGCTCATTACTCTAAACCGGAAGGTGAGTCGCCCCTCTTGCTAGTGTTCTTGTGTTCTGTCGGCAGCTGGGGTTGGAAAACTAATCTTCATTGAAGGTAAGATGGATCGCTATAAATACCTGAAAATTTTGCAAGATAATGTGCAGACAGCTGTGGACAGTTTACAGCCTGGAAGCCAGTGGATCTTTCAACATAACAACGATCCAAAGCACACAGCAAAGATTGTGAAAGAATGGCTTCCTTACAAAGTACCTGCGCAGCTTCATTCCTCTCCTTAATCACTCGATCTAAACCCCATCGAACATATTTAGGATGAACTTGACCGCAGAGTTAGAAAATATAGTGTGCACGATAAAGAATCCTTAAAAAATGCATTGCAGTAAGCTTGGTCCGAAATAACTCCAGATACAACACACAATTTGATGGCTTCAATGCCTAGAAGATTACAATCCGTCATTGATGCTCAAGGAAAAATAACACGATATTAAATTATTTTCTTTTGCAAAAATTATGACATTTTTTATTTTTGCTTGAAGTGTATGTACACATATGTGACATGTTACTTTTATTTAACTAATTGTTTTTGGTAAACAGTTTGGAATGTTTGTTATTTTTTTAATAAAAGTATGCTTACATAACTTCAATTTCAATTTGAAAATTATTTCGCATTTAAATTTTTTATATTTACATGAAAAATGCAATTTTTTATGGAGTATGTAGACTTTTGTGACTGACTGTATGTCATCGCAGCGTTGTACAAATTATATATATATTGGAAAATCTAGCCCTTATAGATTTTTACAGGAACACAACGAAAAATTCTTGGTCATTATGATCTATGGGCTCAATTTATGTGTAACAGCGGTAAAATTAAACAATGAAGCAAAATACTCAAACACTCGATTATAAATTTTATTTTTTGTCTTTTGTTTAACGACTTGTCTTACTATAATTTATTGATACAACTGTTAATTAGTTAATGTTCGGTAAGTCGAGTGAAGTTACTTCAGATTCTTTTTTTTTTTTTTTTTTTTTTTCAGTTTTAATTATTTAAGTTTTATATTTTTCGAAGTTATGCTTTTAATTATAAAAGCAAGAGCACTTTTAAATACAAGAATCTATCCTGACTGCCATTATTATCATAATCAATGTTTATTATTTTATTTTTATTTATTTTAATGTGATATTTTTCTATAATATCAATCATAATTGCTTATCACTTATTATTGTTTTCCAAATAATAACTGATTATTTATTTTATAGTGAGTATTTTTAATCTTGATTTTGTATTCAAATAAATAAATAAATAGAATAAATAGAATAAAATAAATAAATAAATAAATAGGATAAAATAAATAAATATATAAAGAAAAGAAAAGAAAAGAAGAAAGAAACAAAAGAAAAAGAAACTTGTTAGAATATATTTAGCTTTTAGTGTTCTGATTACTGGAGTATAAGAAACTCAGCTATTCGTGAAAATTTTCGACATTAATTTTTAGACTTTTTGCATGTTTTGAGGTGTGCAGAATCTGAAAATAATAATATTAATATGATGTCAGTAGATAGAAATTAATACATTTGTATTTTGCCAGATTGGTAACATGTTGATCCGTGTACATGTACACGATATCTCAGGAACAAATAGTCGTAAAGGGGGGCGGATAGTTTTAAAATATCAACTATGACACTGGAAAGAACCCTGGTTTGGAGCATTATAAATTTAAAATTTAGTAAATTATTTGAAATTTACGATTTTTTTTTTTTTTAACGTGGGAGAAAAAAGCAAAAATTCTCTTAAACATGTATTAAAAAGAAATATTTCTATTGTAAAAATGTCAAACCAGCTTTTAAATATCAGATATGATGTTGACTTGAACATCATTAATTGTGAATAATCTATTTAGGAAATATTTTGAAAATATCTTTGACTATGAACATACTAAAGTTAAAACTTCATAGGTTATTCGAAATTGAAAAATATTACGAAACAGCAAAATAGAACAATACGTTACATAAACTGTATTATGGAGTTCATTGCATTAAAAATAGTATGGAACTGCATGAAAACGGAAATTTTAAATTGTCTCTTAAAATTAGTGCCCAGCAAATTGAGAAGTAAATTGTAAAGAATTGAACAGTGGGTAGCCAGGTAGCCTATCAGGTGGAGCATTTTACTCCGTGATCTGCAAAATTTATTTCTCTTAACATGAATGTAATATGCTCTGTAGTAAACATTTATGAGGAAACTTATATGATGGGGAACCGAGCACCCTAACAGCACATCTCATCCACAAGACATCCTCAGAATATACTCTGGATGGAAGTACATCTAAGAGACATCCTCAATATGTACTATGGATAAGTCAGCTGTTATGGCAGAGTCTACCTATGCCAGCTAGTTTTTCAGAAAACTGTAAAATAATAGAATATCCTTCTTGCTACAATGAGTAACCATTCATTCATATATTAATTCAGAATAAAGACAAAAGAAAAAAATATTTTAAATGAAAATTTTAAAAATCTTGTGTTTTTCCCTACTTGTGTATACAATTTTATGTATATTATTTTAGGTCTAAAAGTATTTATACAAAAAATAAGGAATTTTAGAAAAAGTCATATTTTTTTTTAGCAAACATAATAATGTAATCTGTTAATAAAAGTAATAGGCAACTAGAAGAAATTCTTTGTATATAAAATGAAAAAGATTACGTTTAACAACATTCAAATCCGTGATACTCAATAGGGAAAAGACTGTTTTAATATTTTTTCAAGAGACTGCAGTACTCATGTGAGATTGTAGTGATGTAAACAACTTTATCATAGCGGTAAAATGGCGTAAAAGCAGAAAAAGTAGCTCCTTGACAAAAAAAAAAAAAAAAAAATAAAAATATACTCTTTATATTTTTTAATAAAAGAAATGAAATTTTTTAGACATTTTTTATATTAAGAGATGTATAACTATTATATTAGAGGCAATTTTAAGAATTTTAAATTGTATTTTGTTGAAAATATTTTATTTGCATTTACGCTAATTGCAAACAGAACTATTTTAATTTGAAATAGATAAAATTTTTGAAAAGTATTTTTTTTTTCTCCTTTTCCGAGTTTAATTATGATATCTAATAAAATAAATAACTAAATAATATTGAAAAAAAAAATGCGTTTAGTTTTTCTCGGGTATGCAGACGATTAAATAATATTTTTATCGGTTGAATATAGAAAATATTAATGAATTTTATACATAAAATTCGAAAGAGGAAACAAAGAATTTAATTATTTACTTACAAAGCTATTTTAATGTAAAAATGAGTTTTATTAAGAAAAAATTATATCAATTTTGAAGTAGGGGTATTTGCAATTATTTTTCTTTTTTGCAATGATTATTCTTATTATTCTTATTTTAATATGCTTTATTTTATTAAAAAATAATAGCTTGTTTGTAAAAAAATTCGTTTATAACAGCAATATTCAGCAATGATAAAATTTTTGCATAGGTAGGGGAAAAAAAAATCACAACATCACATATTTATGGTTTAACATCACGTTTTAAAGGTATGTACGAGTTATTTTGGGCAAAATAGGAGTCATATTCGGATTCAGGAGATCGTTTTACATAAGAATCAACAAAAATGGTATCAGATCTTTTTTTTTTTTTTTTTTTTTAGAGCAGTGTTTATTAATTATGATATGGGATTTTGACAACTCATTGAAGTAGTGCCCAGCGAAGCGGAAAAATTACATTTTTATTACTGCTAGTAATTACATTTTTAGATTTAGTTTGTACAATAAATGGAATGATTTTTAATATTATTGTAAACCATGTTAAAAGTTTCTTGAAAAAAAATATTTATTTATTATTTTTAATTATTATTAAATATATAAAATGCTTAATTAAAGTAAAAATGATTTGTCTAACTAAGAATATTCTTTAAAAATAATCGTCAGCAATCTTTTGTTTTTAAATTTATATTCAGAAAATAATATATGCTCATTTTTTTAACCGACTTCAAAAAAAGAAGGAAGGTTCTCAATTCAAACCGTATGTTTTTTTTATGTTTGTTAGCTCATAACTTCTGAACGGATGCTCCGATTTTGATACTTTTTGTTTTGTTGAAAAGGTCTTGGTCTACAATAGGTCCCATTGTAATATCTTTACGATCTAAAGAAAATACAGGGTGCCCAAAAAAATCAGTCCCAACTCTTTTAACTGCTAAACGGCTGCAGCTATAGTGATAAAAATGGAATGTAAGTATAGCAAAGTGGTGGAAACAAAGTGGTGGTAGCAAAGTGGTGGAGCGCCACCTGGTGGAAAATAGCGGAGTTAATGTTCCTATCTCGAAAACGGTTCTAAAGAAAAAGTGAATTACAAAGCTGAAGAGTATCACCGATTTAGTACAAAAAGATAGTTTAGACATTCATGCTAACGTTCCTATCTCGGAAATGGTTCCAGACAGGGGGAAAAAGTGAATTATAAAATTGCAGAGCATCATCGATTTAGTACGAAAAGATAGTTTTGACATTGATGAAAATACAAGGCTAAAAACGTGCATTTTTTTGTTACCAATTTCTTACACTATACATACTTGAGCTACATTGCTCAAGTTGTAGCGTAGCTGGTGAGACATACGCTATATAGTTCAAAATACGGTTACTTGACACTTTTTGGTTTGTTGTAGAGATCTTGGTCTGAAGTAGGTCCCATTATAACTTCTTTACAATCTAAAGAAAATAAAGCGCCACCTGGTGAAAAACAGCGGAATTAGCGCTCCTATCCCAAAAACTGTTCAAGATGGGAGAAAAGTTAATTACGAAGTTGTAGAGCATCTTCGATTTACTACGAAAAGACAGTTTTTAGACATTATTGCTAAAAATAGAACGCTTAAAACGTGCAGTTGTTTGTTCGCAATTTCCTACATTGTGCACACTTGAACTATGTTGCACACTTTGCAGCGTAGCGGATGACACGTATACTCTGTGGTTCAAAATACTGTTACTGTAAGCGGTCACATCGATTAGCATAAAGTCGTTTTCAACCAACTTCAGAAAGGAGGGTGTTCTCAATGCAATCTATGTGTTGTTGTTGTTCGTGTTTGTAAGCTTATAACTTCGTAAGAGATGCTCTAATTAACCTACTTCAAAAAGGAGGAGGTTCTCAATTCAAAGCGTATGTTTTTTGTTTTTGTTTTTGTTTGTTAGCTCATAACTTCTGAACAGATAATCCGATTTTGATACTTTTTGTTTTATTGTAAAGGTCTTGGTCTGAAATAAATCCCGTTGTAAGATCTTTACGATCAAAAGAAAATACAGGGTGCCCAAAAAAGTCAGTCCCGACTCTTTTAACTGCTGAACAGCTGCAGCTATAGTTATAAAAGTGGTATGTAGGTATAGTAGAGTGGACATGTGCTACGCGATTAAACCGTCTAAAGCGCCATCTGGTGGAAAAGAGTGGAGTTAGCGATCCTATCTCGGAAACGTTTCAAGACAGGGGAAAAAAGTGAATTATAAAATTGCAGAGCATCATCGATTTAATACAAAAAGATAGTTTAGACATTAATGCTAAAAACAGAACGCTTAAAATGTGCATTTGTTTGTTCACAATTTCCTCTTTTGTGCACACTTGAACGACATTGCATATGTTGTAGCGTAGCGGGTGACATTTATGCTGTGTAAAATTCAAAGTACGGTTATCGTAAGCAGTCACATCGATTAACGCATGGACGTTTTAAACCGACTTCATAAAGGAAGAGGGTCTCAATGCAAACCATGTTTCTCGTTGTTGTTGTTGAAATTTGTTAGCTTATAACTTCGTAAGAGATGATTTAATTTTAATACTTTTTTTGTTGTCGTAATGATCTTCGCCTGAAATAGGTTTCATTATGATTTAATTAAGATATAAACAAATTACAAGATACTCACAAAAGTCTGTTCTCACTCTAACTGCTGAACGTATGCAGCTACACTGGTAAAAGCAGTATGTAAGTATCGATGTTGAAACTTCTGTCCTTCAGCTGCAATGCATATTTTGCTCTTTGTTTGAACTTTACGCTGCGCAATTTCCAGCGCAGTGGGTGACACGTATTCACTGTAAAATTCAATATATATGCCTAACAGAATTTTCGGTTACGAATACAGCGTATCCGTCCTTTACATTTCTAAAGACTTTTTAATTTCACGTATGGTCGTTCAATAGATAGTTTTTTGCTCATATCTGATAAAGGCAAGAAAAGTAGCACAACTTTAAAATGCAGCATTTCAGAAAAATCAACTTAAAAATAACTAGACTAGAATAAAACTGGCACAACTGTCTCTCGAGTAGATAACTTTCTAGATGGAGATGTAACTTTTTTGTTCACATTGGGTGCATTTCATGTATTTTTCAGTGACAAAAACAATTTTTTGAGTAATGTCACTTTTCTTAAAACTTCTGATTTGTGGAACTGCCGTCGAACGTCTTCTGATGCTCTGCTACATAAATAAGTTTTCACTGAAAAGAGAAAAATAAAATCTTTTTGTAAAAAAATAGAACCGACTCCAAAAAGGAACTACTATTCAAACAACTGAAAATGAAAGAAAATTGGCAGAAAATGGAACTGTAAATTGCGCCTAAAAGTATAAAATAATTTCCTTCGCCAAACAACCTATAACACTACAATTAATCATAACTTTTGAAGTCGGCGCAAAATTAAATAAAAATTGATACCTTTATTGAATACAAAAATCAAATCCTATTCAAAATACACATCTCACATTGTTACCTGCAAAACGCAACCGAGAACTAATTTGATTCAAGAAAACAAATAAGATTTGGTAAGCAGCAAAAGTTGGCGAAGATGCTAGTATCTGACGTCCTTGGTGAAAGAAAAATCGCAAAATTATCTGGCAAACATTTTTAATTTCTTTGGGATATCATGATTATTTTGATAAGGTATATCAAGAGAGAAATCAAGAATATGAAACAATACATCGTACAATGTATATTACGAAAATATACATCTTGCGTGTATATTTTTGCCTTACGTTTTGATCACCAAATCCAAAAGCCATCAAGGATGATAGTTATCAAAGTTATATCAAGTTTGCAAAGGAAACTCTAACTTCGTAGAAACATAAATACCGCATTGTGAAGAATGTTCACTGTTCTATGTAGATGCTACTAATGGACCAATTGTATACAGTGATAAAATAATAAAGGAAACATGAAAATGGATCATTTGAATCAACAGCATTTGTTGCAACCGATCTAAAGACAAATCGTTAAAAACTAATTAAATTTTATTTAATTTTGCGCCGTCTTCAAAAGTTATGATTAATTGTAGTGTTATAGGTTGTTTGGCGAAGGAAATTATTTTATACTTTTAGGCGCAATTTACAGTTCCATTTTCTGCCAATTTTCTTTCATTTTTCAGTTGTTTGAATAGTAGTTCCTTTTTGGAGTCGGTTCTATTTTTTTAGAAAAAGATTTTATATCATTCATGTTCATGCTGCAAATAAAACGATGTTTAATTATACTGATTTTTTCACTATATTTTCTCACAATTAAATACATTTTTCCCTCTTGTTTTTCTAGCTTTCTTTTCAGTATTACACTCATGTCCATAAATTAAGGATAATTCAGATTCACACTGAAATCGAACTTTAATGCAAAAATTTCACCAGTAAAAATACCACACACATCTTTAAGAATAATATGCAAATTATAGGAAGCCATCAGATGGCGCCGATATGATGTTACAATGACGAAAGTGTAAGAAGGGGGTAGATAAAGAATGGGAGCAAAGAAGGAAAATTGTTCACAAGCGTTCTGTGTGCCGCACAGTGCCACAACCGAATGGTTATGACATAGAGGACGCATTCAGATAATTTTTTATGTGGTAGAATTATCGGTCGACTAGAATGTGGGCGTACTCAGATAGAAGTATCGGGGGAAATTAGAATTTCCCAAAGTATTATCTCTAGGCTTTGGCAACGATTCCAAAATGATGGAAAACCCAGTCGACGTTACAGTACTGGTCGACCCCGAGTTACAATGCCAAATGACCATCGGTATTTGGCAGTAACTGCCAAAATAAGCAGATAAAGCACAGCATCAGACCTGCCTCGTCAGCTGTCTGCAGCCACGAGTGCCACAGTTTCAATACAAACCGTGTATAGACCTTTGGGAGGTATTGGTCTATATGCTCGCAGGTTTGTTAGATGTGTTCAACTCACGGCAATGCACTGTGCCAGCGGTTAACTTGGAGTAGAGAACATGCAATGTGAACAGCGGCACAGTGAGCTTGTGTGATGTCTTCTGACGAGTCCAGGTTTAGCGTGCAGTGTGATTCACACCAGACTTTCATATGTAGAACGTCAGGTACCCGTTACCACCAAAACAACATCATTGAACGACACCGTTACTGTGGGGAAGGAGTGCTCGTTTGGGGGGGGGATCATATTGTGCACTAGAACAGATCTGCCTGTTCAAATCCGAAGAATGATTGGCCAAAAATATTGGGACATCATTCGGGAGCAACATGTACGTTTGTTTAGGGGTGCCATGAGCACAGAATTTGTGTTTATGGATGACAATGCGCGTCCTCACCATGCAAATGTTGTACACGGATACCTATAATCTGAAGCTATCACCCGCATGGAATGGCCAGCATTCTCACCTGACTAGAATCCGATAGAGTATGTGTAGGACATGCTTTTCCGACGAGTTGTAGTCCGTCAACCACCTCCTACATGTGTACCGGAACTTCGGAGAGCATTTCTTACTGAGTAGAGTAATCTTCCCCAAGATCAGATCAATAATTTAATACTCAGCATTCCTAGGCGTTGTAAGGACTGTATTTCATAATCTGAGAGACATACAATGAATTAACCATCTTACCAACCATGTAATGTTAAGTTTTTGTAAGGGAGATATTTTTTGTAATTGTTTCAGGAAGCAAAAGTCGTAGTTTTTATAAATGGTATTCTCATAAACCATCTTTTTTCGTTCTTGATCTTTTGTTTAATAAATGGACTTTATGAATAAGTCATGTTTCTTTTGCTTCTGAACCTTTATTTGCCTCAGATAGCATTATCCTTAATTTATGGACATGAGTGTATTTGAGATTGTCTCAACAAAAATTTGGATTGTGATTTCTTAATTTGCATCATTTAAAATTGATTTTATTATAAAATACTTTTTACTTGCGAGAAAAATAAACAATGATTTTCTCGTGAATAAAAAATTATCTGAAATTTATTATATATTTGAAAAACTAATTCTTAGTTTGACTTTAATAATAAAAATCGAGAGCTACAATTATTATTTAACTAATATCACATACGTGTTCATTTCTTTACCGGTCAACTTCCGATGTTTAACACTCCAGGGCAATTTTCTTAACTGAACCTTTGATGGGCGGAAGATAAATAGTGACATTTTGACATTTTGTTTAGACATCCATCTCTGTCATGAAAGGGAGTGTCTGTAAGAATAAGTGGTTAAGGATTGGACACTTTTTCTTTTGGATAATAACTTTCACAAATTTTGTGTCCTGTCTCAGTGAAGTACTAGTTTGGAAGCACCTCCTCTAGAAAGCAGAGAGAAAAGTCATTAAGACTGGAAGCGATTTCAGAGCTAGCTATTGTTCGCTCTTAAAATCCCAACGAAGGTTCAAAGCCTCAACCGACTGTTTTACACTTTCTGTTAACGTAACTGATTGTTTTTTCTATAATTTGATGTAATTAGAAACATGTACACGAATTTCGTGCAGTATGAAATGATTTTATTTTTTAAATATTTTACTGGCTCTAAATAGCGACTCATGTATTATGAGTCCCCATTTGTAATGTGACTGGCATTTTTTTTATATTTTTTATCATATGAAACACTAAGTTTGGAGAGAATCCATATTAAATCACTACAAAAAGTGAAACACTATCTCTCGTTCTATTAGCAAATCTACATTCTCAACAACAACATTGAGACCCTTACCTTTAAATTAAGGTTACTTCTAATTAAAAATGATATATGCCATAGTATCAATATATAAAGAAATATATACCGAATGGGCAAAAAAACCATTGAAACTTTAAAAATTCGTAACAACCGGAAAATTACCTCCCCCCCCCCCAAAAAAAAAAAAAAAAAAAAAAAAAAATCTGCATTACAACAGTTAGATCACATAAATTTTTAAGACAGTAAAAAACTCTAAAAGCAGCTGGTAGATGGCGCTTGTATGAAAGACTTTGGTATAAATATGGAAGGGAAATGATTATAGGATCTTGTTATTTGAATCCAAAGAGAGTTCACCTCTATAAATCTAACTCCTGGAATGTGAACAAGGAATAATGTTAACAAGGAAGTGCGAAGGCTAAATCTTTGTTGGTGAAGTTGTTTTATGTAAACCAGGAATAGGTGGCTATTGCTTGCATAAATTTTGAGTTCAGAAGAATGCGAGAAATTAAAAAATTTCTTTAACAGCGATAAGTTTCAGAAATGCATTCAGAGGTTTGAGGAACTTAGAACGTTGAAAGGATCGAGTAAAAGTCAGACGACCATGTTCAACTGAGACACGTTCACCGCGTGTTGCCGACGAAATAGAAAGGTGGCTTATCGAATTAGCTACAAGGACCAATAGTGTTCGTGAAGCCGGCTGAAGATTCAACTAACCAAAATCCCTAGTATGCAATATTCTTCATGGAATTTTAAACTATAAGTACACAGATTGCAGTCATGACATAAATATTTACAAGAGGTTCACATAAAGAGGGAGCGTTTGGATTCTTTTTCTTCAAATTCAAATAAATTCACACCTGGGTGTTTAAAATCATGTGGATTGTTGGAGTCCACATTTATGCATATTTAAAATAATTAATAATATGTTAAAATGAATAAAATACCTATAATAATCAATAAGCGTAAATGTTGTAATTGAAATTACACATATAGATACGTATATAGATACATAAATGATTTTTAATTTAAGTATATAGCTATTTATGTATAAATATTTTTTGTGGTAGAATAATGGAGAGTAATTATTAATCTGTATGTAAATATTTGGATAAAAATTTTTTTTTTGCTTTTAAATAAGAATAAGATAAATTTAAAAGTGCTGCTTGTAAAATTGAAGGAGAAGGGAAAGAAATGAGATAGGGATCTTTTAGACTAACTGGCTGTCCAGTTGACATTATAGAACAAAAAAGGAAAAGACGATGGTTTATAGGAGTCATAAAACTTGAGTGGAGGATCGGAAAAACCACTCCAGGCTTTGGTGAACTATAAGCCATCCACACACTCTCTCTCCAGCCCTCGACTTAAGAAGAGCATTTTTTTTAGAAGTGCGAGTACGGCTTCTTGGTCAACTACTTTTCGGCGAGACAGTGATGGAATCTCCCGGTGGTTCTCCAGATATCCTGCTTCATCCCTCATCAACTGCCTTTGAATTTTAATCTCAAAATAGGAAAAATATGAACGACCCGAAGAGACCAGAACACCTATGATTCGTCTCTGGAAAGAATCTATCGAATGGAGCATCCAAGTGTTCTTTCTCACTATTCCAGGATCCCGAAGCGCCCTAGGATTGTGAAATAGAATTCCTCTATGATTTGCTTGAGAGTTAATATAAAGAGGAAAGATGTAGAAATATCACACTGACGTTTACGATGGAGTAACCTCTATAATGCGCATCTGGGTGAGTCAAAATTTTATAGTCTAAAAGAAAGAGAAAATATTTGATTGTGTATCTGTCCCCATTTTTTTCTATTATTCAATCATGTCTGAGTGCTACCTAAAGTGGTTTTGAATAAAATTAAACTTGAATTAAATAAAAATTAGTTTTGTATAAGAGACTAAAATATTTAATAAAATACCTTATTAATGAAATTCTTTGTCTATCTATTAATTAAGGAATTATTTACTTTAGAAAACTTAGTTTAATTTGAATTTATCTCCTTAATAAATAGATAAATTTTATGACCCATTAAAAATATTTAAAGAACTTGGGTGTAATTTAGGTGTAGAGAACGCAATGTACTATACAGTTTGGAGAATGCCTTAAATTAACAATTTCTCTCCAACACTGTAAATCAAACCAAAAACGATATGGTGCCTATCCAGTTTAGGTCATAAAATGAAATAATAAAAAAAAAAAATTAAAAAAAAATTAAAAAAAACTAATTTAGGAAAACTTTAAGGTGGACTCAGACAAAATAATAATAAAGAAACATACTAAGCAGTTGCTTAAATAAAATTGGATAGATATAGATAAAGGAAATCATAGCATTATAAGGGTCATTCTCAGATAATGGTAAATTTTGGTTTCAGAAAAAAATTAAAAAAAAATTTTTTGATTCTTGATTTTTTTACATTAATGCAATTATCCATGTCTGCTATAGAGGAAAAAATTACCAGCAGAGATCGTTTGCCTTAATTACAGATTAATTAATTTTTTAATTTCCATTGCAACATGGTAATGACATTTGTGAACATGGTAATGACAGGCAGAACCACAGAAATGACCAATGGCGAAATAATTACACATTTATTTATAGATAGCTGTATTTATCATTCTAATTTGTAACAGAAAAATTAAAATATCTAGATGATATATAGTGGTGAGATTTTTTTAAATAATTTTCACTATACGAATCCTATAGCTGTCTGTTTTAACAGGCGACATAAAGTGATTTACACTTTACTGCCCAGCAGTCATTACCATGTTCCTAGAAATCATTACCATGTTTTCAGAACACCTTGGTAATAATCACCTTGGTAATGACTTTTTTAATGTTAAGCCTATTTATGGCTAAATTATAGCAATTAAAAGCTAATACAATATTTATTCTGTATGTGGTCCCTAAGATCTTTATAAATCATTCAGTAAATTCAAATTTATTAATTGTATATTTCCGTAATAATGGACTTTGTAATGACACACAATAAGTACACTGACTATAATTTTAGAACAAAAACAGCAAAATGAAATAATTCGTATTTACTTAAACTAAAAAAAAAAAAATTGTCTGCTTGTAAGCGCATGAAACACGTTACTTTTGACAGGTTGATAATTATGACAGCACCATCTAGTAGTGAGGTACTGAAAAAAAACTTACACACCTTGGTAATGACAATTACCCTTAGGGACAAATTTTAAATAAGAATAATTAATAGATTTCTTTTTTTTATGCCTAAAATTCCAAAGATATTAAAAGTAGAAAAGTGAAATATACCTAGCAAATTGTTAGCTTTGTTTAATTTTTTTTTTCAATTCTTTAAAATAAAGGTTCAAATAAAAAGTTTGGAGTTTGGGACAAGCCTTGGTATTGACATTTACAACTTTAAAAATTTTTTAAATATTGAAATTTTACTTTTTTTGGTATTCAAATTACTGCACAGTGTAGTGCTTGAAAAGAATTGTTGAAAATGTTTTTTAATTTTCATAGCTGACATGCTCAAGTAACATTTTTTAGCCAAGGACACAAAATTTACCATTATGTGAGAATGACCCATAAAGTCATTGTATATGAATACTGATAAAAAATATATATAATGAATAGATTTGCAAATGTATACATATAATATATATGTATATATAAATATAAATTACACTTTCATTAATAATGATAAGTAGAATATGAAAATAAATGAAGTGTAATTAAGATAATTACAGTTGCAAATTTTGAAAATTTACTGAAAATATTTTATATGTACACATAAACAGCAAGATTGCTCAAGGAAGGTTTATTGAAATCAAATAATCTGATATTTTATTTGTGTGATAATATTATTTTTGATGCCTGTATACATATAAAATTATAAAACTTGAATATTTTACATTTGAAGAAAGTAAATAGTTTCCTAAAATAAGGAATAATAACAATAAATGAACTAGAATAATCTAGCTAGTCAATAAATATATAACCTAAACTGGATAGGCACCATATCGCTTTTGGTTTGATTTACAGTGTTGGAGAGAAATTGTTAATTTAAGGCATTAATCCAACTGTATAGTACAGTCGGGGAAAAAAAAAACGCAACACTCAACGTAACTTCGTTGCTAATCAATGTAGAAAAATGTAGTAGGTATCATTCGACGGGGAATTGTGAGTAGTTTCAGAAAATGAACAGAAATTTTGAAATGGGGGTCGTCTACATATTAAAACGCGCACCAACTTTGATTTTTTTCAATGGTAACCACCTATTTTTATTTTATATTTGAATTCCTGGGGTCACGACAACGCGAAAAAGTATATTGGTTGTATATTTTACTCATTTTTTCACAGAGTTATAAGCGTTCAAAGTTTGAAGGTGCTAATGTTAAATTCATATTTCAAACTTTTATTAATATCTTCATAAAAAATAACTTGATCGATATAATTTTTTTTTTACGAGATACAGTGAAGAAACCCAAACATAATCCATCATTACTTTTGATTCTGAAAAATATTTTTAATTTTGAAAAATATTAATAAATTCATATTCATAAAAATTATGAATTATGACCTATATTAATTTTTACATAAAATGAATTCTAATGCTGAAAAATATGGGTGTGCAAATTTGCTGCTCATTCCAGTTATTATTTTTCAAAATATAAATAAATCTTTCTTTTGGAGTGGTTTAGGGGGCCGTCTCTTATATAGTTTTGCATGAGATAACGAATCAAATCTTAAAAAATAACAAAGAAAATTAAACAAAATACTTTTATTTTTTATTTACGGGTTAAATTATATAACAGCAGCGTCAAACGCAAAGAAATGAAACAAAAATGATGATTTTTAGACATTAGTGTTAGCATCAAGAATTCCTGTTTTCTAAAGAATACAAGCCCCGCCTTCATCGTTCTTCAAAACAAAACAATACATTAAAGAAAAGTAAATGTGACACTGAGTATTCGTGTTAAACCCCTTATTTTATGTTGACAAAAATATGCACAAGTGGTATTTACTTCATCGTTTAATTGGTGATTAATTTTGAATCTTTTAAACAAACACTAGAAGAAAAAAAATAACTAAATAGGCGGGGTTTACTGTTTTAAATAGAAAAATGGGTTTAATGTGAAATTGTCAAATATAAAAAACGAATGGAATTGGAATGCAAGACAGACCTGTAAAATCGTTTCTTAACTACCGTCATAGTTATAAAGGCTTAATCATTTGCTTCATATATTGCTTTATTTTATTTTATTTATTTACTTATTTATTTATTTTGCAAGGGGACGATTATTATTTTAAGGACACTTTATTCTTTAAAATTTTATTAATACATTTTAACTTTATACATTTTTAAAAACATACTTTACCTTTTATAAATATATTTTAACACTTTTTGCGACTGCAGGATTTTATCTTTTTGACAGTAAGACCCGCCTACGGGCGTTATGCTCTCAAAATAAAATATTTCAGAACAAATTTTCTGTATTCACAATTATATTACAAATGGATATACATTATAATTATATTCTTTCTAATCAATACATTTCTATCCATAGTATATTTTATTGCAAAAATATGAACACTGGGTACACACTTAAGAAATATGTAACACACAAATTACATATTAATTAATTTAATATCTTAGGGTTAATTAAGAAATTATATTTTCATAGAAATTATAAAACGAATCGACAGTTCCACAGATTTCAACTGATCCAAAACTGGTAAGCGCGATTAAAATTGTTTAATATTTATTTCATGAACACTTACAATAATTTATCCGAAAAGATTTAGTTTATGCGTTGTTGTGTACACACACATATATATATATATATATATATATATATATATATTTTATTTCATTTCGTATATTATGTTACACCTACGAAAGAAAATTTAAGCCTTATTGGTGATCAGTACAGCCATAATAGACACTTTTACTTGAAAAATATTGCGCGTTTTTCACAGACTACTGTATGGAGTAATCGCAAGTGTAATGTATTTAAATAGACGTAAAATTATCTAAAAAAGTACTGAAGTATATATAAATCTAGAAAATTTAATTCAGGATAATTAAGGAACTGAAAACGGGGCAACGTTTTATTAATATAAATATTTTTTTTTCCTGAAAGATTTCCGGTGTGAAACATTAAAATTTTCTATATTTCTTATAGGATCTTAATTTTATTTTTCTACATTTATAGATAACCCCCTAACACACTTTTCATTATAACTCTATAAATACTAAAGATAAAGTATACAAACAATATACTTTTCCGCACTGCCAGACTCTCAGAAATTCGAAAATGAAGTCAAAATTGGGTGTTGCTATTGAAAAAAAATCAAAGTTGGCTCTCGTTTCAATATGTTGATGACCCCTAATTCAAAATTTGACGGCATATCCAGAAAGTGCTTTGAATTTTCTGTTGAATGATGTATATTAGATGTTTCTGCGTCAATTAATAACGAAAATACAGCGGGTGTTGCGTTTTTTTTCCCCCGACTGTACATTGCGTTCTCTACATCTAAATTACACCCAAGTTCTTTAAATATTTTTAATGGGTCATAAAATTTATCTATTTATTAAGGAGATAAATTCAAATTAAACTAAGTTTTCTAAAGTAAATAATTCCTTAATTAATAGATAGACAAAGAATTTCATTAATAAGGTATTTTATTAAATATTTTGGTCTCTTATATAAAACTAATTTTTATTACTTTAGGTAGCACTCAGACATGATTGAATAATAGAAAAAAAATGGGGATAGATACACAATCAAATATTTTCTCTTTCTTTTAGACTATAAAATTTTGACTCACCCAGATGCGCATTATAGAGGTTACTCCATCGTAATATAAATTTTTGCTAAAAAATTTCCGGGATGAGTTTTTGCACTTCAGACTTAAAATTATGTGTTCCACCAGCGGAAACACTGCGACTGAAACGGTTAATAGTAAATATACTTGAAGTTAATTACTCTAATAAAATCTTTTTGTAAAAAAATAGAACCGACTCCAAAAAGCAACTACTATTCAAACAACTAAAAAAATAAATGAAATGAAACTGTAAATTGCGCCTAAAAGTATAAATTAATTTCCTTCGCCAAACAACCTATAACACTACAATTAATCATAACTTTTGAAGTCGGCGCAAAATTAAATAAAATTTAATTAGTTTTTAAAGGTTTGTCTTTAGATTGGTAGCAACAAATGCTGTTGTCTCGAATAATCCATTTTCATGTTTCCTTTATTATTTTATCACTGTATACAATTAGTCCATTAGTAGCATCTACATAGAACAGTGAACATCTTCACAATGCGGTATTTATATTTCTACGAAGTTAGATCATCCTTGATGGTCTTTGAATTTGGCGATAAAAACGTAAGGCAAAAATATACACGCAAGATGTATATTTTCATAATATATATTGTACGATGTGTTGTTTCATACTCTTGATTACTCTCTTGATATACCTTATTAAAATAATCATGATATCCCAAAGAAATTAAATATGTTTGCCAGATAATTTTGCGATTTTTCGTTCACCAAGGACGTCAGATACCAGCATCTTCGCCAATTTTTGCTGCTTACGAAATCATATTTGTTTTCTTGAATCAAAGTAGTTTTCGGCAGCGTTTTGCAGGTAACAATGTGAGACGTGTATTTTGAATAGGATTTTATTTTTGTATTGAATAAAGGTATCAATTTTTATTTAATTTTGCGCCGACTTCAAAAGTTATGATTAATTGTAGTGTTATAGGTTGTTTGGCGAAGGAAATTATTTTATACTTTTAGGCGCAATTTACAGTTTCATTTCATTTATTTTTTTAGTTGTTTGAATAGTAGTTGCTTTTTGGAGTCGGTTCTATTTTTTTACAAAAAGATTTTATTTTTCTCTTTTCAGTGAAAACTTATTCATATAGCAGAACATCAGAAGACGTTCGAAGGAAGTTTCACAAATCACAACTTCCAAGAAAAGTGACATTACTCAAAAAATGGTTTATGTCACTGAAAAATACATTAAATACACTCAATGTGAACAAAAAAGTTACATCTCCATCTAGAAAGTTATCCACTCGAGAGACAGTTGTCCCAGTTTTATTCTAGTCAAGTTATTTTTAAGTTTATTTTTCTCAAATGCTGCATTTTTAAATTGTGTCACTTTTCTTACCTTTATTGGATATGACCAAAAAACTATTGAACGAACATATGTTAAATTAAAAAGTCTTTAGAAATGTAAAGAAAGGATACGCTGTATTCGTAACCGAAAATTCTGTTAGGCATATATATTGAACTTTACAGTAAATACGTGTCACCCGCTGCGCTGGAAATTGCGCAGCGTAAAGTTTAAACAAAGAGCAAAATATGCATTGCAGCTGACGGACAGAAGTTTCAACATCGATACTTACACACTGCTTTTACCATTGTAGCTGCTTGCGTTCAGCAGTTAGAGTGAGAACAGACTTTTGTGAGTATCCTGTAATTTGTTTATATCTTAATGAAATCCTAATGAAACTTATTTCAGGCCAAGATCATTACAAACACAAGAAAAGTATATAAATTAAATCATCTCTTACGAAGATATAAGCTAACAAATTTCAACAACGACAACGAGAAACATGGTTTGTATTGAGAACCACTTCCTTTATGAAGTCGGCTTAAAACGCTTATGCGTTAATCGATGTGACCGCTTACAATAACCATACTTTGAATTTTACATAGCATAAAATGTCGCCCGCTACGCTACAACATATGCAATGATTTTCAAGTGTGCACAAAATAGGAAATTGTGAACAAACAAATGCACGTTTTAAGCGTTCTGTTTTTATCATTAATGTCTAAACTATCTTTGCGTACTACATCGATGATGCTCTGCAATTTTATAATTCACTTTTTTCCCCTGTCTTGAAACGTTTCCGAGATAGGATCGCTAACTCCACTCTTTTCCACCAGGTGGCGCTTTAGGCGGTTGAATCGCGTAGCACATGTCCACTTTACTGTACCTACATACCACTTTAATGACTATAGCTGCAGCTGTTCAGCAGTTAAAAGAGTCGGGACTGACTTTTTTGGGCCCGCTGTATTTTCTTTTGATCGTAAAGATCTTACAATTGGACCTATTTCAGACCAAGTCCTTTACAATAAAACAAAAAGTATCAAAATCGGATCATCCGTTCAGAAGTTATGAGGTAACAAACAAAAACAAAAACAAACACATACGCTTTGAATTGAGAACCTCCTCCTTTTTGAAGTCGGTTAATTAGAGCATTTCTTACGAAGTTATAAGCTTACAAACACCAACAACAACACATAGCAAGAATTAAGAACACCCTCCTTTCTGAAGTTTGTTGAAAACGACTTTGCGCCAATCGGTGTGACCGCTTACAGTAACAGTACTTTGAACCATAGAGTATACGTGTCATCCGCTACGCTGTAAAGCGTGCAACGTAGTTCAAGTGTGCACAGTGTAGGAAATTGCGAACAAACAATTGCACGTTTTAAGCGTTCTATTGTTAGCAATAATGCCTAAAAACTGTCTTTTCGTAGTAAATCGATGATACTCTACAACTTCGTAATTAACTTTTCTCCCATCTTGAACCGTTTTTGAAATAGGAGCGCTAGTGCCGCTGTTTTTCACCAGATGGCGCTTTATTTTCTTTAGATTGTAAAGATGTTATAATGGGACCTACTTCAGACCAAGATCTCTACAACAAAGCAAAAAGTATCAAGTAACCGTATTTTGAACTATATAGCGTATGTCTCACCAGCTACGCTACAACGTGAGCAATGTAGCTCAAGTGTGAATAGTTTAAGAAATTGCGAACAAAAAAGGCACTGTCTTTTTGTACTAAATCGATGATAATCTTCAACTTTCTAATTCACTTTTTTTCTCCAGTACCGTTTCGAGATAGGAACACTAACTCCACTATTTTCCACCAGGTGGCGCAGCAAGCGGTTTAACCTTATACTGCAGGACCACTTTACTACGCAGGACCACTTACATACCAGTTTTTATTACTAGACCTGCAGCCGTTTAGCAGTTAAAAGAGTTGGGACTGGTTTTTTTGGGCACCCTGTATTTTTTTTAGATCGTAAAGATATTACAATGGGACCTATTGCAGACCAAGACCTTTTCAACAAAACAAAAAGTATCAAAATCGGAGCAACCGTTCAGAAGTTATGAGCTAACAAACATAAAAAAAACATACGGTTTGAATTGAGAACCTTCCTTCTTTTTTTGAAGTCGGTTAAAAATTAAGTTGTGTACACAAAGGGGCGGCAACTAACAATCTTCCGGGTTAGGTTGGCAAGTATGCATATATATTTCGCTTGATTTATAAAATTTTATAACATATTTTCGTTTTTTCGATATTTTCGATATTTAATTAAAAATAAATACAATATTCAGATATAAGCATTTCATATGATTATGTATATAAATATATTGATTAAAGAAGTTTTGTTGCTATTAGATAATTATTTTTCTATCTGTATAATATATTAACACAAATATATTTTGTAAATTTCGCAGCATCGAAAAACAACAACATAGATTCAATATCAAAGCTTAATGTGAAAAGGACGTAAGCGTACTCTAGCTAGTGTATGAGAAAAAAAAAGAAAGAAAGAAAAAAGAAAAAGAAAGAAAAGAAAAGAAAAAAGAAAATCTGAAAAATAAACTATGGGGACCGAAACAGGGGAGCCATCGCCTCCGTGAACGATGAAAATTATGATGGCATGTCTCCGGACCATCCCTAAGAGTGCGTCCCAGACAGTCGTCAATTACCCATAGCACAGTACTAGTGCGACATTAAACCCAACCTACCTACCTACCAGTATATAGTTGTGTGAACTGGCGTATAAGTGACCGATTACGCATGTTTTAGAGTGTAGAATGGCTTTCTTAGTAGGAAGAATCTGTTTGGATTTTCACAAATATATATGATTTTAAGTTTTTCTTAAATTTGCTTTCGCAAAAGATGGATGACTGCTCCTTTAAATAATAATGCTTAAGGTCATACGTGGAAAGCGGAAAAAAGTAAAAAGCTGTGTTAATAATAAAATTTCTGGGGTAAGTGTAATTACGGATGATAAGCCAAAAATCTTAAGAAATAGGAGAAATTTTAAATTTTAAATAGAATCTATGTACAAATTTTAGTCTCTTTACCTAAAATTTTAGAGTTTACTTCACAAATACAGCAATGACAAAATTCGAATTTTGAGAGGATCACTCTTTCAGAGGAATATGTAAGCAATTTTTACAACTATTACTGTTTCATATTTGATTTGGTTTCTGAAGACTAAAAATAATAATAATCATAAAAAAATGGTTAAAAAAAAACAGATATGATGAATATATATTAGGTTCAAATTCATCTTATCAGTTGAGTCAAAAACCGAGGTTACACTTATACCAAGGTTACACTTATCCGACTTCACCCTATTTCAAATATTCTCAAATTGTATAAATCAAATATCAGCTTTAAATAAGCATTTATAAAATTATATTATTAATTTAAAATAAACTATAAGTTTCTGGAAACGATATATCCAGTCCAATAAAATTATTTCGTTTCAAACATTTTTACATTCCGAACACTATAGTGAGGAAAGTATTGTAATCATGTCAAAAATCCGAATTTGAGATTTCGATGTTTCTATACGTTTCGAGGTCCAATGAGTCCGTTTACACTATTTTTGCGATGATATATGTATGTGTGTGTGTATGTATGTGTGTTGGCAAGGGGTGCGAATCGGGGACTTCCATGTGTATACACACCTTCAAACTCGGGACACACACGCAAATGGGGACGTCCCCAATTGCCAAAATTTAAGATTCGCATCTTATACTATTTAATAATGGATTTTTAGTATCTGGACATTAACAGAATAAAAAATTTAGGAAGTCTTCATTTGGAGGTATTTTGAAGCAAAGTGTGTATCTAGATTGTGTGTCGCAGAAGGAAGGTAAAAAGAAGTGTGTATCATAGAAAATCTTAGGTCCTCGTTTGGTCGGTAAAAATACATATCCGGCAATTGATGAATGAACAGGTGAAAAACCTGTTTATGAAGGAGGGGTTAATAATTACTATTTACTACGTTGTAGTAAACTGTACTTTTTTTCCCACGTTAATAGTAAAGTAGTTTTTGAAACCTACTTAGTTTGGGGCTATTATGCTTTCTGTAAATTAGGTTCTTTAATTCTTTGCAAAAAGAAATCTCAACATAAAAGGAAAAGGAATAATAGAATTTGCCTAAAAATGATTTTATAAATGCTTTTTTTATACTTAGTTTAGTATTTAATTTTTACATGAAAATTTTAACCTTGTTTATTAAAGAATGTAGTCCGGTTATATGAATTTGTTAATACTTATTTAATATTTATATTATCAGTAGTGCTGACATATGATTTTTTCATGATACTTACTGTACACATTTTGTAGGTTTTATGTGCATATACACAATAGTTATTTAACAGCTAGATTTAATACCTTTTAAATATTTTTAATCAATAATTATTAGAATATTTTATTTTAGGTAGAAAATTATCAACTGTATTTAATAATTAATTTATATGAATAAATAATATTTATTAAACGTAATTATTTATAACCATTTTATGAAGTGAAATTCGTGTTTTGTTATGTTAAAAAAAAAAAAAGAAAAAGAAAAAGAAAAAGAAAGAAAGAAAGAAAAAGAAAAAAAATTCCAGCATCTCTTACGGTAAAAATTTTATTAAAATTCTTGTTATGAAAGGATTTATGATATATTGTGCATTTAAATGGTTGAATGGTTTTAATGCTATTTTAACGTGCTTCACAGCGCCCCTAGAGGACAAAATATGAATTTATAGTGGACTATAAATTTATGGGTGCCTTAGGTTTTTTACAACTATTATAACTATATTAAATAAATTATGATGCATGTACTCTGTAATTTTCTTTATATTTGCCTGTGAAAATGGAATATTTTGTAAAATTTTCATCATTAAAATAAAAAGAAAAGGGGGAAAAAAAGGCAGTTGTTTGAATTCATTTTTATACTTTATATCGAAATGAAATTTTAGCAATAATAAATAATTTACGTTTATAATAATATTTTTATACGTATGGTATATTTGTATGTTGTTTTTGAACTTTGTTTCCTAGAGTTGGCAAAAACTTACGTCATGAAAAAAGAACCCCCTCCCCTCTTTTATTTATTTATTTTTTTTTTATTTTATTTATTTATTTATTTATTTATTTTTATTTTTTTGAGGAGGGAGGGGGTAAGGGGGAGAGGTTATTTACTATTAAATGTTATGCAGAATGGAAATTTTAGCGATGATAAATTATTTAATATTTTACTATAATGATTTTAATTTAAGTTATATAAGTGACTCGGGTGCAATACATCAGATTGGTAAGATTAGCAATTAGAAATATGAACAGTGGGGTTTTTCAAGATACGCGAACAGTCTGGTAATGTCTGTCAAGGAAAGAAAATACCACGGACATTTATGAACAAGAGTTTGTATTAGAGTCAGTATTTTTTACGGCACACCAAAAGCCTGATAATGTTTATCATTATTGCAGTTCATTAAAGCAAAACACTCGATTAGTGCTTATAGCACTACAAAACTCTCGAGAGAGACTTGCACTGTCATAAGTTACATGTGTAGAGAAGCAGTTCCTCACTAAAAGCGGCTAGTGTGTAATGAAGTAAAATCAATTATTTGGTACCATAAAAAGTATTTAGTGTCTAATATCCAGAATAAGATCTTTTTTTTACACCTGAAATGTCAAAAATAAATAATTTTACGGACGCATAAAGGGCAGCTCAGTTATTTATATAGCATTGTATAATTGTACAGATAACTACATATTTTAAATGTAAAACTATGTATTTTATCTAGCTTTGAGAAAAAACGAAATTGGTAAATTAAAAATATGGTGACATGCATAAAATTAATGCACGGATTATATACTGATAAATACAGCATAAAAGAAAAATTACACACGCCGCCCTTTTAGGATCTAATACACACCGGCAAGTTAAGATCTTTTACACACAGGCAAATGAAGACGTGATACACACCGGTAAATCAAGACCTTTTACACACAAGCAAATGAGAACGTGATACACACGGGCAAGTCAAGACCTTTTACACACAGGCAATTGAAGACGTGATACACACCGGCAAATCAAGACCTTTTACACACAGGCAAATGAAGACGTGATACACACCGGCAAATCAAGACCTTTTACACACAAGCAAATGAAGACGTGATACACACCGGCAAATCAAGACCTTTTACACACAGGCAAATGAGAACGTGATACACACCTGCAAATCAAGACCTTTTACACACAGGCAAATGAAGACGAAATACACAACGGCAAATTAAAATCCATTACACACCCGCAAGTAAGAACATAATACACACATGCAAACAAGGACATAGTACATACCACCAAATGAAGACTTATTATACATCGGCAACCTAGGACGTAATTTACAACATACCGCACCTACAAGCCAGGACGTAGCAAATACAGAACTGTAGTAAGCAGGGGCTAAAAGCAGAGCTGGAGAGTATGATGAGGGCTTGGTCACCAAATTCGAAAGTGTGGAACCAGAAATACTGATGCCGTAGCAAGAAACACAGAAGTAAAAAATGTGGTACTTGATTTTTTATAATTTCCGCACTTTCTGAAAGCAAAGTATTAGCAAGCCATGGCTTTTCATAGTTAATGCTGTAAGATTTAAAAACAAAAGAATAAACAAAATTTTTTGATTATCTATATTTTACTAACGGGAACGAGATTTAATAAAATTTTGCCAAAACGATGCAGTACTCAAAAGTAAATTTTTTAAATGTTTAATAGATAGAGGCTGAAATTAAATTTGTGTGAAAATTTCTTTTCGCAATTTAAAACTAACAAATAATACCATATACATACATATATATATATATATATATATATATATATATAATTATAAAACATGAGTTTAAATTAAGAATAATGTATGTATATATTTCGAATGGTTGAAATTCATTTTGCAGGTTTATTTGATTAAACTACTTCGAAATTGAGAATGCATGGTGATGAATTGAATGCTATTGAAATTCAAATGAAGCAGTTATGTGTTACATTATATATTCCGTCGTTATATCATCGTCAAACATCAATTTCAGCCTTTATCATCTACTGCAATATGAAAGCCTCTCTTAGGTGATTCCATACTGCCCTATTCTCTGTAGTTCATCTCCATTCTGCTCGTTCTAAACTTCACAATATCATCACTCCAACGACACAGTGTCTCTTCCTCGGTCTTTTCTTATCTCTCGGCATCCAAAATAAAACTTTGGTGATCCATCTATCATCATTTTTTCTCGCAAAATACCCAAACTAGCTCCATTTTAACTTCTTGACTCAAGAAATATCGTCAGTAACTTTTGTTTGTTTCCTGATTCAAGTGTTTCTCTTTTTGTCTCTTCGGGTGAATCCTAATATGCATCTCTCTATGCTTCTCTGAGTTATTTGAAATTTTTGTATAGCTTTACATGCTAAAGACCAAGTTTTTGAAGTATAAATTAAAACAGGCAAAATGTACTGATCAAAAACTTTGCTTTTCTAATAAATTGGAAGGTCACTTTTTAAAATATATATATACATACATACATATACATTACATATATATACATATATATACATACATACATATACATACATATATATTACATATAATAATAAGCAAGAGGCCTTCCAAACGGTATGAAGTACCACTCCAAAAAAAAAAAAAAAAAAAAAAAAAAAAATTCTGGAACGCGATTCTATAAAATAAACGTCGTGTTATACCAGGTTTTAATTAGTTAAAAGAAAACTGTTCCATCCATCGCTACAAATGTTGGCATACTTATCAATCCGACGAATATCTATTTAACGTCGCAGTAAGATCCTTAGTTCTAAAGATATTAAATAAAACCCCATTTTAACATTAAATTTTTTAAAAAGAAAGAAACAACGTTGCCCCCAAAACAGTTTTTTAATACTTTCCCGGGTTAAAAGGTAATAAAATCATTACCAGAGTCTAAAAAGTATTCGAATAAAACTGATGTCATAATAGTTTTCTTTTTTTTTTTTCATTTATCTATATAATTAATAGGCATACATGAGATCATTGTTTCATCAATTTTTTAGGACCGCAGTCCTATATTTTCACGCAGGAAGAAAACACCATTATCCTCATTTGCAGCAGGACATCATCTTGAATTTTGTTTATTATGAAATAATCTATTATACAATCGAAGAAGTTATAAATTTCTAAGAAAAAAGCTTGAATTAAAAGTAGCACGTGAGTACTAAATTAAATTCTATAAAAAATCTGTATATATATATAAATTACGTGTCACGATGTTTGTCCGGGGTAAACTCCTAAACTAAGGAACCGATTTTAATGAAATTTTGCACACTGTGTGCAGTTTGGTCTAACTTGAGAGATAGGATAGTTTTTATCTCAATTTATTGTCACAATATTGTTTTATTGCAATTATTTGTTAATTATAGACCTTTATTAAAGTTGCTCCAAAATATCTGTGAGTTCCATTAATTTAATTGTTGCCAAAAAAAAAAAAAAAAAAAAAAAAAAAAAAAATACGAGTTCATTTTCTTTCGACATAAAAATAAATACATTTAATCAAACGTGAACGTTAAAAAATGATAAAAAGTTAAATTATGCATCTCACGAAAATTGACGTCATAATCAATTTAAAGATTTTATACACATTGATAAAGTGCTAATGTAGTTCTATCATAGATATAGTAATATATATAGATCTCTCATCCCCATGTTATCGTACAAAGATTTTTGATGCCGAAAAAAAAAAAAAAAAAAAATGCTTTGGAAACAGCCATTAAGTGGTATTGAAAAAAAAAAAAGAAAAAAAGAAAAAAAGAAAAAAAAGAAAGAAAGAAATATGAATTTGAAACTGTATCTGGAGTCTTCCATTCCCCTTTAGCAAATAAATTATTCATAAATTTTATTTGCTAAAATATTAGTATGTATTCCCGTGTGTATTCACTCGGGGAAAGACGGCCATATTTTGGTAAAAACGTCGTCTTTTCCCAAATGAAAAGGAATAACTTTTTTCTCCCCAATGATCACTCTATTCTATATATGCTATACTATATCTATGAGTTCTATACGCAAGCGAAGTGTGACTCACTGACCGTCTGTGCAGCCAAGAAAAAGATTTCCTGTGTTAATTGCCCACTGGATTTTTTGTAAGAAATTATTAAAAATCGAGGAAATTTATTTCCCGATTTTAATCCTTATATTTGGGTATAGATATGTATTAGTTATCGCGGGTGTTAGATTGAATTATTTTGCTGTCAAATTGACAAAATTTTAATTTTAAATTTCAAAACTCTGTCGCCCTTGGCTTTTATTATTATTATTATTATTATTTGGCGATCAAAAGCGTAACACGAAAATATACATGCCAGATGTATGCATTGTACGAAATGTAATATGTATTATTCATTGTACTTATGTATGACATGTAATATGTATTGTACGAAATATTGTTTCATATTATTCATTACTCTTCTATATATATAAAAGAGTAAACTCACTGATTCACTGATTCACTGATTCACTGACTCAACACGGTTGTGGCGATCCTATGGGAGATAGAGTCGCAATTTTTGGTGAGCAGGTTGATTTTAGGACCCTGACGCTCACTAAGACGGGATTTTGCGAAATACCCCCCCGTTTCCCCCCGGGGCGGGAGAAGGCAAAAATCACCTTTATAAGCATATCTCGGCTCCAAATTGCTTCACGATGAAGAAATTGCAGATGGGGAGACTAGACTTGAATACAAAAAAATCATTTTCTGCGATTTTGGAATTTTGGATTTTTAGGGGGGGGGTAGGGGGTAAAAATGAGATTTTTGGGGGCGCATAAGGCAAAAACACATTTATAAGTACAACTCGGCACCAAATTACTTCACAGGGACGAAATTGCAGATGGGGAGACCAGGCTAGAATAAGAAAAAATCACTTTCTGCGATTTTGGAATTTTGGATTTTTAAGGGGGGAAGGGGGTATAAATGATTTTCGGAGGCGCATAAGGCAAAAACACATTTATAAGTATAACTCGGTTCCAAATAACTTTACAGTGAAGAAATTGCAGATGGGGAGACTAGACTTGAATACGAAAAAATCGTTTCCTGCGATTTTGGAATTTTGGATTTTTAAGGAAGGGGGTATAAATAATTTTCGAAGGCAAATTTAGAAAAATACGGATTTTCGAGTAAAAGTAATAGCTCAAAGGTGTAAAAAAAAAAAAAAAAAAAGCCGCCAAGCGTCTTCTTGAAAATATTTGCAAAAACTCATTTTTTGATTTTTTCCGATTTTTTTTAGGGGGGGGGGGCAAAAAAATAAAAATAGTGTCCGATCGTTCAAAATTGGTACATAGAGGTTTTCGACACTTACAAATCGATTGCGGATATTTTCGAATTTGTAAAATTATTAGAAGGGGTGGGAAGGGGGGCAGTATGGGGGGGGGTGTGCTATGGGCAAAAACAAATAGAATACAGTTAGGCCGTTCAAAATTGGTACAGATAGGTTTTAAAGGCCTGCAAGTCGAATGGGGATATTTTCGAAAGTGTAAAGTTATTAGGAGGGGCGAGAAGGGGGAGGGGAGAGGGGCGGGCAAAAAAATAAAAATAGAGTTAGATCGTTCAAAATTGGTATATAGAGGTTTTCGATACTTACAAATCGATTGCTTATATTTTCGAATTTGTAAAATTATTAGGAGGGGCGGGAAGGGGGGTGTGGGCAAAAACAAATAGAAATACAGTTAGGCCGTTCAAAATTGGTACAGATAGGTTTTAGAGGCCAGCAAGTCGAATGGGGATATTTTCGAAAGTGTAAAGTTAATAGGAGGGCCGGGAAGGGTGGGGGGGGGCGGAGGGGCAAAAAAAATAGAATAGAGTTAGAGCATTCAAAATTGGTATATAGAGGTTTTCGATACCTACAAATCGATTGCGGATATTTTCGAATTTTTAAAATTATTAGGATAGACGGGAGGGGGGCGAAGGGGGGAAATAATAGAAATAAGAGTTAGAGCATTTTGGGAATTTTTTCCGCAGGCAGTGAGAACCCAGTGCGACATTTTTCTTAATAAGATTTTTTTTCTGTTTTTTTTTCACATGATAAAAATTAATGCAATTTTGAGAATTCAGTAATTATAGCGATTCATTTAAAAATAGGGACCAGCGAAGCGGGCATTGCCTGCTAGTATATATATATATTATTATTATTTTATTTTTTAATACATTTACTGTAATTTAATAGTTATCTTTTGATTTAAATATGTAAAAATGAACAATATAAACCGATTCTTCTCTTTAAAATGTGAATTTGCGTTCCTTACTTGTGGTTACCACATTAATTTAATTTTTTATTTAATTTTAACTTTTTTTTTTAAACTTTATTCATTTTCTTACAGCCATCATACATATATAATTTCAAATGATGTAGACACAATTATGTGTCTTCTTTTGATATTATTACTATATTTATTTATTTATTTAACGATTTGTTGTATTGTACGAAAGCGGATAGCTTAATTTATGTAAAATTATTATGAAATTTCTCATGAATCATTTAACTTATTTTTGAATGCATCTCTCATATAATCCATATAATCATTTTGTGAAAAAAAAAAAAAAAATTTCTACAAATTCCTGTTTTCTCTCTCTCTTTCTCTCTTTCTTTCTTTTTTTTTTTTTTAATCTTTTCTCTGCTATCTTCGCATGCATTATTTCGATAAATTCTCGTTCTTTGTAGAAATCGATATAAAATTATTGCTTTTCCTGTCTTTTGTATTACGCTGCGACTATTATACTCAACAATATCATAAGATGACCTTATTAAATATGAATTTTTAGAATAAAACAATTGGCAAGTGAATTGGGTGGTGCAAAGAACTGCTGAGTGTCCAGTCCAATGCTTTGCTTTCTAGTAGAGTGTTGCCGCGCGCGATGTGTATTTTTTTTTTTTTTTTTTTTTTTGTGATGACAATCAGACTTTCGATAGGGAAAAAAGACAAACATAGGGCGGCAGGTATATTTTCAAAAACATGTGACGTCTAGTTCTTATCTATTCCATCGACCTGGGTTAAAAATATTAATCTTCCAAATCAGTGGACAAATATTTTGTTTCCAACACAGTAAAAATACATAGAGCTTTACTCTCTCAAGAAAGTTCCATTACTTTATGACAAGAGAAGAATAGGCCTGAAAGAAGTCAATAAAAATTCTAAAACTCTTTAAATGAAGCATATAGCTTCTATTCTCGTCACAATAATCTTAGATGTATATAGAAAGAAAGAATTCTCAAGAAATTATTTTCTAAAATATGTAAACTGCTGTTTGTAAAAAATGCAATACAAAGAAGGAATGCAAATATCATAATGATATTTATTGGGCTCATACATTATAGTAAGAAGAACAATTGATTGAAATTTCAGGAAATTTGGAGTAATATGTACTGAGAAAACAGTACATAAAGCAGCGACCTCTGTGAGCAATAACTGCACTTACCTGCCTACGCATTGAATCAAATAGCGATTGGATGACATGTGCAGGTAAAGCATTTCATGAAGCTTCAACACGATGCCATAATTCATCGATCGTAGTTACTGGTGAGTGATGGGGGTCACTCGCTTTTCAACGATTAAACAGTCATTTTCATTGGTGCAAAATCAGTAAAACGGACCGGCCAGACCAACAGTCGGACATATCCTGTATCAAGGATGATCCGGACAATACTTACAACTTGCGGTCGTGCATTGTCTTGCCTAAGTACTGCGTTTCGTAGGCCTTGAATTTAGGGCAGAGCGAAGGGCCTTAACTCGTCAGAAATGTAATGGCTGGTATTCAGAGTGGTGGGAATCAAAACAAGAGGTGATCGAGACGTGTATCCAATTGTACCACATACCATCACTCCAGGTGGTGGCCCAGTATGCGGCTACCCAAATTTTGATTACTTTCAAAACTGCATCTCTGATAAGGGCGCCTTTAATGTGTGATTAATGATGAATCTGGACGCAGGGATGACGTGAAGTCGCCTTTCAGACAAATCACAATCCTGTTTACAGCATCAAGATTTCCTTATCCGTATTTAACGGCATTGTCAATAATGCACAATGTCAGCTGGGATTCGGCATCGTCACACTCTCCATCGCTTGCAGTGATGGTATGGGGTCCCATTGGATACACGTCTCGATTACTTCTTGTTCGCATTCCCGGCACTCTGAAACGCGGCCATTAAATTTCTGGTGAGTTAAGGCCCGCACCTCCTCTCTATATTCAAGGCTTCCGCAGCGCCACATTTAAGAAGGATAATCCACGACCGCAAGTTGTCTGTATAGTCCGGACCTTCCTTAGTACATAATGTGTTCAACCGTTGCTCTGGTCAGCGCATTCTCCTGATCTCGCATCAACGAAAATGACTGTTTAATCGTTGAAAAGCGATTGGCTCCCCACCACTCTTCAGTAACTACGATCGATGAATTGTGGCATCGTGTTAAAGCTTCATGAAGTGCTCTACCCGTACATATCATCCAATCGCTGTTTGATTCAATACCTAGACAGATAAGTGCAGTTATTGCTCACAGATGTCGCTGCTTTATGTACTGTTTTCTCAGCACGCATGTTACTCCAAATTTTCTGAAATTTTAATCAATTGTTCTTCTTACTATAATGTATGTGCCCAATAAATATCAGTATGATATTCTCATTCCTTCTTGGTGTTGCATTTTTTACAAACAGCAGTGTAGAATATTATTATTATTATTTTATTTTTTTAAAATAAATGAAAATGTTAATAACTATTTTTTCCCCTTCTTTTTTATTATTGAGTAGCTTTTATACAAGTAATGAAGCATACAGCTCAAAGAGTAGTTTTTTATCTTATTATTTATTTATTTATTTTATTTTGCGGTATTTAAACTATTTAGCTTTAATTTCGAAAATTTGTGTACATAGTATATATACATAATGCTTGATTACGGAGGATGGGTAGTATTTTTTGGCTGGACGGATGGGAAGGATTGGGGGGAAAAAAGGGAGGAGGGGTCATTACTTTTATTTTTATTTTCCACTTTAACAGATAGCGCTCATTTCTCTATAACTTATTCTTTTGCATCCATGAAATACTTCTACCTCAATATGATATTTATGAATTGCGAATTTACGTAACTCAAATTAATTTCTGTAATAAATTCAAATTTAATTAAATAATTAAAATTTAACATTAAGGTTTATTTACTAAAAATTAGAAGATCTATTTACACTAAAATTTAAACTAAAAATTATTTTACTTAATCGTTGAGTAGATGAATTCATTTCCCTTATTAATTGTGAATTTAACTGTTTTCTGTCTTATGGCTGTTCTGGAGTGTTTTACCTTTTTCGGCATGCTTTTCAAAAATAAAGAAAGTTAAAATTTAGTTTTACTAAATTTCCTTAGGGTTGATTTATTGTGAAGGGATTGGTGTTTTATGTTTAATAAGTTTATTTCTGTCATGGTATTTTCCACTTCAAAGATTTATTATGAAAAAATTGGTGTTTGAAGTTTAATATGTTTATTTCTTTCTTGGTTTTTCCACATATTGTTTGAAATTATTTTCAAGTCTTTTAGGTGACTTCAGGCATTGCATGCTGTAAATTTTTAGCAGTTTGCATACAGCATGATAGAAAGATCACCTAATTTCCATATAACATTCATTCAGTGTCCTTGAAAAAGTGGTGAATTTGTATTCTTCAATATCGGGTTGCTTATTTTTTCTTTTCGTCAACTTCATTCATTTTTTATAGTTGTTTGTGTGTTACTTGTTTTTATAATATGCAATGTTTGAAAGGTTTTCAATATATATATATAATATTATATATATAATCTATATATACATTTACCTAATCTTATATGTTATTATTTGATAAATATATGAAATTCTGATATATGGATACATATCTAGTAACAGTTGCATAAATTATACTCTTAAACTCTTGAACAAACATGATATAATAAAACTTTACAACATAGAATGAAAAAAAAAAAAAATATATATATATATTGTAGCATTTCGAAAATTATGAGAGGGGATCAAAAAATTTTATTTTAAAATTGACTCAAAATTAATCTTAATAAAATAAATTAATAATTAGATGTTAATTAATATTCACTAATTATTTGTATCAATTATAAAATATTATCAATTATGAGCATTTATAGCGCATTAATTTTGGTTTTAATTTGGTGATACTTTTATTTGGCAATTAAAAAAAAAAAAACTTCGTAATAATCAATAAAGGGTGTCTTGAGCATGCTGAGCCCTCCCTTTCCTACGTCGCTTTTGTATTCGAAGTTCGATCCAATGTCACATTCGTCGGATTAGTAGTTCGGAGATTTTTATGGTTTTTCTTCAAAACGTGCGTGAATACGGACTAGCATCCCTGAGAAAAATCTCTCATTTCTGCCGAGGCGCAGGTCTCTATTATAGGCTAGGGTTAGGTACCAGGGATTTTGACTTTTCGTTATTATCGATAAAAACACTACATAGTAAAACAAAGAATGTAGTGTGTTGTTTAAATTATATTTAAATATATATATATATATATATATATATATAAATTGATAAAAATCCTTTTAAAATATTAAATACTGATTGTTTCTTCAGTGGAGTAAAATTTTTAATTCCATATGCGACTTCTAAAACTATAGAGATTTGTAAAGTACCATAAGCAGAAATACTTCAAGGAAATGGGTCCACCAGTGGCTGAGCGGTTCTGCGCTCAAAGCTGGTAGACGTGAGGTGCCAGGTTCTATCCCAGAATGCTCGTCGGCCTAGTCGTTCGGAATTCTCCTAAACTTGCGAAATACGGGCTAGAATCCCTTAGAAAGACCCCCCACGGAGGGCACTCCCCCTCAGGCCTAGGACCTACAGCAGTTAATCGGCCTTATTCCCAAAAATCCTTCAAAGAAATGTATGCAATATTCCTAAGAATAATTTTAATTGTGGGAGAGCATTTAGATAAATGTAGCTTCTTCTATTTTTATTTATTTATTTATTTATTTATTTATTTATTTATTTATTTATTTTTTGTTAAACGCGGCATGGTATACATTGCGAACAAGTAAATATATGGATTGTTGTTGTTGTTGTACCGAATAAGGCCGATTGACTGCACTAGGCCTGAGGAGGAATTCTCTCTGTGGGCTTTTTCTAAGGGGTCCTAGCTCATATTCACGCAAGTTTCAGAGAAAATCACGGAAAACTCCGAACGGCTAGGACAACAAGCGCGACTAGGATCGAACCCACGCAATAAATGGCTTGAACTCTTCTCACACTAAGCCATTTCATGTCTGAAAACGGAGGTGATCTGGATTCGCATTTGGCACCTTCCCCTTGTCCTAAAACATGCATATATATATATATATATATATATATATATATATATATATATATATATATATTATTGTAAATGTTAGTGGAAGGATCTTCAGGAAAAATTATCGTTCACTGATAATTCGCAATAAATCTGGTAAGATTACGGCAGAAATTCGGTTTTCTTGAAAATCGCTGTAATGATTTATATGCATGTATAAATATAGTGTTAGAGGTTTTTTTTTTAGATGAAAAAAAATCTGATTATTAGATAATAGATTTAAATATTAGCAGTCGCTGGTGTCCGGTGCTTTTCCTGGAACAAAACCTAGCAGAAACCCCGTTTTCTAGGAAATTGCTAGATTTAGGGATTTGAGATGATAATTCGTTTTGAATTTGTTTTATCTCCAGGAAAATTACATTTCACTGGTAGCCCGCACTCCATCTGAGACAATAAAAAAAAATATATATATATTATCACATGGCCTTTATTATCACATTTTCGAAAACGAATCCCTATATTACGCTACGAATAATTTTTACAACGGAACTAAGTAAACAGTCAATCAGGGACTGAATATAAAAAGAGAAAAAACTGGTACAGGTTATCAAAATGCTGTGTACATTAAGGTTTAATTAAAACAGTGCTTTACGCTAAATATTTGGTTAGTTAATAAATAATAATAATAATATCAATAATAATAAAGCTTCTGATTTCACAAGTAATTGTCATTATATTATTCTAATAATTTATATCTTTTATCATAAGATTCCTATGAAAAAAAAAATCGTCATCTAAAAGAGATAATTAAAGTAAAAAAAAAAAAAAAGATTATTATGCGAAGTTCTGTTCAGCCGAGCAATGTTTAAACTGATTTTACAAATTATCACCATCACTTCTAGAACATTTTTCATTATTTATAACTATTACTTACTTTTCATGAAAATCGCAATGAGCGGATTTCTTTTAAATTAAGTTAAAATATAATGAGAAAAAGTTGTCTTTAATATTAGGGAATACCGTATTTCAAACGGAAAAACTAAAAGCAACTGTGCGTTTCAACTTTTTAGAAGGTAAATATGTATAATTTTCATTTTTTGTGACTATAACATTTAATCTCTTTGCAGTATATAAAATATATATATATATATTTATAATAATAAAGCATCAATTAATCTTTCATATATATTGTGAAAAAATAATTAGAAGCTTTGTGAGAGAAAATTAAATCAGTCCAATAGAAGAGGTATATCCTATATCAGTAAAAAATGTTTCATTTTATTTTTGTCTTAATCTTTTAAATATTACTTTTTATATGCATTTAAACATCTTTGTGCCGAGTTTTCATAGAATAAAAAGGCAAACTCTCTTTTTAACCACCTGCAAAAAACGCAAAGGCGCTTCCTATGTTATGTTCAGTATAAAATAAAATTCTTTTCAAAATACCGATCATGAACTTTAATGCATCAGATTTTTTTTTTTTTTTTTTAAATGCTTCAATTATTGAATATTTGAATAAAAATTCAAGGCCTTTTTTTTTTTTTTTTCGAAATTTTATTTTACCTCAAAACAAATTATTTTTTTAATGAAATTTTTTCTGAGTTGTAAATTTATTTTTAATATTACAATGTGTTGATTATCATCTTTTCGCGATTTTAGGGGTGCAGATTCCATCAAAGGTGAGATAACTAAATGACTGACATGCCCTCAGGCAAGATAAGATTTGCGCATTAACACTGCCCACATGTTTTTCCGGAATCCCTCCCTTTCCGCTAACTGCTGAAGCAAGATTCTAGTTCTATCTAATGACTCTTTTACAAAAGAATATACTACATTGCGAATTTGTATAGAACTATTTTTATGTATTACTTTTTCTCTCAATCTCATTCTTTCTTTCTTTCTTTTTTTTTTTTTTTTTTTTAACGAACATGATTTCAATATTCTTTTCACAAAACGTTTAAGGGGGAAATATCATTTCATTGAAAGCATAATCTATTTTTAATAATTTGACTTTTACATGATATAAAATATATATATATATATATATATATATATATATAAATAGTTGTTTTAAATTTTTCTGAAGTTTAAAAATAATTTCATAGACTATACAAATTAAAAGTTTTAGATAAATTTGTTATAAGATTAAACAAAAGCTTCAGTTTGTTCAATAAACTGTTTCAAGTGATGAAACTGTTTTTACTTTTCAAACATACATATATAAGGAAGGTATTGTGTCATCCTCATCATGACAAAAATACGAGTGAGATTTTTGTGTTTCTACAAGTTTTGAGGTGCCCTGAGTTCACTTTTGCTATTTTTGCAGTGATGCATGCATGTAAGTACATGATTGAATGCAATATCGTTTAAACGTTTTGATCAATTGAACTGAAAGTTGGTGCATAATTATATTATAGGAAACAATTGAACGAACTCTATTAAGTGAATCTAGCACTTATAGCTTTCTTAGAGAGACATGACGAAAATTTCTTTATCATTATGGCCTATAAGATCAAATTGTTTAAAGTGCTATAGCGTCTTAATGCCTTATTAGATTGAGTTGAAAATTTAGGGAGGCAGAAAAATGGTTAAGTGGAAAAAATGATTAACGGAAAAATAGTTAATGGGAAAATGGGTAAGCGAGAAAATGGGTAATGATAAAAAGGATAATTTGAGAATTGCTACGAATCATATACTAAAAATTTTCAAAATTATATTATACATATTAAAACTATGCATTAAATGCTAAAAACTTGATTTATGTGTACAGTGGATCTCAAAACGTAATATTTTATATATATATATATATATATATATATAAGGGTGAAAACTTAAAACTTCAAAATATACTTTGTTTACACGCAGAAGGGGCATGAGAAACTAATTTTTTTTTTTTTTTTTTTTTTTTTTTTTGCGAGCAGTGTTCATCGACATAGTAGAAGGCAGACAAACATTTCATCAATTATATTCAATAGAAAAGAACGTTTAATTTAATTTTTGATAGCCCTGTGTGTTATAAAAAGCATCACAGAACTGCCATTTAAAACAATAAGAAAAGAACTTTGTATAAAAACCATAAAATGCTATAACCTGCAACAACTGTTTCGGGTAGAAATTAGACACGACTCTTCGTCAGGCGAACAATGTATTCACGAGTGCTGCAATACGTAACCGTTTTGATTGCAGCACTCGTGACTTATAGTGTTTTCAAAGTTTTGTTATTATTAGCCCTGCACATTCTCTAAAAATTTTATGCACGTTACACTGCGTAGTTAAATTTACTCTTATATAAAAAACACGTAACAGAAAATGATATACACATCCAGCAGTTTCCAAGTACAACCAAATTCTATTCAAATACTTTGGGAGCCCTGCCAACGATGAATGAGTTCCATATACAATTTATACAAAACATACTTTTTGTGCTTAAAAAAAACTATGTTAAATTTTGTGTGATGCAGCGTATAGATGTTACACTGTACTTAACACAATTTTTTTTTCATAGACTTAAAGTATTTGCGTACTCGTGGATGGCCCTGTACATGAACCCTTTGCTTGATCTCAAAGAAAGGTGTAGTGTTTGTAGCATGATTCATATACAGAATACCGAGCTTGGACTTCCTGCTTCCATTTGTTCTTGAGATATGGTGATAAGAGACAGACACACAGATCAAACGAAAATAAAAACATAATTTTTGGATTCAAAGAACTTCAAAACATGTAGCTATAACAAAAGCTCCATTTCGAAAATTTAATCTCAAAATAATATTTTCTCTACCGTGTGTATGGTTACGAAAAGTGAAAAAACAAACAAACTTATGTATAGTTAAGGCAAATAGATTGAAGCAAAATAAAGACATTTAAAATCGCAGATTCACACTGAGAAAAAATATATATACCGCCTTTCTCTAAAACGAATAAGTGGCCATTTTCTAAATCCCTAAACTAGAAATATAGATTTCAGAGCTATGCGCATAAGGCACGTCAATAAACTGAATAGACGAAATTATCGAGAATTTCTACTGTACACATTTCTAGATGGTAAAACAATATTCTGAATACTCTAAATATTGCAGAGTATTCATTTATATTGCAAGAAATTCTCGCTTGATTTTCTAGAATTTGGTAATGAACCAAGATTATAGTTGCAGAAACCTGCCTCTTGTAGTCTCATTTATTTGCAGAGATTTTTAAATAACTTTGCCCTCAAAAATATAAGGAAACACTCTAGAATTCTAATGAGGGCTTCTAGAACTCGCTTTCCAAAGGGACTAGAATTTATAAGGCTGACATGGAACTATTTTTTCTACAGCCACAATTTAGATTCTAGATGTCAGTTACAGAATTTTTTCTCAGTGCAGGAGAAAAAAAATTACACTTATTTCTTATTTATTTATTTTAGTGGAAAAGAAAATGAAAGTAAAAGAGAATAACTTAATTGTTTCCATATTTAAGCATTTTTAAAAGCTTTACACCCTTTCTAATAAAACATTTTACAATAATTAATGAAGCCCGCGAAATGACGAAACTTTTTTGTATTTTACATTTAAAACGGTATTGTATAGACTACTAACATATGCCACTAATTAAGTTGGTTGAAAAACGATATTGGATTTAATCTTATTTATAATAAAATCCCGAAATTCCTGAAACTAACTTTTAAAATGATGTAATAGCTAAAACAGGGCATTAAATTAGAGGAATTATAATTTTATTCATTTTTCAATGTGTGTATTTAAGCTGATTAAAATAATGAGAAACAATAATTTAGCTGAATAATTTGCATTACAAATGTCGTCAATGCGTCATGAGAAATTAATAATAATATAAAATATTAAATAAACATATGATTGTAAAATAGGAATTGAAAGATTACAATATAATTTTAAATTTCTTGGAGACGTTTAGACCTCAAAACATAAATATCATGTAGGACAGCGTAGTGTTCAGTAATTTGAACTAGCAAAGAGAAATAAATTTTGGAATACCTGTGTAAAAATCGAGCGCGAGGCTTTCGTCGTAGGCGGTTTAGTAATCGTATAATAATGGAACTTATCTTGATACATAAAACTTACTTAATAATTGAATTAACTACAATTCGTGTTTAAACATAGTTGATGTAGGAAGAAAAATAATTGATGTTAGTGTTTCCAGATAAAACAATGCTTTGGTCTATGGATTTTCAGGATTAATTTTAATGTCATATATTACCTGAAAAATTAAATTTATATATAAAAATGAAATTTATAGTACAATATTCGTGAACACTAAACTTACCCATTTGAACAAGACATTTTTAAAAATTTATTTTAGTTTATATTTTATTAATTTACTATACATATGTTTATCTTGTGAGAAAATAGGGAAAGCACTATTTCTTTAATTATTATTAATTTATTTTATTGATGTTAAAAAATTATTCCAATTCAACGATATTTAGGGGGAAAAAAAGCAATAATTAAGAGCAACAACTATAACTGCTTAACTGTATTTTTCAAATTGTTTATTTATGTATTTATTTTTTAGTAATTTTATATGGCATACTTATAAAATTGTCAGTTTCATGGAAATATTCTAAAACAAAGAAATGTATCTAATCCAGAATGTTTTCATTCAATATCATTATAAATCTCAATGAGATTAACAAAATGAAAGTCCCTGCATAAATAAAAGTCACCACATCTAAAGTTTTTTGCATTTATACTCTCTAGAAGTTGATATATAGCCTTGACGCACATGAATTTGAATTACAATGCCACCACCTATGCCTTGTCAGGCGACTATAGGTATAGGTGTATATTACTATAGGTTTAGTGTATATAATTACTGTGGCTCCTTTTCTGGGATATATAAAAGAATTTCGTACTATTAAGGTCTATAGTCGATATTTCTTAAAAGTATATTTTAACATGGTTACACCTCGTTAAATATAATGAAATTTTATTAGATTTTTAAAAGAATGTTTTGCAGTGGAGAAGTGTGAACTTAGAATTGGAAATTCATTTACAGGGTTACATTAAATAATTCCGAAATGTTATGTAATAATTTTGCATGAAATTTGGTAGAAGTATCTATGAATTACAGGGAATTAATACAAGACAGTGAGTTATAAGGAATCATATATATACATATACAGATAATTATAGAAAGAGAAATACAGCGGGGGTGTGGGGGTAGCCCCCCTCAGAAACCTTTTTCGTTTATGGAAACAAATCAATCGAATCAATTTATATATTATATAACAAGGAATAAATAAAAATTATCTGATGAATAATGTGTGATACAAATAGGATGTTGTGACTCCTGATCTGCAGATCCACTAGTCAATACAGATTGTTAAACACTATAGATATATTTCTGAAACTTGTGATTTCAGTTATCTCTTATAAATAAATCTGCATATACTATCAATTCAATTTTGGTTTAAAAATTTATAATGATAATTGTAAAAATTATTATGCATGTGCAATAATACTTTTGTAAGTTGACAATACAATATGAATTATTTACCAGGGATTTTCTGCAGGGATAGGTTCTAGAGTCAAAAATATGTATGCTAGTGGTAAATCTTGCGATTTATTTCTAATTATTTCCACTAAACTGATTTTTCTGAAATACTGAGCGCAAATCAAAAGTCATTAATCGTAAAATGTGTCAGTAATTTTAGAAATCTATCTGATTAGATGTCGGTTTGAAGTCAACGATGTGCTTCGGAGTACCTGCATTTGGTCGCAACCAATGCTTACCTCCAACGAAAAATGCGAAAAACATAAAAATAATTTTCCATAAAATGATGTCGGTTTGAAGGCAAAAATTCTACCTGCCTCTGTCAAATTTTGTGATTTATTTTTGATGCATTTCTAACGAACCCATTTTACTTAAATTTTCTTTATGAACCGATTACAATATTTGCAAGCATTTTTCGGGATTTGCCTCGCAAGGTGCAAAATGCAAAAGTCTGTCTTCGTGTGAAATATCTTGCTACTTAATTAATGCATGTCTGCCGAAGCAATTTTATTCATATTTTAAAAATTAATTAATTTTCGATGTCAATGCCATACGGAGATATTTTCTTGTCTCATCAGGTGCAGATTTCAGAGTTCGATCAAGCCAAAATGATTCCAGTTAAGTGGGTCCCCTAAGGCACATTTGGGTCCTCATAATTATTGTTTTTTGCATGATTTTAGCACACCTAAAATAATAATAATATTAATAATAATTAATTAATTAATTAATAAAAAACTTTACGCTTTTTCTCTATTTCACCTACTCGTAAGAATGAATAATAGAGTAAAATATTTCTCTATAAAACTTTTCATTGTCCTTTCAAAAATAAACTTTTCATGAAATTATTGTTTTCAAAGCATTTTTGTACATTTTAATTACAAATTTTTTAACACTAAGCAAAATTTTTGTCCCCCTTCCAGCAGTCGGCCCATACGTTAATCAAGCCCAGGGAAATATCTTCCTATATCAAATCTTTCTTTATTTTTTAAACTACTCTTGTTGAGTCGAAGATTTCAGAATATTATGGAATAAAAATGCCTTATATATATATATATATATATATATAAGTTATATAATATGTTGTGACCACTGAACACTTTTTTTTTAAATTTATTTTCAAATGAACGCTTTTAATAGCAGTGCAATGCAGTTTTCCAAACAATTTGTATTTTTTTTTTTCTTTTTTTTACAGCCCTTTTCTATTCCTTATTTACACATTATGTTCATATAATACATAATTTATTCTCCCATTTCTTTTAACTATTGTGGACGGTTTAATCGAACTCGTTGATTTAAGTACATTTCTACGCTACATTTTTTTTTTTCTGATCAGAAAGAGTAACTATATAATTTTAAATGGAATACATTATTGAAAAAGAAATAATAAGAATAAATAAATAAGAATAAGTTATTCTATAATAATTGCAGCTTACTACTGTGATACAGACAAATAACAAATTAAAATTTATGAATGTAAATTTTTTTCATAATCCATATTTTATTGTACTTGCATGTTGCTTTACTTTTACTTTTATTTGCATATAGTAACTTCAATCCGAATTTTCACTGCATTTTTATTAAAATTTTCAATCATTCATAAAACGATAGAACGGAATAAACAACTAGTTATTATATATTAAAAAAAAAAAAAAAAAAAAAAAACACCTCGCGTTTTTTAAATATAACAAATCTATAACATATTTCTTTCAATTTTACAAATAGCATCGTATTTCGTAATACGCAGACTGAATTTTTTTTATGCAGTATTGAATATTTCCATTTACAATACACATCGGATATATTGCTTCACGCATAAAAAACTGTGAAACTTCAAATACGAAAATGAAACAGAACAAACTATATGGACTACTCGCCCGCGGGCAAATGCATACAGGAAGTTTCATTTAGGGGTGCTCTTCATTTTTCTCGGAAATATACTGTCCTAAGATAACCTAATCATCTTTAAAACCGCCCAAGCAAGTTTCTATAGTAAATGTTTCTTTCCTTCTTTAGATTCCGTCCTGTATTTCTATACGACTATTCCTTTACTGTTATTTTATTTTCTTCCTTTTTAAGTATAACCTAATTTCAATATTGTTTTGTTAAAAAAAAAAAAAAAAAAAAAAAAAAAAAAACTTTTATTTTAAGCAGAATTCAATTTGAGTAATTTGCCTTTTATAGTACACAATAAAACAAATATCACTTTTAAAAATTTTATAAGTTTTAAAAATAATTTCATAGACTATAAAATTTTAAAGTTAATGCAAACTTGTTGCATTATAAAACCAAATTTTTAATTTGTTCAGGTAACTTAGGTGAAATTATATTTTAATATTAATGATAAGTTTAATATATTGTTAACTGCAAATTAATACGGGGTTAACAGTAAACTACAGGAAGTAGAAATAAACATCAGTTCGATTAGAAGAAATATGCATTTGGGGGTGGGGTGGGGGAGGGATTGTATGAAACTGCCGTGTGTAGCAACAATCATCTCAAAATTGCGTTCTTTAACTTTAATATTACTTGAAAATATAGGATACCAGAAAAAAGAGCACCGGAAAAAGGGCACTTTTTCAATTCGCAATTCGAAAAATAATAAATATCAAATAATGAATTTAAAGAATTTAAAGCATGACTTTCAAATTACACTTTTAGAGATATCATTTGATTTGGTACACAATTCATTTAGTACTGTACGACCGAGACAAGAACGACCCTGTAACTGGTTTAGTCACTGTCCAGTTGCCAGGGTAACCGATCAGTCGACTTAATTTTAGGGATGTCCGGTATTTTCTTTTCGCGCCAACACTGAAATTTCTCGCCACATTCCTCTCGTTCAGTCGTTCTGTTCAGTAATTGACTTACCGCATTTCCTATTGTTAAATCGTTCAGACAGTTTGTGTATTTAGAGCTCTTGCAATTTCGAAAGGAAGGATTTTTTTTATTCTTATTTGTTTCTTGTTACATTTTCTTTCTTTTTTATTGTTAAGTTTTCATTTTTACATTTTGCACCTTTGACAGCACCACTAAAATATGTTTCATATAAAAGCTTATGTTTCCATTTAATATTTATAAATTGAACTACATTAGGTGTGTTCTGTAAAATATATATTCATTCAAAATTTCTTATGGTTTTCCATATGTCTTTTTAGAGATTTGGAACCTTTAAATTGCGTTTTCTCAATTTGCATTTTTTCATGAATTCATGCGCTTCAAAATGATTAAATTTCTGCAGCTATTTAAGAAAAAAGTTATTAATTATTATTATTATTATTATTATTTTTTTGGGGGGGGGGATTTAATATAATCTACCTAAAAGAATAAGGGATGGATTTTACAATAACTTAATATATATATATATATATATATATATTTAAAAAAAAAAAAAAAAAAAAAAAAAATTAGTTTTTTTTTTCCAGTTTTGCACTTTATTTTTTTCTCAAAAACTTATCCATAAATTTCAAAACCCATCTCTATTTATTTAAGTAGGTTCTTTTAAATATACAATAAATATTTTAAATATATAAATAAAATAAAGTTCATTATTAATTATTTTTAGAAGTTTAATCATTTTTAAGTTCATGAATTCATAAATAAAAATGCAAATTGGGAAAACACAATTTAAAGATTTCAATTTCAAGAGAATGCTAAATGTCTTTCTTTTTTTTTTTTTTTTTTTTTTTTTTTTTTTAAATAACTTATCTTTTTGTGTGGAAATGCTGTTATTAGTTTATCTTGTATAAAACTGTTAAAATGCTTCCTGAATTCATATACAAGTTTTTAAAAAAGGAGAAAAGAACTTTGATAACTACGCCACATATGACAACCTTTCTCCCACTCTTAAAACTTATTCTCCCTCTGATAAGTTGCCTCTTCCTTTCTTACAACCATACCCAGAGCTGTTCTTATGAGAGCCAGACAGTATATACCTGCTGGGAGAAAGGGAAGGGGCGGGGGCTAGCAGCAGATTGAGAGAGAACAATTGTTTATATACCACCTTCTTACCGATTTTAATGAAAATTTGTATAATCACGTACAATTTGTGACGATCACAAGGAGCGTATTATATACCTGAAAGGCAAGGAGGTGGGGCAGATGGAAATAAATTCTTTTTTAAAATACTCCATTATCTTTTTTTAAAATACACTAAATATATTCTTTTTAAAATACCCTATTACCGATTAAAAAAAAAAAAAAATCTTTGTATAATCACGTACAATTTGTGAAAAAATTACAGTAAGTTTCAGATATACTTGGGGGGGGGGGCGGAGTTAAAGAACGGGGGGGGGGTGCAGAGGAAAATAAAATGAGTTTTTATATATTTATTTTACCGATTTTAATGATATACTAGCGAGCTTCGCCGACTAGCGGGTCAGTGTTTTTAAATGAATCACTATAATTAATGAATCACTATAATTAATGAATCACTAACAGTAACTTTTATTCTTAAGAAAAGAAAAAAAAAAAAAAAAAAAAAAAAAAACATTTCTGATCAGGTAAGAAGTTGCCTTCGGCAGCGCAGAAAACTGATGTTTGTATCACTACATTTTAATGAAATTTGTTATAAATAACACTGAATATTTAGGAAAATTTACGCTGATTTATATATATATATATATACATATATACATATTGGGGGAAAAGGCAAAAGAAAAAAATGATTGTATAAGTATCACAATTATCTATTTTAATTAAAATTTCAAAGAGTGTTATATACATGTTGGAGAAGGGAAAGGGGGAAATATTGTTTTTAAATCACTTTGCTTTATATTTATAGGAAATTTTGCATAAATATCTGTTATTGTTTATCAGAGAGGGTTACACTACCTAGTGAGGGCTAGGGGTACATGGAAAGAAAATATTTTTATGCCATCTTGTTGCCGATTTAATGAAACTTCGTTGAAATATTACTTATAGTTTATAAAACATTACAATGAGGGTTAAGTATCAGTTCCTTTCTCTTCCTTTGTACGGAAAAATCCAATATATGATTTGAATTTCAAAAGTTACTCAAAATGAAATTTCTTCTTTTAATCTGTCTCTTTTGTCCCCCCCCCCCCCTTCGTAGAATATAAAAAACTTATGCTCTCGTTGATGTATAGCATGAGTTTTACAAGAAGAAATTAAGAAAAGTGCTTTTTTTTCCGGATCACGGAAAAAAAGGCTCTTTTCTTAATTGTTACTTGTAAATTACTTCTAAATACGAATGATAGCAAAAAATATTTTGTTTCTACGAGGGGAAGAGGGGGAAATGAGACAGATTAAACAAAAAAATTCTGTTTCTGAATAATCTTTTACCAATGTTTGATATTAAAATTTAATTAACTCTATAATTCCCACGGCCTGGAAATTCTGAGGGCCTCAGGATCCCAGAAACATAGCCGAGTCTTGCGGTCACTACTTTCCCCTCTTTTTATTGTTCACTCTGCAGACCATGTGCCCTGTATAAAATGGAGGAAATACCACCACCGATTTATATACAGGGACACTCAAAATTATTCCAAAGCATTGCGTTCTATGAGAGATATTTCTATAAATCAAATTTTAATAACTTTACTTTCCACGAAGTTTTAGGAAACTGAAATATGTTATTTAAATGCACAAAAAAATTCTTTGCATAGAATGTAGCATGATTAGCATTAAATTTACAGGGTGACCCAAAAATATCCATTTATATTAAGAGATTAATAACAAAATGCTAGAATTGTACTTTCGTTTACGATAAGCGTTTTTAACGCTTTCTAACATTTTTAAGTGTGAATATGATTTCAGTTTGTGTATCTATCCATCTGTCTGTCCGTCTGTCTGTCCGCGCTCTAACTCCTGTAAATATTTATGGAATTTCTCGAAACTGATATATTTTATTGAAGTTTACTATCGGATGTTCCATATTGAAAATGGAGTGAATATCTCTTCTAGTTTGTGTACAGGGGCACCCAAAAGCATTCGAAAGCAGTGTGTTCTATGAGTGTTATTTTTATAAACATTACCCCTATAGAATTTTCCCCATTTAAAATGACATTAATAGGTCCTGTACAACTAGTTTGTTTACAAGGACAACAACAACAACAACAACAACAACAACAACAACAAAAAAAAAAAAAAAAAATGCCATTGGAACGTTTTGGGACAAATTTTTTTGAAAGTTATATTTAAAAGTCTTTCTACTGTAAAAATCATAAAAATATTGAAATTTATTGTTAATACTCTAAAATAACGTTTTGTATAGAATATGATATGAATAACTTTCTGATTTACAGGGCTACACTAAAATATTGAGAGAGATCAAAAACTGTAATTATAATCTAATGGCTACATTTTATTTTACGTTAAGCCTTTTTAACACTTTCCAAAATTCCTAAGTGTAAATTTAAAATAAATTAATCTATTTGTATATTTTTCAGTCCTTCTGTCTGATGTGTGATAATTTAGGCAAAGAATATTGAAAGTTATTCGATACAACAATTACGTACAGTTGGAAAGTGTTACTAATCAATGCGTACTGCATGATTTTTCTTTCTTGTTTATTTCTCACTTCAAATAATTCGTTTGCTAGCAAGCCCGTGCGAAATTTTCGCACTTTATTTATCTCTTCGTTACTTTTAAAATTTAAAATTACTATTATTTTTTTTATAGACGTCATTTTTTCATATGCATGAGCAAATTTAATATTTTATTTATTTATTTATGTATTATGATTATTATTATTTATTTATTTATTATTTTTTTCACGTGAAAGCATATTTCATTTTATGCTGAAAAAAAAGGCAACAATTAAAAATTTAAATGCCTATTTTAAAGCTATTTCTATATTTATATTTTTGTTAATTTTAAAACATCTAATCAAAAATTTGTTACAAATAAGGTACCAAATGAAAGGGGCGATTTTTCTGAATCCATCGGATTAAACAGCTTATTGATTTAGATTTTTTAAAATTACATAAAGTATGAAAATTAGGTGGCGGTTCAAACACAGATAGTGTCCAAGGAAACTTCTTAGCCTTGACAGAGTCGGTCAGTAAGTGATGAGCGTAAGTATATATGCTGATAGAACATGTGCAAAACTTAATTTGGAGTAAGAAATTGCAGTAAAACTATTTACATTTTACAAGTGATTCAAATTTATGATTGTACATAGAACATTATTAAAAGTAGACAAATAAATTTGTAGGAAGAAATGACAATGAATAACGTTGTAAATAAAATTTAAATTATAAGAAAAAAAAAAATGGAAAAGAATTTATATATATAATCAGAAATACACTGTCTACCTTACAGTATTTGGATACTTTCAAATTTAGACGTTTTGTCAAATATCTGGGAAAATTCTTTAGGAATTATCTCGAAACTTTAAGAGTATAAAGAATATATACAAAATATTCTAATGTTCTAAAATAATGCCTTATATATTTCAGTTATTATTCAGTTCAGTTATTCCTTATATATAAACTAATGCCTACCTTATATGTTACACCTCATACATTTTAGCAAAAGTTTTGTCCTGAAGAGGAAAAGAGGACTAGTAAAAATTAAACAAAAATCAAAATGTTTTGTGTCACCCTGTAAAAAATAATGTTTCAAATGCGTTTTAGCTACGGTATAGGATCCTTCTAATTATCTGTATAAAATTTTATGAGGCTGCCATATATTTTCATGGCGATAAGAGTTTCTTTAAATAAACATTAAAAAAAAACTTTCTATCATAATACGTAGGGTGTTAGACCCAGCGCAAAGCCACTTTTAGGAAACTTGGCATACAAAATTAGACCTAGTGTATTGCAACCAGAATGTAAAAATGTTACATATTTTACAAAATATGAGCATTTTTGCTAAATAATTTTAACTTCGTATGCGCAAGCTTTGATAAAAATTTCATTTGCATAATTTAGCAGCCAAAAACAGTGAGCTACTTACATGAAAACTACAAAGAAATATCGTGGGAAAAAAAAAAAAAAAAAAAAAAAAAAAATATATATATATATATATATATATATATGAGAGATAGAATGGATAGAATTTCAGTCCCCCCCCCACACCAAATAAATAATAATTAAAAAAAAAAAAAAAAAAAAGAAGAAGAAGAAGAAGGAAGAAAAAATGGTGATAAGGGGTTTAATCAATATTTATTTATACTCAGCAAATACTGTATTGTCATTGGACCCTGACTAAATAAAAATAAAAATTTGAATAAAATCCCCCTCATAATATATAGCTTTTATTTTGAGAGGAACTAAAATTCTGTTTATTCTGTCGCTCACAACCTGATTGTTCTTTCATATAAGTAGTTCAATAGGTTTGGCTAATAAATAACACCGATGAAATTTTTCAAAAACTTCCGCATGCGTAGTTACAAATAATTTAGTAAAAATGCTCATGTGTCGTAAGATATTTAGCATTTTTGCATTCTATTTGCTGCATGCTGTGTCTAATGTAGTAAATAAAGTTTCCTAAAAATGGCTTTGCGTTGGGTCTAATACCCTACGTCTTACAATTAAAAATGTGCCCTCCCCCCTTCCCCCCCCCCAATTTTTCAAAGAAACTGTTATACTTCTATGAATATAAATGGCAGACTCATAAAAAGTTATACAGGTAATTAAAAGCATCCGCATAATCACATACTACAGTGAAAACGCATTTCAAGCCTTACTTTTACAGGGTGATCTAAAAAAACATTTGCTGAAATATATGAGGTTTTACAGGTTCTTTATACTTCTAAAATTTCAAGAGAATTCTAAAGCATTTTCTTTGATATTTAACAAAAACGTCTAAATTCGAAAAACCAAGCATATACTAACCACATACTTAGGCGGCTATCAGCACTAATTATACATGTTACTATATTTTTAAAGAAAATTACTTATATTTTACAAATGGTTATAATTTATGACTATATATAGAACATTTTTGAAGGTACAAAAATCAATTTGTAGGACAAGATGACAAAAAATAATGATGTACATAAAAACAAAATTATTCGGATAAAAAATAATTAATCTCTCTCTCTCTCTCTCTCTCTCTCTCTCTCTCTCTATATATATATATATATATATATATATATATATATATATATATATATATATATATATATATATATATATATATATATATATATATATATATCAGGGCGCGAAATTTCCGTTCTCCAGCTCGCAATTGGCGAGTGGAAATTTTACTGTGGCGAGTAAAATTTCGGTCTAAATGTAGATGGAATTCTTATAGTATACGGTGCTACCAAAAAAAAAAAAAAAAAAAAAAAAAAAGGAAGAAGAAAGAAAGAAAAAATCGACTTTGAAACGTAAAATCATGCTAATCTTAAAAGTAAAATTATTTGAATAAAAATTAAATGAAATCAATGCAAAAAAAAAAAGAAAAAAAAAATGTTCGAAACACAAACTGACCACATATTATTCAGCAACCAACACTAATTATACATGCTCCTAAATTAATATATATACATTGTACAAATGGTTTTAATTTATGACTATATGTAGAACATTATTTAAGAGGTACGAAAAAAGTTTTAGAGAAAAAAATGAGTAAGAATAGTGTTGTAAACAAAAATAAATTTATTCAGATAAAGAAATAATTTAAGGGAAAAAACGATTTTTTTTTCATTAGAAATATAAACAACCTAGACAATAATATAGGCATTTGTGTTGCTTAGTTAATAAATGTATCAGCATTTTATTCTTTTTCCTTTTTTTTTAGGTGTTCATTTTCCTAATTTGGGCCTCAATAATATATTTAGGATTTCTGATTGACATTGATCGTGGATGACGAGGATCTATTAGTTCAGGGAGAAGACAGTCCAAATAGAAATTTTTTAATTTTGATTCCATTTTATTTTTCCAAAATTCGTCATTTTTTTTTTTTTTTCAATTTTTTCTATTTTATAACCTTTCTTTGTCCACATTATAAAGACACAATATTCCCTGTTAGTTATGTGAAGTTGTCCCTGTATTTGAAAATAAAATTTATGGTTTGTATTTATATTACCAATTTCATTTCTTTGTTTGTTAAAAGTCCAAAATGTAAATTTTCTTGATCGTATTCCCCTGGGGTTAGCATTTCACATGTTTGTGAAATACTCCAAATCTTCAAAATGTAACCAACAGTACGATAAGGAACTTGCCTCGGGGAACTAGTACAAGTAGTTCTTTCAGGTTTCAATTAGAGCCCCCGATTCACATCGAGGGCTCTAGTTTCAATTAGTAATAAGAGAGGGGGGATGGGGAAGCTGTCAGAATGTCAGTGTATATTCGTTTCTCCTTTTTTGAAGTGAAGTGATGATTAAGAAGGACTTTTTTTTTTTTTTTTTGTCACTACACAGCAACCCTCAATGTCTGGAGTAAGAAGATAGTCTTTTTTCCTTTCATCAGACTCTGACATAAAATTACATCCCCTCAGTTAGCGTATAAGTAACAGATAAGAAGAGAAATCGTAAACATATGCGTTGTTTAGTATTTTATTATTTAAATCTATTTTAGAGAATAAATAATTGAATTCGGGGTTTAAATTTCAGAATTATAATATCAAATAAATTGATTTGTTATATAAATTTTGATTTGCTTCCGCAAAGTAAAGAGAATATGACCAATGTAAATAGCTCGGAAGTACATAAAATTTACAATTATTTTCAAAATGTAACATGAAAATAATTGTAAATTGTTTAAATTGTACAAATTTTAATAATTGTTTCAAGAAAACAATTACATGAAAATTTATTAACAAAGAAAAGGAATTCATCTAAAACAATTAATTATAAACTGTAGCGAAAATTAACGGGACCCATGTAATAATCTTTTTTTTTTTTCCCTTACAATAATTTTACATTTTTTTCCTTTTTATTATGTCAAGAGAAATTTACTCCATATTATTTGAGAAACATGTTGAGCTATCGGTAGTTGATATTCATGAGTTATAATTATAATATATGAAATATTTTAAATCGGAGTATGTATGGTGGGGTATAAAATAAGGCTAATTGTCTGCATTAGATACCCAGGTCTGGGTAGTTACTTCCGTGGGTCGTTCTAAAGGTCCTACCGCATATTAATGCGTGTTTCGGGGAAAACTACGAAAAATTCCGAACTAGCTCGATCTGGGATTGAACCTCTCGGCCACTGTTGAGCTTTGGGTATCTGTGAAATAAACTTCAGGGACTACTTCATAAATTAAATTTCTGAATACTCTCCATTAAAATGTTTATTATCACATTTTAAAATTACATTGAATGGATAATTAAAATGTTCACCCTTCTTACTATTAAGCAAGTTAAAGTTATATAGGTATAGCCATAATTTCGACAATATAATTTTGGCAATACAATTTTACTAAATTTTAAAATATAATGACTTTATACCTACATTTAGCGAATTCTTTGTTATTAGTCTATGATTTATTTTATTTATTTATTTTTTCCTTCTTTCCTCTTTTTTTTTTCTCATAATGTTAAATGATTTTATAGAGGAAAATGATTTCACCAAGAATATATGTACAATTTAAAACAATTCATTACAGATACAATTTGAAAAGACAGAAAGAAAGAAAAATAAATAAATAAGAATAAAGAAAGAAAGAAAAATACTTTTTTTTTTTTTTTTTTTTAATCCGTCTTTTCTAATACTTTCTAACATTCTGAGACAGTTTTTTCTTTTTCTATCTTTTTTTTTTTTTTTTTTTTTTTTTTTTTTTTTTTTAAATAACGTTTTAATAGAAATGTTTTTTATAATTTTAAATATTTCTAAAAAATAAAAATCACTTGAGAAAAAAATTTAAAATATTGACACATAATGTTAAAATTCAAAAGAAAGATTGAATTTTCAAGCTTAATTTTTTACTGTTAAAAGTTTAAAAAGCCCTGAATATGAATATGTGTATTATCTGATGCAATTACTTAGAAATGATAAATGCTTTCTTTTGCTCTTGCATGACAGACAAAATGTCGATTTACAGGCCAACTTTTGAAGCAAGGTTTTGGTTAAATTACACGTTTTGAGTTCCCCTGGTTAAAAATATATTTTATGGGGGGGGGGGAGGGGAGGAATTGCATAGGAATGATAATTTTCCTTTCTTGCTTATAAACCAAGATTTATCTGTTTCATTTCAAATAATGAAATTTCAAATATGTATATGGTATAATTTAAGTTTTCAATATGCAATTTAATTGTTTGAAGTTTAATTCAAAATTTTCTACTAATGAATAACACACATGCTTTATAAATGTGTTGTTTTAAGAATTACTATTTTAAATTATTTTATATTGAAAATAAATGGACTATTTTTTATATTCATATTCGTAGATGTTTTTGCTTAATTATTTATTTATTTTTCATGGCTTAGATTTTCTTTGATAGTATTAAATTTATCACAGTTTTATCATTATGGTCTGTTATTGATATAAAAGAAATTACATCATATCATATTGCAATCAAAAGCAGTCTTTGTATGAGCAAATTTTGCAACTCTCACATTCCCATAAGTTCTGCACAATGTGTCCTAATTTTGTCTTTTTATTCTTTTTCTAAAAGCCATTTTCAATTAAAAAAAAAAAAAAAAAAAAAGATCAAATTTTTTTTCCTAAATATCTCAAAATGAAAGTTGTTGTCTTCGAATGCAAAGTGAAAGAAGCAACACGATTTTCAACCAAAGAGAAATGACACTTGTTTCGCTCTCTTTGTTCGGGAATGACACCTGTTAGCGCTGTCCATCACTGACCTGTTCACACCTGTTCACCTCCAAGACTGCCCGCTCCTTATCGGTAGGGGGGATGAATTTTTTTGAGCTATCCTCGGCTATAACGGGATTCAAGTAGCTCGGATGATTTCGGCTATAACGGGATACAAAAGGTTAATGTCTGATGTGAACAATGCATTGAATTTTTGCATACTAACTTAGAAACAGAAAGATACAGCGATACGTAACCCTCTCTAAAAATTTTCATAAGCAATAACGGACATTTATACAAAATTTCTTATAAATATGAAGCAGTTTGATTTAAAAAAATCGTATCCCCCCCCCTTGTCCCCCAAGTATATGTAACACTCACCGTAATTTTTCATTAAAGGAAAGGGATAGTTGTTAAAATTTTAATTAAAATTGGTAACATTGTGATATTTATACAATTCTTTTTCTCCTCTGTTCTCATACCCCCCAAGGCATATGTAACAATCAGCGTAAATTTTCTTAAAAATTAAGTGATATTTATAATAAATTTTATTAAAGTGCAAAGCATAATGATATAAAACTTCATTTGTATCTTTTTGTATCCAGCACCCCCTCCTCTCACCCAGATACATGTAACACTCACCGTAATTTTTGATTAACAGTAAGTGACTTTTGCACAAATTGTCAATAAACAGAAGTCGATAAGAAGTGTTATTTAAACAGATTTTGTTATACATCTGTCCCTCGCCGCTGCTACACGCACTTGTCCCCTTTTTCAACTACAGGTAACTTTCATTATAATTTTAATAAAATGTAAGTGACAGTCATACAATTTTTTTTACTCTGCCCCCTCTTAGCAACTCCCCCCCCCACAAAAAATAAAATAAAATAAAATAAATAAAATATGTGTAACACTCACTGTAATTTTTCTTAAACAGTAAGTGGTATGCACACAAAAATTTATTTATATCGATACTAGGGTAGTTTAAAAAATATATATTTTATTTCCATCTGCTCCCCCTTTGTCCCCCCCCCCCCAGGTATAGAATGCACTCATTGTGATTTTCATAAAAAGTAAGTAATAGCTATAGAGTATATCATTAAAAACGGTAAAATGGGGATATAAAAAATCATTTTATTTTCTCTGCCCCCCCCCTCTTTAATTCCCCACCCCAAAGTATGTCTGGCACTTACCGTAAAATTTTCCCAAATTGTGTGTGATTATACAAAGTTTTTTTTAAATCTTTAATAGGGTAGTTTAAATATATATATATATATATATATATATATATTACTTCCATCCCCCTCCCCCCCTTGCCCCTTAGGTATACAATACGCTCATTGTGAATTTCATAAAAAGTAAGTTATAGTTATAGAATATATCAATAAAATCGGTAAAAAGGTGATATAAAAAATCATTTTATTTTCCTCGGCCCTCCCTCCTCTCTTTAACCCACCCCCGAAGTATGTCTGAAACTTACTTTAAATTTTTCACAAATTGTGTGTGATTATACAAAGTTTTTTTTTTTTTTTTTTTTTTTTTTTTTTAATCGTTAATGGGATAGTTTAAATATATATATATATATATATTACTTCCATCCCCTCCCCCCTTGCCCCTTAGGTATACAATGCGCTCATTGTGATTTTCATAAAAACTAAGTTATAGTTATAGAATTATATCAATAAAATCGGTAAAATGGTGATATAAAAAATCATTTTATTTTCCTCTGCCCTCCCCCCTCTCTTTAACCAAACCCCCCGAAGTATGCCTGAAACTTACTGTAATATTTTCAAAAACTGTACGTGATTATACGAAGTTTTTTTTTTTTTTTTTTTTTTTTTTTTCCCTTATCGATAATAGGGTAGTTTAAAAAAGAATATATTTTATTTCCATCTCCCCCCCCCCCCGCCCCCTTGACCCTCAGATATATAATACAGTCGTTGTGATTTTCATAAAAAGTAAGTGATAGTTATAGAATATATCGTTAAAATCGGTAAAATGGTGATATAAAATATCATTTATTTTTCCTCTGCCCTCTCTCTCTTTAACCCCCCCCCCCCCCTCTTCCCCGTATGTCTGACACGTACTGTATTTTTTTCACAAATTTTACGCGATTATAAAAAGTTTCATTAAAATCGGTAGGAATGTGATATAAAAACAATTGCTTTCTTTTGATCTGCTCCTGGTCCCCCCTCCTTCCCCAAGGTATATACTAATTGAATGTTGTGGAAAATCAGCTGAGATTTTTAAAAATCGTAATTTTAAAGTCATTCTTTAAATTCATTATTTGATATTTATTATTTTGCGATTTGCGAATTAAAAAAGTGCCCTTTTTTCCAGTGCTTTTTTTTCCGGGTGCTCTTTTTTCCGGGCCCTTTATTTCCGGGATCCGAAAATATATTAGTTAATAAGAATCTAGAAGGAAAATATTTTATTTTGGAAGAAAATAGCTAAGCAAAATAGATAGAAAATTTTGGATAAAATAATTTTTAAACAATGACACTTTTGAATTCAGAAATTTTAATTCATCAAACTGGAAATTAATTTTTGATAGAATGGAGTAAAAGGCTGATTTTTATCAACTATATGAACGACTGAGCTACCCTGGCTGATAACCAGCTCGGCACTTCTCACATAATTTACGTTGGCAAGGTCACCGAGTCTGAATTAAAGCAGCTATATCAAGTGACAAATTTAAACATGGCATAACTCCAAACGGCCACGAAATTTCAATTCAGAAATTACACATAGTTGGTAAAAATCAGCCTTCTACTCCATTCTATCAAAAATTAATTTCCAGGTTGATGAATTAAAATTTCTGAATTGAAATTTCGTGGCCGTTTGGAGTTATGCCATGTTTAAATTTGTCACTTGATATAACTGCTTTCATGCAGACTCGGTGACCTTGCCAACGTAAATTATGTGAGAAGTGCCGAGCTGGTTATCAGCCAGGGTAGCTCAGTGGTTAGAGCATCCGCGCGTTAAGCGGAAGGCCCGGGGTTTGATTCCCAGCTCTGGTATTTTTCACATAGTTGGTAAAAATGAGCCTTCTACTCCATTCTATCAAAAATTAATGACACTTTTGATAAAGATAATAAACGAATATTGAATCAAACATTCAAACTCACATTTTCTGAAAAAAAAAAAGAAAAGAAAAAAAAAAAAAAAAAATTCTCCCGTCAGTAAAAAAATATAGAAGCTATGCAAGAAGAATATTACATTTTATTTTATTTTTTCTCCCTCTCTCTCTATGTATATATTTAAAAAATGTTACTGTCCCTGGCGCGGTTTAAAATACGGTATTTAAACATTTCCTACATAATTTAAACAACATTTTAAAGTTAGTTTTAGAAACAGTTTTATTTGATATACATTCCTGTGTGAGAGTGACATTAGTCCCTTGTCATTTCCCTTTTTTTAGACATTGGAGTTACATTCATTGAAATATAAGACTCTGATTAACTTTTGAAGAATATTTAAATTTCATATCCTTTAGAGAATTTTTACCCACACCGCTCATTGAAACACATTCGACTAATTAAAAAAAAAAAAAAAAATCTGTTTTATCGCATATCAAATAAGGTAGTATCGCATAACAATAGTATCGCATAACAATTCGCATACCAAATAACGTACTTAAATTAAGCACAACATACGCATATGTATAGAAAAACAAAGTAGCATGGGGAAAAATGATCGTAACCCGAATGTGAGTGTAACCCGAAAGAACAAATAAATAAATAAAACAAAAGCAACTAGCAATATTTTTTAAAGTTAATTTTTTAAAATAAGTATATGGGAAAGAAGAGCGGTAGAGTGTTGCCGCTTTGTTTACAGCATTCGTGTCTATTTTGTTCGTCTGACGAAGAGTGGTGTCTGTTGCGGTTTCTTACATTTTATGGTGTTTATTCATAATTTTGTACTTATTACTTTTAAACGCCAGTTCTGTTGTGCTCTTTTTTACAACTTTGAAAGTAATTTTTATTGTATTTAATTTGTATTTATTTATTTTTTAAATAAACGTTATATGCAAATGATGTTATTGTTATTATGGTTAAGAAGTATATGAAAATAAGCATTAAAATTTTTTACTTTCTTTTACTTCAAACTCGGAATAAAATGAGCCGGCAAGGAATTAAACTGTGCTTCTTAATTTTATTTGATCCGCTCTTATGTATAAAAATCGGAGACAACAAAATTATTAATATTACCAACTAGTTTTAAAGGAATATGTATGGTTAAAATTCCTCTATGCATTAAAATTCAATGAAAATGTTTTGAATTATAATATTTAAAATTTTGTTTTTCTAATGTTTAATTTAGGATTTCTTTTACATCATTTAAAATTATAATCTTATGGTGCTGATATAAAAATTACACTTTAAAGTTTAAGAATAATTATCGTAAATTTTAACTTTCTAAAAGTTACAATAAGAATTTTAAAATCAATATTTAAATAATGCTATTAAATATAACCTATTAAATATTTTAGCTTTCTCCTTCAAATAATTTATTTAGTTATGTTAAAGAAATTATAACACCAGCTTAAAGCGGCAGGCACATTTGCGATTTATTTTTTAATCACTCTCTTTGTATTTTTCCCCTTTTCAGTTAACTTTTCAAGGTAACTATTCTTTACAGGCAATATACGTTTAAATGAATAGTAAACATGTGTTGTAAACATCTGGTTTTACCATAAAGTAGAAAGCGAAGTCCTGTCGTCAATTTCAGAAGGATAGGAGGACTTTCAATGCTATTAACGATAGGGAATCACAATGAGGATTATTTAAAAAATTCTAATTGGCTTTTTTCTGTTTGGCTAGGGATAATGGAAATGTCAGACTAAACGGATTAATTTAGAAAATATCGACTTTCAGATTTTCTTTCATAGTTTAGAATCAGTCATACAATCAGTGGGTTATTTAGCAGTGCTTAACATCCTAAATATCATGCTAATTTATTCTTACATGCTTTAAAAATATGGATAAAATTTCTTTCTTTCATTCTTTTCTTTCTTTCTTTCTTTTTTTTTTTTTTAAATAAGATTAAGGAGGGGTGTATCTAGAAAACGGTGGGTGATTTGGCAAAATGGTGGTCATATTCGGATTCAGGAGGATATTTTACATAAAAATCTGCAATAATGGTATCAGATCTCGATTTTTTTTTTTTTTTTTTTTTTTTCAGAGCAGTGTAATTACTAATTTATAAACTATGAGAATCATCAGAATAATAAAAATGTTGATAAATAATTTTATAATGAACATTTTATCTAATTTATATGTTAGTATGATTTTTTTTTTTTTTTTTTTTTTTTTTTAAGTTATTCACATGCAAAAAAATTAAGGAAAGAAAAAAAAAAAAAAAAAAAAAAAAAACAGAAAAGTGAATACAGGAAGAAAAATCTGGTTATAATCTAACATATGGACTTATAAGCATCATCACTGTCTTTAATGCATCCTTATGGCAATTTTTCATCAGGTTACCCTTTCTAAAATTGTTATTTATTTATTTATTTATTTTTTTTAAGTTTATTTTTGAAAAAAAAAAAAAAAAAAAAAAAACAAGATTAATTATTTATTTTAAAAATTTTACTTAAAAACGATTTATAAAATTTGATTAATTATATGATAATGAATATGCCCTCCAGATTTTATGTTCCTATGCTTATTTCTTTGAAAATTACGTGTAAAAGAAGAAAATGGGAAAGTAGATTGTTCCTTTAATTTTGCATGTATTTGTCAACTTATACAAAAATACATTTTTTTTTTTTTTTTTTTTTTTTTTTTTAAACATTAACATGATATATTTCTTTTTTAATATTTAATAAGTTATTATAAGTTTAAGAAGTGGATGAAAGTAATTAGAAAAACTTCATTGGAGATTTAATGAAATAAAATGTATAAATGGCGGGAAAATATGTAATTATGCAGTAAAGTGACACTGTAGTAGGGTGACTATACAGTAGTGACTATGCAATAGAGTGATATAAATCTATTTGCTTTTAAAACATTAGATCACGCAAGATATTTCATAAACTTAAAATCTCTTTCTCAAATAATTACTGGTTTTGAGAATTTGGTCGTATTGTCGTGGAAAAATCTATTAAAGTGACAAATAATAGTGAAAATGTTTAACATCAATGTTAGAAAAAAAAAGTACTCCCATCAGTGACCGAAAAGTTTTGCTTTGTAGGCTTATTGGCTCAGCCATTCGAGTTTCCCGCGATTTCTTCCGAAACTTCCATGAATAGAAACTAGAAATCATTCGAAAGTCCACTCGTGAAAGGTATTTTTTATTTATTTATTTATTATTATTTTTTTTTTCATCGTTTAATTTGAATTTCCTATAATAATAATTTTTAATATAAAATGATAAAAATTTCGAACTGTTTAGAAATTAGGTTTAAAAATAAATAAATAAAGAAGTGGGGGAGACAAATATATAAAGGTTTGAATTTTTATTGAAATAAATAAGGTAAACGTTGCTAAAGAATTAAACTCTATATTTTATTTAAAGCAAATATTTTATTTTTATTCTTTATTTACGGTTTTTCTATACTTGAATGAAAAATTAATATTATATTGTATTAAAATTATACATACAAAACATTTTTCTTAAAAGAAAATAAATTTAGCGCTGGAGTTCTGTATTAGATTCGAATCTTTTCTCTTTACATATTTATAAACTCTAAGTCTGTAATGGACTATTTCTTATTATGCAAAATTTTAAGGGATTTAAAGCAAATTGTCTAGGTCCATTATGTAGTCTCGAAACAAATGTAAATCCATTTTTATTTGATGTTTATTCACAGATTTTAATTTTATATATGATAGATTTAGTATAAAGCATAAAACCATAATTTCACACAAGTTATGTACATAAATCTGCATAAGAGCGATTTTTTTTTTTTTTTTTTTTTTTTTTAATAATTTTTAAATAAATAAATAAAAATCTGTGTAATTTTTTAGTACTTTGTGTCCCTGGTGTGTGAAATTCATTAAATTTCAGTCTGCCATCTCGCTCGTCTATTTTTGAAAACAGACAAAAATGTAGTGAATTTCCCGCATAAAAAAATACTAAAAAATAAAAATAAATAAATAAATAAAAGAAATTAAAAGTTTAAGTCAAAATTTTAAAAAGTCATTCGATCAAAATAATACATACGTATATGTTGAATGTATTTATTTATTTTTTTTTTTTTTTTTTTTTTTTTTTATCGTAATTCTGTTTTTCTGTCCAGGAATATGTCAGAACTTCATACTACAAATATGGAAAAAAAAAATATATATATATATATATATATATATATATATATATTTTATTTTATTTTATTTATTTATTTATTTTTGGAGAAAAGTATTTTCTTTAAATGAAAAAAGGAAAAGTCATGTGATTTTATAGAAACTGAACTAGTAGGTCTAATTTTTACGTATGAGAAAGCATTTTTTTTTTTTTTTTTTTTTTTTTTTTTTTTAATCTAATGTCAGAAGGATGTCTGAAATTCAGGTTCTCATTTGAGAACAACATCTCGAAATATGTATATATCTATATATACATAGATGCAATTAAACTCCAATTCATGGAAGTTTTAAAGATTTAAGAATTATTACAATAATAATACATTAAAATAGTGAATTTAATTATTAATGAAATCTCCCATTTGTAGAACCTTTTTTTAAATTGGGATTCGTCTCGATTATAATTTTTCGTATTTGAATAGTTCCCTTTGCCAACTTGTTATGTGTTACTCTCTGAGTTTTGTGTCTGAATAACATATGGATAAATATTATTTTTCTATCTTTGGTGTGTCCCAGTACACGAAAAATAAGCAATATGTAGACCAAAAATTATACAGATATTTCTGCATAGCCCCTAAACATGTAAAAAAAAGTCCCTAAAGAAGCCTGTATTATAAGCTTTCTAATGATACCAATTTTACACATCTAAGTTAATTAGGGAACAAAATTTGATATTATGAAAACACTGATGGAAAGTTACATTTTAATTTATAACTCAGTAACCTATGGTCGTCCCATGTTTTTACAGTTATTATAGATAAAGTAAAAATAACGCATAATTTTTTTAAAAATTATTATTATTATTATTATTTATTTATTTATTTATTATTATTATTATTATTATTTTTTTTTTTTTTTTGAGATATTGAACATCAAAGGACAAAATGTTTGACTTTAACATTAAAATATTAAAAAAATTATACATGTGATCTATCATTTGAAATCCTGTATTATAAGCTTTCTAATGATACCTGTTTGTTATCACTAAATTTAATAGGAAAGGAAATATATGGGTACATTTGTAGTAGAATAATTTCGGAAATTTGCACTTTTTACCCATTTTTGTAGCCTTGTATATCAAAAACTAAAAGAGATAGGGACTAATTAATTAGTATACATTCATTTCTCAATAGGACAGATAAATGAGCCCAATTTCATAAAAATCTGAAGGGTCAGGTTAAAAATGCTGTTTTTGTTGTTGTTGATTTTACTCGTAATGATTACAGAGAGAAAACTTTGGATTAATTCATATTATTTTAACTATTCATGGATATATATTTCTTTTGAACCTTATTGATCGATTGACATTTGATCATTTGTTTTACAATACCGGCTTTCTATTATACATTTCATAGCTAAAAAAAAAAATGAAGAAACGGAATATTTAATTAAAATAAATAAATAAATAAAAATCCATGTAATGGAAGCTTAAAATACTCGACACCTATCAGGGGCATTGATTGAATATTGTAAGCATATAACCAAAAATATTTACAGACAGAAATGACCGATTTATTTAAAGAGTGAAAACAAATGCAAGATATATTTAAACCAAAAATTAATATGAAGGCGAATAAAAATATATATATATATATATATATATATATATATATATATATATATATATATATATATATATATATATATATATATATATTATTTACTCATAGAACAACACACACGCCTATATATATATTATAATCCTTCATCTTTATAATGATCAAACACAAGGAGTGAAGACTTGAATTAGCAAAGTATCAATCCTTTTCTTATATTAAACGAGTAAATCGCTTGACATGTTATATTTATTTGTCCTGAGGAACATCTCTACGATATTCATGAAACATGAAATTTTGGGGTTAGGGGTTTTTCGGGTCCAAAAAACAATTGGATTTAGCCTTCAGGAAACTTCACGTTCTCTGATAACCCTTAATCAGTTAGCTGCAATATATAGCAGAATTTGGGTTTACTCACAAATAAATACAATGATTTTTGATGAAAGTTTGGGGTTAAGCTTTTATAGGAGCTAAATTTATTCCACATATTCAGTTCTTCTGGAAAATTCGCGTTCGCTGTTAACCCTTTATCGGCCAGTTGTACCATATGGCGGAAATTGGTTTATTCGAAAACGGATGCCATGATTTTAATGAGTTTGGCGATAAGTCTTTTTCATGAAGTTAAATCGAGTGAACATATCCTCATTTTCAGGAAAATTCGCGTTTGCATTAATACTTTATAAGCCAGTTGCACCGTATGACAATAATTGGGGTTTAATCGAACATGGATGCAACTATTTTAATAATAGTTCAGGGTTAAGTGTTTTTTGAGGAGCTAAATCTTTTGGACATATCCTCATCTTCAGGAAAATTAACGCTTGATATTAACACCTTATCGGCCAGTTGCACCACATCACAGAAATTTTGTTTACTATGAAATGGATGAAACGATTTTTATGAAAGTTTGGAGGTTGTTTTTAAAGTTGCTAAATCGGTGGGACATATCCTCATTTTCAGGAAAATTTCCGTTCACTGTTAACTTTTTATCGACCAGTTGCACGGCATGATAGAAATTGGGTTTATTGGGAAAGGGATAAAACAATACAAATGAAAGTTTGGGGTTGAGGGAGATAAATTGGATTCACGTATGCTCATCTTCAGGAAAATTCTCTTTTGATATTAACCCTTTATTGATCATTTGCACCGTATAACAGAAATTGGGTGTGCTATGAAATGGATAAAACTATTTTAATAAAAGTTTGGAGTTAAGTGTTTTTGAGGTAGCTAAATCGATGGGAAATATCCTCATTTTCAAGAAAATTCCCGTTCGGTGCTAACCCTTTATAGGCGAGATGCGTCATATGGCAGAAATTCGGCTTACTTGAAAATGAATATAATAATTCTGATGAAAATTTGTGGTTAAGTGTTTTTTAAGAGTTAAAGTGATTAGAAATATCGTCATCTTGAGGAAAATTCGCATCTGTTGTTAACCCTTTATCGGCCAATTGTAAAATACGGCTTTATAGTCGGCAGCAAAATCATTCGAGCGCTGGCAATAATTCCTACGTAAAAAAAAAGTACACTTAAAAGTATTTTGTTAAATTAATCCTTGTCGAATCATTTTCTTAGGGCCGTATTCACCAAGCTTCATTGATCGCGGATTAAACCATGGATCTGGAAATCCGAGAGTCAAAGCTAACACTGGATTAAATTCCTACGGTATTCACCATCAACCGATTACGTAATCCATGGATTAACTGGAAGAGAAATGAAAGCTTCGTTTTGATTGGCGAAGAACGAAGATGGATTCCCCGTTCGGCTTCAATTAACCAGGGATGAGAATTTTCAGATTTTTGAAGGAATTTCAGACTTTTCTTAATTTTTTAAAAACAATTTTCAGGTTTTTGCTTCTAAATATTCTTATTTTTGTTCAATTTTCTTTCTTTTGACTGTTTCTAAACAATTTATTTTCATATATTTTCCAATTTTGCTTATAGAAAGTATGATTTTGTGTATTTGTTTCTTCTTTTATTACTAAAATTAAATTATCTTTGAGTTTTGCTGATACTTTCAGACTTTTTTTCTATTTCCCACTCTCATCTCTGATTAACTAATCAATCGGATTTGAAGGTTAGAAAGGGTAAAAAGCAAATTGGCACGGCGAAATACACGGTTTTCATTCTTGTTTACTTCGCTTTTGTTTACGCACGGATTAAGAATCAATTTTACTTCAGAACATTTTTTACAAGAATAATCGCGCAGACGACAACTGTTTACGCTACTTTTTAAAAATTTTGATTGTTATGGATAAGAGAAAAAAATTATCCGAACTACGCCCCCCCCCCCCCCCCCCCCCACTTACAAGCAATGCCCTGACTGTAGACCAATTACAGGAGCTATTATCAAGCAGTCTTCACAAATTAGTGATTTTTTAATTGAAAATATTTTTAAATAACTATAATTAGTTTTTCTTTATTTTAGTTATCTCATTAGATTACTTAAAAATTTGGAATAAGTTTTAAACTAAAACATAACCAAACAATGCAAATGAAGATAGCTTTTCCCTTGTTTCATTTGTTTACCAATTTTCAGTCGTTATTTCGGGTACATTTCTAAGTAATTAATAAAAAGGTTAAAAAATATACAAGTTTATTAAATAATTTTATGCGAAATTGGGGAAAATATATAAATTAATGAAAACTTTATAAGCTAAAACCATAAATTATGAAACACGCAACAATTGTTTCCGTCGAAGTACAACCTTTTATCAGGCAGAAAAAAGTAAGCACGATAATTCGACACGATATTACTGTTGCATACATTTGTAATTTAAAGTGCTAGTTTACAAACTTCATTCAACACAAATCATTTGGTGCATTTTCTATACATTATAGTTATATCATTATATCAAAGATATTTGTTTAAAATTTCTGCTATGCTACCCATTAAAATAAATTTGTGAATTAATCTTTAGCGATTAAGCTCATGAAAATGAAGGCGAAGATATATATCTTTATTGATAGCAAAAATCGCTTAATCAGCAAAATTTTATTTGACATGACAGAACAGAGTACAATGTCGTCAGAATTGATATTAACTTAATTCAATTTTAATTAAGTAAAAACACAGTGATAAATGTGTATCATTAAAACATTAAAGCATATTTTTTTACTCAAACTCTTGGTCAAAATCAGGTATTTAAAGACTGTGTTTCTTCGTAAAAGATTAAAATATAAAAAAGATATTAAAATGATTTTAAAAGCAATTTGCTGCTAATAAAACAAAATTTATATTTCTTTCATGTTCAATGTTTACGAAGCTGAGCTGTGGAATGCACATGCTTTACGGAAAGATCCGAGAATTATCTCTGTTAATCCTCCGATATTCGAGGATCAAAAACGAAGTGTTAAAGTAGCCGGTGAACTGCGGATTTTCGTTGGAGAATACCGATTTTCGTATGATCGAGCGATTACCGCTGATCCGAGGTTTAATCCGAGTGTTAAGAAGTTGGTGAATACGGCCCTTAGTCAGTCTAAGAACATGATTCGACAAGGATTTATTTAACAAAACTGACTAGAGGCGTACTTTTTTACATAAGAATTATTGCTAGCGCTCGAATAATTTTGCTGTCAACTGTACTCGTAAATGGATATAATGATTTTGTTGGAAGTTTGAAATTAAGTGTTTTTTGAGATGCAAAGTCGATTACAGATTTTCTTATCTTCAGTAAAATTCCCGCTTCTTATTAACCTTTTATCATCCGGTTGCAAATTACGGCAAAAATTGGATTTACTTGGTTGTGGATGTAAAGGTGTTGAAGAAAGTTTTGGAGCAAGTTTTTTGGGGTACAAAATCAATTAGGTATATTATCACCTTCGGGACAATTCGCGATTACTCTTAATTATTTTTGAAAAACCTTTCTCATATATCCGTATTTCTAGGAAATTTAGCATTCATTGCTGTGTTAATCTTCACTCCACCGTGGCAAAGTATGGCTTTTTTTTTTTTTTTTTTTTTTTGGGGGGGGGGGGAGGGATTTGCTCGAACGATTTTGATAAGTATTTAAGGTATGGGGGTTTTTAGATGACAATTCAATTTGAATTTTCTTCATTTTTAGGAAAATTAACGTACACAATTAGCACTCACTCTGCCTTTTGCAAAATTACGACAGAAACTTTCCAAAAAATAGCTCTAACTGTTTTGATAAAAAATTAGCATTAAGTTTATTTTTGAGAGCAGAAACCCATCTGATTTATCTCCATCTTCATAAAAATTAGAGTTTACTGTAAACCTTCGTTTCATACATAGCAAAATATGGAAAAGATATGGTTTTCTAGAAAGTATTTCAATAATTTTGATAAAAACTTAGATTTAGGGAATTTTTGAGTTTACAAATGAATTGTAAACACAAAACTCTGACATTCTCTTTAGAACATTTAATATTTATCGGTAAACCGCACTTCCCCCAGGAAAAATGGCAAAAACTTAGTTTTTTTTTTTTTTTTAAACCCTCGAATGTCTTTAATAAATCTTTAGAGTTGATGTGTTTTTGAGATGACATTTTAATTTGCGTTTGAATAACACTCATCTTCATTGTAATTAGCGTTCACTGGTAAACCGCATACCACAAAAAAGGCGGCATAACAGTTTTTTTTTTTTTTTTTTTTTTTTTATAGAAACTGTTGAAAGGATTATAGAAAAAATGCTAGAGGTTATTTTTAAAACTAAAAACGGCTTCATTTATCATCATTTTTAGAAAAGGGAACCGTAACTGTACTAGAATAATGTGTAGCAGAAATCTTGTCTTTTAAGAAACTACTTAAATGATTTTGATAATAAACTGTAGTTAGAGATTTAATATGATAATTAGATTTGAACTTTCCTTATATCGAGGAAAATTAGCATGCATTGGTAACTCGATCTCCGCACTGAGCAAACAAATAATAAACATATTTATGTTTACCTGAAAACAAATCACAGCATCTGCACTACGAATGATTTTTACAATGAGACCGAGTGAACTCGGTCATCCAAGTACTAAGTTATTATATGTGGAAATGAAGCATAGAAATAAAAGAAAATAAGTTGAACAATTCAATTAATGTAGAAAAATAACTTCGAGATTGTCCAAAAATTGCTAACAACGGCATTTACAGTAGCAGGGTTAAAAAATAATGAGCTGTTTCTGAGACAGTGATGCATTAAATCATGTAAAATCACTATTGTCGGGGAGAAGGGGAGTAGAGAATACGATGCGCAGCACAGAACTCTTGTGTGACGGGACGGAGCTGATTGAGTCAGTCGCCGAATCGAATCGAAAAGAGATGCAATGCATCTTAAACCGAGAAACAAAAACTCTTTCTAAATCATAAACTTTATTAGTTCTTATTGATTTTCCATAACATAAGTTAGGATTGTAACAATAAATCGTTTGTTAAGCAGATATTAGATGTCTGAGTCTATGCATTGGCATTATAGTTACTAATCCCGGGAAATCTGGCAGAGAGGGTAAGTAGATTTAAACTTATTCTCATTTGATTAATATGCATGTTATTCTGATTTGTGTTTGGGTAAAAGTTGCAGAATTTGAATCGAAAATAAATTCGTTAGAAATTCTTAATCCGAGATTCTAAATTTAATCAACCCTAATTCGAAATTCATAAATTGATACTTAGTAGAAATTCATTGTTGGCTTCAAAGCCATAGTGGTCCGTCGATTCACGGAGGCTTAATTATCTATTAATTTAATTAGATAATATAATTAATCGTAATTCGTTCAATTAAAAAAAAAAAAAAAAAAAAAAAAAAATGTAAATTGAAAAAATTCTTTTGTTTACGTAGTTTAAAACTTACTGTATAAGAACGTTAAAGGAAATTAAAATTTATTTGTTGAAAATAAATCATTAATATGAAGTTAAATTGTTTTGATATAAAACGTAATTCAAAGTAGTTCGGGTTTAGAAGTTTTGTTTTGAGAGAAAACGTAATTCAAAATAGTTTGGTTTTCAAACCGAAAGTTTCGGTTTGGAATTTCAGAAATAAACTTTCATATTAAGTAATTGTTGAATAAATGAGTGTATGAGAATGAAAAGGGTGCATTTAATATTTTATTAGTTTATTTATTTCAGTAAAAAAAAAAAAAAAATTCTATATGTGTGTTTCTTTTCATTTGTTCTTATATTTTTGTTTTGTTTTACTTCCTGATCTGCAGAATAATAATTTAATTCGATCGATTAATTCATATTTAAATTTAATTGTTTGTAATTAGTTTGCTAATAAGATGGGTAGAAAGGGTAAAACAAGGGCGAATGACGCCGAAAAGAGTGCGTTGTTCCCAAAATCTAATGAAGTGATAAAATTTGAAAATGTTATTAGGGAAATAGAATTTATAAAATCGAAGGTCAATGATTGCGATAAAAGCGATCAAGCCAGATTAAAGATCCTAAAAGATAAGGTAAATGTACTGGAGGTTAAATTCGAGGAAATAGTTACAAATTTTTCCGAAGAGGAAAACGATGAAAACTTTGAAGAAGTGATGAAAAATCGGGACATTCTGTTGGAGTTGTCTGTTGTGTTGGAGAGTAAATCGCAATCAAATACCCCAAATGTAAATAATGAGGCACGTACCAAACCAGGGACTTCTGTTAATTCGCATATTAGTCTTCCCAAACTTGAAATTCCTTATTTTTACGGGGATAATGAATCTTGGTTGTCATTTAAAAATTTATTTAAATCATCTATTCTGGATAATGACAGCCTTAGTGAGGTTGAAAAGCTACAATACCTCCAATCGTGTGTAAGAGGTAGTGCATCAAAACTTATTCGCGGATTTTCGTTACAATCGGAAAATCTTAAACACTGTTGGGAAATTCTTACTCAGCGCTACGAAAATAAACGTCAATTAGCTATAACTCAAATAAATAAAATCTTTTCAGTAAAGGTAAACAAAGCGGATGATCCTAAATCGTTTTTCAATTTAATAGATACTTGTAACGAAGCGGTGCGAAATTTATCGACCCTCGGATTGGAATCTAATCCTCTTAGCGATCTTATTCTTATAAATTTCATGATTTCAAAATTGGATTCATCCGTTAGGCATAGGTGGGAGCTCAGTCTAGAGAATACGCAAACTATTCCCGATTTAAATTCGTTTCGTACATTCATTGAAAGGGAGGCGTCGAGTCAAACAAAGCTTGAAAATAAACTGGGGATGTTTAAGAAACCAGTAGAAGGTAGTAGTGTAAAAAAATCTTGTATCAATAATTCAATACTAGTCAAAGAAAATAAATGCGTCGCCTGTTCTCAAGTACATCAATTGTTTAAATGTCCCAAATTCAATCGAATTGGTGTTCAGGAGCGATGGGACTTAGTTAAATCAAAGGGATTGTGTGAAAATTGTTTGCGAACTAATCATCAAGTGCGACAATGTAGAATTAATATTAAATGTAAGGTATGTGCAGGTTCACATCACACTCTTCTGCACATTTATACACAGAATTCTGCAGATCAGGGAGGCGGCCTTGTTGCTACGTCGGTGGCCAACAGTTCACAATCTAATGCAAATTTTAATAACCAAAAGGTGTTATTGGCTACTGCCCTTATAAAGGTTAGGTCACCTAACGGTAAAATTATTCAATGTCGGGCGTTAGTTGATAGTGCCTCACAAAATAGTCTCATTACAAAGGAGTGCATTGAGAAGCTAAATTTGCCTTTGTTTGGCACTTCTCATCGACTTATAGGCATAAACGGTCTTTCCGCAGAAACTGTTTAAAATTTGCGGAATTCTCATTCTCGCCATATTTCGCTAACGAGTATAGGAACTTGAAAGCGCTAGTAGTAAATAGGGTTACTACCTCTCTGCCAAATTTCCGGGTGAAAACGACGTCTTGGCCACATACAAAAAATCTTCAGTTAGCCGATATGAATTTCTTCAAGCAACAACCAATCGAAGTATTATTAGGCGCAGATATTTTTGCGTCACTAATTTGTGGCACACCAGTATCGGGAAGGCCAGGAGAACCATCTGCCATTCCCAGTTCACTTGGATACTTACTCAGTGGCCCCCTCTCAAGGGATGGAATGGAACCAGAATCAACATATAGCTCCTCGTTACACTGCCTTAACTTGAACGAGTTTTTTGACAATCAGCCAATAATATCTTCTAAGAGTGAAACCGAAGCCGATCCGGCTGAGGAACTATATAAATCTTCCACCAAGCGCAACCCTGAAGGACGCTATGTGGTGAAATTACCCCTCCATGATGAGATAGATTTAGGTGAAAGTGCCAACTGTGCACTAAAAATGTTTAAGAAACTGGAAAATCGATTTGCGCAGAATCCTAACCTAAAAAAGGAGTATGCTCAGTTTATGTGTGAGTACTCCGATCTAGGTCATATGACTCTACTAAGAGCTGAGGAACTTAACAGTCAACCCAATTATTATATGCCCCATCATGGAGTTATTAATGAAAATAGTAACACTACCAAACTGTGAGTAGTGTTCAATGCGTCGGCCTTAACTACAAATGGCAAATCCCCGAACTCTAACTTGCATAAAGGGCCAAAACTTCAGTCCAGTATTTTCAGCAACTTAATCAGATTCCGTTTAAATAAAGTCGCCCTCTCGAGCGATATCGAAAAAATGTTTCGACAAATTCTAGTCGCAGAGCCTGATACAGACTTTCAAAGAATATTTTGGAGGGCCAATGTTTCAGATCCACTCAGAGTGTATAAATTGAATACGGTTACTTATGGCACCGCCTGTGCTCCATTTTTAGCCCTGCGTACCATATTACAGCTATTAAACGATGAAGAACCCAATTTTCCCGTAGCTGTGCAGGTTGCCCGCAACAACCTGTATATGGACGATTTCCTTGGAGGGGCTGAAACAATCGAAGCCGCTCAATCTTTGGTCACAGACCTTCAGGCATTATTTAATGTTGGGGGCTTCAAGCTGCGAAAATGGGCTTCAAATTATGTGGAAGCTCTAGTTCAAGTCCCAGAACCTCTAAAATCAACAAATCAGGAATTATCCTTAAACCCCGATCAATCCCAACGTATTTTAGGACTAAACTTGAATTTAACATCGGATACACTGCAGGTTGGCGTCAACACAGAAGAAAACGTCACAACAAAAAGACAATTATTGTCCGTAATTGCCCGCATCTTCGACCCTTTGGGTCTGTTATCCCCTGCCACTATTCTTTTAAAATTGCTTCTACAAGATGTTTGGAAGCTAAAACTTGGTTGGGATGATCCTTTACCACCAGAAATTCAAATCAGGTGGAATGAATTCTTTGAAAAAATTGAATCCTTTAAGGCCATGTCAGTACCCAGATTTTTAGACCTGAAATCCGAACCTATTTACCAGATTCTGGGATTTTGTGATGCGTCAACAAAGGCGTATGCTGCCGTAATATATATACGCCCAAGTCAGAACTCATCTTTAAAATTGATTGCAGCTAAAACCCGTGTAGCTCCTTTAAAATCCATTACCTTGCCTAGGTTGGAGCTATGCGCGGCTGTATTACTAGCAGAACTTTTGTCAGTCGTCCAGAGCTCGCTGGATTATCAGGATGACGAAATTCTCCTATGGACAGACTCAACAATCGCCCGTAGTTGGATCTTAAATCCACCCTTAAAGGGCAACACATATGTCCTACACCGAGTAAACAAAATTAGAGCTCTCACAGACCCAACATCATGGCATCACTTACCAAGCAAACATAACCCAGCAGACTGTGCAACCCGTGGGCTGTTACCCGACAAATTAAACCACTTTAACTTGTGGTGGTCTGGACCTGATTGGTCAAAGATCCCGGTCTCAGATCACGAGTCCAAGATTGCTACCTCAGTCCCATGTACAGTTGTGGGAATTCCTGGACTAATAGAGTCAACTCCAATGCATGAATCCGTTATAGAGGATTTGGTTTCAAAATTTTCATCAAGTAATAAACTTTTTCGTGTAATTGCATTTATGAAGAGGTTTATTTATAATAGTAAAAATGCTACAAAATTGAAAGGACCAGTCTCAGTACAAGAAATTTCAGAAGCTAGAAAAATTGTTATTAAATTCGTCCAACAAAGGTCCTTTGCTTCAGAAATCGCTCTTTTGCAGCGCGGCCAACCCGTGGCAAACAGCAGTAAATTAAAATCTCTCAATGTGTTTCTTGATTCAGAAAATCTATTGAGAGTGGGAGGTCGAATTGATAAAAACATCACTCTGCCCTATGATACTAAACATCCAATACTCATACCTAAAAATCACCCTTTTACATCGACATTAATAAGACATTTTCACACGTATAGTCTTCATGGAGGTGTCGACCTAGTATTAAATCTCATTCGCCAGTCTTACTGGATTCCTGATGGTAGATCCACTGTGAAAAAAGAGCTTCGTAAATGTGTCACTTGTGCCAAAGTCCAACCGACCCCAATTCAACAACTTATGGGTGACTTACCCAGTGCAAGAGTCAACCCTTGTAGGCCATTTCAACATGTCGGAATTGATTATGCAGGTCCTATAGAAACTAAGTGTGACCACAAACGGAAAGTTACCAAATTTAAATCCTATATTTGCCTTTTTATCTGCATGTGCACCAAGGCAATTCATCTCGAATTAGTAACTAGTTTATCTACCGAGCATTTTTTATATGCCCTACAAAGATTCATAGGGCGTCGAGGTTATCCTACTGACATTTACTCCGATGACGGACGCAACTTTGTTGGTGCCCATGCCCATTTGAAGAAACTCGTGACACTTTCAAAAACCAATACTATTCAAGACTTTGTCGCAAATAGACAAATTCATTGGCATTTTATGCCACCTTACGGGCCTAACTTTGGCGGCCTATGGGAATCTTCCGTTAAATTGGCTAAACGCCATTTAATTAAAGCGTGTAAAGGCAGTTGCCTATCGTTTGAGGAGTGTGCTACGATTCTCACAACTATTGAGTCTTGCTTAAATTCACGACCCTTAGTCCCACTTTCCACCGAGCCCAATAATTTCTTAGTACTTACACCAGGACACTTCCTAATTGGGGCTCCGCTTCTTCAGCTTCCTGAACAATCTCTTAACCAAACTAATCAATTTTGTACCAGTTTTTCTTCCAGATGGAAACTCCTTCAGCAGATCAAAAGGTCATTTTGGAACACCTGGACGAAATCTTATCTTACCTCTCTACATTCTAGAGCCAAATGGAAAAGCGGTGTTACCCATCTGCATTCCGGAGAACTAGTTCTCGTCTTAGAACCCTCAATTCAGCCAGCACACTGGACCCTTGCCCGAATTCTGGACGTCCATCCTGGTGAGGATGGCATCATTCGAGTTGTTACTCTGAAGGCGCCCTCGGGAATAATCAAGAGACCAGTGAATCGGATTGCCAGTCTGCCATGCTCAGCCCCCCCCCCGGAGGATGTCGGGGAGAAGGGGAGTAGAGAATACGATGCGCAGCACAGAACTCTTGTGTGACGGGACGGAGCTGATTGAGTCAGTCGCCGAATCGAATCGAAAAGAGATGCAATGCATCTTAAACCGAGAAACAAAAACTCTTTCTAAATCATAAACTTTATTAGTTCTTATTGATTTTCCATAACATAAGTTAGGATTGTAACAATAAATCGTTTGTTAAGCAGATATTAGATGTCTGAGTCTATGCATTGGCATTATAGTTACTAATCCCAGGAAATCTGGCAGAGAGGGTAAGTAGATTTAAACTTATTCTCATTTGATTAATATGCATGTTATTCTGATTTGTGTTTGGGTAAAAGTTGCAGAATTTGAATCGAAAATAAATTCGTTAGAAATTCTTAATCCGAGATTCTAAATTTAATCAACCCTAATTCGAAATTCATAAATTGATACTTAGTCGAAATTCATTGTTGGCTTCAAAGCCAACTATCATTGTCCAAAATCGCAAAGATTTCTACTAGGATTTGAAATAAATGTAAAAATGTGCAAATAAAAAAAAATACAGTTATTATGCATTAATATATAGATTTACACAAAGGAAGAATAGTTTAAGAATAATAAATACGATACAATTATCTATATATTCATTTATGCTAAAAATATATTTACAAAGTATTTCATTTTCAGCACTCTAAAAACGTACGTTAATAATATTATATGGAATGTAAATTAGTATTATTAAAATGCAATCTATGGTCTGTAATGTAGCGACAAAAAATATACAAATAATTCAATGTTGCTTGTGGACATTTGAACCAACTTTTAAGCAGGACCTATATAACACGGACAAAAATTTGATTATAAATATACAGTCAGATCTCAATATTATCAGATCTAACTGGGAATAAACCTGAAAAATACATTTTGAAGAACTCGTCAGCAGCCAGTGGATCATTCAAATTTACTAATAATGAAATCTAATTTAGAAATTTATTCATCAAGCCTGAGAGTTCATATCAGAAAATTATAGAGTGGAAGGCTGATTTTTTATACCAACTATGTGAAAAATACCTGAGCCGGGAATCGAACCCGGAACTTCCGCTTTACGTGTGGACGCTCAAGCAGAAGTCCCGGGTTCTATTACCGGCTCTGGTATTTTTCACGTAGTTGGTATAAAAAATCACCCTTTCACTCCATAATTTTCTAAAATTGATGAAATCTTTTTTTTTTTTTTTTCCCTGACCGAATGAAAAAGAGTAATCTGGTGTATCACTGACATTTCTTTCCGTTATCCACATTAGTGCAGAATACTACTATAGTTTAATGTGTAAAATGTTATTTATTTCAAAATTTCTAGAGTAATTTAAAATCATTTAAAATTAATTTAAAAAAATTGTTTCTAAAACCTTTCTATTTTTAATGACATGCATTTCGGTTGAAAGACTATAGCCTCGCCGATCCACAACCCCTGTATGAATATTATGTACACATTAACAAAAAATATTTAAGTTGTTATTAAATTTAAAAATATGTTTCAAATTGTCGCTCACTCACTTCGTTAAAACACATTAGGCTATTTTAACTAATCCTGTATATCAATGAGTAAAAAAAAAAAAAAACTTTTCTGTCAACATCACAAAATGGAATAAATCGCGGCAAATGTTCCGAGTTTAAGGTCGAAATAAAACTGTGACCCTGAGTCGGGCAAATAAAGTCGGCATGAAAGTAGCAAAGCGGCAACACACAAAAATGATCCAAGAGACAAGCTAAATTAAAATCAATAAAGATCTGGTGTGATAATTATATAAAAGAACAGAAAAAATATCAAAAATAAATTTAATCAAAAAATAAATTTAATCAAAAAATAAATGGTGACATTAAAAACAACAACAAAAAAAAAAAAAAAAAAGAAGAAGAAAGAAAGAAAAGATCGACCATAAGAAAGTTATGTGAGTAATTTCCAAACATCAGATATGAAAGGCGTTGAAGAAATATTAATAAGATTTTTAAAAATGTAAAAAAAAAACTTCCAAGAAATCCAGATTGGAAGAGGGGATAGGAGAGGAAATAATGCCAATTTTAGAAATTAAAAAATAAAAAATAAATAAATAAAATAAGTAAATAGTAAAAATAAAAATACCCATGAGACCAATAAGGGAAAGTAATAGAAAATTTGGAGATCTTTTCATCACGAGCGTTTAATTTATTTTTATTTTTATTTTAATTTATTATTTTTAATTTTTAATTAATTTATTTATTTTTAATTGCCGAAACGTCAGTGGAGGCCCTCTGTTGAGACTCAAAACGGTTTTGGGCTGTGTCTGTGTGTCTGTCTGTCTATCTGTCTGTCTGTCTGTCTGTCTGTCTGTCTGTCGCGCGATAGCGGCCACAAAAATAGCGCTATTGAGTTGAAATTTGGTACACATGTTCATGAGCACCACGAAATGAGCTGTATAGTTTTTGGCATGTATTCCATTTGTAGATCGTATACAGGGACACGCCAAAGTTTTTCTTATCATTACGGCCTATGGGAGGAATTTGTATGTATCGCGATAGCGGCCGCAAAAATAGCGCTATTGACTTGAAATTTGGTACACGCGTTCATGAGACCCACGAAATCAGCCGTATAGTTTTTGGTATGTATTCCATTTGTAGTTCGTGTACAGGAACACGCCAAAGTTTTTCTATCATTACGGCCTATGGGAAGAATCTGTATGTACCGCGATAGTCACCGCAAAAATAGAGCTATTGACTTCCAATTTTTGCCGAAACGTCAGTGGAGGCCCTCTGTTGAGGCTCAAAAGGATTTTGTGTTCCGTCTGTCCGTCTGTCTGTCGTGCGATAGCGGCCGCAAATATCACGCTATTGACTTGAAATTTCGTACACATATTCATGATCCCAACGAAATTAGCTGTATAGTTTTGGGTGTGCATTCCATTTGTAGATCGTGTACAGGGACACGCCAAAGTTTTTTTTATCATTACGGCCTATGGGAAGAATTTGTATGTGTCGCAACAGCGGCTGCAAAACTTCTCCGATTGACTTGCAAATTGACACATATATTCAGACTCGGTATAGAAATAGCTATTTATTTTTTTAGGTCTATACTTTCTATGAATTGTATACAGGGACACGCCAAAATAGTTCACATTACGGCGTATGAAGTGAATTGCGTTTAAACGCATTTTAACATCTTTACTTTGCAATCAAGAAAATTAAACTAGCGTACGTGAGTAAGATGTTTAAACTTATGTTGTTTGAAGAAAATATGTGCTTTTAAGCTTTCTAATTAATGTACAGGACCTTACGAAAGTGTTCTGACAATGTCACGTAGTCATCCAAACGATGTTAAATTTGGAACAATTATTAATTTTAAACGCAAAGTAAGCTGAATAGTTTTTACTGGTGTATACAGTGTTTACGGTTTGTTTACAGAGACACGCAAAAGAATTTCGTAGCATTAGAGCCTATGGACAAACTTTTAATTAAGCGAGCACTTTAATGCGTTTATGCTGAATTGAACTTAATAAAATTAACATACATTATAAAGATGCTTAAAATTATGTTTACTCTTAAAAAAGGTTATGTATAGACTAAATAATTTATGGGACCACACAAAATAATTCCGAGTATGTACTGTAATCATCCAAATGATGTCAAATTAGTTTGAAAAATTAATGAGTTATAATTAATTAGGTTTATTCTTATTATTGGCGTTTATAATGACTGTGGCTACTTTTCTGGGATACATAAAATAATTTCCTACTATTATGGTCTATAGTCGATATTTCTTAAAAGTTTATTTTAACATGGTTACACCCCATCAAATATAATGAAATTTTATTAGAATTTTAAAAGCATGTTTTCCTGTTGATAATTGTGGGCATAGAATTGGAAATTAGTTTAAAGGTTACGCAAAATATTTCTGAAATGCTATGTAATTTTTTTTGTATGAAATTTGGTAGTTATGAATTTCAGGGAAATAATACAAGACCGTCGTTTATTAAGAATACATATTGTTGCGTACTTGGGGGTCCGTAAGTTGTCCGAGAATAATAGGCGAAACTTGCAAAAATTCAGTGATGTATTCACAGAAAGTTCCAGAAAAATACAGGTCTATAAACCAAGTATCAGCTTCAATTCAACCAGTAAACACAGCTTAAACAACAGCCGTTAACAGCAAAACAACAGTACAAACTGTTTAGCAATAACACATAAAGAAAGTCTCATCTAAAGAGGCTCAAAGCAAAGCAAGCATTTGACGAAACTGACACAGATCTGAGACAGACCGTCTTGGCGAAAAAATGCTCCTTTTATACTTTTCTATCGAACACAGACTGTTCTGGAAAATTCTCGTATCTCATAGTAAGATTAGAGCTTCCATATTTGGTATATCCCTAATAAGGATTTTCTCGCCAAGAAAAATCGCCAAGGAGAGAAACAGTCGCCAAATTTCGCGCCAAATCCATTTCTTCCCTTATTGGAGCTTTTTTTGAGTGTTTTTAAGGGAAAATTAGGCAATTTTAAAGCTAAAACGACTAGAAATGCACAATGTTAGCATTTTATTAACTTCACTAAACCTCTTTGAAAGAATTGATACAAAAATAAATGCAATTATTTACAATTCCGTAACACTTTATAATATATGCGAATAGAGACAAAGCGGGGGGTTGAGGGGGGCGGCAGCCCCCCTCAGGAATGTATCTGATTATGGTAACAAGTCGATCGAATCAATATATACGATAAAATAATAAGGAATAAATAAAAATGACCTATTGAATAATGTCTGATGTAAATAGGACGTTGAGGCTCCTGATCTGCAGATCCACTAGTCATTTTTGTGTGTGGGCTTATTTATATGATATTTCAAAAGGCTTCTAATTTATCTGTTTCAACAAATAACTTGGGTATTATTAAACACCACGTCAATTCTCAGTTGGAATGGAATTTTTAGGAAAAGTGAATTTAATATTGTTGACGAGTTTAAAAATGTTGTTATTTCCAAATTGTGAAAAAATTGTAGATACTCTGAAAAAAAAAAAAAAAAAAGGAACAATAAAAATGTAAAATTATATGATTGAAACATTGGTAATTCAAGTTAAAAAGAGATTATTTAGAATTTTTGATTTTTAGAGCTCTATCGATCATAGAGGGACTATAGCTGGAGAAAGAACTTTAAATGTTAATTTCTTCCCAAAATCAGAAGAATCAGAGAAAATGAAAGCAAATGAAGCCGGTAAGAATAAATACAGAAAGCAACCATTTTCTGTTGGGGTGGGTGATTATAGAGATTATGTGGAAGAGAGACAGAATAATGTTTTCTGAAGACAATGGTTAAAATCTAATCATTTTATATAGAAATCGAAACGTCAAGGTAAAATAGAGAATTATTCTTTTCAATTTTGAAAGTAAACTGATTTAGAATGCGTTTAAAATATCGTGTAAATTTGCGCACCGAAGGAATGCTCCTAACGAAATAAATCTTCCCTTGCTTCCCACTGTAGGGAATATTTTTGATAAAAACGTAGTTTTAGAACGTTTCTTAATCATTTCATCTTTTTTTAATTTCGAATTTTTTTAAATATCCACTTAGAAAAAATATAAATCAGAAGTTATATGAAATTTGAAGTTTCTAGATACATTATTACTGTAGGAAATATACAAAAGTGTGGTTTTCCAGCGGGGTTTTCCTCACACCCTCCCATTGTGCGTGTACTAAAAATTATAACCCGCAGTGATTCAAACATTGTGATAAGCACTGATTGTGTCGTTTGGTTGAAATCGGTTCAGGGGTTTAGGAGATGAAAGACATACAATCATATATACAATGACTTTTATTCATATTAATAAAAGTATTTTTATTCTTCATGGAAACTAAAACCTGTTGAACCACCTGTTAGTTGGCTAGTTATGGCTATTGTTCATAAAGTTCTGCCTTATAGGTGTACATTATTTCCTCGCTTGGTGGCGAGCATTACATCCTAAATTGTTGATGTGTATTATGTCTCTGTTTGCCTGTGTGTAAAAGGTCTTGACTTGCCGGTGTGTATCACGTCTTCATTTGCCTGTATGTATCACGCCTTCATTTGCCTGTATATACAAAGGTCTTGACTTGCCGGTGTGTGTCACGTCTTCATTTGCCTGTGTGTAAAAAGTCCTGACTTGCCGGTGCGTATCTTCATTTGCCTGTGTGTAAAAGGTCTTGATTTGCCGGTGTGTATCACGTCTTCATTTGCCTGTGTGTAAAAGGTCTTGATTTGCCGGTGTGTATCATGTCTTCGTTTGCCTGTGTGTAAAAGGTCTTGATTTGCCGGTGTGTATCAGGTCTCCAATTGCCTGTGTGTAAAAGGTCCTGACTTGCCGGTGTGTATCATGTCCTCATTTCCCTGTATGTAAAAGGTCTTCAATTGCCGTTGTGTATTAAGTCTTCGCTTGCAGGTGTGTATTATGTCCTCGTTTGTCGGTGTGTATTACGTCCTACCTTAGCACGTGTGTATTATGCCGTTGTTTGTCGGTTTGTATTATGTTCTAGCTTGCCAGTGTGTATTATGTCTTAACTTGCCGCTGTGTATTCAACTTAGCTTGTCGATGTATATTATGAATCGGTTTACCAGTGTGCATTATGTTCTTGAGTGTCAGTTTGTATTAACACAATTTTCTTACCTGCTTTTTTTACCAACAGGAAGCACTGTGAAACACTTTTAAATTATTCTTAAAACTATTCAATTACTTAAACACATAATGTATCTTAATCTCGCTCAAATTCTTTCATTACAACACAATCAGTTAAGATTCTTGATGTTATGAGGCACTGTAAGCATTTTAACACAATAAAATCCTGATTTCACATCATGTGATGAACATACTTAATCATGTGTGCGAAATAATATTTATAATAGATTTTAAATTTGTATTTTGATCGCCAGAGAAGCTGAAGCACACTTTAAAATAGGATGAAAACCATACACTTACTTAAACATGCAATATATTCTAATCTCAAACAAACCCTTCGAATACAACACTGTTAATACATTTTTCCCATTAGGGGGCGCTGTAAATTATCTTAACCATAGCCTTCTAAACTAGATGCCTTCCACGTGGCTCGGAAACATTGTGGTAGGCAGCGCCACCTGGTACAGATTGTGCGACTTTTATATTCAACAACCACCAAAAATGTTTTAATGTGGGATTTGATATACATAAATGGTGAACAGAATCGAAGAAACGTCGATTATATATATCATATATCCGTTATGAAAATTATTGGTGACAGTTGAATGAAAAAGTCGCGCAATCTGCATCAGGTGGCGCTGTTTACCGCTTGAACTGCTGCTAAGTTTCCGAGCCACGCGGAAGGCATCTAGTTTAGGAGGCTATGTCTTAACATCAAAGAAATCTCAGCTTCAAATTGTGCAATATCAATAGGCTTACAATACAATATACTTAATATTGTATACGAAATATCATTTATTAATAATAAATTATAAATTGGTATTTTGATCACCAGGAGCCGCTTTGAAACTCATTAAAATACTAGTAAAACTATTCACTTGCATTACAAAAACTGTTCACATAATTACAAATACTTTCGTTACAACACATTTAAAGAAAAAAAAAAAAAAATCCCCGAAAACTTTATGCGGCATTTAATTCGCCATCGTGCATCGTCAGTCACTTAGCAAATCTGAGCGTTTTTATTATTGTAAAATATTTTCTTAAACTATGTGCAACATGTATTATATGAATTGCAGCATAACATAAAAAAAAAAAAAAAAAATCTCCATGTCCCCATTTGATTGTGTGTATCAACACAGTCAATGTCCTCATTTGATTGTAAAATTACAAAGTCCTCAGTTGATTGTGTGTATCGAGTTCACTGTGTGTGTTGCGGTGTATCGAGGTCCCCATTTAGACGGTAAAAATACATATTGAGAAATATTGGAATTTTATGAAAAATCAAAGCTGATTCATAATTGAATGAGTTTTATTAATAGTTATTTATCAAAAATATGCTTTTAAGTCAATTATTTACGAAGTCCCCGATTGGCGGTGTATACACATAGTCCTCAGTTTGCACGCCTTGCCAACCTGTGTGTGTATGTGTGTGTGTATGTATGTGTGTATGTCTGTGAGTGAACACGCTAGCGTCTAAACGCTTTGTTCGAATAAGCTGAAAAATGGTACGTATATTGTAAGTCACCATAGTACAAACCCTATAGATTTTGGTGAATCTAGCACTTATAGTTTTTTTACAGGGACACAAAGAAAAATTCTTTATCATTATGGCCTATGGGACCAAAATCTTAAAAGTGCGATAGCATCTAAACGCCTTATTCAATTGAGCAAATAATTTATACACATATTATAAGTCACAGATACTCAATCTGTATTGATTTTGGAGAATCTAGCACTTATAGTTTTTTTACAGGGACACAAAGAAAAATTCTTTATCATTATGGCCTACGGGGCCAAATTTTCAAAAGTGTGATAGCGTCTGAACGCCTTATTAATCTGAGCATAAAATTTGTACACATGTTATAGGTCACAGTTGCACCAACTGTATAGATTTTGGTGAATCTAGTACTTACAGTTTATTACAGGGACACAAAGAAAAATTCTTTATCATTATGGCGTATGGGACAAAAGTGCGATAGCATCTAAACGCCTTATTCAATTGCGCTGAAAATTTATATGAATATTATAAATCACTGTTGCACTAACTATAAGCATTTTGGTGAATCTAGCATTTATAGGTTTTTACAGGGACACAACTAAAAATTATTTATCATTATGATCTATGGGCTCAAAGTTCAGTAGCGTTAAATAAAACGTCGTGTAATATATGGAGAAAAATTCTCAGACACTCTATTATGGTTTCCTCTATTTTGTTTGTTTAAAAACTCCTCTTTCTTTACTTTATCTAAAAAACTGTTAATTACTCAATGTTCGGAAAGTCGAGTGGAGTCACTCCAGATTTTTTTTAAATATTAAAACAAATAATTCTGCTAAAAGACACTACTTTAAATCTGTACTAACACTTAGAAATTACTTTGCTAATATATCTGAAAATTAACCGTAGTTACACCTAAATATTCAAAATAACACCAGACTATTTTTTATAAAAGTTACCAACACCGCATAGTCTAAAACGCTTGTGTTTTTAATTTAAAGAGATTTAAAATATAAATATATATCAAAATATCCTCAGTTTATCTTTCTGAATTTCAAGTTAACGAGTCTTCGCATAATTTAAATAAAGGTTTCATGATCTTTGGTTAATAAAATTGCCATTAACTGTAATGAAAATTGTCTTTTTCTTCATTCAACTAAATAAACTTTATGATCTTCTTCTAATTAATTCGCCATTCATGATAATGAAAATTACTGCCTTTTCCTTAATTTATCAGTATCATTAAAATGAAAATTAAATAAATCTTCATCAAAATTTTAATTTTGTTCATTTGTAAATTCTTTTTGTCGAAATCATTAAAACACATTTAATATAAAAGTGACTTTATTAAACCAGAAAGGAGGATTTCATATGTCTAAGAAGAAAAGATATTCATTTAAAATAGTGACTATGCTCAGTATTTCTTAAAGTATATCCTACGAATAACTGTAGATAATTTAAAAGAAATATTAGTGTTTAGACATTTACATTTCAGAACATATTTTAAAAATTACTAATGAATCTGCAGATCAAGAGCCTCAACGTCCTATTTGCATCACGCATTATTCAACGGATATATATTTTTTTTAATTCCTTATTATATAATATATATATATTGATTCCACTGGTTTGCTACACAAACAGAAACGTATCCCTGTATCTCTTTTTCTATAACTATTTGTATATATATATCTATATATATATATATATTTATTCTTAATAACTGATTGCCTTGCATTAATTCCCTGTAATTCATAAATACATGTACCAAATTTCGTGCAAAATGATTACATAACATATCGGAATTATTTTGTGTAACCCTGTGAATGAATTACCAATTTTATGCCTGCACATCTCCACTGAAAACATTCTTTTAAAATTCTAATAAAATTTCATTATATTTAACGACGTGTAAGCATGTTAAAATACACTTTTAAGAAATACCGACTATAGACCGTAATAGTACGAAATTCTTTTATGTATCCCAGAAAAGGAGCCACAGTAATTATATACTAGCTTATTCTACGTTTTTCACGAATAATTGATCGAAATTTGGCATATTTTGGCTGATTACGTTACATTGTCAGAACACTTTTGTATGGTCCTGTAATTAGGAAGCCTAAGAGCACATATTTTCTGCAGAAAACATAAGTTTAAGCATCTCAGTAATGCACGCTAATTTCGTTTTTCTGATAGCAAAGTAATGATGTCAAAATGCGTTTAAACGAAATTCCCTCCATGTGCTGTGATGATAAGAATTTTGAACTTCACGGCTGTGAGGTGAGCAAGAAGATGTGAGATAGAATGCATTTGCAATCTGCATTCTGAATTCCTCATATCATTTGCGCTATCAGCAGCGATTAATTTAAATAAACATTTCTATAAGCTAAAACTTTTTCTTCTTTTTTTTTATTTGAAAGTTTTTTATCAAAGTTCATATTTATAAAGTTAATTTTCATTAATTTAAAAGAAGGGGAGGGAGTTAAGAAATGATTTAAAGAGATATTTAAAAAAACTTTTTATTTAATATGAAAATATTTATAGGAAAATTTTTGCAGAAATTTATATTCAATAATCTTATGAAAAACACATTTTTATTTTTTATAATTTTTTTTTCCCAGATCTGTTTAACATTTTTTAAGATATATTTTTAAAATAACAGAAATTGATAAGACATGAAGATGAGCTTGAGCTTATAAGTTAAAATCAGGTTTATTAACATTTGTGTTTTTCTTTATATTATTTTTCCACATGACTCATTTAATATGTAGTTTTAAAATTGATAGAAAATAATTAATGAAATAAAGTTAAATTACAAATGTGCTTTTTTTTTTTTTTTTTTTTTTTTTTTTTTTTTTTTTCAAATCCTTTTTATTAATATTGTTTGTTATTGTTACCAGTTTATTTTTACATTAAAAAATAAAATAAAAAAATAGTTAATTTTGAAATTATACTACATTAACTTTGCAAATTTTAAAGAAAATAAATTTAAATATTCAGCTATGCAGAAATACATTTCCCTTAGACACAGAAAAATTTAGTATTACGATAATTTTAATATACTGATATTTAATTTTACGAAGAATTATTTCACATACCTATACCAATATTTATCAAAATTTTATTAGATTTGGAAAGTACTTAAGGTTGTGGGGATTAAGACCGACTGACTGCTCTGGGGGTCTTAGGCCTATGAATGGAATGCCCTCCATGGGGTCTTTCTAAATGGTTCTAACCCGTATATATACAAGTTTTGGAGAAACCTCTGAACGACTAGGACGATGAGCGCGACCTGGGATCTAACCCGGCACCTCACGTCTACCAGCTTCGAGCGCAGAACCGCACGGCCATTGTAGGCTTGAAAAGTACTTAAGGAAATACTTCACATTATTTAACGGATAACCTAACCCAATGTTATTCTGTGGAGAAATTTGTCTTGTGAGCTACTCATTGACAAAGGTATTTTTTTACGTTTAAAAATTTCACAATTACAAAATACATAACCGTTCAAATGTTCTTATTTTTACAAAAGTTGATTTTTTAATAATTCATTTAGATGCGATAATGTGCAAAAAAAAAAAAAAAAATAAATAAATAAATAAATAAAATAAATAAATAAATATTTTTCGCACTTTATAGCTTACAAAATGTCTAATATATATATATATATATATATATATATATATATATATATATATGTATGTATATATATATGTATATATTTGAAAAATTATAAACATTTTATCAGTTGTAAATTTTCTAAATGTGAAAATGGAATTAAAAATTGTTACGATTTGTAAATATTAACTCATTTTATGTAATTTCATTCAAAGAGCTTTAGTCAGGTTATAAAATGTTAATTTTCTGCATTTTTCTAGCTTGTTTTAACATTAAAAGAGCTTATTTTTCTGCAAAAACCCGTTTAAAAGCTTCCCCAGGGCAGGAAATGTCCTTGGGGCTAAATTTGGCAACTTTATCAATCCTTGGTTATCTTCGCTAGAAAAATCCCTTATTATCGATATACCGAATTATCTAAGCTCTATCTCAATTAGTACAAAAGTTAGTAGAAAATTCTCATGTTGTATAGATATATAAGGAAATTGCATCGAGGCCATAGTCAATTTTTCTCCAAGCAGCTTACTGGGAATGGAAAGAACTCTCTGACTAAGTGGGAATTGGGATTGGAAAGAACTCTCTGACTAAAGAATTCTCTGACTAGGTGGGAGCGCGAAGTCTGCGCGCATGCGCATTAGAAAAAGCAAGTAGGAGCCCTTGGAGCTGGAGCATTTGTGAGGGGCGCGAACTAAGGTCTTGTGTTTTGAATGTTTTTTGCAAATTTTATGGAATTCTTAACAGTAAAACTATTAGCAGCAAGAAGGGGAGCAAAAAGTTTTGCTCCCATTATAAATTAAAATTATTTATTTCAATGAATTGATTTATCTTTTGCATCACGCTATCTAAAACATAGTATCATAGTATCAAACTGAGTGAAAATTTGCGCAAAGAGGTAGTGTGACGTAAAGAAAACATTTACACAAATTTGACTTGCAGTTTTGGATAGCGTGACGCAAAAGATAAATCAATTTATTGAAATAAATAATTTTAATTTTTAATGCAAACTCAGTGAAAGTATAATTATTTGACAGAATATTTGAAATATAAAAGCACTGTTTCAATATGTAAATATACTTTATTAGACAAAACAAAAGTAATTTTAATGGAATCTAAAAACAAATCTTTTGAAATAACACCGAGGCGCCACTGGAATTTTTATATCATTCCTTTTAAAAATGTTATTTTGAATTTGAAATGTGAATGAAAAAGCATCAGTGTGTGTATTTTATATCCTGATCTGATCCTGAAGCTAAAAATATTACGTTTGTATTATAAATATGAATAAAAGCAAAAAGTAAATGATCAAATAAGAAAATCTATGCATATTTTAACTAATTGCAAAGCGTCACTTAAAATTTTATATCATTACTTTTAAGACTCATATTTCAAATTCGTATAGCCATAAAGTAGCGGCGTCACAAAATTTTAACCCGTTAAGGGTTTTTTGTACTGATATCATTACTTTTTAGGGGTTATTGATCAAAAAATTAAAACAAGTCTTTCTGGCTCATAGGAAGGGTAAACTGATTTATCTTTTATTATGAAGTTGCTACCATTTTTTTTTTTCAAAATGGCAGCTACAATTTATTAATGAACTTGGTGGATTTGTTAATGAAGGCTTGTATATATGCAGTTTTAAGCAAATCGGTTCATAGAACCTTTCTAATGTAAATTTAAAACTTTCAGTGGGCTGGCACAGGGAAACAAGAGGGTAGTTGGCAAATTAACATAACAAATACATTTCTGAGATAAATCCACACTACAAATTTAGTTTGAATTAATTCAGTATTTCAACGTTATCATGCTGACAAATTTTCAAGTAGCCTGCCACTTGGAAACAGAATGGAGAAGCTTCGCACTAGAAATTTCAAATTTAAATTAGAATTACATAATTTACACTTTGCAAGTTTCTTTTTAGAGAATTACAAATGCAAATTAAACAATTGAAAAAAAACAAGTTAATGTTAAATTGGAAATTTATTTATTTTCTTTTATTTATTTATTTTTTTTAAAGAAAAATAAATTAATTATAGGAATGTATATGGTTTTAATATAAGCTACTAGATGGCGCCACTAGATGGCCAAAATATTACCTTCGTGATTAAAACCATATATATTCCTATATTTAATTTATTTTTCTTAAAAAAAAAAAAAAAAAAAAAAAAAAAAAAAAAAAAAAACTTTTAATTGCTTAGAAACATGTAGAAATAATTATTTAAAATTAAAGGAGGGTTTTTTGTTTATTGTAGTTGTAAATATATTTATGAAATAGAATTTTTCATGCAGAAATTAATTAATTAAAAAAAAAAAAGAAAGAGATAATTATATTTTTAAAATAAATTATTATGGGTTTCAAAGTAAAGATGTTATTTATTTATTTTGACATGTTTTTCAATAACTGCTATTTGACACATTTTTCATAAATTTTAATTCTATTTTCATGTTTTCTTTCTTTCTTTCTTTCTTTTTTTTTTAATTTACAGTGTATTTATCCCCTCTTTCATACCCTAGCCATTATTGCTTTAAATAATAATAAAAAAAATAAATTGATTATGTTAATATTTAAATGATGTATCATTTTAAAGTCTGAAAAGTAGATATATGAATAAACTCTAACTGTATTTTAAAAAGAGATTTTTAATTTTTAAAAAGAAATATGCGAAAGTATATGTTTAAGTTAAAAACAAAAGATGGCGCAAAATACCATTTGCTGATTTTTCCCGTTCCCGGTGCGGAAGGATACATGAATAGAAATCGCAAATCATTGAGCTACTATAAAATCGATGTTTATGAATGATTAAAATTTTTTCGCTTTAAAAAATTGTAAATTCATCATTATTGTGATAAAGTGGAATATCTAAAATTACAAAATACTTCCTTATTTAAAATATTATCTAAATACTTTTTTGACTAAATATGAAATTTTGAAATCAAAAATATCTTTATCATAGCAGAAGAGAAAATATATTTAAGTGAATTTGACTTAGTATATATACAATAAATATATAAAAATGTAATAAAGTGTTTTTGCGTTAAAAAAAGCAAAATTTAAATAATTCATTGACTGCATTCACGTTGATCAACCAACCAACGGGACCAACTGAAGCCTTGCAAGTAAGAACCGCATCACGACGTTTTCGCCAAAGGAAAGCATGCAATTGGCGGAGTAATATAGTTCCATTTTTAAAACAACTTTTATAAAAAAGAAGAGTTTTCCTGAAAAAAAAAAAAAAAAAAAAAAAAAGATAACGTTACTAGATTCAGAAAGATCCCATTAACAACATATATTAATTATAAGAAAATCGTTCGTGCCGTTTTAGAGATATTTTTCATGATTTTATACCATTACAAACTTACACCATCCATTTTCCCTTTTTGGCTTTAAATTGAGATTCAGATCTCAAAACATACTGCATGTAGAAATGTAAAATTTTCAGGATAGATTAAGACCGAAGATAAAAGACTATTTTGAAAAGATCAGAAAAAAATATGGCATATTTGCTGAGATATTGTCGGCTTTTACAAATCTCTTTGATGTCAAACTAGCCGTATATATGAGTTCGCAGCGTTCAGTTTGTCCTTCCGTTTGCGTCACTCGAAAAACTGCCGTTTTTCATGATTGGCCTCTAGGGAAGGGATATTTATTTTTTTCTATTTGTACGAAATTTCTGTTTTCAGCTTGGCAATGAACGTATTAAAGTCATTCCATGCCAAATCAAATACAGCTAAACATCTGACCCCCTCAGATTTTTATGAAATTGGGCTTATTTGTTTGTTTTATAGAGAAATGAATTTTTACCAATTATTAATTCCCTACCTCTTTTATTTTTTGATATACAGATCTGCAAAATGCGTTAAAAATGCAAATTTCCGAAATTCTTCTACTACAAATGTACCCATATTTTCTTTTCTTATTAACTTAGAGATAAAAGATTGGTATCATTAGAAAGACTATAATACTAGATTTCAAATTATATATCACAAGTATATTTTCTTAAATTTTTTCACTTTAATGTCAAATATTTAGAATTTTGACCTCCAATATCTCAAAAATTACATATTTGATTTTCTTTTAAAAATTATATGTTATTTTTACATTTATTATCTATAACTATTGCAAATTTCAACATGAGACGGTCATGGGATGCTGAGTTACAAATTAATATGCAGCACTAAATCAGTATTTTCATACTAACATAACGTAAGTTTTCCCCATATTTTGTTTCCTAATTAACTTAGAGATATAAGATATTTATCATTAGAAAGCTTATAATACAGTATTTTCAATGATGTATCACATGTATACATTTTTAAAATTTTTCATTGTAAGATCAAACATTTTGACCTTTGACCTTCAATATCTCAAAAAGTATACTTTTAATTTTCTTTTAAAAAATATATGTTATTCTTATATTTATTATCTACAATTATTTTAAGTTTCAACATGGTACGGCCATGAGATAGTGAGTTATAAATTAAAATGCAACTCTACAAGTATTTCCATATTAACGTACGTTTTACAAAAAAAAAAAAAAAATGGCCGTTGTATGTTGAAACTTACAATAATTATAAATAATAAACGTAATAATTCCGTATAATTTTTAAATAAAAATTAAATGTATACTTTTCGTGATATTGAAATTTAAAGGTGAAAATGTTTGACCTTAAACTGAAAATTTTAAAAAGTATATACATGTAATATATCATTGAAAAGACTGTATTATAAGCTTTCTAATGATAACAATCTTATATCTCTAAGTTAATTAGGAAACAAAATATGGGGAAAACTTACGTTATGTTAGTATGAAAATACTGATTTAGGGTTGCATATTAATTTATAACCCAGCATCCCATGACCGTTCCATGTTGAAATTTTCAATAGTTATAGACAATAAATGTAAAACTAACACATAATTTTTAAAGGAAAATTAAATGTGTATTTTTTGAGATATTGGAGTTGAAAGGACAAAACGTTTGACCTTAAAGTGAAAAAATTTAAAAGATATGCTTATGATATATCATTTAAAAGAGTGTATTATAAGCTTTCTAATGATGCTAATCTTTTGTCTCTAAATTAATTAAGAAAGAAAATATGGGTACATTTGTAGTAGAAGAATTTTTAAATTTGCATTTTTTACCCATTTTTGCAGCCCTGTATATAAAAAACTAAAAGAGATAAGGACTAATTAATTGGTATACATTCAATTCTCAATCGGACAAATAAATGAGCCTAGAAAATATTTTATTTTTTTATAGATTACCTACTGGGATTCCCCTGATAAATTTGACCGATCATATCTTATATAAGTAAGCAGTCAGCAATTTTTTTTCCCTAGATTATTCGGAGTACGCGCGTTAAAGAGAATTTCCTTATAGTTTCTATATCCAATATAATCAAAATTATGTCCTAGTTTGACCATTTCAAAAACTCAGACGCACAGCAGACGAACGCACGCGCGCGCGAAACTACACTCCTGCTCAAAAGTTTAGCAATACATGCAAACGATCAGTTTTTTTTCAATGTATAAACTTATCTCTCGATGAAATGTTTTCAATCATTGGGTATTTAGAGAACTGGATCTTCCTCCTGTTTTTCAGTGATGATTGGTTTAAGACACAAATATATTTTAGAATTAGAACCTTATAAGGGGTTTTTCACAAAAAAAAAAAATAAATAAAAAAAAAAAATAAATAAATAAATAAAATAAAAATACAATTAGAGCCATAGAGTGTCGTTAAAATAATTGGATCTTCAAATTAATTACGCGGCATGTGAAAAAACCTCTAAGAAATTTATACTCTTGAAAAATATCTAAAACCTTGCTCGTTCTTTTTCGTATAATTTGCTTAATTTTTACTCTGTTCAAATACACTTTTGGAAAAAGTTGCCCAATATATCTAATTTTCAATTTACACATTTTTTTTTTCTTTTTTTTTTTCGCAGTGACATGCGCAGTGAAAACGTTTTTCATAAAAATGCTCATACTTCATGATACATTTAAAATATTTGTATTTCAATTGCAGCGTAATTTTTTAAAAGTGTTTTTCCAACTTACCTGAAATTGGAAATAATTTTCATTCAAAACTCTGTATATCATAAATAAAAAACATGCTGATTTTTTTTAGAGTTTTAAAATAAATGTTCCGTTATTTAATCTCCGTTATATAATATGCTATAGTCACACAAATTCATCCAAAGATTTTACTTGGTTTATGATAACATATCCAAAATTTACAGATCATTTCGTTCTTTTAATGATACAGGGTGATCGCAAATATTATTGACTTTGCTCAATTTATTACCGACCCCCTAAATATTGGCTTAAGCCAAACTTTACTGAAAAACATGAAGAAGATCCAGTTCTTTAAATACCCAATGATTAAAAACATTTCATCGAGAGATGTGTTTTTAAATTGAAAAAGACTGATCATTTCCAAATCTTGCTAAACTTTTGAGCAGGAGTGTATTATATACACTGCAATAAAGTATTTCTTAAAGTTATATCGCGTTGACTTTAATTTCTGATGAAATTAAGTAAATGCTGCAAGAATTTTTCACTTCTTTATACTTTTATCTGTTATAATTATAAAACATATATAAACAAATGTTTAATTTTTAAAGGTTCTCGATTTATATTTTTCTGCATACTTAACTCTATATACGATGACTAACACAGGAGATTTTTTTTTATCCTTATGAATACCTTTAACATCCTACTATCTGATTGAAGCAGTTTCTCTCTTTTCATTTCAGAAAACCTAAAAGAAAAAAATTTAATATCAAGATATTAAATAGTAAGCTATTTTATACAGTACTAAAGCTTGGAATTCAAGTTTTATGATTTATGCGACGATATCGCATGCTTTATAAACACTGATCATACAAATATACTCTAAAGTTCGACATCATTATTCAAGTAATAGGACATACACTCCACTTTTCCACTTATTTTATACAGGATACACAGATGTTTGGTTCAAAACAAATTACTTAATATTAGTGTTAAAAGAATAAAAAATGAACGAAAGTTCCTAAAAATAATTTTTTGAATAAATTCTAAGACGAAAATTTCATCTATATATTAATTTGAAATGTGTTTTGTCTGTCTCTACTAAATTGAGAGAACTACTAGGTGTAAAAATTTGTTTGAGGTGTCTAATAAAAGGTCTTGGTCTGTAGATGTGTCACCAAAAGAGAAAAATAAAAAAAGTATAACGGTTCCTCACACCTGGGGGGGGGGGGCAGGGGTTAAACACACGTTGGCGAGCATGATTCAGCTCCAAATTACTTCACGGTGAAGAAATTGTACATGGGGGGACTAGACTCGAATACTAAAAAATTACTTTCTGCAAATTTGGAATTTTTGATTTTAAAGGGGGAAAGGGGAAAAATAGATTTGGGGGAGGTGAAAAGGGGGAAATAAGTTTGAGGGAGAAATCCGTTCTAGACCCACACATGTAGCACCTCATTTTAAAGATCTTAAAATTTCATGTTGTTTGGTGATGTTCGTACACAATATAGTGCGCCCCCTGGTGGTGAAAAATGGAACTAAGTGTTTTTGTTGTAGACCCTATCATGTTACACCTTATTTTAAAGGTCTTGGTATTTCCTGACCGATAGTGATGTTCGTTCGGAACACACTGAGCTCCTGGTGGTGTAAAGTGCAACTAAAGGATTTTGCAGTTGACACCACCATGTGACACCTTATTTGAAATGTCTTGGAAATTCAAGGCGATTGGTGATGTTCGTATACAACATACTGCGCCCCCTGGTGGAGGAAAGTGGATTTTGCAGCGCTTGCGCAGCATGCCTGCTATACAGTGCCACAGCCACAGGCAGCGGAAACATGATTCAGAAGTTCGTTCGGTTCAAGATTAATTTTTAAGAATTTTTTCATGTTATTAGCGGCCCGCATATACGCTGCCGCTGGCACCGGGGTCACGAGTCCGAGTTCCGTTCGGTTTGAGGTAATTTTTTTTTTTGTTACAGATGATGATTATTATTATTATTTTGCGATGATTTCATTTAAAAATAGAAATTCAAACAAAATAGTGTTAAAGATATAAAATCGTACAAATTTAAGGTTCATTTAAGGTTATTATCATGGGCCGGTTGGGTTCGTTTGGTTCCAGGTTATTTTTTGGAAATTTTTTCATGTTATTAGCGGTCCGTGTATGCGCTGCCGCAGGCACCGGGGTCACAAAGCAGAGTTTCATTCGGTTCGAGGTAATTTTTTTGTTACAGCTGATTATTATTATTACAGCTGATTATTATTATTATTATTCTTATTATTATTATTTTGCGATGCTATGCTTCTATTTAAAAATAGAAATTCAAACAAAATCGAGTTAAAGATATAAAATCATACAAATTTAAGGTCCATTTAAGGTTATTATCATGGGCCCGGGCAACGCCGGTCGGGTTCGTGTGGTTCCAGGTTAATTTTTGGGAATTTTTTTTATGTTATTAGCAGCTGGCGTATGCGCTGCCGCAGGCACCGGGGTCACAAGGCAGAGTTTCGTTCGGTTCAAGGTAATTTTATTCTTACATCTGTTTATTTATTTTCGCGATGCTTTTATTTAAAAATAGAAATTTAAAGAAAATCGTGTTTAAAAATAAAATCATACAAATTTAAGGTTCATTTAAGGTTATTATCATAGGCCCGGACAACGCCGGGAGGGTCAGCTAACAAGTAGTCTTAGTATTAACCGAAATAGAAAATAAAAGATAGCAACTGTTTATTTGGAGTCAGTTTGACGTCACATTGACAGTACTTTGTAGAAAGTGATGTCCATGTATAGTATTTCTATTTATAAGCATTTTTCCGAATTCCTTTTTTTTTAAATGAAATGTCGTAAATTATATTAGATGTTTTAACTTGAAATACATTTAAATAATTATTCGACGATTTTTGAAACATTACGGTCAATAAAGTGACCGTCGAATTCAACGGGTTCCAGCTAGTTATTTTTTATTATGAAATGTACATTTACTTTAATTATGAAGGCTTTAAATATGAATTACTTTAATTATGAATTACTTTAATTATGGTATTACTATTAGACAAATGAGATAGATTCATTTTTGTAAATTTATCTGGGGTCATTAATCGCGGAAAACATTTAAAGAATTATAAAAAACTTAAACTTTCTAGAAAATAGCTTTAAGAATAAATGGATTTTATAAATCCTATCTAAAAAAATTTTATATATTGAAAATTTTCATGTTTCTAATCTTTTGAATTGTTTAACATTTTGTACTATGCACTGTAATAAGATGTTGATTTCTTCAAGCAATAAACGCATTTTAAAATTTAATAAAATGAATGCGAAACAACTATCGTGAACGCTTTCTTACGTTACAAAAGAGGAGTGAAACGTATCAGCTAGTCTAGTTGAAAACTTGCACAAATTCTAATTCACATTATATAACTCACATTTAATTTTCGAAACGTTATTTTAAAGAAATAATACTTCTAACAATTTCATTATAATATAAAAATTTTAGCTATTGCACATTTTAAGATAAAAATAGGACACTTAAACAAGAAAAAATGGCAATAATATATTTAAAACATACTAAAAGAAAAAGAAAGAAGTCGTTAAAATTATCTCCGGCACTCGGAACAAATGAACATGATAATATAAAACTGTGATTCTAAAACTCGAAAGTTTTATTGCTTTAAATTGCAAAGAAAATATTCATATCATTAAGTTAGACAAATTACGATTAAATTTCTGATATTTGAAAGAACATCATTAAAATAAATTAGTTTATAATTAAAAGTAAACGAGGTTATTTAAAATTAAAAATAAAAGTGAAATAAACATATACGTCTGATTTGAATTGAATAATTATTAGCTAGTAAATTAACATTGTTTAATCGAATGCTTTTCAAAAAAATTAAAAAAAAATTATTTTTTAATCACTAAAAAATTCTTTTCTCATTATTATAGTCCGAAACTATAAAAATTACAATAATCAAAAATTAATTTGCTCCAATGTGCTCCATTCACTGCAAAATTTTGTTCATAAATTTATTTAAACTTATTTTATACATACTAAAAAATGAAAATATATGCATTTTTCTCTTACCGCTGGTACGATAATCAAATTTTAAATTTATTTAATAACGATTACAAACTTTACTTTTAAAAATGTAAACAAATTTTTAAATATTTCTTATTTTTATTCTTTCAAAATTTGGTTAATTTTATTTAAATTCTATTTAAACGTTTGGTTAATCATTTTTTAAATTTCTTTTGATACTTTTAAATGAAATAGATTTATATAAAATATATAATTATTTTATAATGACAATCGGAACCTTGACAGGCCAAATTTAAAGGGAAGTCATTCAGAAACAACATGTAAGTTTGTTTAGGAATGCCATGGGCCCAGAATTTGTGTTTATGGATGACAATGCGCGTCCTCACCGTGCAAACATTGTACACGGACGCCTACAACCTGAAGTTATCACCCGCATGGAATGGCCAGCCTTCTCATCTGACTAGAATCCGATAGAGCATGTGTAGGACATGCTTTTCCGACGAGTTGTAACCCGTCAACCACCTCCTACATGTGTACCGAAACTTCAGAGAACATTGCTTACTGAGTGGAATAATCTTCCCCAAGATCAGATCGATAATTTAATACTCAGCATTCCTAGGCGTTGTAAGGACTGTATTTCATCATCTGAGAGACATACAATGTATTAACCATCATACCAACCACGTAATGTTAAGTTTTTGTAAGGGAGATATTTTTTGTAATTGCTTCAGGGTGCAAAATTCGTAGTTTTTATAAATGGTATCCTACATAAACCACCTTTTTTTATTCTTGATCTTTTGTTTAATAAATGGACTTTATTAATAACCCATGTTTGTTTTGCTTTTGAACCTTTATTTGCCGCAGCTAGCATTATCCTTAATTTATGGACATGAGTGTATATATATATAGTTTTTATATGCAAGTTTATGTGAAAATTTTCCTTCCTCAAATTTTACCGAGCCTTTCTGTTAATTAAATTTTCTGATTATGTAATCGTTCATAAACATAAATCAATTTTCATGGAAAATTGCGATGATCAGAATTGTAAGGGTTTTAAATCTAATGGCACACTAATAAATATAAGGACGTTTCAAAAACTAATTTCCCACTTATTCACAAGAAAAGCAATGTTCTTAAATATACAAACATTTTATTTTGGTTCACCATTACTATTACAAATTGTTTTATTTCTTATGAAATAATAAATAGTTTTTTTTTTTTTTTTTTTTTTTTTTTCTTTCTTTACAATATCTACATATAATTGTTGTAGGTACGCCATCTCTTATTAAGAATTACTTACTTTATACTTTTTGAATAAAGTGTATATTGTGTATTTTAAAATTTGTCGAATTATTTGCTTATTTTGAGCAAAAATGTTGAGTACCTATATATTTATACAATATACATTGTATCTTGTCCATATCTGACAGCAGCATATACCAACATTAGAATTAAATGCATTGGTTATTTTATGAAAAGCCTCAGCTGTTTAATCCAAAGAAACTGTTTCTTTGGAATCAATAATAAAAAGCCTTTCTTTGACAACTGCCAGAAAGATTTCGTTTTTTCATCTTGTGAATAAATCTCGTTTGTTTTCCAATTTTTATTAACGAATGGCAGTATATATACAGTATAATAAGAAAAAAAATATCAATTTTTTATCAGCTGCAGCTAATTTATTAGCTTATTTTTTCATGTTTAAAAACCTCTGTCGCAGTTGTTTAGGGGTACGACATGTCACCCCTAGACAAGCATTAAATTGTTTGTATATTTCTATCCAGGCATCATTTTTTTTTTTTTTTTTTTTTAATAGAAACTTTATTAGTTTCCTTACATTCAATGATGTGCAGTCTTTCATTAATTAGAGAGAGAAGGATTTCATTCTCCTCTCTAGTAAACACTGTACGTTTCGGATCCATGAAATACAATAAAGAAAAACAAATCTTGAAATAATAGTAAATAGTAACGCGTCAACAAAAGGCAAAGCAAAAAAAAAGAAAATGTGGTCTTTGGGGTCTTCGTCTTGATTGTAAACACGCGCGCAGTGTCTTCTTATGGGTATTAAATCACGTGCTTTCCTTCGACCAATCAACTTTCAGCAGTTCAATCTAGGCCGAAAACCTTCAGGTTCAGTAACCAGCTTTGCAAGTTAACGGTGAATATCAAATATTCAACTCAGGTTTTGAGTCGCAAGCCTAGAGTTTTTGCACCTGTGGTTGAACTAGTAGTTGAAGGTTATCGGGGAATTAGCCGGTTAGTCAAGGATCCTTAACAGCGGACATCTGAATGTGGGAATCTGAGTGTGTTGAGACAGTGATTTCTTACTCTAGTGGATTTATCAAGATATTTTAGTTATTTTTATCAGAATTTTTTTGTTTCATAGTTACAGAATATTATTTGAACAAAAGATATTCTTTCACAAAGAAACTTTATGTTTACTTAGGACCTCATTTCACAACGATAGTATCAAGTTCTGTCTCTAAATTAAATAGACAAATAAATACATATAAATAACATATTTTAAACATGCACACTCTCACACGGAAAGGAAAAAAAAAAAAGTTAAAATTTGCTGATTTCGGTGGGGTATTCTTTAGTTATAAACGTTTTCATTTTTAAATTATTACTTTGTATTAATTTAAAATATAATCACCTACACAGAAAAATTGATTTAGCAAAGAAGCATATTTATGAAATAAGTATTATTCTAAGGAATGTAGAGATTTCATTTTTCCCCTTAAAATTGTATTTTGAGTTTAGTTCCGACAGTTAAAATTCACAAGCAACTACATATGATAAAATAACTAAAAATTTTGTGAAAGAAATTGAAAGCACTAAATTATAATTTAGCAATATATGTTTTTATAAAATATATTATATTAAATTATTATTTATATTTAAAAAATCACGTGCAATTTATTTAAATAAATAGTTACTAAAGTATTCATATTTGTCAATAATTTTATATGTACCAGCTTAATTTAAGAATGTGGCATCTCTTAAGCACATAAATCAATTTAATCTTTTAATCTGTAGTATTAGTTCAGTACATCTTAAGAAATGTTATACGACCTTTGTATTGTGATTTGTGGTCATAGAATGTCAAGAAGTATTTTAGTTATTATGTCTAAGATGAAGTGGAGGTATAACCTATAATAATGAGCAGAAGTAGTACAGAATTCTTTCAGCTTAGTACTAAATAACATATAAAATCATCAAATATATTACCAGAAAATGATTTTTGTTTTTTAATTTGTTGCTAATCACCTTTTTAAAGTGTTGCTAGATCATAAAAGCTTTATAAACATTAATAGAAGTATTCCTTGTGTAAAAAGAGAGAATAAGTTTAGGGGGATTGTTATAAGTTTTAAACCGTCGACGAACTACGCACTAAGAAATAATTAATATATAATTAAGCTAAGAAATAAATAAAATATAATTAAGCTAAGAAATAATAAATAGCTAAAATAAAAAAATATATATAACTAAGAAATTCAATAAAGATTAAAGAGTTTAATTTTTTGGAAAAAAAAAAAGTCATTTCTCTTAACGGAATTTGGTGCCAGTTTAAAAGTTATTGATAACCTGATATTAACGTAAGGTAATTAAACTGACGCTTGAAAAGAATATTTAAGCTTATTAACCCACTAAGTGCCAAATTCTTATTTAATCAATTTTTATTTTTCTCCTGTTAGTTTACATCTAGATAATAAAAAAAAACATACTTTTTTCATAAAGGCTTCAAAATTTTTAAATTTAAGTCCTAAAGATTGAAATTATTTTGCAAGCTCCGGCCGGGCCTGAACGAAATTTTTTCCGGGCCGTATCGGCCTGAATCTTTTTCTGGTTTCATAGGTAATCAAAGAAAAAGGAAAATGATAAAATATTTCTTCAGTTGTTTATTTCACATAATTTTACAGGCATGTATATCACATAAAATTTTATTTTGTTAAAAAATGTCTGTAACTTCAATTTAATTGCTTATCAGTCTGTCTGTTCGCGATCTGGTTTTCCGCAAATATTTTTTAGCTTGTCACGAAATTAATATATTTTACTTCAAGTAATATTAAATGGTTTCCCATTAAAAATAGTATGCATGTCACTACTAGTTTGCGCACATGTTCAAACAAAAGAAATTAGATACGTTACTGTGTGGGCTTTGTGCCCTATGGTCTGTAGAGTTTAGGTGGTATGAAGGCTATAAAAATCCTGCCGCTGTAACTTTTTCTCTAAACTCCTTTTCCTTTCTCCAGTGCACTGAATGAAAGTAGCGTCAATTTTAGCATGTACATAAGCCTCTTTTCTATAGAATATGGTTGGATTACCATTAAAATTTTGTTTACCGGATCACGCAAAAGATTCGTATACATTACGGTATATAAGAGTAAATGGTTGAACATGCATTTTTAGTAGTAATAACCATTTTAAATACCGTCCTATATTGTTTGATGAGTGCTAATAATTTCGATTTGACTTTCTGTCTGTCTTTGTGCCTTCTGTACGTCTGTAATAATGAACATTTGTTTATATATATTTATCTTGTAAAAGTTCAAGAGTTCTGTTAAAGAAGATTCTATTGCTTCGCTATATAAAACCTCTGCAAAACACGTACTAAAAATTTTTTCCATAGAAAGGCATGCATTTTTTTTTTTTTTTTTTTTTTCATATTTTTGAATTGGGCCGGGCCGGGTCGTTCCTGATTTTATCGTTTTTTTAGCCGGGCTGGGTAAGCAAAGCGTTCGTACGGGCCGGGCCTCAAAATTCCGGCCCGTGCAGACCTCGTCTCAACCTTCTGTATGATTGACACTACCTACTAACACTACCTTCGAATTACCATTAAGAGAGCATCTGCTCATGTTTCAGGCCATTTCATACACCACTGAATAGCACGATGTGATTCATATTTTATTTTTGTCTATTAAATGATGTAAATAGAAAAAATATTTTATAATACGATTTTACATGTGTTAATTGAATTTATTTTTCTTTATCTTGTTAGGTTGATTTCTTTAGAAATCGACCAATTGACATCACTTCGTTTATATATATACACTCGAACCTCTCATTAAGGGACACCCATGGGACCAGACATTTTGTCCCTTAAATAGAGGTGTCCCTTATTCAGAGGGTCGATGAAAATTTTTTAAATAGACTTTATACTCAGTTACACATCAATAATCAATGCACTTTGGCAATGCAAATTACACACTAATAAAGTCAAGTCTTTTTAAAAAGAAAATTACTTGCATGATATAGTTAATTATTATATTAGGACCAATTTTACTGAACTTGCCTATGCACATAAATTTCTAATTTCTAGGGACTGGGACCAGAGAATTTGTCCCTTAAATAGAGGTGTCCCTTATTCGGAAGTGTCCCTTACGGGAGGTTCGAGTGTATAATGAAAATTTTGACATCGCGATTACTCCCGAAATAATACACCAAAAATAAAAATAAAAACATTAGCACTCCGGGAGTGCCGACAGAAGTGAAAACGTGAACAATTACGTGTGTATTTCTTGAATCGTCAGGAAATATTTTATTGTGCAGGAGATACTTTTAAATGAAGTGTTTTTTTATTCATTAATATAAACTACCACTACAAAAATTATATTACAATTTCATTTAATGCGCTAACGGCAATAGAGGCAGTGTCCGGAGATGAGAAAAGTCGTGTAGAGCCGCACCAGATTGTAAAAACGTGAGAAAAATGGCGACTTTGACCTTTCTCACTGTTTTGTGAGGTCTAACTGCAACGTTTCCGGCTGCAATATTTAAGATATAGTGTCCGGAGATGAGAGAAGTCGTGTAGAGCCGCACCAGATTCTAAAAACGTGAGGAAAAATGGCGGCTTTGGCCTTTCTCACGGTTTTGTGAGGTCTAACTGCAATAGAGACAGTGCCCGGAGATGAGAGAAGTCGTGTAGAGCCGCACCAATTTTTAAAACAATATACAGTATATAATTATTAACACTTCATATTAGCAAGTTAATTGTATGATATATTATTTGTATCATACAAGGATGGAAAGAGTCAGCTGACGATGACGCGAGTTCAATGATTTTTGTTCACCCAAAAGTTCTCAACGGGCCTAAAGAAGTTTTCACTTCAATAAATCAAACCAAATTTGGACAGCGAACTTATCCTATAAATATCTTGAATGAATTCGTTAACCAAGTTGCTTTGTCTTTTTATTTTCAAGTGGCAACCACTTGAAAATTTCAAATTTACATTCTAAAAAGGGTATTTAAGGCCAGTTTTGTTTGAATTTTGATGTATACATAGATCACATAAGGGTCGAAACCTAGTTTATTGATGAACTTTATGCGCCATATTTAACAAAGTGGCGGATATCTTAAATTAAGCGGCACTACTTGAAATCAGGCTACCACTTGAAAAATTAACATCACGATAACTTCCGAAATAATTCTCTAAATCGAACCAAATTTAGACAGTGAACTTATTTCATAAATATCTTGGGTGAGTTTGTTAACCAAGTTGCTCTGACATTTTGTTTTCAGATGGAGACCACAAGAAAATTTTAAATTCACGTTGTAAAAAGAATAATTCGAATTTGTTTGAATGTTGATGTATACATAGACCATAAAAGGGTCTCAACCAAGATTATTAATGAACTTTATCCGCTATTTTTAACAAAGAGGTGGATATCAAAAACAAAGCGGAGCCACTTGAAATCCGGTAACCACTTGAAAATTTATAATCACGATAACTTCCGAAATAAGGCTCCAAATCAAACCAAATTTACACAGCGAATTTTTCTTATAAATATTTTGAATGATTTTGTTGACCGAGTTGCTCAGCCATTTTGTTTTCAAGTGGAGACCTTATGAAAATTTCATATTCATATTGTAAAATATTTAACAACGGTTTGGTTTGAATTTTGATGTATACATAGACCATAAAAGGGTCTCAACCAAGTTTATTAATGAAATTTATCCGCCATTTTTAACAAAGTGCGGATGATATAAACTAAGCGGGACAACTTGAAATCAGACTACCACTTGAAAATTTATTATCGTAATAGCTTTTTATAGTCTGATCATTTCAAACCAAAGTTGGACAGTGAACATTTCATATAGATATCTTGGATGAGTTCACTGGGCAACTTGTTCCGACATTTTGTTTCCAAGTTGTGGCCACTTGAAATCAGGCTGTCACTTGAAACTGTGACATCACGATAACTTTTAAAGTACTAAACTGCTTCAAACCAAAGTTGGATAGTGAACTTACGGTTCAAATATCTTGGAGAAGTTCGCTGGGTAACTTGCGCCGCCATTTTATTTCCAAGTGGCAACCACTTGAAAATTTGTCATTATGATATTTTTTGTAATTCTGAATAAATTCGTATCAAATTTGGGTAGTGGATTTATTATTCAGATATCTCAGATAAGTTCGCTGGGCATCTCACTCTACTTTTTTGTTTCCAAGTGGTGGCCACTTAAAATCACGGTGCTACTTGAAAATTCCTTATCAGGATAATTTTTGAAATACTGAATTAGTTTAAATCAAAGCTGGATAGTGAACTTATACAAACATCTTGGATAATTTCGCTGGGCAAGTTGCTCCGCCATTTTGTTTCCAAGTTGCAGCTACTTAGACTGCCACTTGAAAATTTGATATAACAATAACTTTTGAAATACAGCACTGATTCGAACCAAAGATGGACGGTGAACTTATGCTTCAGATATCTTGGATGAGTTTGCTGGAAAACTTGCTCCGTCATATTGTTTCCAAGTGGCAGCACCTTGAAAATTGTTACCACGATAACTTTTGAAATGCTTAATTAATTCAAACCAAAGTCGAAAAATGGATTTATTATTTAAATATCTATGATTTCGATGGACAAGTTTATTGCTTCCAAGTTGCTCCCACTTGAACGCTGCACTTGAGAATTTGTTATCGCGATAACTTTTGAAATACTAATTATTCACACTAAAGTTGAACAGTGGACTTAACTTGCAAATATCTTGGATTAGTTCACTGAGCAACTTGCTCCACCATTTTGATCCAAGTGGTGGTTACTTAAATTGTCAACATGATGACTTTTGAAATTTTGAACTAATTCGAACTAAATTTGTACAGTAGACTTATCTCGCAAATGCATTTGATATATTTGTTTCCCATGTTGGTCCGCCATCTTGTTTCCAAGTGCAAGCAACTTAAAAATTTTAAATTCACATAAAAAGGTATTTATGAACCGATTTGCTTAAAACTCCATATGTACGTAGCCCACATTAATATTTCTGCCGAGTCCATTAATAGCGGCTACTTGATAAGGAAAAAGAAATCAACCTACTCTTCCGAATGAGCTAGAAGGAGTTATTTTTTGTTGTAACTTGGGTCGTTCGTTTCTCTTGAGTTATTTTGTCGTTCATCATTTCACTTCTGGAAATTTTCTGGAAAGCATTCTATTATCAGAATCAGAATCAGAATAAATTTTATTTATAAAATTTGATACACTAATAAAACATAGTCGCATAGATGTAGCATATCTAATGAAGGAGCTATGATTAAAGATGTAATATATATCTGACAAACCCATGACTCCTTAAGTTTTACATGCCGCAGATTTGGCTTAGCATATAAGGAACAGGAGAAGATAAAAGAAAAAACAAGCAATAAGACAGATAAAAAAAATAGAAAAATATAGTATATAACATAATATTATATAAATATATAAACACTATTTTATCAAATTAAATACATAAATTTTTCTACGAACCCAAAAACAAATATTTAAAGCCATAATATTTACATTTAGAGCCATATTATTTACACAAAATTCATGATGAAATGATTGCATTTTAATTACCACAAAAATATAGGATTACAAGGAAAGAGAAAGGCCAAAGATAAATCATTCATAGTAAGTTCTCCAAATAGCACATAAATAGTTATTTTACTATTAAATGAGGAAAAATTAGTTTTTTAAATCATTCGTTTTAATATAATTAGTTAAATATTTTTAAAATAAATTTTTAGAGTTTATTTTTTGTAATTTTTCTGGTAAAATATTCTAAAATCTTGGACCATTGGAATTCAGACCCCTAAACGTAAACTTAATTTTTGCATATGCTGGAACTGTTTTTTTTTTTTTTTTTTTTTTGAAATATCTAGTATCATGAGAGTGTTTTTGTATATTCACATCTATAATTTCAACTAATTTATTTTATTTTATCCTTTCAAGCATTAAGAGGTATGTTTTAAAATAAATAATTTCTTGCATATTCATAAACGGTTTCTGCTGCTTGGATTAATTTGAATTTTTATTTAAGATGTTTTTATTAAATTTTTGTAAGAGACTATAGTTGCTATAGGTGCTACTTCCTGTCGTTTGATCCCATGCTGTAACCCTATAATTAAATTAGAATAAATGAATGCGTAATATGAAGTACTAATGACATTCAATGGCAGGATATTAAGTAAGTTATTAATTACACTATTACTTCTTGCAATCTTTTTACGTATAAGTTGTATATGATTATTCCATCTGAGATTCTTATGAAAAATCTCTCCAAGAAATTTTATTTTATCGGTGTATACAATTGTATTAACAAAAAATGTTAAGTTATTTTCCAGCAGTCTTTTACTCTTAATACGAAAATAAATCAATTTAGTTTTGTTAAAATTAACTAAAAGATTATTACTTTTAAATCAGTTAAATATCAATGGCAAAATTGAGTTAGCCAGATTATCTCCTTGGCTTGTTTTTATATGAAAAGATAGTAGTATCATCAGCATATGATAAGATAAATGCATCATTAGTTTGTGAAAACAAATAATTCAAAATATAATAAAAAACAATGGTCCTAAGACAGAACCCTGCGGAACTCCATAAGATTTAGTAGTTAAATTAGGTCTTTCTTCATCAATTTAAACGAACTGTTTCCAATTTTGTAAATAACTATGAATTAATTTATTTTCGGAACTTCTAATACTATAACAATGAAGTTTCGTAACTAAAATTGAATGTTCAATTACATCAAGAGCATTGGACAAATCCAGGAAGAGTTCTAAAACTATATTACTGCAATCTAAATTAGTTTGTACACTCTTAAAACTGTAGCTATTAAATATAAGGCACAAGTAAATTATGCCTTCTATTATTCTAATGTAAGAGGCTCACTGTCAAAGTGCCTCTGATACTGGAAGAAATGTAGAAGACACAACTAAATGTGAAAGGCACCGATCGCACTTCGATCGCGGTGAGAGACACAAACACGCATTTGTGCCTTTTAAAAAGCTTTTCAGATCTCGAGAGCTACATTTAACGGAACTGAGCATGCGTAACAACCTACCCCAGCATGCATCAGTGTTTTACAATGGAGGATGTTTACGTTTGTGTTGGAAGCACGGATTAAGACTTGGAAGATTATATCGCTTAAATTGAAGTTTGAACGACAATATAAAACAGTTTCTTGTATTGGGCGTAGCCAGCATGAAAAGTGGATAGAAAATTACTTGAGGATAAAGTAAGTATTTTTTACTAAATAACAGTTTTATTCATTTGAATTTTATGTTAAAATTTAAATATAGATCGTGCGTTGTATGCTCCAAGTATATACATTTTGTACTTTAAATATGCTAAAAATTATTTTAACTTTGAATTCAGGGATGGAATTTATTATGTTTATAATAATTTATTTTTATTCTTCCTGTAATGATGTGACACATAACAAATTTTGGGCTTTGTAAAGTGAAGTTTTTTTCTGATGTGTATTTTTGTTACATCTTCTTATTAAATGAGGTTTTATATGTTGATATTAGTGAAAACATAGTCGTTTTCTATATGTTAGAATAATTTATTTCTACACTGTGCTTTTGCGATCTGGTGTGCTGCTGTTCGGCTTAAGACCAGTTGTCTACACTAGTGACCTGTGCCTAAAGGGTTGCTCTCCATGGGGGTCTTTCTAAGGGAACCTGTCCTGTATATTTTTGCAAGTCTCAGAGAAAACTACAGAAAGCTCCAAATAGCTAATCTGACGAGTGCAACCTGGGATCAAACCCATCACTCCTTGCCTACCAGTTTGAGCACAGAACCACTTGGCTACTGATGGATGACTTATTTTCTTATTTATTTATTTATTGTAAGTGTACATTTTACATTTCTTATCAATTGCTTACTCTCCTTGATACTAAATTTAATCCGGTATTCCGGAATCACTAATAAATTTTGCTTTGCTGCAGGTAGATACAGAAAATTCTGCTTCTGGACGTATAATAACATAACAATTTTTTTTATATATTTTAAGTAGTTTCATTAATGCATATTATTTAAAAAATTATCATCTAACAGACAAAATATTTTTTCTAAAATATTTTTGTCAGATTTTTAAATTTATCATGAAGAAATATAAAATCATTAAGCATCTTTTTTTTTTTTTTTTTTAGGTGAATGTTCTGAGCAGAAGAGGCCAGTGCCCAGTATTTTATTAAATCGATAAAAAAAAAAAAATAATAATAAAAAAAACTCTACAGGGAAGAAGTGTCAATTGTACTAGTCAGAGTATATTTTATTCTGAATTTCCCCGTAACATGGAGTCAATTTTTTAGATTAGTTCAAATTGTAACTTTTTAAGAAATTTTCAAAACAATTTCTGTGAAATCATTTGATTAAAATATTTAAAATGTTGATGCGAATGTTAATAAAATATAATTTTCTAATTGGCCATTATTTTATATTTACTACATATTCTAAATATTTAGCAACAAAACTCTAACAAATTTTATTTTTATTCCTTTATTCATTAGGTTATCAGTGGTAATTAAACAGAATTAAAAATGTTATAATGATTTTAGTAAGGAAATCTGAAGAAAATACTAATATTTCATGTTCATCTCCTTTGTGGAACTAGCAGTGCTGAAATATTAGTTATTGAGTGCAGGAGTCGCAATGTTTCTATATTTTATATGCATTTTATTATATTGTTACCACTATTAAAAGAAAAAAATCTTGAAGTTTTAATGTTATAATATTTTAAAAATTATTGATCTCAAATAATAGCGGCAAAAGACTAAAGTAACACATACAAATATAGCAACACTGTGACCCTGTAAATGTTCTAAATAGCAGAAATAGTAAACTGACAAACAGTAAAATAATTATTGTAGGAATAATTTGCTCAAAAGAATATTCTTTTCAGCAGCATCTTTCAATTAAATGATTTTTTTCATTTAAGTTTTTTTTTTCAAAATTTAAGTATTTTTGTATTCAACAAATTATTGTGCAATTCAAGTCAAATTACTTTCTCAAAAAGAAAGAACTAGGAAGAAAAGGGAAGAAGGGAGGGGGGGGGATATAGAATGTACTGGATTTTTAAAATGCATTGCTTAATTAACTGTAATTTACAAACATTTTAAATTTTATGATTATCAATTTCATAAAGGTAGTTTTAATATGTGAAGTTAAGAAACTAATTGCAAATTATGAGATATTAGACTTAAATTTTATTAATTTGTATATATCTTAATTTTTAATATGTTAATATTAGTTGAACTGAATATAAAATAATTGTAAAGTGCATGCGCATACGCAGCAACACTTTAAAGATTTAAAAAAAAAATAAATAAATAAATAAATAAAAAATTGCAATAAATGGGAAAAAAGCAAATAACAGCAAAATTATTAAGCTTGATGCATCATCAGGAAAAAGAAATGTTGGCTAATTTTTTTTTTTTTAATACAGACATTTTGCTATGAAAACAACATGAAAGCTGCAACAAATGGTGTGGCTTTCATGCTGCATCTTTTTCTCCCCCCCCCCCTCAACCTATATGAAAGATTGCGTTTAATTCAGAAGCGTAGTTAATGAGCTATATTCATATGCATTCCTATAACTACTTTTTTGGTCACTTCTTATGAATGATGTATATTTTTTTGTATCTGATCCATGCAAACTAACATATACATAAGCTTAACCCCATAAATTGGGGGAAATATACAAATATTTATGTCCAAATAACAATAAACCTTTTAGTAGGGTAGGTGCACCAGTGATTGACATGCTCCAGTAATTGACATCCATCCCGAAATAATTAATAAATAAGAAAAATAATAAAAGCATATATTTTACACATGATAATTTTAACATTGTATGTTAAACACTGGAGCATAAGGTGCTAATAACTGGCAAAATGAATAAATAGCAGTGTCAAACATTGGAATATAGGGTACCAATTACTGGTAAAATGAGAAACTGTCAGTGTCAATTACTGGAACACTGAATGTGTGTAAATATTGGTAAATAAATAGTATAATAAATCAGTCACCAACCCCCTCCCCCAATATATATATATATATATGTGTGTGTGTGTTACCGTTAAAGCTCGAAATCCGTTAATGTGCAGATTACCTAGCTAATCTGCAGATTAACTAAAATGACCCGTTAAAGTGCGGAATCAAGAGTTTTCCACATTTTAACTAGGTAATCTGCACATTAGCGGCTTCTGTGTCGTTAAAGTTCAAATGTTTGCTTCGAGCCTTAGTTTTTTTACATTCACTATGATGTCAAACAGTCATGTGATACATATACGCGAATCACAGATTAGTCTGTGACGCGATTGACCTTCAAACACGAACTAAATCTTTTATCACTTCCGCTCCGCTATGATAAACAGTAAATGGAAATCGTGAAGCATTGAAGCTACGATAATAGGTTTTTTGTTATGAGTATGGCCAACACAAAAATTACAGTAACAAGTAAGTTATAATTGTTTTGATTTTCATTTCATTTCTTCTCTTTTTTAATTCTGCCAATATAAGTTTGATAAGGGTCTGCATTTTATTAATGAAGTATAATCTTAATTAAAAGCTCTCTCTCGTGAAACTTCATTTTGTATTATGAATATTAAATTTACAGCACAGTAATTATTTCCTCCCGAAATAAAACTATTAAACCACAGCTTTTTAAAACTAATTTATTTTAAATTTGATTTAAATTACTATTACTTACAGGGAAAAAAAAAAAAAAAAAAAAAAAAAAAAACAGATGTAATATTAATTTTTAACTCTAGAAAATATGGCATTGAATATTATGGCATTATTTAATAAATACTTAATATGAATTTTTTATGCATTTTTTTAGCATTTCATTACTTTTTTTTTTAAATTATTATTTCAATTTCAAGTTTCCTTTATATATTTTATATATCATGATTATATTTTTAATTTTGTTCGCTTTTTCAGATTTCAGATAATTTCGTTGTAATTTATCACACAAAATGTGTTAATAAAGTTTTTTTTTCCTCTTTTTAATTGTAAAATTAACATATTTGTTAAACTTGTACAGATATATGTGCAAAATATAGTTTAATAAAGCATTGGTCAAAACTGTCATTTTAATTTTCATGCTTTCTAAAAATTATTAAAAAGTTTTAATTATTTGAAGAACTTCTTAAAAAATGCTTCTGATTTGTCTCATTTAATATTTCTTTAGCAAATTAAAATTAGCGAATTATTATTATTATTATTTTTTTTTTTTTCATTTAAATGGTTAAATATTTTTATTTTGAAAAGAAATCGTTACTGTATTACAATTCTAACATTCATTTATAAAATAGAATTTATTGAAAGCTATTAAAGTTATTATATTTCATATTAAAAATGCATAACATATTCAAACTTATATTGACAGAATAAAAAAGATGAAATAAATAAAACAAATATAACTTTAAAATACATAAAACTTAAAACACATACAGATTAACAAGTAAAGAAAAAAAAAAATAATCTTTTTTTTTTCGAATGAAAAAAGAAATACAACACAGCGTGCTCTAAAATTACATCGCCAGATATCTTATATTCACTTTAACGAGTGCCTATTAGGTAATGTGCAGATTATCTAGGTAATTCGCAGATTACCTAGGTAATTTGAGAAATGAAACAATTTTCCTCACTTTAACAGATCACCCTAGTTAATATGCAGATTATCTGATTTCTGCACTTTAGCGGTAACATATATATATATTGGTTTATTTATTTTATTTTATTTTATTTTTTAATAACTCAGTGCATAAATATAACAAAATTTTTCTCCAGCATTACTTAGTACAAATTACAAATTGAGCAGTTTTATAAGTTGGAATATGTCTAACTTTCTGTAATACTTATAGAACGTATAAAGTAAATCTAAATGTAGAAAAAAAACCTAACAATTATTTTCTTAAATGTATAAATATAATAAACTTCTAACAATGTCTGGAGGTTCATATAATTTAGCATTTTCAAAGCATTCATTACAGGCAAAAGAAAGCAGGTATTCATGCAATGTAAAAACAACAACAATTTTGGACGGTCTAACTGTATTTCTATTTTTTCCCCATAGCCCCCCCCCCCCCCACATACACACACACAAACACACACACTTCACGCGAATTTGTAAAATTCAATAAATCGGTTTTCAGATAATTGTGTCATCTACATTTTAGAGTGACATATATCTTTTTTTTTTTTTTTTTTTTTTTCGATATAAAGGATTATTTGAAATCACGTTTTGTCCCCTCCCCACTTCATGGGCGGAATTTCTAAAATACCAGAAATTGGCTTTTAGGTATTTGTATTAGCTATATTTTAGAGCAAAAATTTCACAAATGCAAAATAGGATTATTTGAAATCACGGTTTGCACATGTGAAATCACGTTTCTTGGGGACCGAATTTCTAAAACTCCAGAAATTGGCTTTTAGATATTTGTGTTAGCTATATTTTAAAGCAAAAATTTTACGGATATCTGTTTTTTTTTTTTTTTTTTTAGATATGAAGGATTTTGTGAGTCAAGTTTTGCCCTCCCCCTCCCCCCTTGGGGAGCGAATTTTGTAAAATCGCTTCTTAGTGGACGTCTACGTAACAGGAGGAACATTGTCACAAAATTTCATGCTTCTAGTTCCAGGTCCAGGGGTTTGGGCTGGGCAGTGATGAATGAGTCACTCACTCACGCACTCAAGACAAACAATTTTATAAATATATTGTTTTATGACATTTGATGCCTTTTCATTTGCTTTTCCGTAACTGCTTAATATTTTCTATTTTGTACCATCTAAGGAATTGGTGCGAATGGTACGAATTGAGCATCCAGTTTTCTAAATTGTACCACTTTAAGACCTGTCGGATACAATAAATTTTTATTACATACTGCTCAAATATATACTCTATATATACGGATCTTAATAATTGTATTTCACCTTTAAAATATTTCAAATGTAACTAGTAATTCTTTGTGACTAATAAAAATTTAAGTACTAAAAGTTGTACCATTCTCCTATATGCATACAAAATATACAATTTAATAATAATGCAAAATGATCTTAATATTTTTTCTTAGCACAGTTAATATAAGAATCTTTAATCAAAGGACGTAATTATATGAACTGCAAAATCAGAATGAGGAAAAAAAAAACTAGAAATATAGACGAGAGTAATTTTAAATTAATATGCTACTTCCGTACAAATATCTTGCGGAGGATTTGTTTCACTGTAATTTATTAAGAGCTGTCTCATTTAAAATGAGCAAATTTATCTTTAAAATAAATTAAATCAAGGTAATAACGAGCGATGCGTTTGGTCATGCCTAACTACATTTCATATATTATTGAGAATAATCTTTCTTGGGAGTTATTGATTTATTCTTTTTTGTGTGTTGGATTTATAGTCTAACAATAATAAAATTATCTAATTATGTGTTTTAAATAATATGAATGTTATAAGAACAGAGCTTTTCTGCCAATTGTAAGATGAATAGGGAAAGTTTTTGCTTTGGAACTAATGAAACTGGGTTCATTTTTATCACTACAATAATCAATATAATTAAATAAAAAATATAAGTATTGTTAAATATCAAATATATATATACATATTATATTACTAAGTGTATGGAAAGATATCTTCTAAAATATTATAAATTTATATATATATATATATATATATATATATATATATATATTACATTACTAAATGTTTGAAAAGATATCTTCTAAAATTGTTAAAAAATAATTTCATATTGAAAATTTCTTTCCTTTATTCACACTCAAGGTAATTTTATACATTTTTAACTTTAAAAATATCAAATGAGAATTAATTAAATGCAACAACAACAACAATAATAATAATAATAATAATAATAAACATGAAATCTGGTTCACATATTTAAAACTTACAGGTAATGAAGACTTTATTTAGGAAAACAAAACGCATGAAATTTATGTTCGAAGACAATATGAATGCAATGAAATGAAAGCGGGTGTTTTGGTAATTCTGAAAATATTCTAAAATATATATTTCCACACATTTTTAAGTAAGGAATTTCTTGTGTATAAACTAATTAGATTTAAAAAAAATGTATTGAATTAGTAATAACGACTCAAAAATTTTTCAAGTGTGAAGCTAGTTTTTATTACAATATTTAGAAAAAAAAAAAAAATAGTCAAAAATGTTGCGATAAACCTTGTGTTCAATTTTATACCGAGTGCGAACGATGACAGTTGTGCAGACTTCAACCAGCTTAAAAACTAATTTCCACGTTTTTTGTTTATAACATTCAGGATTTTGAAACCAACAAAATAGTGCATTAGAAAGCTTGATGTTCTACATTAGAAGCAACATAAAGAATCTGAATTTAAAAATATTAATTATCTGATGAAATATGAGCTTTTACACAAAATGTTTTTAACTGCAATTGCATAAGCAGTAAAAAAATTTATCTTGCATAACTTATCTGCTAAATGTACAGAGCTATTCTAAAAAAGCCCAAAGAAACTATCATGAAAATTCAGAAAGATATCTTCGATAGAATTAGTTGAATTTTTACTATTTACAAAGAAAAGCAAAATGAGGAGTCCCGAATTTTCCTGAAGATGAGGATAAGATTAATCGATTTTTCACCACAGAAAATCCGTAACTCCAAATTTCATCAAAATCGTATATATATATATTTCTGAATAAAACTAATTTCTGCCTTATGTTGGAAACAGCGGATGAAGGATTAATAAAGAATGCAAATTTCCCTTAAGATGATTATAAGTCCAATCGATTTTGCACCTCAAAAAACTTTTAAACTCAAATTTTTATGAAAGTTTTATCTCAATTTCTATGTAACCCAAATTCTGCCTTATTATGGAGCCGTTGGACAGAGTGTTAACACCGAACGCACATTTTACTAAAGATGGGGATAAGTCCAGTTGATTTTTCAGACCAAAAAACCTTAACCTCATGTTTCTAGAGAATCTAGAGTATAACTTTACCATTCCTATTTATATTAACTGTCTTTCGAGTCTACAGCCGTAAATCGTCATAGAACTGTTCATCCTACAGCAGCAAAACTGAAAGTTTCTCATCTTAATCTCTCTGGTAAAAACACTCTTGCTCACGTTTCCCTACACATAGGAGTGGCGGCCAATGAACTGGCTAAGGAAGTTTCAAAAGCAACGACCAGGAAAGAAGCCGTGGATTTAACCTTTCATTTCCCCCATGCCTCATAAAGAAGACCTTAAGATCAAAATTTCAAGACGAATGACAACAATATTGGAAAAAACTCGTTCAAAGGACGGTATACATACGAAATAAAACCAAAAGTAACTCCAGCAATGACAGTTTTTTAATCTGGAGATGGTCCCTTGCCATCATACATGGTTCCACGTGATTTACTATACGTGATTAACTCGTTTAATATAAGAGGTGAATACACATTTTGTCTTGAAATTATTATTGAAAAGAATTACAAGATAAAAAGAACTTTTTATATACCATGTTTTTAAATTTTCTGTTGAATCATATAAATGCTACCGAAGGCAGCTGGAACCCGGAACAATTGGCTAAAAGTATCAAAAATATTTCATTGTTTGCGTGTTTTGAGCTATTATAAAAATTTCAAATGGCTAGCTAGCTAGCCGGGAAGTTAGTTAAAAATCGATTCCAATCTTTGTACTGGTAACGATGCCGAAGGCAGCAGGGACTCGAAACAGTTGGCTAAAAGTATTTAAAAAATGCATTTTCACCGCATTCTGAATTACTCTGAAAGTTTCAAATGTATACCTAGTCGGGAAGTTAGTTAAATAAATTTTCTGTTGAATCACTAAAACGCTGCCGAAGGCAGTAGGGACCTGAAACAATTGACTAAAAGCATTAAAAAATGTATTGTCACCGTGTTCTGAGCTATCCTGACAGTTTCAAATGCCTAGCTAGTCGGGAAAATAGTGAAAAATCGATTGCAACCTTTGTACTGGTAACGCTGCCGAAGGCAACAAGGACCCGAAACAATTGGTTAAAAGTATTTAAAAAATGCATTTTCACCGTATTCTGAACTAATCTGAAAGTTTCAAATGTCTAACCAGTCGGGAAGTTAGTTAAATAAATTTTCTGTTGAATCATATAAACGCTGCCGAAAGCAGTAGAAACCTGGAACAATTGACTAACAGTATAAAAAAAATGCATTTTCACCGTATTCTGAGCTATCCTCAAAGTTTCAAATGCCTAGCTAGTCGGGAAGTTAGTTAAAATTCGATTGCAAGATTTGTACTGGTAACACTGCCGAAGGCAGCAGGGACCCGAAACAGTTGGTTAAAAGTATTAACAAAAGGCAATTTTACCGCATTCTGAACTATTCTGAAAGTTTCAAATTCGATTGCAAGCATTGTACTAATACGCTACCGAAGGCAGAATGCATCCAAAACAGTTGACTAAAAGTATTAAAAAAATGCCTTTTCACTATTTTCTGAACTATTCTGAAAGTTTCAAATGACTAGCTAGTCGGGAAGTTAGTTAAATAAATTTTCTGTTAAATCATATAAACGCTGCCGAAGGCAATAGGGACCTGAAACAATTGACTAAGAGTATTAGAAAAAGTATTGTCACCGTGTTCTGAGCTATCCTGAAAGCTTCAAATGTCTAGCTAGTCGGGAAGTAAGTTAAAATTCGGTTGCAAGATTTGTACTGATAACGCAGCCGAAAGCAGAAGGAACCCGAAACATTTGGCTAAAAGTATTTAAAAAATACATTTTCCCCGTGTTCTGAACTACTCTGAAAATTTCAAATGTCTATCTAGTCGGGATGTTAGTTAAATAAATTTTATGTTGAATCATATAAACGCTGCCGAAAGCAGTCGGAACTTTAAAGAATTGACTAAAAGTATTATAAAAATGCATTTTCACCGTATTCTGAGCTATCCCGAAAGTGTCAAATGTCTAATTAGTCGGGAAGTTAGTTAAAAATCGATTGCAAGATTTGTACTTGTAACGCTGTCGAAGGCAGCAATGACCGGAAACAGTTGGTTAAAAATATAAACAAAATGCATTTTCACCGTATTCTGAACTATTCTGAAAATTTCAAATTCGATTGCAAGCATTGTACTGGTACGCTGCCGAAGGCAGCATGAACCTGAAACATTTGGCTAAAAGTATTTAAAAAAAGCATTTTCACCGTATTCTGAACTATTCTGAAAATTTTAAATTCGATTGCAAGCATTGTACTGGTACGCTGCCGAAGGCAGCATGAACCTGAAACATTTGGCTAAAAGTATTAAAAAAATGCATTTTCACCGTGTTCTGAACTATTCTGAAAGTTTCAAATTCGATTTCAAGCATTGTACTGGTACGCTGCCGAAGGCTGCATGAACCTGAAACATTTGGCTAAAAGTATTAAAAAAATGAATTTTCACTGTGTTTTGAACTATTCTGAAAGTTTCAGATGTCTAGCTAGTCCGGAAGTTAGTTAAATAAATTTTCTGATAAAATAAATAGATAATAAAATAAATAGATAATAAAAAAAGTAAATAGGTCATAAAGTAAAATGTAAATATGTATATAAACGTAATATATTTTTGATATATTTAAATTTAGCACATTTAAGACTGAATAGACAATACTGTTTTGAAAATGTGCGGTATTTTTCATTTAAAAATTACCTATCATGGTAACAGTTATCAGCAACAAAATTTAACTTTTCTTTCACTATATTAAAAATTATTTATTTATGTTTTAGGCGTGACATAATGTACGAACTGCAATAATGTAGCCATACATAGAGATATATAAGTGTAAATATTTAACAAAATTGATATTAATTAATGGTGTTGCATGATGATGAATGAAAACTTCGAAAGAAAACAATGTAATTCAATACAACAAAAACGCACACACTACATCTTTTCAGATAAATTATTGTCAGATGTCAGATCAACATTTCTTACTTTCATGAAACACACATTAAACATTTTTAATCATACTTACCATTTTTCGGTTGATTTAACTCTTTGAAACTGTACGATTTGTTTTATATCTTTCAAAATATACATTCTTAATGGAAATATGTTTATAAATACATATATATATATATATATATATAAGTATTCTTAAAATAATAATCCCCCCCCCCCAAAAAAAAGCAATATATGAACTAAATTATTAACACTTAAACTATGACGGTAGTTAAATAAGCGATCTAACAAGTCTCTCTTGCACTCCGATGGTTGTCAATAGGCAACACGTCTTTTAATTGACAATTTTTATGTCCTCCTTTTTTTTTATTTTAAACAGTAAACCCCGCTTATATATTTAACCTTCCCAGCTGATTTTCCGTTTTAATGTTTGTTTAAAGGATTCAAAATTTATTACCAGAGATCGATGCGGTAAAAGCTATTTGTGTATATGTTTGCCAATGTAAATTAAAGGATTTAACATGACCACGCAAAAACACATTTTCATTCCTTTTTCTATTTTGTGTTGTTTTACAATAACGCTGAAAGGCGGGGGTTGTTTTCCTTATACCATTCCTTATCGTTTGATATCACCAATGTCTTAAAATCGTCTTATTGCTTTTACTTTTCTGCGTTTGACGTTGTTACTTTCTTCTATATGTAATATAGAGAAAGTATTGGATTCGCGAAAATTTTCGACCTCCGTTTTTTCACGGATCTACACGTTTTGGGATGTCCTGAACACGAATTGATAGTTTTTAAAAAATGTCTGTCTGTGTGTCTGTCTGTCTGTCTGTCTGTCTGTCTGTGTGTCTGTCTGTCTGTGTGTCTGTATCATTTTTTTGTGGACGCTGTATCTCACGAACCAATGAATGAAATTTAACCAAACTTGGTATTTAGTTGCACCCTGACATGAACTGGTGCCCATTAGATTTGGGGATCAATAGCTCAACAGGTGGCGCTGTGATCGCATTTTATAGGACAAAATTCCGTATAAATGGGCATAATGAGAGTTATTTTAAACTTGTGATTGTAAAATTAATATGAATTATTGATAATAGTAGTAGTTAACTAGGAAAAAAAAATTGTGCATGGGGGGGCATCGGTTCCCCCCCTGGGGGGGAAGTACCCCCCCGGGGGGGTTAAATTTTGAAGATGGGTATCATTCGAAAGATCTCGTCAATACCTTTAAAACGAATGGTTGAACCATAAATCTGTGATAATTTAAAACAAAGTTATCGATTTTTTTTACTTTTAACAAAAAAAAAAAACTTAGAAAAAAAATCGTATTTTTTTTTTTTTTTTTTTTTTTAAACGAAATTTTACCAAACTTGGTATTTAGTTGGTCCCCGACATAAACTGGTGCTGATTATATTTGCGGATCAATAGCTCAACAGGAGGCGCTGTGATAGCATTTTATCTAAATTTTTAACATGGCAGAATAAGACAAAAATTCGTATAAATGTGCATAATAAGAGTTATTTTACACTTGTGATTGTAAAATTAATATGAATTATTGATAATAGTAGTACGTAACTAGGAAAAAAATTTTGTGCATGGGGGGGCATCGCTTCCCCCCCTGGGGGGGAAGTACCCTTAAAAAAAACAAGTACCCCTCCAAAAAAAACCCTTAGAAAAAAAAAATTGTATTTTTTTTTTTTTTTTTTTTTAAATATTGTTACTGATTGAATATGTATAGGAAAATATAGAAGAAAGTCTTGTGGTGGCCACAACATACTAGTTTTTAAGTTGATTTCTTTAGAAATCGACCTATTGTAATCACTTCGTTTATCTATCTATCTATCTATCTATCTATCTATCTATCTATAATGAAAATTTTGTCACCACTATAACTCCCGAAATAATACTCGAAATCGAACCAAATTTGGACAGTGAACTGATCTTATAAATATCTTGGATGAGTTCGTTAACCAAGTTGCTCCGACTTTTTGTTTTCAAGTGGCAGCTACTTGAATATGCCTAACCCACATTGTAAAAAGCGTATTTATAGCAAGATTTGCTTGAATTTTTATGTAAATCTAGACTACATAAGGGTCTAAATGAACTTTATTAATGAAATTTATCTGCCATTTTTAATAAAGTGGCGGATATCTTAAGTGGGGCCACTTGAAATCAGGCCACCACTTGAAAATTTAAAATCACGATAACTTCTGAAATAATACTCCAAATCGAACCTAAATTTGGATAGCGACTTATCTTGTGTTATGAATATCTTGCATGAGTATCTTAACCAAGTTGCTCCACCATTTTGTTTTCAAGTGGAGACCATTTTAAATTTTCAAATTCAAATTGTAAAAAGCGTATTCCGAATTTATTTGAATTTTGATTTATACATAGACTATATAAGTGTCCCAATGAAGTTTATTAATGAACGTATCCGCCATTTTTAATAAAGTGGCGGATATCTTAAGTTAAGCAGGGCCACTTGAAATCAGGCTACCACATGAAAATTTAAAATCCCGATTACTTCCGAAATAATACTCCAAATCGAACCAAATTTGGACAGTGTCTTAAGTTGTGTTATGAATATCTTGGATGAGTTTCTTGAATGAGTTCGTTAACCAAGTTGCTGCGACTTTTTGTTTTCAAGTGGCAGCCACTTGAATATTTCTAACCCCCATTGTAAAAAGCGTATTTAAAGCAAGATTTGCTTGAATTTTTATGTAAATCTACACTACATAAGGGTCTCAATGAACTTTATTAATGGAATTTATCTGCCATTTTTAATAAAGTGGCGTATGTCTTAAGTGGGGCCACTTGAAATCATGCTACCACTTGGAAATTTAAAATCACGATAACTTCCGAAATAATACTCCAAATCGAACTAAATTTGGACAGTGTCTTGACTTGTGTTATGAATATCTTGGATGAGTTTCTTAAGCAAGTTACTCCACCTTTTTGTTTTCGAGTGGAGACCACTTGAAATTTTCAAATTCAAATTGTAAAAAGCGTATTCCGAATTTGTTTGAATTTTGATGTATACATAGACTATATAAGTGTCTCAATGAAGTTTATGGACTTTCTCCCCGAAAGTCGCCAAAAAAGTCGTCAAGTGAAAAAGTCGCCAAATTTGGCGCCAAATCCATTACCTGCCATATTGGAGCTTTTTAATGCGTTTTTAAGGGAAATTAAGATATTTTAACGTTAAAACAAACTAGAAATGCAGAAAATTAACATTTAATCAATTACTAAGCCACTTTAAAAAAAATTCTACAAAAGAAAAAAGATAATAATTATTATTTTCAAAATTGAAACAATATCTTAGATTAATTAGTTCACTGAGCAACTTTCTCTGCCATTTTGTTCCAAGTTGCAGCCACTTAATATTTCAACATGATGATTTTTGAGATTCTGAATTAATTCCAACTATATTTGTACAGTAGCCTTATCTCACAAATGCATTTGATATATTCGTGAACTTGGCCCACCATCTTGTTTCCAAGCGCCGGCCACTTGAAAATTTTAAATTCACATAAAAGGGTATTTAAGAACCGATTTGCTTAAAACTCCATATGTAGATAGCCTACATCAATGTTTCTACTAATTCGTTAATAATTTGTAGCCGCCATTCTGAAACAAAATGACGCCTACTTCATAAGGAAAAAGAAATCAACCTATCCTTCCGAATAAGCCGGAAGGACCTGTTTATAGTTTGAACCATAATTAAAAATTAAAAATATTTGTTTAATTTTATCCGTTACCTTTTAAGATTTTCTTCGTTATCTTATACAAAAATTTATAAGAAATGACCCCTAAACCTCTCTAAAAGGAAGATCTATTTATATCTCGAAAACTAATAAGCTGGAATTAGCTGCTAACTTACACACCCATATTTTTCAGCATTATGATTTTTTTTTTTTTTTTTATGTAAAAATTAATATAGGTCATAATTCATAATGTTTTTGATTATGAATTTGTTAATATTTTTGATAATTAAAAATATTTTTCAGAATCAAAGGGGATTATGCAATATGTTTGGGTTTCTTTACTGTATCTTGTAAAAAAAAAAAAAAAAAAAAAAAAAAAAAAAAAGTTATTTTAATCAAGTTATTTTTTGTGACGATATTAATAAAAGTTTGTGATGTGAATTTAACATTAGCACCTTGAAACTTTGAATGCTTATAACTCTATAAAACAAATAAATAAATAAGTAAAATATATAACCAATATAATGTTTCGCATTGCCGCGACCCCAGAAATTCAAATATAAAATCAAAATAGGACATTACCATTGAAATTATAAACTTTGGTGCGCGTTTTAATAAGTAGACGACCCCCAGTTCAAAATTTCACTTCATTTTCTAAAAGTACTCACAATTCCTGGTCGAATAATACATGTTACATTTTTTAGATGTCTAGCTAGACGGGAAGTTAGTTAAATAAATTTTCTGTTGAGTCATATAAACGCTGCCGAAGGCAGTAAGGACCTGAAAGAATTGTCTAAATATATTAAAAAATGTATTGTCATCGTGTTCTGAGCTGGAAGTTTCAAATGTCTAGTTTGACGGGAAGTTAGTTAAAAGTCGATTTCAAGATTTGTACTGGACAAACAAACAAACAAGCAAGAATCGAAGTTAATAAAACATGGTAATAAACATAACTGAAAAAATTGTCAACATTCAAGTTCTACAAAATCGCAAATAATATGGAATAATTGGTATTCCATATTACCCGTATCGCTATCTTTGAGAATGAATCAATCTCTCCCAGTTCATGGGAATCACACTAGTAATTAACTCATCTTCCCTATAGGTTGGTTGGTTGGTTGGAGGATTAAGGCCGATTGACTCCTTATGTGTCCTAGGCCTATAGGGGGAATGCCCTCCGTGGGGGTCTTTCTAAAGGGTCCTAGCCCGTATTTACGCGAGTTTCGGAGGAAACCACGGAAAACTCCGAACGGCTAGGTCGATGAGCGCGACCTGGGATCGAACCCGGCACCTCCCATCTACCAGCTTTGAGCGCAGAACCGCTCGGCCGCTGGTGGGCATCTCCCCTATAGGAATTGGCACTATGTTTTCATTCATTTTTATGCTTCGTAAATGCCACCATATGGTGGGGTAGTCAGCGGCCCTGAGTCACCCACTATAGGAGCCGTGTTTGAATCCCAGATAACGCATGGATGTTTTGTCTGTGTTATGGGTTACGAGGGCCGCCCATTGGGTGCTCTTTCACAAATAACTATCGATTCAACAACTATTGTTTCCAGGGCAATGCTAAGATGCAAGTTATGTACCTTTGGAAAAAAAACTGCTTCGTATTACAGAATTCGTAATATTACTTACATCCAAAAATATCTGAATCTTGATAAACCAAAGAAGTTGTATGACACAAAAACTGTCTTCTCAGTGACACAAGGTGAACTACCTTTCATATTTGAAGCCCAGTAAAGTCGTTTGATGTACTTCCGTTAGATTTCAACGCTGTACAGGTGAGGTATAACGGTATTTCATTTTACCCAAATATTGAATCTTCCCCACCTTTCCTCTACAAAAAGATGCGAAAAAATTTCAATTTTTTAAAGAAACTCTTATTTATCCATATGTATAAGTGTTTTTAACTCAAAATGAATACGGATGATCAAACTTCATTTACATAAATTACATTTCAAGAAAATCCACTTTATCTATCTTTATATTTATAGTATATATACATATAAGTGGAGGGGAGGGGGGAGAGACAGTCATTCAGGGACCTACCATCAGAATTTACAAAGTGCCTGCCATTGTAAATAAAGAAATTAGTTGCAGTGTAGAGTACGACTAGAGAGTTGATTTTACTCCGAGAATATAGCGCATGCAGAGGGTAATACAATAACGGCGACCATGGAATTTTATTCCACGTATGTTTCTTACTCTTTATAGAAGTCTATGATGATTAGCTTATTATGCTGTTCTTCTACAACGATATTTTCTAAATTTTGACGATACGAAATTGTAAATGTTTAATCATTTCTGTTTGTTATTATTTCCTGTTTCTAATGTATTATGATTATTTTGTATTCTCTGAACTTTGTGTCCATTTACTAAAATTTATTAAAATATGCACACATATGCACGCACATCTAATTGTGTACCGTGAGTCCGATAAATTACTGACCATTATTAAACGTAAATAATAAAAACACTGAGATGAAAATTCTCCGCTTGTTATTAGAAAAACATTTGATTAAAAAAAACATATTTTATTAAAAAGAGTCACAAATCTTACTACAAAGTGGCGCTGCGAACAGCAGAACTGGATGATTCAGTTTTTACTGCAACTTTCACTTTCCTGTTAACTAACATTTTTACTGCAAACGCACCTGTTATCAAAGAATGAACTCACTCTAGAATGATTAATTGAACACTAAACGTTCTTACTTTATTATTGCATCAGATTTCTTGCAGCGTCCTCTGATGCTGAAAAACGTAATTAATTTTAACCTAAGCGTTTTTCAAAATTTATCGCTTTTATTATAACGATAGGACAGATGGCGCAATTTTATCTTAAACTGTGTTTTTATTCTTTAAGTTTAAAATGAGTAAGTCATTTATTGGACACCAAGTATATATAAATATATATTGGCCATTTCCATGTAAAAGATGGACCAAGAGGTGGAAAATTTCAAACGTGTTACATAATCACTTGTAAAACAATAAAATAAAGCTGATTCTATGCAAAATATGATTTCAAAAATATATTACTGTTACAACAAAAGAAATATGATTTCTAACATTGAAGAAATTTTGAAAATATTCAAACAGAAAAAAAAATACTTTAAAGTACAGTCTAGTGAAAAAAAAAAAAAAAAGACCTCAACACCCGCTGTTGTTTTGTTGATAATTGTTGCAAAAAAATCTAATTGGTATCATTCAAATGGGAATTGAGTCTACTTTTTGAAAATGATGCGAAACTTCGAATTAGGGGTCATCTACATATAATTGCTTTTTATTTCAATTTTTCCAACTTCTTTTTTTTTTTTGCCAATAGAAACACATAATTTTGACTTCATATTTAAATTTCTGAGAGTTTGGCAGTGCGGAAAAGTATACAGTTTGTATACTTTATCTATAATATTCCTAGAGTTATAATCAAAAATATGTTAGGGAATAATCCGTAAATCTAGAAGAATAAAATTTAAATCGTAGAAGAATAGTACAAAATTATATACTTTCACTCCGGAAATGTTTTAAGAAGAAAAAATTTGTAATATAATACTATTACCTATACAATACGTTGGTTGATTCTGGTTTCGTGTTTAAGTACGTAATTAGATAATAAAGTAAAATGTGATAGCAGGAGACTTGGCGTTGGAATATTAAAACAGGAATAAACTACTACGTCAAAAACGCCAAAGAAAAATTTTTCTTTGGCGTTTTTGCCGTAGTAGTTTATTCCTGTTTTAAAGTAAAATGTAAATATGTATATAAACGTAATATATTTTTGATATATTTAAATTTATCACACTTAAGACTGGTTAGACAATACTGTTTAGAAAATGTACGGTATTTTTCGTTTAAAAATTACCTATCAGGGCAACAGTTATCAACGACAAAATTTAACTTTTCTTTCACTATGATAAAAATCATTTATTTGATGTTGTAGGCGTGACATAATGTACGAACTGCAATAATGTAGCCATACATAGAAATATATAAGTATAAATATTTAACAAAATTGATATTAATTAATGGTGTTGCATGATGATGAATGAAAACTTCGAAAGAAAACAGTGTAATTCAATACAACAAAAACGCACACACTCCATCTTTTCAGATAAATTATTGTCAGATGTCAGATTAACGTTCCTTACTTTCATGAAACACACATTAAACATTTTTAATCATACTTACCATTTTTTGGTTAATTTAACTCTTTGAAACTGTACGATTTGTTTTATAATATCTTTCAAAATATACATTCTTAATTAAAATATGTTTATAAATACATATATATATATATATATATAAGTATTCTTAAAATAATAATTTCCCGCCCCCCCCCCCAAAAAAAAACCAATACATGAACTAAATTATTAACACTTAAACTATGACGGTAGTTAAATAAGCGACCTAACAAGTCTGTCTTGCATTCCGATGGTTGTCAATAGGCAACACGTTTTTTAATTGACAATTTTTATGTCCTCCATTTTTACTTTCTCTTACCCATAAGGTAGAGAAAGTATTATTTTTGGGTCAGATTTTGTTATAATTATACGTTTTGAGGTCCCCTGAATACGAAAATCACGTTTTTAGCAAATGGTCTGTGTGTGTGTGTGTGTGTCTGTCTGTCTGTTATCAGCATATCTCAAAAACAAATTATAGTAGAAAGTTCAAACTTGGTATTCTAAATGTGTATCATATAGGGATGCTATAGTAAGCTTTTCCTTAAGATCAAGCAAATGGTTCGTGTACAGGGACAATCAAGAGAATTCTAATACATTACGTCTATGGGGGAAATTGCAGGAAAGTAGAGTTTAACGTCTATAGACTGCACTAAACCAAATGAAACGAACATATATTTTTTGTAATAGAGATAGTTAACTGGGAAAATTTTTTTGTGTATGTAGGAGTCTCGCCTCTCCCCCTGGGGGGGAAGTCCCCCCTCGAGGGGAGTAAATTTTCATGATGGGTATCTTTGAAAAGAGCTCGTCAATACCTTTAAAGCGAATGGTTGAACCATCGATCTGCGATAGTTTAAAACAAAGTTATAGATTTTTTTTTTTTTTTACTTTTAACGAAAAAACCCGTACTTTTTTTTTTTTTTTTTTTTTTTTTTTTTTTTTTTTTAATATTGAGAATAAAATGGACTTTTTTTGGATATTTGGTGTTATACTACTTCTCTAATATGGAAATCGTCTGCCTTATCATAAAAGATAATTTTTTAAAATAATAATTTTAATAAATTATTTTTTAAAAACAGAATTATTTTTTAATAACCGAATTAAATTCTATATAAATGTAGGTGCATTAATGAAACGGGGGGTTGAGGGGGGCGGTAGCCCCCCTCACACAGAACTAATTATCATATAAAACTCTTCAGAAGCCTAATATGAATTGTTTAACATAGGTTTACATAACAGTACTCGTTATCTTACCTATTAATCTGCAACCTGTATTTATAGTATTAAATTTCAGGGTAAGAGAAAGTCGTGTGAGTGACACACCAGATTATTTCTATTTTAAACAGTAAACCCCGCTTTTATATTTAACCCTCCCAGTTGGTTTTCCGTTCTAGTGTTTGTTTAAAGGATTCAAAATTTATTACCAGGGATCGATGCGGTAAAAGCTACTTGTGTATATTTTTGCCGATGTAATTTAAAGGATTTAACATGAACACGCATAAACACATTTTCTTTCCTTTTTCTATATTGTGTTGTATTACAATAACGCTGAAAGGCGGGGCTTGTTTTCCTTGTACCATTCCTTATCGTTTGATATCACCAATGCCTTAAAATTGTCTTTTTGGTTTTACTTTTCTGCGTTCGACGTTGTTTTTTATAGTTTGAACCATAATAAAAAATTAAAAATATTTTGTTTAATTTTATCCGTTACCTTTTAAGATTTTCTTCGTTATCTTATACAAAAATTTATAAGAGATGACCCCCTAAACCTCTCTAAAAGGAAGATCTATTTATATCTCGAAAACTAATATGCTGGAATTAGCTGCTAACTTACACACCCATATTTTTCAGCATTAGGATTTTTTTTTTTTTTTTTTTTATGTAAAAATTAATATAGGTCATAATTCATAATGTCATTGATTATGAATTTATTAATATTTTTGATAATTAAAAATATTTTTCAGAATCAAAGGGGATTATGCATTATGTTTGGGTTTCTTTACCGTATCTCGTAAAAAAAAAAAAAAAAAAAAAAAAAAAAAAGTTATGTTAATCAAGTTATTTTTTGTGGCGATATTAATAAAAGTTTGTGATGTGAATTTAACATTAGCAACTTGAATCTTTGAACGCTTATAACTCTATATATATATATATAAAAATAAAAAAAGTAAAATATATAACCAATATAATTTTTCGCATTGCTGCGACCCCAGAAATTCAAATATAAAATTAAAATAGGGCATTACCATTGAAATTATTAACTTTGGTGCGCGTTTTAATAAGTAGACGACCTCCAATTCAAAATTTCACTTCATTTTCTAAAAGTACGTACAATTCCCGGTCGAATAATACCTGTTACATTTTTCTGCATTGATTAGCAATTAGAGTGTTGCGTTTTTTCCTCTAATGTACATTAACGTAAGTGCTGCTTATTAGTACTGGCCAGAGAGAGAAACTAATTAACTCTATTAGAGATAAGAGAGCAACTGAAAAAAATAAAATAAAACCTTTCTAATAAATGAAGCAAACAATTCTATATTACGAAACAATTCCACTAATTATTCTTAAAAAAAATTATTCTTCTGAAATTTCCGTATGCATACCGCCCCCATATGCAACTTTCCGTAAATGGAAAGTTTTTATTTACCATCCAACAACATCAAATAACCGCATAAATATATCTTTAAAAGTAACTGATTTACGATACGTAAAAATATAATGATGAAGTCTAATGACATTTTTACATATCACTTAAAAGACTGATTTTACGAAAGAAATGTAAACACCCTACATAAATTTATAATGGCAAATTTTAGATCAAAAACACAATAATATGTGTCAAAATACCCCAAATATACTTGAATAAACTATAAATATTTGTTGGTCAATACGAGTAGCAGGACACATGCAGCCTTTGGTTTTTTTTTATGCGGAATGGATTTTGTTGCATATAATTAAAGAATACGGACGTATAAATGTTTTGATAAAGTATACACACACACACACACACACACACACACACTCACACACACACACACATATATATATATATATATATATATATATATATATACTTTAAAATTCTGATAGAATAAAAATATAAACAGATATTTACGTAGAACATATATTTAGAATTTAGTCTATATTTTGAGTGTAGCATCTTGCGTAAGAAATATTTTGAGTTCAATATTTTAGAGTTTAGCTATTTTGTCTGATAGTAAAAAATCAACTCAAATATTATCATAAATTTTATCGTTTTATACATTCATTACGAGAAAAATGGTGTACATAATCTGTTACAGAGGGACGCTTTTCAAATAGAGATACCGTTACGCCGCCATCGAAAACAACACGAACAGCTGTCAGAGTCCGAGAGAAGAAGAATGATCGATATGATGGAATCTGAGTGATCATCTCGACGAGTAGCCAGCCAGCTAAGCCTTTCTGATTTTACTGTGAGGCGGTGTTGAGACCAGTATCCAAGTGAGCTTACACAGCGACCAGGCTCAGGACGCGCCTGACAGACCAATAATCGAAAAAAATATCACATCATACGAAACATACGTATAACACCAACCGTATGTTTGTCGCTACCCGAACATATGCAGCACGACATATCCCTGTGTCTGTACGCATCATCGCAAGGCTGTAGAGCATTTACTATCGTGACGCCCTTTGCGTGTATTCCCAATAATACTCACCCCTCTTCTCCATTTGGAGTGGTGTCGCGCTCAAAGGGGCTGGATTGCAACCGAGTGATACATTTCGTCTTCAGAGACTAAATCCAGATTCAATTTAGGCAGTGATGACAATCATGTACGAGTGTGGAGACACCATGGTGAGCACCTTAATCCTGCCTTTTCTTTACAGCTGCACACTGCACCCACAGATGGTGTTATGGTATAGGATGAATTTGCATAAAACACACGGTCATATCTAATATTAATCTACTGCACCATGATAACATGACAATGCTCAACCACTCCCATCAAGGGTGTCACAAGACTACCTCCATCACAATACAACCCTGCTTGATTCCCACATTTCACACCAATCGAGCATATCTAGGATCACTTGGGACGCCAAGTTGGGCAACCTACGAGTTTGGACGAATTAGAGGCGTGTTTGAAACAAATGTGGAACGAGATGCCACAAGACATCATACGAGACTTGTATGCCTCAATGCCCGCCCGTATTGCATCGTTCATTCACGCTAGAGGTGACCCAACAGGGTAATAAAACCTCCATTATTTCGTTATTTTTTCTGTAATAAATGATCACTTTGCTTTGATTTTGTAATCATTTACTTATATCTGAAAAATAATTCGCGGTTCAGTGGTATTTGAAATCTAAGAAAAAAAGAAAAAAATCAAAATGCCGGATTGCTTTAAGCAAGAGAATGAAAAAGGGACAACGATGCATTACTTTTCTTGAAATTTAATGATTATAATAAAATTAGAAATTCTATATACATTTTATACATTATATACAAAAAAGAAATACTTAAAGGAACATAATTCCAAATCTAATAAACTCTCATAGTGAGAGATCGAAATTCTGTCTTCGAACGCAGTCGAAGAATCCAAAATCTAAAACTAAACTTATTGGCTGTTGCCAAAATCTTTTAACAAAATATAGGTTCTTCTTTTTTCTTTCACTGACGACGCAGCGCCGTCTAAAGGGAATTAATTTTACTACACAACTCCCCGCCGTGAACTTTTACAGAGTTCACAAATCAAAAATCTCATCAAATCAAAAATAAATCTCAAATCTGAATGGTTCTGATAATCTTATATTATACAAAATTCTAAATATTCAATTTATACTAAAATCACATAATCAGTTTTTTTTTTTTTTTTCAAAATATCAACAGTTATCTAATATCAAATACAAATGTAAACAATATTTACTAAAGTACTATAACTAAATCAATAAAAGATCAAATCAAAATATTAAATTGAAATATCAATGTTAAACATAAAGCAAACACATTATTATTTAAACAATTAACTCTTAGTTATCAAATATAAGCAAATATAAAAATAATAACCTATGCAAAATTTTAATATTTTCAATTATCAAATAAAATTCACTAAATTATTCAAAAAAGGATATCAAATATTCTGAAAATTAAAGAAAAAGTATTCATTAAAATGAAGGTTTTTAAGTTCAAATTTTTCTCAAAAGTTTGTATTATTTTATCAGTTCGTAGCATTAAAGTTTTTAGTTAAGTCAATTCCAGTTGGTATAAATGTTGAACAGTCCGTTTTAAAACACCATTGGCAGTCTTAACCTCATAAGATCGGATGTTGTGATCTCTGCCGACAATTGTTTTCTGGATTATACTAAGTTTCCACAGAAGTTTGTTTTTTGAATCATCACCAATTAACACTACATCTCCTACTTTCAATTCAGGTTGTGCTGTAGGATTCCTTAAAGTATGTGCTGTTTTCAAATCCAATAGGTATTGGCTTTTCCACCTATTCCACAATTGCTTTAACAACAGTGATTGGTATCTTTTACGTCTTAAGGCAGATATTTTGTTTGAAGCACCTTCAATAATGTCAGCGAAATTCACTGGGTAGGTGATTTCTTTACCAAAATTTAAAAAGTGCATAGGAGTTAAAGGGTTCAGTTCTCCAGATTCACTATACACGTAAGTTAAGGGGCGTAAGTTGAGCACTGTTTCTACTTCTATAAGGAGAGTAGACATTTCATCATAACTCAAGAGAGCTTTGCCGATAACTTTACGCAGACAGTCCTTCACAGATCTAACTAATCGTTCATAGAACCCGCCCCACCACGGGGTCCTTTCTATTATATTTTTCCATTTGATTCTTTCATTTGCAAAAAACTTTAAAAGTGAATCATCAGAAAGAATTTGATACAAATTTTCTAGCTCTTGTTTCGAACGCTTGAACGTTTTGGCGTTATCCGAATATATATAATTTTACAGTTTCCTCTTCTTGCTAAGAAACGTCTGAAGGCCAACAAAAAAGAATCAGTAGACATGTCGTGTACAAGTTCTAAGTGTAACGCTCTGGTTACTGTACAAGTGAACAACACTATATAAGATTTTTCAATTTTTTTAGCATTTTTAATGTAGAGAGGCCCAGCAAAGTCAATGCCACATATGGAGAAAAGGGGCAACTCTGTTATTCTGTCACGGGGTAGTGGAGAAGTTATCAGGTCTGTTGGTCTGGAAAGATGTTTCTTACATATAATACATTTATTCAGGACACTTTTAACTAACTGGCGACTTTTGGGAATCCAATATTTAGACCGTATTTTAGACAATGTTCCAGGTACTCCTCCATGCATTATTTTTTCATGTTCATTTCGTATAATCAAGGTAGTCAACCACGACTGATTAGGGAGAATGATGGGATGTTTTTCTTCTAGCTGTAAATCACTAAACTCTAATCTCCCGCCCAGCCGCATCATTTTCCCATCATCTAGATAAGGAGTTAAGTTGCTAAGGGGAGAATTTTTATCAATAATTTCTTTATTTATTAGCGAGTGAAATTCATTTTTAAAATACACCTTTTGTTCATTCGATATCAAATGTTTCTCAGCTTCTATTAGCTCTTCAGTTGTCAATGTATTGTTAAGTCCTGGAACTTTTTAGATCCTCTTAATAAATCTTTTTACCCAAGCTGTAACTCTGATTAATTTTTCTAAACTGCTGTATTTTCTGATATCAATGGGGTTTTCTAGCTTTTCTGCCATGCAATTGAAAAGGAGTATTTCTTTAATCTTTTTTCTGTATTCTAAACTTTCTACATCTAGCTTTTGTTTATCATCAGGCTTAGGCCAATGTTCGGGGGGTGAACTGAGCCATTCAGGCCCATTTAACCACAATCTATCGTCAATTAATTTCATGATCTTTGCACTTCTGGATACAAGGTCGGAAAGATTAGACGAACCGGGACAGTGCCTCCAGTTTGAAGGAGATGTCAATTCACGAATATCTTGTAATCTGTTCTGCACAAACGGCTTAAACTTTTCTGGAGAGCCTCTAATCCAAAAAAAAGCGATCACTGAGTCATTCCAGTAAAACGTGGGTATATTTAATTTCAGAGCTCTCAAAATATTATTACCTAGTTTAGCTGCCAACAGTGCAGCTGTGAGTTCAAGTTTAGGTAGCGTGAGATTTTTCAAAGGCGCTACTCTATTTTTGGAAGCAACGAATATCGTTTTTTTCATTCGAGATTTCTTTAGTTCTAAAATAGGCAACAGTGCCAAATGCTTTGATACTAGCATCTGAGAAAACATGTAGTTGCAAATCACCGATGTTAAATTCTGGAAAATCAGAAAAATAATATCTCGGCACAGAAAATTTAGTTACTTCATTACACCAGTCTTTCCATATTTTTTTCAAATCTTCAGGGAATGTATCATCCCAATCAAAACCAGTCTTCCAGATCATCTGCATAAGGCATTTAACTCTTAAAGTGTAGGGCCCTAGGAAACCGATAGGGTCATAAATTCTGCCTAGTACTTGTAAAACAAACCTTTTAGTATTTATCTGTTTAGAAACGAGGTTTATTAAATCCTTACAATCAAAATAGAGAGTGTATTTCAAGTTATTCCACCCTAAACCCAAAACTTTATTAGGGGGACCATTTTCTTCAAATATTTTAGAATCTTTGCTAATAACATTTTTTTGTACCCAAAATTCATGTAATAGTGTCGAATTTGTATGAAATTTGTGAAGTTGCATACTCGCTTGTTTAAAGATACTAATTGAGTCTAGACTTGTAGTTAAAGCCTTCTTTACTGATGGGTGGCTTCCTATTATGTCATCTACATAAATGTTTTCATTTAAAAAACTAACAGTCTCCCTATGTGTGTCGCTAAATTTTTTCAAATGATGTTTTATCGTCACATCCAATAAGAAAGGACTACAATTAAGTCCAAACAAAACTCTAGTGAATCTAAAAATCTGAAGGGGTGAGGTGCCTTCGTGAGGTCTTTCTGTAAACAAAAATCGTGTTACGTCCCTATCTTCCTCGTCTATCAAAATTTGTAAAAATGCTTGTTTCATGTCCGCAGTAAAGGCTGCGGGATGAAACTAAATCTAGACAAAATGTCAAAAATATCTTCATAAAGATTAGGTCCAATATGTAGACAATTATTAAGAGAAAGATTATTGTAATCATGGGAAGACGCGTCAAATACGATTTGTAATTTACTTGTTGTACGATCTGTTTTGATTACCGCTCTATGTGGTAAATAAAAGGTTGTAGAATTTTCCTCCAAATCCGTAACGGGTTCTATAATCCCCTCTCTCAAATAATCCTGTAAGACATTGTTGTATTCAAAAAAGAAATTTGGGTTTCTACAAAATTTGTACTTAAGTCTCGAAAATCTACTTTCAGCGATTTCAAAATTATTTTGTAATTGTGATTTACTAATTTTCCAAGGGAATTTAACTTTATATCGTTTATTTTCATACTTAATTTCCGATTCAAAATTTTTCATAATTTTATTTTCGGAAAGGTCAAATCTTTCTTTCGGATTAATAAGACCTGAATTTTCCAAATTCCAAAAATTTTCTATTTGTTTTGACATCAAATTTTCTTCTACTATGATACTCATGGTTAATGATTCAAGAGAATCGCTTTTAATTCCCTGTAAAACCCAACCGAACACAGTTTTTACTGCTACTAAATTTTTATTAATGCACCTAATATTACCTAACACAATATCATAATAATAATCGACTCCTATCAAACGTGTAATGCTTTCTTTACTATTAGGTATATCAGCTAATTCTAAATTCTGAAAATTATCATTTTTCGTGTTTTTTTCCAATTCAGGGGAAGGGTGAATGAACGATCCAGAAATTTCAACCGTAACTAACGCTTCAATTTGAATATTATGATCAGGTTTATTTTTATTCACGAGCTTTAATTTAACTATGCCATAGGTTTTCTCTATCGGTGTTTTATTTCCAAGTGTGTATACTTTCAATTTTTCATTTCTAATCTCTTTTAAATTTAGTTCATTAGCAATAGAACGAATAAAAAATGTTCTACTAGAAGCTGAATCAAGAAGCAAACTGATCGTTTTATCTTTCGTTTTATTTTTAATATTTACGGAACAAGTTTGTAAAAAAATTTTGTTTTCCTGATTAATAGAAGAAACAGTAGAAACTATTTTCTGTTTGGATTCTGAACCAGAAGGAACATTTATTTTTTCCTGAGGTTTATATTTAGATTTGTAACACAGAGTTGTATTATGTTTATAACTACATATTCTGCATTTAATGTCCCTATGGCATTCCGAAATACGGTGCTTTCGTTCCAAACATAAAAAACAACGCCCTTGAGATTTTAAGATATTCTTCTTCTTTTCAATATCGAATGCGAAACAATTTTCTGACACGTGATTTTTCTTACAAATATGCATCGCATCTGTTTATTTTCTACCGCAGTGGCAGTAGTGATTAATTCATGCGCAGACGATAATCTGCTGGCGTCTCGATTACTCAATTTATTACTTTTTATTTGTTCGTTTATTTTATTTTTCGTAGATAATGTTCTTTCACGCGAAATTATTTCCGTTTGTATGAAATCTAATAGTTCTTGAATTTTAATTCCATGTAAATTAGATGCGTGTTTTTATTGAATTCTAAATTTAAATCCGACGGTAGTGACTTTAGAATTACTGCGATTAACATAGCACTATAATTATTCTCATCAACTTCTAACGAGGATAATGATCTAATATTTATCTCCATTTCTTCATGTATTTTTTTTTTATCTAAAAATATCTGTGGATTTATAAACGGGTGCTAAATTTAACAAATTGTTCATGTGGTGGTTAATTATCATATCGCGTTGTCCGAATCTTTGTTTAAGAATTTCTACGGCTTTGTCATAATTTTGTTCTAAAATCTCTAACCCGTGTATGGAATTTAAAGCTGTCGAAGTTAAATAACTTTTTAAATAATTAAATTTCTCTACCTTTGATAAAGTTTCATTGTCATGAATAGGAACTTGAAAAGTATTCCAAAAACTCATAAATTAGGACAATTCACCGTCAAATCTTTGAATAATTAATTTTGGTAATTTAACAAATTTGTTATTCTCACTTAACGGTGTACTTTTATGCTGTAATGTACTTGAAACATTTGAATTTACACCACTATTTTCGACTGAATTTACTTTTATTTTCTTTTTTGCTCTAAAAATAGCGTTCGCGATTTTGTCTTGGTATTCATAACATACGTTTTTTTTTTTCATTTTCATATTCTGTTAAAGGAATTAGTTTTTCTATTTCCCTATCGGCTTCCTGTAGAAGCCCATTTTTGATAGTTAATTGATTAAGAGTTTCTTCTAAATTTTCAACATTTAAATGTTCTTCTTTTAACTTTAATTCTATACTATTCACTGACTTCGTAACACTGGATCGAATAATTTTTCTATTAATTTTATGGTTGTCTTTCATTGTAAATTTTCATAAAATTTCTTACCTTGAGCCGTCTTCACTCTAAGAGCTAATCCAATATTATGAAAACACAAAATGGAATTTTAATAATCGAATCTAACACAAGCATCGTTACTTTCAAATCTAACATTCTCTTCCCGGCACTGATGCACCACAATGAAAAATAATTCGCGGTTCAGTGGTATTTGAAATCTAAGAAAAAAAGAACAAAATCAAAATGTCGGATTGCTTTAAGCAAGAGAATGAAAAAGGGACAACGATGCATTACTTTTCTTGAAATTTAATATTATAATAAAATTAGAAATTCTATATACATTTTATACATTATATACAAAAAAGAAATACTTAAAGGAACATAATTCCAAATCTAATAAACTCTCATAGTGAGAGATCGAAATTCTGTCTTCGAACGCAGTCGAAGAATCCAAAATCTAAAACTAAACTTATTGGCTGTTGCCAAAATCTTTTAACAAAATATAGGTTCTTCTTTTTTCTTTCACTGACGACGTAGCGCCGTCTAAAGGGAATTGATTTTACAACAATATTAACGTTGCACTTAAGTATGTAAAACTTCGTTTCATTCTGACAACTCTTTCTTGGTGCGCATATTTTTATGGCAATGAGTGTAATATGTTACATATTTACATTGCTACTTTGGTATATGGTCTTTGTGTTCAGCCTTCAATTTTTAATTTTGATAACTTACTCAGTTTTAAAGAAATAGGTATGCAGTATTTTGTAATGATGATGTCGATAAGAAAGAACCTCCTAATTGACCAAAGTTTTCAAAAGGGTTCGTAAAAAATTTAAAAGTATAACTTTCTAATATTAACTGAAAGATATTTTGAATAAAGTAGTCTTTTTTTGTATGTTATTTTGAGCACTTTTGAAAATTACTCTGCTATCGTACTTCTAATAGGTGAAAAAATAAACCATGTTTCAACCTTTTTGAGATACCCTGCAAAATTTTATTATTTTAGTGTCATCGATTGCGATCGTGGGACTGAAAATAGGATTTGTTGATAGAAGCGAAATTATTATTTCACGCTTAATTTTAATACAGAGATATGTCAGAAAAATACGAGACTCTTCTTCACTTTAGATAAAGCTTTTCAATACAGCATTAAAAGTTCCATAAAAACGATTTTCGTTTTTCATTGTTCACTGGAATAAAACATATTACTTTCATTTTAAGAAAGTATTATTGTAAGGGAACATTTAATAAAAAGAACAGTGTATTCTTTTTCCGACAACTCTTTTTTCCCATAGCTCAGACGGGCCGTTTCTCTGAGTGACAAATCCATGTAATTATACAACTCGTCTGTTAATGGAGGAGTTTTTCTACAGATTAGATGGTGGTTTCCATTATGATAATACTTAAAATGAAAGTTACAGATTCAAAATTGTACATGCCTATAACATATTTTAAATGGCCGAATACATGCAAGTGCATGTTCTAATGAAGCAGTGGCGGCTCGTGAACCGAAAATAGGTGAAGAGCTCAAAAATAATATTTAAGTATTTTTAATCATAATTTTTATTAAGCATGTTCTTAACTAAAGTTAACTATAAATACGTATTTAAAAGTAAATTTATGTTCTATAAATGAATACAGTGTAAAATACAGTGTGCCTCTTCACCAATTTTCGGTGCACGAGCCGCCACTGTAATGAAGTACATTCATTTATTTCCTACTTTCATGTCCATAATTTTTAATTTATCATTAAACTGCAATGCATCTTTGAATAGGAGTGGTTCAATTTTGTTAAAATATCCTTCTGAGTTAGAAATATAACTATTTACATTGAGTGAAAATGAAATTAAAAGCAATTTTCGTATTTTATGGTATTCGTCCATAAAGTTTCAAATCGGTGTTTTTTTTTACTGTAGTTTACAACTAAGTATCTAGAATATAAGTGTGATATAGTGCAAAAAGAAATAGAACACGGAAACCCCATACCACACAGTACATACCAAATGGAAACACTGTAAAAACTGCGTGTGCGAACTCAAGCGGGTAATTTAAAAAACTCTTGAATTACATAACCCACAATATTTCAGCAACTATACTAAACGGACTCTTTACATAGAGGAGCATAACTGCGTTAGTTGTCAGCCTTTGATAGTTTGACGTTTCACAGTGAACATTAATACAACAAACTTTATAAAGTTTTGGCAGATATGTGGCCCAAAAGTAATTCAGGATTACAAAGGAAGTTTTAAATGAACTCAGACATAGTGTTGCCAGATCTGGCGGTTTTTTTAATTCAACAATCACCAATAATTTTTAATTGTAAACGTTTGCCTAATCACTTCGAAGATTCATAGTCTGTTATATATATCAAATATCACTTCTCAAAATTATTAGTGATAATTGAATAAAAAATCCGCGAGATCAGGCAACACTGTTCAAACATTAAACTAGTTAATAATTATAATATATTTGTTCATTCTGCTTCTCATCTGTTTAATGCATTTTAACTTAGTTGCTCTAATTTGCATTGTGAGTTAATTAATTTTTCTATACAATGCCATAATAATGCATTAAAAATTTGCTTTGCAATAATGGTGAAGTTATGTCTTTTTTATATAAACCACAATTTTTATGATTTTCTTTTAATAACAGTACAGAAGTAGAAAAAAGTTCATGATAAATGCGTTTATTTTAAGAGGACTAAAAGAACAAGAATTCTTTATAGTCTATTTTCCTGCGTCGTAAATGTTCAAAGGATATCTTGATTTATTCAACGTTTTTCCATTAACTAAAAGTAACTCAACTATTTTATTAACAATTGTGAAATTACTTATTGATATATGGAAAAAAAAAAAGATTTATCTGAGAGAAAACTTTTTTACGAATAGAATAAACCAATTGTGATTTTGTTAAACAGTATTAAATGAATCCGTTTCAGGAAACACAATGGAAGTTTTTATTAGAAATCAATACATGGATAGAAGAGCTGTAATGTTTTTTGCTTCGTGTAACGAATGTTCACATCTTGAGCATGTATTTATCGATTTTTATACCTTTTGCTGTTACATATAAAAAAATTTTGCAACACGCAATTCTTACCATAAATTATTTAATGTTTAAGATACTTTTAAGAATAAGTAACAAATATAGAATATATTCATTACGCAATTCGATGTTAATATACAGTAGCAGTATGATGTATTGGGTAGCTTATAAACATATTCTAAATAAGATTAAAATTTATTCAAAAACTAAAATAAATATGCGAAAACAGTATATATTTTATCAATATTCTTATATAATTATAAAAATATATTTCATATATAGATATATAGACATATAAATTAATCCTTACATTATTAAAACACTTGTTCATGAAAAATGATATATCAACCTTTACTTGATAATAAGGTCACAAGGCGCCTTCTTTCTCAGACAACTGAATTTCAAATAATCGTATCAATTATATTTTCCTGTATTTTATCGTTATTTGTACGAAGTTTCGTTTGAGTATTATTAGAGTAAAACGCGCAAATGTGTGTGAAAATCTAGTTAACCTTTCCACATAAGCATTTAAGATTTATTTTGTAAAAAGGCTCATATTTCATTTCTTTTTTTATAATCTGGTTACATTACATTGTATCTAACATAGTATGTCAAGTTTTTGAAAAGCGGTATAGCATTGTTTTAAAAACCCTTCCAAATAGCACCGGCACGTTCTTTGAACGTTTAATTACAGTTACAATCGCTTAAATATCGTGTTTCGTGTCAGAAAACCTTTCTATTGGATGTTCAAAAGTAGTATTATTTAGAAGAATTCCACCACTATAAAAAATGTTTAAATGTATCACCGTTGTAACACGTTCAATCTCAATTTGACAATTACGAATATGGCAAAATGTCCAATTTTCTGTTTTAATTTTGTTGACACATTTATAAATAATGCTTATTGGGATGTAATAGTGATGCAGTGTAATTTTTTAGTTCCCCATCATTCTATAGGTATGGAGAACTTATGTAATCATAAAAATTTTCTACCTTGGTTGCTGTCTTTTTTTTTTCTTTTTTTACGCATTTTGAGGAATGGGGAATCCCAAAAAATGACAAAATTGACGTAGTACAGTAGAGTTTCAGTTAGTTTATTAGAGGGTTAGTGAGTTAATTTGTTAGTGTGTTAGTCTGTGTACACAATATCTCAAGAACAAACGAACGTAATGAGATCTGACCAATTTTATACTGTAAAAAATAGCTGTTAAAAGTACAGGAAAAATCTGGCAGCTGGGGGGCAAGTATTTCTCCGTCAAATATACAGAACAAAACTGTACTTTTAACAAAAAACCTGCTTGATTTACAGGATTTCTGCGTAAAATAAATGTCAGTGATATAATTTTGCGGTTTTAAACTGTATATTTGACGAAGAAATACTGGCACCCCAGCTGCCAGATTTTTTCTGTACTTTAACAGGTTTATTTTTTGCAGTGTAAACTATTGATTTTCAAAGTTAAAAACTTCGAGAGTTATTCGAAAATTAAGATTTCCTTAACGTAGACGAATGGGGCAAATTTTCGCTTAAACGTACATTAAAAGATATATTTTTATTGTAGAGATGTGAGGCCAGCTTTAAAATATCAGTTCTGATGCTTAGCATAAACATCATTAATTATGAAAATTCAACGTTGAAAACTACATATGTTATTTGAAATTTATGAATTTCTTATAGCAAAACACAGCAGAATAGAGCAATATTCCAAAGAAACTTGCATTATGGGGGTCGTTGCTCTGAAAATATTATGAAATATTATGAAAACTAAAATATGAAACTGATCCTAATAAAATTAATTAACAAATAAGGATAAGATAAATGTACGAACTGAAAGATTTACAGCCTCTTAGATGGCATTTTAGTCTGTCATTGAGTCGAACATATTATTTATCTTAACACGCACTGTAGTTGAAATTTAGGAGAACATACATGATGGGGAATTAAGCAGATTCAACCTATGCCAACTAGTTTACTTCCATTACCCGACTTCTGTAGGCAATGTAAGTATTGTATTCGGACAAAATTTTGGATGTCGAGTTTCCACCTGCTTTATATTTTTAAGGTTTCTTGAGTCCAATAAGTTTGTTTTTTAAAAATGGTCAATGCGTATGTGTGCGTGTATCTCTAATATTATGAGTATATCTCCAAAACGAGAAAATGTACGAACGATAAAACTTAATAACTAGGACAAGTCAAATATACAGATGATTTTGCCTACTTTTGAAGAAAATTGGAAAACCGGAAGTGAGGCGTTATGTCCGTATCTCAAAAACAGTTATAACGATTTTCTTTAAATTTACTATACAGCCCTCTTTTTGATACTCTTTCGTATGTATTAATTGATTACTTCAAGAAAATTGATAGGTGTTCTGTATAAGAAGGTCAATTTTAGTCTCGCAAATATGTTTCTTAAAAAACGACGCTTCAGATTGTCTTCAAACTCGCTCTATAATTATCTTTTAGATGCCCATTCGTATGTAAATGTTAGATTCTAACGAACAGAAGAGTTTGTTATATGTTGAGGGAAATTGGAAATGAGACCGAAAGTAGGTATCTCAAAAATGGATCTGGCAATTTTTTTCAAAGTTGCTACAGAAACACCTACTTAGATGTACTTTCATATTACATTACTTAATTATTAGAGTAAAATTTATAGGAGTGTTGATTAGGTAGATTACTTTAAAATATCGGAAGTAGATGCTTCAAAAACGGCTCTACTGACTGTTTTTATTCCTTCTTTTTTTACATATATATAAACTCGTTATATAAATTCTCTTTATATGTTTTTACGATCTATGTATTACTTTCTCACAAGAGGCAAATTGTTTGGCATCTGATTTATTGTTTGGCATCATCTAATTGGGTAAATTTTAGGTTTTCTGTTTACACTGTATTAAAAAATTAATTAAATAAATAAATAAAAATACCATAAGGGTTGTAGTAGGACGTATATTAGAAGACGTAAGGTTGTTATGCACCATTTTCTTTTTACATAATTAACCGACTTCAAAAAAGATGGAGGAGGTTCTCAATTCAAACCGTATGTTTTTTTTTTTGTTTTGTTAGCCCATAACTCCTGAACGGATGCTCCGATTTCGAAATTTCGATACTTTTTGTTTTGTTGTAAAGGTCTTGGTCTGAAATAGGTCCCATTGAAAAAAATCTTTACGATCAAAAGAAAATACAGGGTGCCAAAAAGTGAGGCCCGACTCTTTTAACTGCTGAACGGCTGCAGCTATAGTCATATAAGTTGTATGTAGGTATAGTAAAGTGGTCATGTGCAACGCGATTCAACTACCTACAATGCCATCTGGTGGAAAACAGTGGAGTTAGGGTTCCTAACTTGAAAACGGTTCAAGATAGGGAAAAAAGGTGAATTACAAAGTTACAGGATATCATCGATTTAGAATAAAAGGATAGTTTGTAGGCATTAATGCTAAAAGTAGAACGATTAAAACTATCATTTGTTTGTCCGAAAATTCCTATTTTCTGCACACTTCAACGGCATTGCATACGTTGTAACGTAGCGAGTGACATTTATGCTATGTAAAATTCAATGTATGGTTATTGTAAGCGGTCACATCGATTAACGTATAGACGTTTTAAACCAACTTCATAAAGGAGGAGGTTCTCAATTGAAATCATGTTTTTTGTTGTTGTAGTTGAGGTTTGTTAGCTTATAACTACATAAAAATGCTTTAATTTTAATACTTTTTTTTGTTGTCGTAAACATCTTGACCTGAAATAGGTTTGATTATGATTTCATTAATATAAAAAAAAAATTACAGGGTATTCACAAAAGTCCGTTCTCACTCTAATTGCTGAACGGCTGCCTCTACACTCGTAAAAGTAATATGTAAGTATTGTAAAGTGGCCATGCTCTACAAGATATGACCGCTTACAACGCCACCACGTGAGAAGATAGCGGAGTTAGCGTTGCTATCTCAAAATAGTATAAGGTATGAGAGAAAAGCTAAATTACAAAGTTGTACAGTATCATTGATTTAGTAGCGAAAAGACACCTTGTAGACATAAATGTTAAAAACAGTATGTTTAAATGTGCATCTGTTCATTCGCAGTTTTCTACATTGTAAACAAATCAAAACGCTTTTATTTCGATGTTGAAACTTCTGTCTGTCAGCTGCAAATGCATATTTGGATTTTTGAGCATTACGCTGCACATATTCCAGCGTAGCGAGTGACACATATTCACTGTAAAGTTCAATACATGCCTAACCGAATTTTTGGTTACGAATACAGCGTAGCCATTCTTTACATTCCTAAAACATTTTTACAGAGAAATATTTTTAATATTTTTTTTTTATTCTATTTAAGTCATTTTGAATTATTATAAAGCACATTTTAATAAAATAAAAATCAATCTGCAATTATTCAGTATGTTAATCAGCAGAACTATTCAATTTAAAACAACTTTTTTTTTTTTTTTTTTTAAATTCAAAATCACAAAACAATGCACACAGTATACATAATACTTTAACAGATAAATAATTTGGATAAGAAATTCTTTTTTTAATTTCATCCCCTTTTGGTTTATGGGGAGTCTTAAAATATCATTTTTGTCATTTTCCTGACATTTCGAGGTGCTGTAAACTGTAAACGGTTAAAAATCATACAATTATAGTTAAATTTTTTCATTAGTGTGATTTCAGAAATTGATTTGTGTGATTTTTTTTTTCTTTGTGGATTTTGTCCCTATAAGAGTTATTCGCAGTAGAAATTAGTAAAAAATTCACGTTTGACCTTGAACTTTGACTTACTGTAATTTTTTAGTTTTTAAATTAAAACAGTATCAGTAAGCATGTAACACCTTTATCTTATATACTTCAATACAAATATTTAAAATTAGCACTCATAAATTTAATTTAAAGAGATTTGTGCCAGAAAAATAAAGGTCTAATAATCCCATTTTTAACCACGAGAACAACTTTTGGTGACCTGTGTAAAATACAAGGTCAAAAGTAAAGAGAAAATAGAAATTCTTTTAAACATCTCTCATATGTGTCTATAAGGAACACAAGCATAAAAGAAACAAAAATAGTAGAGTGACATATTTCTGAAGCATCCAATGAAATTATATGTACTGAACCAAATGTTAGCAGATAGTGACAAAAGCTATACTGCAGCAGCATATATTTATTGGCATCAAGAACGTAAAAACACTAATTTTTTTACAGTAACAGTAAAATCCTGCCCCCCCCTCCCCCAATCTGATGATAAATTTCAAGGATAATTACAAAATTAGGACATTTTTAAGGGTGAGGTATATTAAAAATGTTTTTTGTAAATAATTGTATTAGAATTGTGAAATTTTGTATACTTACGTATTTATATACATAAATATTATGTGTATTAAAATTTCTCAAAACTATTTTTTAAAAAAGTATTTAATTCGAAATTTTATTCATTCATTTATTTTATTATTATTATTATTATTATGAAAAGATATTTATACATGATGCATGCTAACACTTTGTGTATTTTCTTCAAATTTGCATTACTATGTAATCCCTAATATTCTGAATAATAGTTTATAAATCGATTAATAATTTAATTGCAATAAACTTTTACGTTTGAAAGTTAACTATTTGCATAAAATTTCAGCTTTTAAAAATAGAAACATTTATTTATTAACGGATGGATAAAATAATAATAATAATAATAATAATTTACCAAGTAATACACAAATATGTTACAATTCAGACTTACTTAAAAGTGTTTAGAATATATTGTTAAATTTAATGATATAAAATGAAGGATTATAAACTAGTCAGCAGGGAGTATTTAAACACTTTTCAAAAAATTTACTATTTTTAATTTTATTTCTTAAAATATCAAGAGATTCCGAAAAATTTAAATATGCATACACTGAGAAAAAATTCTGTAACTGACATCTAGAATCTAAGTTGTGGCTCTAGAAAAACTAGTTCCATGTCATCCTCATACATTCTAGTCCCCTTGGAAAGCGAGTTCTAGAAGCCCCTACTAGAATTCTAGAGCGTTCGCCTATATTCACGAGGGCAAAACTGTTTAAAAATCTCTGCAAATAAATGAGACTACAAGAGGCGGGCTCCAGGAACTATAATCTTGGTTTGTTACCAAATTCTAGAAAATCAAGCGAGAATTTCTCGCAATACAAATGATTCAGAATATTTAGTGTATTCAGAATATTGTTTCACCATCTAGAAATGTGTACACTAGAAATTCTCAATAATTTCGTCTATTCAGTTTATTTGCGTGCCTTATGCGCATAGATCGGAAATCTACATTTCTAGTTAAGGGACTTAGAAAAAGGCCGGTATATTTTTTTTCTCAGTGTAATATTGTTATATTTCAATATCAATACATGCCAAATTTATTAAATTTAAGATGATAATTTAAGAAACTATTTTAACGCCCAACAGTACACTTAAAACTTTTTTAAATTACTGTATTAGGGTTATAAAATTTTGTCCTGTATAGCATGTAAAATGTATACTTTTTCAGTAGTATTGAACTTATCAAATAAATTGATTGAGAGCAGATTACATTGATTTCTGAGATTCATGAAAATAAAAACATGCCATTTCCACAGTTGGATTCGAATTCACGTCATTTGAGAGGAGGCAAACATAGAGCAGTGATTTCATGTTGAAACTGTATTTACATAATTTTTGGTGGATAGTTACCTGTTTTAATCATTTTCAAATGAGATGAATCTGATTATTTATCAGTTTAACTTTATTTATCTGAAAATGTCACAGAAAATCAACGCACCTTTATTAAATATATTACAATTATTTTAAATTCATGAGAGATGCTGGGAAGCTAATCCCTCTGACAAGCAAAAATTTAAAAAAATAAAATTTAATTCTACACAAATTAATATGTTTACAAAAGTAGTTAAATTTTCACACCAAACTATTAGTATAATCTTTTGAATAAATATCAGTTGAAAATACAGTATCTGGCTTGTCTATTTCGGTTTATGAAATCTGCTGTTGTGAAGTCAGTTACAATAAAATATTATAGCTGAAATTTTTAAACATTTGTGTGTTAAGTTTTATGATTATAATAAAAATAAAACATACTAATAAATTTAATGGATTTACTCAAACTCATACAATAGCTACATTATTCTTCATATTTAATATGCTTTTAAAAAGAATGTTTTCCAATCTTTGTTTTCGATATTGATAAAAAATGCCGATGCTTAGAAAGTACAGAAAATGTTTATTAAATTTCCAAAATAACTTTTAACTTTGAAAATATTTATTTCCTGTTAGTCATAAATATTCAAATATTTTTACAAACCTAAACTTAAATATAATTAAATATAAAAACAAAGGCATAAAATAAATTTATTGTAGTCGATGTTTAAAATTATGGCGCGACAAATTACAGCACACTAACAAAATATACTGTAGTTTTGGTATTTGAGGGTTATAAAACATATTTACGTCATTTTTTGCTGTATTTTCAACCATTTTTTACAACATTTACAGAACTTCTTGTTAGAGGTATTTTTGTAAATTGTCTATGTAGAACTGCTATAAAATATGTCTTGTTACAAGTGAAATCTCTCTCTTATATTATGATATGATTCGCTTTACTCACAAAAATATATTTCAGATTACCCATCGTGTATTATTTGGAGTAAAATAAAGACTTAGTGATGTGAATGTAGATTGGTTGATTGATTGTGGATTTTTAAGGTCGGCTGACTGCGCTAGAGTCCTGTGCCTCTGTTCGGGGTTGTTTTAAGGGATCCTAGCCCATATTTACGTGTGTTTCGTAGAAAACCACGAAAAACTCATAAGCGCTAGGTAGATGAGCGCGACCTGGGATCGAACTTTTTCAGCACAAAACCACTCGGATGATGTGAAAGTAATTTTAAGAATTCAAAGAAGCTTATAGAAGTGTCATTCTTTCTCATTATTTCTAATACATATTTTTAAAACTCATATGAAGAAATAAGAAAAAAACATATATTTGAAATTCTGTGTATTTCTAACATAACATTTCTAATGTTTTTAAATCATTTACCATTCAAAGTTTATTATGAGTCTTATTCCTGGGTAAAAAATTGATATATTGTAAAATTTAAACTTAATGCGTGTAATTCATTTATTTAATAGCAGCATGTTTATGCAATTGATTATCTGAAAACAGTTATGATCATTCAACATACTTAGTCATCGTCAATTTATCATCATCATTTATTATTACCTTAACTGTGCATTATCATTATAGCTACTCAGCTATTTGAAGATACAAAACAAAACGCAGAATCATTATGTATTTCTTCAATAAAGTATTTTATTCTGTCTCCCCAATGAATATATAATACGTTATATTTCAAAGATATAATTTAATAAAAGCTATTTTTTTTAAAAACTTACATTTAATTTAATAAAACACTGTAGTTTATGTTGTTAATTAACCTTAAGTATTAACTGGAAGAAAAACTAATGACTATGAAAAGTTATACGTAGTTTTAAAAAATAAGTACCATATTACGAGAAATATCAATTGTTAATTACCAAGTGAATTTGTTTGAATTACTAAAGAACTATCATTGAGGTCGTTAATAAGCTACACCAGTGATAACCAGGTAGGCTACATATCGGATGTTGAGAAAAAAATAAAAATAAACAGCAGCCAAAATTACAATGAATGCCACTCACAAAAAGGAAGATAGCACAGTAGCAGAATGTTAATGTTATAAAAACTTACTGTCAGCATAGAAACTTATTTAAAAATTATTTCACTTGAAGCTGAGTTACAATGTGTTTAATTCATCAAAGTTCCTCAAAAGTTCACATGAATTTTTTACAATGATACATTTTGAGTGAACTAAGTTGAAATTAAAATTAAATGCAACATCGTTGACGAAAAATATTAATTTTTACTGTTTGGTACATTGGTAGGTTTGGCGTTCATTAACCTACTTTGAAATGCACTTCGTAGTAATTATAAAACTCTCTTATCTTCGTCGAATACAAAATAGGAACATCATTAGTAACATAGCTTTCATTTCCTGTCACCGTGGATTTATAGGGCTGTCATCTCACTAGTGGAAGTTTATGTAATGGGACATCATTCAAGGTAACATTAGTTTGCTTGTAAGTCTTAGGAAAGAAGAATATGTCTTTCACAGTCTGTCTGACTGGTGTATAATTTTTTATTGTAATGTTTTTGCTTTACTTTACTCTAATCAACATTTAACATATTCGAGCCACAGGACATCTACAACATGGACGAGACTGAGATTACAACTATTTAAAAGCCAGACAATAGTATAGATAAATGGACCAGGTAATAGCACTAAAACATTCAACCCAGGAATATTTGAAAGCCTGGGTGTTTTTGCCACCTTTCGTCACTGATAGTCCTGCTCCAGAGTCTACACAAACTGCGTATTAATCAGAGTAAAAGAACCTCAGTGAACCTGTCCATTGTAAAATGACCTTCTAGGTACACTAACATTGGTGACAACTAAATCATCTTCCAGAAAATTTACCATAGAAGAAATTCGCCTTTTCTCCACAACCCAATCGTGGCCGAAAATAAAGGTCTACTGAAGTTCGAACACTCATTCCCAGCAAACATCATTTTATAGTGAAAAAGTTGTATTATACGCAGCATATACTAGAATCTCTCTAAATGTTGCCAACAAAAAAAAAAAAAAAAACTAAAATGTATGCAAACTAGGTTTCCCGTATTTAAGCAACACGTGGGACAATTTTTACTTTCGGACATCGTTTCATAGCCTGCATGTGCGCTCTCATTTTCATTGATCATAAAAATTAAAAATATAAATCATACGTTTTACAAACTTAAATCATAACTTCTGATCAATATGTACAGTTATAAAAGTAAGACTATTGAAAGAATAAGTAAATTTAAATGTAGGGATATGTTTCAGAAGACAAAAATATCGCTAGGAGTAGATTTTGTAAATTTTTCTTACATGTAATTTGATAAAATGTAAAACAAGTGAAACTCATTTAAAGAAGAAAACACCTATATTATGCTGACGCATTAGAGTAACCGATAGCCAGAATTTGTAACTTTTTGACACTAGTAGGGAAGAAATATTTCTGAATAGTTGTTTAGGTAAGGAAATTTAGACACAGCATAATCCTAATATCTCTCGCTGTTATCCGTCAATAGAGAAAGAAATATCAGTTATTATAAACCCTGTTGACAATACATAAATATTTTCTAACGCTAGTACTTTGTTAAATACAAGAGGTCACAAATGTAACAATATATGGGCTTAGTTAAGCGAGTAATGCAGACTATTGGGAGTACAAATTAATTCGGTCCGTTTTCAATAGATGGCTCTGGCTGATTTGTTTACTGAATAATGATAGATGTTTTTGGCATTGTTAGAAAGGTTTGACCTTTGTCAACCATATTCAGTCAACGAAGCTTCGAGTTTTATACAACAACATTGGTTTTTTGAGCATTCAATATGTCGAGTTTTGTGCTAAAGAAACAACATTTGCGGGAAGTTTTGATTTTCTTTTTTAATTGGAAGAAAAGTGCCGCTGAAGCGCATCGATCGCTTGTGGAAGTTTATGGTGAATCTGCGCCATCTGATAAATCATGTAGAGAGTGGTTTCGACGCTTCAAAAATGGTGATTTTAGTGTCGAAGACAATGAGCGCCCGGGCCAGCCGAAAAAGTTCGAAGACGCCGAATTGGAGGAATTGCTCGATCAAGATCCGTGCCAAACGCAACAAGAGCTTGCAGGATCGTTGGGAGTCACTCAGCAAGCAATTTCCGTGCGCTTAAAAAAAATGGGAATGGTTCAAAAGCAAGGAAATTGGGTCCCATACGAGTTGAAACCGCGCGACGTTGCGCCCCATGTGGCAATTGTCGTTAAAAATTACTTGGAAACGTTGAAATGGGAGGTCCTACCCCACCCGCCGTATTCGCCAGACCTTGCTCCTTCTGATTATTGGTTGTTCCGACGGATGCATCACGATTTGGCTGGACACCGCTTCACTTCTTTCGAAGAAATTCAAGAATGGCTCGATTCATGGTTTGCGTTCAGAGAGGACTCATTTTTCAGAGATGGAATCCGAAAATTGCCAGAAAGGTGGACAAAAGTTGTGGCTACCGATGGACAATAATTTGAATAACATGTTTTTTCATTTTGATAATAAATAAAATGTTTTTTTAACGAAAAAAAACGGACCGAATTAATTTGTACTCCCAATAAATTTTTCTGTTTAAGTACAACATTTGTGAATATTTACATAATTATAAAACATAGCTATATATTTTCATAGTTTCAATAACATATTCAAATTAAGACACATAAGCCTTTTAAATATCGATAAAACAAAATCTAATTAGAACAAAATTTGTTGTAATACTTGCTAGAAATTATCGCATAGTTCAAGATATTGTAATATAATAAACTTATTTTATTCTGAAAATCGGAATTTCGTAGGTTTATAAATTAGTATTTTGTATGTTGTCTACATATGAAGTTGAATGCAAACATTTTGTCTGTTATATTAAAAAGATTCAGACAAAATTGTTTTTAAGAGCCAGTTTTTTTTTTAAAGATCGGGCAAATTCGGCATGTTTGGATAGTTGACATTTTTGATTTTGCTGAAATTTCCAGGAGATGTTATTTGTGTAAAACTATTAGACATGTAATTTTTTTATTTTTGCGAAAAAAAAAAAAATTCTTGGAGTTTTGGGCGGTCAAAGATGGAATCCTCTGTTTTTTTACGAAAAGCAGAACAATTTACAGAATTCTAAAAAAATGACTTTTGACCGTTCAAATTTTCTTACACCAAAAGTGAACCCCAAAGGTATTTGTATGAATTTCAGTAAATACATACAAATAATAACCATCCAAAAAGAGTAAAATTTGTGAGCTTGACTTCTGGCACAAAAAAAAATATATATATATATATATAAGACTTTGAAATTGCGAAAAACCAAAAATTGCATGACCTCGAATTTCATTTACTGCTTGCGACAGAAGTGAACAAGTATGAAATTAGTGGAAAAAGAAGCTTTAAGTAAAGTAAAAACAAGATCAATTCAAACATCTATGATTACTTAATTAATTTTTATGCAATGCGGCTCTATACTTTGTGTTTTGTGGCACACGCTAAATAGCTATTACATTATTTCAGTATTGATTACTATTGAATATAAAAATATTACGTCGAAATAGCTTTTATTAACTGAATTTCTATCTAAACATAATGGTTTCTTAATAATAAAACCTACGTTTCACGGGGATAACGAGAAAACTAACGTCATAGCTACAAAAGTGTATTGAAATAAAGAAAATTATTTTTTTTATTCTTGGTTCAGAGGAATGAATAAAATGATGAAATATTTAAGTAAACAAAACAAAACAAAACAAAAAAAAAAAAACAAAAAAAAAAAAAAACAAAAAAAAAAAAAAAAAAAAAAAAAAACACTTTTTAAGGTTAGAGGATTTTTATTGTGAAGCCCTAAAAAGTATAAAATAAAAAATTATTGAGGCAAAGGCATTCTATAAAGAAATAAAAGTTTTAATACTTAAAAGTTTTAACACTTAAAAGTTTAAAATTTTAGAGAAAAATATAGATGTTTCACTTTTGCAAGAGATAAAAATTTTTAATGATTCAAAATATATTAAGAAGCATTAGAGACCAATATTCTTAGCTTTAAGCATTTTGCATAATTATTCATTAAGCCATAAATTTCAAAGGTCTCGAAAGCTTTTTAAAATATTTTGAATTATTAAAAATTTCCATCTCTTGCAAAAGTGAAACATCTGTATTTTTCTCTAAAATTTTCTTAAAGTTAAAATTTTAATTTCTTTACAGAATGTCTTTGCCGCAATAAATTTTTATTTTATGCTTTTTAGGGCTTCACAATAATCTAATCTTAAAAAAATGTTTTTTTACTTAAATGTTTATTTTGTGTTTTTAGTTGAAAAAAAAAAAGTAAGATTCTTAAAAAATTCATAAAAATTTCTTAGGATACTGTGCAGAAAACTAAAGATTTTCTTGTATCAATTGACATCTTTTCTTTTAATTATCTGCAAAAAAAAAAAAAAAAAAAAATAGCACATCGGCCTTCAAGGATTGAACACACGACCATCGCGTTATCAGCATGACGCTCTAACCAAAAAAACAAAGAACGGTCAAGAAAAGTCATAGAACGTGCTAGAAAAATTTAATAAATACAAAAAATAGATTGTTCTTGAATGCTTTTTAAAATATTTTGAATATTTACAAAATGTTCATCTCTTACAAAATTGAAATATCTATTTTTCCTTTAACATGTTCTCATGGTTGAAACTTTTATTTTTTTATAGCATGTCTCGGCAAGAATAAAATTTTACTTTTAGGCCTCCACAAGAAAAACCTTCCAGCATTTATTTAATTTTTATTTTTTACTTAAATTTTTATTTTGTTCTTTTTAGTTACTAAAAAAAAAAAAGCTTCTTAAAAAAACTAATCAAAATTTCTTGGGATATTGTGTAGACCATGAAATGTTTTCTTTTATCAATTGACATCTTTTTTATTAATTGTCTGCAAAAAAATGACACCTCGGCCTTCAAAGACCGAACCCACCACCATCGTATTATAAACATCACGCTTTAACTAACTGAGCCAAAGAGCAACAAGAAAGTTTGTTAACATTCACTTTAAAGTTGAGTTGCCTTGTTTTTTCAGCGTGACACGAAGGCGCGATGACAAAATATAATTTCATTAAACGCTTCTAAAAAATTTATTTATTTATGTATTTACTTAAATTTTTATTTTGTGCTTTTTAGTAACTAGATAAAAAACTGCTTAAAAAACTCTTCAAAAATTACTTGGACACAGTGTACGCTACGAAATATCTTCTTTTATCAATTGACACATTTTCTATTAGTTTGCAAAAATTAACTCCTAGGCACGGCGAGGATCGAACACACGACTCTCGCGTTATCAACATGACGCTGTAACCAAATGAGCCATTAAGAGATACAATTAATTGCTTACTTTGACTTTTAGCGTGACAGAAAATACGATGACAAATCTAATTTCACACACACACACACACACACACACACACACACACACACACACACACACACACACACACACACACACACACACACACACACACATATATATATATATATATATATATATATATATATATATATATTCTAAAAATATTTATTTGTGCATTTTTTACTTAAAACTTTTTATTTTGTTCTTTATTAATATATGAAATATTTTATGTTTTCAAATATCTTAATAAACAAAAGAAAAAAAAAAAAAGCTTCTCGAAAAAACTCTACAAAGACGTTGTGTAATCAACGAAAAATTTTGTTTTATCTGTTGACACTTTTTCTACTAATTATCTGCAAATATTAGCACGACGGACCTACGGGGATCGAACTCTCGACCATAGCGTTATTAACTGGATGCTCTAGCCAGCTAAACCATGGAGCGGCAAACCGAACATCTTATATTTACTTTAAAATGGAGGCGACTTGTTTATTAGTGTGACACGAAGACACGATGACAAAGTCAATCTATCTATACATATAATAAAAAAATGTACATACACAATGATGCATACACAATGATACTACACAATGAAACAATGATACTACATAATGAGATGATACATACACGACACACACAAATACAATGTGTGTGTGTCATTGTGTATGTATGTCCGGAGCATTTTAGGAAAACGGCTGATCACAGAGCTAAACAAATTTGCATGGAGGTTCGTAATGACCTCTCTTCATACACCTCGAAGACCGATTTTTGAAACCTTGATTAGTTTTCTTTTAATTAGAAGTTTTTTTTTTTTTTTTTTTTTTTTAATTATTATTATTAAAATTCGATTTTCCTATAGTGTTTCCGTGTCACGTCATTTCCATTCGAAAGTAAATGCGAGGTATACGTTATGTTGGTCAATGGCACAGTCGGTTAAAGCGTCAATTTGTTAATGCGATGATCGTGGGTTCGATACTCGGTGGCGGATGTGTTTTTTTTTTTTTTTTTTTTTTTTTTTCAGATAATTAATAGATAAGATGTCAATTGTAAAAAAAAAAACATTTTATGGTCTACACAGTATCCTAAGAAATTCTGATTAGATTTTTTAAAAGCTTTCTTTTAGTTACTAAAACGCACAAAATAAAAATATAAATGAAAAAAAAGAAAAAAAAAAAAAAAAACTGTAGAACTAAAAATCATAAAATAAATATTTATTCTTGAAGAACTATAAAAAAAAAATCAACTTGTCATCAATAAGTAAATTTTAAAGAAAAATATAGATGCTTCACTTTTGCAAGAGATGAAATATTTTAACTAATCAAAATATTTTTAAGTGCATTTGAGAACAACATTCGATATTCTTTTTATATTTGTTATATTTTTTTTTTTTTTTTTAATTAATTAAAAGATGAAAATAATTTCATTAAAATAGCTTGAAATTTAGCCATTTAAACATTAGTTTTAAATGTAATTGTTGCCAAAGAGGTTTTCCAGTTCATTGTTTTCGCAAAAAAAAAAAAAAAAAAAGAAAAAGAAAAAGAAATATATTTTCACGCGAATAATGAAATTTTGCTACTGAATAATGAAATTAAATATTTAATCGATGTTGAGATACAGTCACCTTTGAAATCGTAGTTCCTAAACAATAAAAAATCTACCTTTCGCTGGTAAATACCTATATTGAAGTACCCGGAATAGATTTATTTACAGGCAGTGGTAACCTGGACCCGATGCAGAGCGGGTGGAAAAAAATGTGCCGTAGGCAGCAGGTATCCTAAACAAGGTTTAGAGCGATTTCAATGTAGGTATTTTTTTTTCATTTTTATTTATAATTTGGTATAAAAAATAAACAGAGATGCAATTCTTTTTAGAAATCATTTAAATAAAATGATCAGCGAAGCAGGCGTAGCCTGCTAGTTTCAAATAAAAACTTCTAATAAGAAGTCTGTAAAAAAATATTATTTATGTATTTTTTACTTAAATAAATACATATATATATATTAAACTTTTTATTTGGTGCTTTTTTTTTTTACTTTCAAAGAATATTTTGTAATTTTCAATATAGAAAAAAAAAAAAAAAAAAAAAAAAAAAAAAAAAAAACTCCTCAAAAATTTAGGATACTGTGTAAGCAACGAAAAGTTCTCTTGTATCAATTGACACCTTTTCTAGTAATTATCTGCAAAAATGGACACGCCGGACCTTCCGGGGTCCGAACTCGCGACCCCCGCGTTTTTAACGTGACGCTCTAACCAACTGAACCAACGAGCGACAAACGGAATGGCTTACATTTACTTTAAAATGAAGGCGCCTTGTTTACTAGCGTGACACGAAGACACGATAACAAAGTCAATTTCATATAAAAAGCTTCTAATAATGACAAAGTCAATTTCATATAAAAAGCTTCTAAAAAAGGATGAATTAGCAGGAAAAAGAATGACGACATAATCAGCAATGTTTCGAGAAAAAATAAATTTTACCCGTGATTTGAAACAAATAAGAATAAACGATAAATTAAAAGAAACGATGTAATTCTATGTAAGGACTATTTGGTGGACGATTTGGTGGATTTCTTTCTTGGTAATCGCTATAAACAATCAAATTGAAGTCGAAACAATCAGCTAAATTAGCTGCACATCAAAACATTGCGCTCCTTAGATAATTTGGAGCAGCGTTACTTTTGAAGATGTGCTCTTTGTTTCCGGCTTCAAAAGGGGGAAGTAGGATTTTCGCAAATTCTATTTATAATGTGCATTGGGTTAACCTAACCAGTCCACACACCAAAAATCCGCTTTCTGGGATAATTTTTACTAATCTCGATTTACAAAATAGATGTATAGTTAAAAACTGAATGATCGCAGAATGTTGTAATTTTATATCTGACTGTCATGACGTCTAGTTGTAAATCTCCAGTTTTGGTCTTGAAACAAGCTTCATTTTTTAGAGATATCTACGAATTGAAACGACTTTTCGTGGCGTCTGCATATACGTATGCGTGTATGTATCTTATATAACTCGAAAACGGTTGTATGTAGACCGTTTTCAAGATATGCGAGATACACGCACACGTACATTTCAAATTGGTATATAAGTTTATTATAACATCTAGTTATGCACTTCTTTTTTGGTCTTACTGTGACTTTCCTTTTTGGAGATATTTACAAAAATGAAATGATAAAAAATACAAAGATTTTGGCCACATATGTGATCATAGTTAAAAAGAGCAAATGGTGAGCCTGTAATGATAATGTTATAAAAGTTGTCGATATTTTTGTATATGGAAAGTAATTTGCAAAGATATAAGCAAATTCTAGTCGACGAATACATTTTTTAATGAATATTCAGGAATCAGTTGAATAAGATAATTTTTTTTATATAACAAATAATCAACAAGTATTTTCAAAACCATCATTCGTAGTATACAGAAATCAAATAGAGTTATACCACAAAGCAGGAATTTCCCTAATTCTGGGACAAAAAATATCTGCACAGTTGAAAGCCCGAATAGAATTTTAATTCATCAAATCATGCCAGTGTTTTATAGAATTTTCAAGGTAGTTCTATGCTGGAAACCAATGAATTATTTCGTAAATTTTCAGAATTAGACTTCCATTAAACTCAGAGATTCCAAACTTTGGAAAACCTAAACTGCCTCTTTTCGTCGCATTTGGATACAAAATTATTTAATTCGAAACTAAGTCAAACACATGTTTAACACAAAGTATATAGCCGCATTACATAAAAGTTGAAGAAGTTACTATAAATGCATTGGTGCAATTGTGACGTCTTTTTTTTTTAACGTTAAATCATTCGTCCTTCATTATTTTGTTCATTCTCCCAAACCAAAGATAAAAATTTATTTATTTATTTATTTATTTACTTTTATTTGAACATACTTTTGTAACTATGATAGTAGTTTTAGCGTTATTCACATAAAACGTAGACTTTTATAATGAAGAAGGTGTTTAGATAGAAATTCAGTTAAAGAATTTCGATATAATATTTTTATATGTAATTGTAATCAGACTAAAATAAAGTGATGAATGCTATTTAACGTGTGCCACAAAACACAAAGTATAGAGCCGCATTTCATAAAAAGTAAGTTAAGTTACCATATGTTTGTGAATTGATCTTGTTTCTACTGTACGTAAGGCTTCTTTTTCCACTAATTTCATGCCTGTGCACTTCTTGCACAAGCAGTAAATGACATTGAAAGCCGTGCAATTTTTGGTTTTTCGCAATTTCAAAGTCAAATATTTTTTTGTGCCAGTAGTCAATCACACAGATTTTACTATTTTGGGGTAGTTATTATCAGTATGTATTTACTGAAGTATATACCTTTGTGGTCCACTTCTGGCGCAAGAAGATTTGGAGGATCAAAGTTTAAAAGAAAATTCATTTTTTTTTAGAAATTTGAATGACTTTTAACCTTTGCGCCAAGAGTCAACCATAAGTATTTATGTCCCAATAGTTAGTCTGGAAACAGGAGAATACAAAATAACTATCAATATCATGGTTCACTTTTTGCACAAAAAATATTGGCTTTCGTAAATAGGTATGTTTTTCGTAAAAAAACAGAGGACTTCATCTTTGACCCCCCAAAGCTCCACGAATTTTTTTTTTCCTCAAAAATAAAGAAATACGTGTCTAATAGCTTTACATAAAGATCATCTCCTGAAAATTTCAGAAAAATCAAAATTGTCAACTATCCAAGTCTGCCCGCGTCTTAAAAATCTGGCTCTTAACAATTATTTGCACAAATAGAGTACCTTTCTTCAAAAAACCTCTTCGAATCTTCTCCTGAATCCTCTATTGTGACATAATGCGCTATAACCAAATTAAAATTATGACTAATAAATAAAAAAATATTGCTAATAATGTTTCTCTAGTAATTTCGAGAAATGATGGAAATAGCCAACTTTTACTTTTTATTCAGATAATAATAAAATTGCACTTTTTGCTTTGGAATATAAAAACAATACCAGCTCACGTAGCGTTACTAAAATTTTAAGCTCATTTTTATATATTGTCACAACTATTTTAAAACAATACTTTTCCACATAGTCTTTTATCATTAGAATATTAAAAAAAAATTCTTTTTGAAGATAGTGGTGACAATACAAGGTAATCCATAAAGAACCATACAGTTTCAAAGCACTATAAGTCAAGAACAATGTACGATATTACATGTTACCTATAAAAGAATTGTATGGTATTATATTAAGATTTTTTAGAGATAGTTACACATGTTCTATGTATGACCCCTTAGTCTCATGGCGCAGATTGAGCCTGTAATCAATTTCCGCCCAAACGTGTGCCCCCACAGGAAGAAATCACAAGATGTTAGATAGAGTTTTGGGGTGACCATTGGATGACCATTTGGAATGGTGGTGTAAACTCTATCGGCGACTGCTTGTGATACAGTCTGTTGTCCAAGAATTTTACCTTTGCACATACAGCCAGTAGTTTTAAATTTTTCATGCCATTGACAGATAGATTTTCTAGTGGGAGCTTCTTTGCTGAATCATGATCGAAAATGCCGTTGCACAACAACTGTGGATTCCGTTTTGCTAAAATTAAGAACACAAAAAGTCTTCTCCATTGCAGACAGCGCCATTTCCTCTCACTAATCACATGACACATGCGCTATTGTCTATATCACTTCCGTCAGGGGCAAAACACAAACTTTAAGATTACATCTTCCTTACGGTTCACTGAGGTGGTGCGTGTCTATGACAGTTACTGTTTTGCAGCATCTGGAAAGTGCATACTTCTTTATGAATCACACTCTATAATAAAACAAGAGTAAGATTTTAGAAACGCTGCGAGATCTGCATTACATAGTAGTTCAATGCGTTTCTGGCAGAAAGAAAATGTATTTCCAGCACTTCTTATTGTCGCAATACACATAGTTTTAAGATTTAATGTGAAACTTAATGTTATAAAATAGAATGTTGCAAAAAATATACTGTTTGTTGAATGTAAAATCTTTAGTAACTTGTATTAAAGCTTCCATGAAACATTGTTTGAAAATTTTTAAAATGTAATAAAATTAAAATAAATAAAATACTACACATTTTATTAATATATCACGGTACTAATTGTCCTTTAAAATATGTGGATGGGTCAGAAGCCAATCAATGTAACTAAAAAAATGAAGTTGAGAAAAGGAGAGTTTCATTATCAAATTATAATACAAAATCAGACTTTATGAAAGAACTTGTAATTCTCCATCGTTTAAAACACGCCAGTTAATTTTTATTTATTTGTTTATTTATTTTTACTTACTCTGATTGGCTCCTGAACCATCCATATATCCCTTATAAGGATTTCGTAAATAAGTTTTAAAAAATGTTTATAATAGATGTTTATAATACTTCTCTATAACAGCGTCAGTTATAGACAGTCTGTCATAAATTACGTTTTTAATTTTGAACTTATTAGAAAATAAATATGATCATTTACTTATTATATTTATTATTTGATTTATGAAAAAAATATTTTTTTTAATCTGTTTTACAAAATGTCTCTGAGATAGAAACACCTTTTTATTTATATCAAGTTATTAGATAAAATATATTTTATAAAGCACTGCGTTAAGATCTCAGTGAGAATAAAACTTTCCTAACTGCAACTGAAATGATTCTCTACAATTATTCGAATAATTTTATTTCGAAATTACATATTGAAATTCCTGCATTGATGATCTTTTAATATCGATAAATAAGTATATCTTTATTTCTTCTTTGTGCCTCACACATTTTTCGATAAAAATCATAATGTAAGTAATATAAGCTCTATGTGCATATAAACTGTTCTAAAAGTTTTTCATATTAAAAAGGAAAAAGGAAAAGTACTTCGGGATTGCAAATTTTTTATTTAACTTTGAGATTGCTTTTTGTAATTCAGCAAAAATTTGTCTCATACAAAGCTCTGAAAATTAAGCATAATGATAAATGTAAAAGATAATTCTTTTTCCAATTTTTTATATATTCTTTATTTTTCGTAGACCTTGATGAATTCGTAAGTTCCTTCTTATTCAATGAGTAATATAACAAAGCGGATCGCCTCACAAGGTAAAAGAGTCTAATAAAAATTCCCAGTACTTTAATACTTTTCCCCAGTTTTAATTAATTCAGCAGGAATTTATTGTTTAACTGATTTATTTATACAATATAAAATATATTTTTTTAAAGTTTATTTATTTATTCATTCATATAAAATAACATTTAAAATATATCTCTTTCTCAAAATAGAATTTGAAAATCTTGCTGCTCATGTTAAAGTAATTATTTTCAATTACAAGTATACTCACTTTAAGACACAATATAATGGCCTTAACTGAATCAACAAATTTTGTTAGCAGTTAATAATGTAATGTATTAAAAGTAATAAATAAAAAGCTTTGTAAACAACCATCATTAATTGAAAAAAATTCGCATCAATTGCCTTGGATAAAAATAATAGTATGACACTTCATCAAGCAAAAAATTAGGCACGAGTACAAAATTTAAAGCTGCAAAGATGGTGCTACACTCGTGACTAATTTTTTGCCTAATGTGCATTTTAATGGATTTCAATTTTTTTTCCCTTTATGGTGTTTGCTTACAAAGTTTGTCATTTATTACAGTTTTTTAGTTTTATGCTGCTTATTGTTCAAAATGCAACACCGTGCAAGAATTCCCCGAAATCTTTGAAAATTGTTCTATGCGTATAATATGATAGGATAAGCAAATATGGAATACTTCATGGCTGAAGCACATCATGATTTCCTGCATCGTCACTTACAAGTGCTATATAAAGGTTTCAAGAAAGTTTATCTAGTAGAAATGTTTATCTTAGTGCTTTTTTTATTAATTTTTTGTATGCCCTGTATAAAGTACTGGAGTCAATAAAGCACGTTTCTGAGTTTTATCCAAATCTGCCAGCATCTTAATTGTGATTCTGTAGTATTGTTACTAATTTTTTTCACACTCGCTTTTTAAAAGTATTTTTCTTCTTATTTAATCATAATTAAATTTGGAGGGAATTACTCTAAAAATAAAGTGGTGTGGAAAAAGTGACGAATATTGACAATACTATGAAATATTAATTAGAATGTTGGCGGGTATGGTTTTACCGAGTAAGAAATACAATTTAAAAATTTTGAGGGATTATCTTTCTGAGAGATTGGTGTTCGTGTTGGACGTAATCAATCAACATAGCAACAATTGTATATGATGGGTAAAGAAAACTGTTGATCATTGCGTGTGATCTCAATTATCCTGTGAATATATGGCTGAAGGCAAACCTTCAACATAAAGTCAGACAACAAGCTTCAGAACCTCAAAGATGTAGCACTCGCTGTTCACTATATCAATAATGAGATTATTAGGGTGGTGGTAGAATAATATCTAATACCCCTTAAACTATAATGCCTGGCGAAACAAAAAAGATATCTATTCATGATGTAAGAATTAGGCTATCTCTCACTCCGGTGCCGTCAGAATCCAATATGACCATCATGATATTGCAGTCAGAAACGCAATTCGTCTAAAAGTTTAAAGCGCGTATCAGACACGACGACTTTATACGCGATTTTAGAGCCAACCACTGATCAGCGCCCATTTTTCGGAAAAAATTATCTCTACTCCCAGTGTGATAGCGCGTACCGAACTTGCCCAACTTTTTCAGAGCTGTCTTGATAAAATTGTTTCTAAACAGAATTTTTCCAGAGACTCATCCAATGAGGATGCACTATTTTGATACGTCATATTTCCAAGATGGCGGAACACGGGAATCGCTTAAAGTGGAGATTTGAAGAAGAAATATTATCGTTAAGCACGTTTATTTTACCGTTAAATGATAAAAGATTTGAATTAATTGTTTTTATTTTCGTATGGTGTTATGACAATAGTTGTAACAAAGATCAAAATAGAAATAATAATGCGATATTTTGCACAAATAAAAGAGAATTTTAACACTATCATTGCGTATTTTATTCGCGCCAAGAAAAGTGATAAGCGTCAGAAGTTAGTCTTCTTTCATCCAATTTTTCACCCGTCTATTGTACCCTCTACGGCGTTTTCGTCGAGGAAAAATCGGCGCTAAAGTCGGCTCAAAAATTGATTGTTTCTAAAGTTGCTGGGTCTGATACGCGCTCAACGTCACGCCATTAGTTTGCCCATGTCCGGTGTTCACTGCGCTACTGCAGAAGCAAAATCCTGCCGTCTATAGTCAACGGAAATTGCAACAACACTATCCCGAATTTGTTTCATGCTGAAATTTCCTCGTGCAGCAAAATCGCATGGCGCGTGATGACGTAGATAATACTTCTTCTATGGTTTATAAAGTCGCTGTGCAATTTATAAATGCCGTGCGAACAATACGTCTGTCCTCACATGTCGCAGTACGACGAGGTTGACACAGTTGTTCTCTGCTACCACCGATTGCATAGATACGTCACTGTGGTTCAGTTACGTCTGATATGAGCACACATTTCTCGAAAAGTAAAATCCCCAATCTCTATAATCTAAAATATTTGTCTGTCTGTCTTAAAAGAAGTGCTTGATTGGCATCCGTATTTTTTTCCAAGACAAGCTCAAATTTATGATGCTAAGATACTGCATGATAAAACATTTTCAGTAAAAAAATAATGCTTTCATCCAATCCCAATGTCGTATTTCTAGGTGGAACTACAAGCACCCATCATCTGTGCTGATCAGTGTTAATAATTTTCAAAACCTGCCGCCGTGGTATACGAATAATACAAATTTTTCGCGCCTTTAGGATGATTCATTCATGGTGTTACATTTTGGATGACCAGAATTGTAAAAATGCATATTAAAATAATTACAAATAGGTAAATTTTATGCACATATTATCAACGAAAAAAAGTATAAAATCTATAAATACTTTACTGTATACTTAACTAAAATACCGATTTATGAATCATTATTCAAGCAGTTGAAGTGGTTTAACCTTAGATTTTTTTCAAAGTAATATATGTTTATATATGAACAATTATGAACATTTTGACGTTATATTCTATGTACTTTGGTATCAAAATATGAGCAATACTGCAAATTATATCAAGAACAAAACTATCCATTAGAAACCGAAACCAATATTCAGGAGACCGAACGTGATAGTAGTAGCTTGAAATTATTAATTTAAACTTTTTTTCTTTTTTACTTTCTTTTTTTAAAATAGTTGATTGTATCATTTTATTGAACGAAACACTCGATTTATTTTACAGGAACGGTCAATTACACTCTTCTAACACATATCAGCTTGTTTTATAAACATTCCATCGAGATTAATTTCCCGTTACGTTATCTTGATTATTTCTACTCTCCCCACTTTATTTTTCTTATCATAGTAAGGTTTATTGTTTTCTATTTAGAAGGAAAATGCAAAAATATCCTATTAGTGGCTATTTCTATTAAATTGAGGATAAATAGTAGTTATTACCGTAAATGATAACAGTGGGTGCAATATCATGCACGATTGATAAATTATGAAACATCTTCCCTATTAAGGAATTTAGTTATAGAAAATAAAAGAATTTATTTTAATTAATGAGTATTTAAAACATATTACACAGTATTGAGTTAAATTATCATTATAACATGTTTCAAAATAGTCTTGAGACCAATCCAAACAACAGTAGGTTATATAAATAAACAATAATTAAAAAAAAAAAAAAAAAAAAAAAAACTAATATTGCTTAGAAATTTTTTTTGTTTATTCTATTATCTATTGAAAAATATATTTACATAGCCTGGATGACAGATATGCCAACTTCTTTCATCTTTAGAGTAATTCTGCTTACTAATTCCCGCTCAGATTTAGCTTCCCATTCATTATCGGATGGGAATTTATGAAAGTGTGTCTAGAAAATTATTATATCATATTGATGTTAAGTATCAACAAATTGTTTCAGTTTCACCAGACATTTATTGATGTATATGTTGGAAATGATCACTTATCTCAAGATTTTTTGTGACACCCATTAGTTTTAAGTAGACTTTATTTGACACTGTACCACATTTTGAAATTTAAAGCTTATACTTTTCAAAAGTATTTTTTCGCCACTATTAGTAAAATTAAAAAAAATAAAACTTCTTTACCAATTGCTTTCAAATGTTGCACACACATTTATAATATAATTAGTGAAGTTAACTTTATTTGATTAGCAGTATTTTACTTCCAAGTTTAAATGCCCACGTTTTCAAAAGTGATTTGTTACTACTATCCGTAAGATTTTCAAAAATGTTCTTTAGATATTGCTCTTTAATGTTGCACACACATTTATATAGAAAATTCTAAAGAACAAAATAAATTAATATTTCGTGAAACCAACTTCTATTTATTTAAAATGAGAGAAAATTCACTTTAAACTAAGCAAGGTTAATGAAACTAACTTTATTTTAGTGGAGAAAAAAATCTAAATGTTATCTAAATTCGATTCAAGATAATTACAAAAACTATTTAATGTGTAAATCTATTTTAGACTTTCATTTGTCCATGAATGTATAAAGGATGTGATAAAGGATGTGAGATCTAGTCACTGTTTTATATTTAACCTGGTAGCACTCGCTGGGGTGACTCAGTTACCCCAACAAAGACAATTCATTGGAATAGGTAGCCGGTTTCGAAAAATCGATAACATGGAGCTTTTCTTTTCGTGCCGAAAATTGCAACCCTTCACAGCATACGTAAGAGAGTGCGAGTTACGTCAAACAGAACGCTGAATACATGTGGATTAGACTAGAAAGGGTTTATTAGTGTCGCTCTAGAACTGCCTAGTGAGCTATTGGAGACAATATTGATTTTAAGCCTAGGGTTTAAAATACGTATGGAAACAATTTATTATATATACACATACATGTTTTGATAATATATATATATATATATATATATATATATATATATAATTTAAACATTATATATAAAATTAAATACGCATAATATTATATGTAAATAATATAACACTAACACATCCCTTAAAGTTAATCACAGACTATCGCTAATATCCCACTGCGCAGTTTTAGTTACACGTTAAACTCACTCAACCTCATTCTTGATGAAAAAAAAAAAAAAAGAAAAGAGAAGAAAAACTCCTCCAAACGCCATTTTTTAAAAAATAACTTTTGGGGAAAAATGTTTAAAATCGATTATACACTAATCTCTATAAGTATATAGTGAGCGTCTTCAAATAACGAAAAAAAAAAAAAAAAATACTGAATATTTAAATTTAGTTATAATATATTACCTTAAGAGGTCATACCTTCAGTGGAGGATCAAAATTGTGATGGCATGTCTCCGGACCATCTTTAGGGGTACATCCAATTACCCATAGCGCAGTACTAGTGTGACGTTAAAAATCAATGAACTAACTATAGAGCGTCTCCTATATGAACTAACTATAGAGCGTATTTTCAGTTGATCCCCCATCTCTGGAAACATCTTAGTATCTAACTTCAGTGGCGTATAGAATTTAAAATGTTTAAAATTAAAAAAGAAAAATAATCTTATATCGTCTTCGATCAAATGATCATTACGAAGTCAGTATAAATTTCAATTTGCAATAAAATTGTAACTTTTTTTGTTTTTTGGCCTATTTTGATGAAAATTGAACATTAGTCTTATCGTGTATATCTTGGCCGATTATTAATTTCTGTCTAATCCGGTTAATATTTGAAAAAAAAAAATTAAATTGCAATATTTTTCAGAGTCATGTGATACATTAATAAGGAAGAAGATTCCTTTCTGACTACAAAATCCTACATGTATACTTCCGCACACGTATTTTAATTATGAAAGTCGACGCATGTCATTCCAAATGAGAGGTGGGCATAGTTTGCATGTTGAGATTAAAAAAGTAATTAATAAAGCTCAAACGTTTTGCAATCGGATTTAAATTTTTGGATGGTTTATTCCTTCTCATATATACATAACAAATCATTTATCTCCGAAGGCTTTTGATTATAAAATGTTTAGTGGAAATTTTGAGATGCTTCGTAAATTTTAAAAATATGACTTGTTAATTTGTATTTTGTTAAGAAAATTCTACGGTTAGAAAGAAAGTTAAACGGTCTTTCGGATGGCACCTTTTGTTAAGAAATTGAATGTTTAGTTTTTTGCACAGGACGATTCAAAAGAGAGAGATATCGAAAAAAAATCAGAAATTTTGGAGGTTTTTTTTTTTTTTTTAATGTTGAAAAATATTAAATACTTGTATCCCCCCCCCCCCGAAAAAAAAAAAAAAAAGAAAAGAAAAGAAAAAAGAAAAAAATGGAAAAAAAAATCTTGATTTTGAATGCTGCAGATGCATTTCCTGTATTGCTGTTTGTTTGCGCGAAAATGGAATTAAAAAAAAAAAAGCTTTTAAAGAAAACTCAAAATGAAAGTTTCGCAAAATCCATACGCGCGATTCTGGTAAAAATTTATAGCTCGCGAAATATTGTTAATGGGATTTCAATCCTTTTTAGGGGTTGTTTCTTACATCGGGATCTACATTAAAATAAAAAACAATTATCTCGAAAAATAAGAATATAATGTAAAATGTCCTTCTGTGGCCCACTAGTTCAGGTGGTTAGAGCGTCATGCTGAAAAGTCGAAAGACGTGGGCTCGATACTCCAAGGACAATGCATTACATTTTGCAGAAAATTAATACAAAAGGTGTCAAATGATAAAAGAAAATATTTCAGTGTACCTCGAAACTCGTTTTTCGAATTTTTGATTAGTTTTTCTAAATTAATTAATTTTATTTTAGCTAGGGAGATTGCCTGGTGGTGTCTTCTGTTGTCATAAAGTGAAGATGATAATCTGTCCGAGAACTGTCTGTCCTAAAAAAGTAGTTCTTGAATAATAGCAGCGCTACTTATCGACTTTTAGCATCTAGATTGAAATATCCGGTTAATGCACAAATGAAGGCATTGTGGATACGAAACTGATATGGTGTAGGCGGTGACGCGAAGTGAAGCTATAAGCGATTTCAAAGGAATATTTTAATTTATAAAGTGATTTAAAATATTGTAATTAATGTTTGTTTTTTTAAATCCCTTTAAATAAATTCTTTTAATAGCGAAGCAAGCAAATTTTGCTAGTTTTAACCCGGTGGAAGGCGCGCGCTAACCCTCGAACTGTTGGAATTCAGTTGGAGCTGCCTGATGCCATAAGTGTGCTAATTCGCCAAAAATAGTAAACTCTCATTTTGTTCCTTCTGCTCAGTTTGCGTCAGCGTTTTCTCATCATTGACAACATCATCACATTATTGTTAGCAATACATGGAGCAAACAGATTTAGCGAAAGCCTCATATTTGTGCAAACAATAATGAAAATGTAATTTGAAATGAAGATCTGCCATACGAAATTTGTATACGAAGGTTTACATAGCTCGAATAGTTTTGCTTTTTAAAGCAAGATATTAAATGAAATATTAAACGGTTTGTTGGTTGGGTTTTACGTCACATTAGTGTTGCGCTTTGGGCAATTGGCAAATAGTCTGGTACTCGCCCATAAGGATGGTCCTGGGGAAGTAAATGGAACTGGTGCTTTGAGAAACGTCACTCACGAGCCGCCACTGATGTCTTCTGACCACGTTTCGGGGCATATCCTAGACAGTTGCCATTTGTCAATAGTGTAGCACTAGTGCTATCTAAAACCTATATAATCTCAACCATGTACATTTATCGGTAAATATAAGATGTCACCGAAGCAAGGGAGCCATCTACTCCGTATAGGATCAAAATTGTGATAGTATGTCTCTGGACCATCCTTAGGAGTGAGTCTTTGTACGTCGCCAATTTTCCAATAATGCGGCACTAGTGCGACGTTAAACCCAGCCTGCCTATAAATATACAAATATACACCCTGTAAATATACAAAAAATATACACCCTTAAGCGGTGTGTCCTAGACTGTAGCCAATTGTCTTAGCGTAGCACTAGTGTGACATAAAACGCACTTCCGCTCTCTCTCTTAGTCACAAAATAATATAAAATAAAATTTTTAGTAATATTCTAAAGAAATATTAACTGTTCTCACAAATATTTCTAGCAATAACTTACTCAATTATGCTGGAAAAAGATTACATAGTTTTATTGACTATTAAGGGTTACATACAAACGGAACGCTTGCAATTTCGATGACGTAAATTTTGCAATTTTTTTGCAAATACAGTCGGCAGTAAAAGTATCCGAGCACTAGTGAAAATTCCTATGTAAAAAAAGTACACTTCAGTTTTGTTAAATAAATCCTTGTCGAATCCTGTCCTTAGTCAGTCTAAGCACACGATTCGACAAGGATTTATTTAACAAAACAGTGTTGTGTGCTTTTTTCACATAGGAATTTTTGCTAGTGCTCGGATACTTTTGCTGTCGACTGCAGTCATAGATTTGGAACGCTTGCAAACGGCTTTGCAACTGGAAGTGTTTCATTTGTATGTACCCCTAAAAAGTTTTAGCAGTTGTGATGACTCAATCATCCCATGCGAGTGCTACCGGTCTAATTAATTTAATGATATTTTAATGAATACAAATTAAGGGAGCCGCGCTGAGCGGGATTAACGTTGCGTTATGCTACGCAATGGGCAATTGGAGACGCTCTATAGTTAGTTCATTGATTTTTAACGTCACACTAGTACTGCGCTATGGGTAATTGGATGTACCCCTAAAGATGGTCCGGAGACATGCCATCACAATTTTGATCCTCCACTGAAGGTATGACCTCTTAAGGTAATATATTATAACTAAATTTAAATATTCAGTATTTTTTTTTTCGTTATTTGAAGACGCTCACTATATACTTATAGAGATTAGTGTATAATCGATTTTAAACATTTTTCCCCAAAAGTTATTTTTTAAAAAATGGCGTTCGGAGGAGTTTTTCTTCTCTTTTCTTTTTTTTTTTTTTTTCATCAAGAATGAGGTTGAGTGAGTTTAACGTGTAACTAAAACTGCGCAGTGGGATATTAGCGATAGTCTGTGATTAACTTTAAGGGATGTGTTAGTGTTATATTATTTACATATAATATTATGCGTATTTAATTTTATATATAATGTTTAAATTATATATATATATATATATATGTATATATATATTATCAAAACATGTATGTGTATATATAATAAATTGTTTCCATACGTATTTTAAACCCTAGGCTTAAAATCAATATTGTCTCCAATAGCTCACTAGGCAGTTCTAGAGCGATACTAATAAACCCTTTCTAGTCTAATCCACATGTATTCAGCGTTCTGTTTGACGTAACTCGCACTCTATTACGTATGCTGTGAAAGGTTGCAATTTTCGGCACGAAAAGAAAAGCGCCATGTTGGCGATTTTTCGAAACTGGCTACCTATTCCAATGAATTGTCTTTGTTGGGGTAACTGAGTCACCCCAGTGAGTGCTACCGGGTTAAAGTAGAAAAAGGTGTTGGTTTTTCAACTGGAAAACCGCCTTTGTATCAAGCATATAAAAAGAAATCTTTGAAGCAATCAGCTTGAAACTGGTTTAAAATCAGACTATGAGTTTTGATTATTGTTTTACGTTCTAGAACATCGATTGATGAATTAGTAATAAAAACTTCTTAGATGACACGTTTAAAAAAATCCTCCTATTGATGGAAACAATTTAAATCTAATGGTTGCATAAAACCAGTTGAACACTTTAGATAAACATGTCGTGTATCCTTTTTGTCCGGCAAATCATAAAGAGGAGAATCTATTTGACCACCCTATGAATCTACAAACAAAATTGAACGAGTTTCAATATTTGGATATAAACATTTTTCAGCACATTTACGAACGTGTGTTTTTTTTCAATTTGCCAGATTTTGAACAAGTGACATAAATGTTTTTACATTCTTGCATTATTACGTCAATTTGTTGCCTGATTACAGGACCAAATGAATCGTCAGTTGCTTCTTTTAATATGATAAATAAAGGGTAAAGCGGTTTATCATTCATTGAAATCATAGGTTGGATTGTATAGGAATGTGTTAATGCATTCGTGCTTGGTGTATGAGCCAATGTATTTCTTTCACCAGAAAATGACAAAGTACGACTAGTCAGATGGAAATACCGAAAACTAAATTGATCTGTGCTAATGAACTGGCAGTTTGGTATACGTTCCATTTCAAAAACACGTTCAATGTTTCTGATATCTTTACCTACAATTAAATCTGTCAACTGTATGTGGAAAACTTGTGAGGTTGAGACGTCAGAACGTCACCACAGTTGTTTTAATTAAGCTGGATCAAGCAAAGTAGGAAGTGGGGACGGTTAAAATCACTCCGTCGCCAGTGACTCGGTGAGGTTGAAGTCGAGCTAGTTTTGTGTCGGCAGGGTGCTGCATTAAAAGACTTAGATTTTGAATATTAGTTAAATTAGAAGTGATTTTTAAAAGTACGGATTGAAATGTAGTAAAAGGAGGGTGTAGGAAGAAGTATAAAAATAGAGATGGTTTTAGTAGATGGCGTGGATGTTGGAGGATATTATAGTGGTTGTGATGAATCTTAGTTTGACGGATATTGAGAAGTAGAGTAGTGGAGATTTAGTGGCGTGAAGTTAAGTAGTAATGAGTGTCGGTGTGAGTACCTACTAGTTTTCGGGAAGTTCAAGCTTGGTCTGAAGGGAATCCTCTGACCCATAGTGAAGTCGTAGTATTGGAGTACGAGTGCGACCGTCTCTACACCTTCGACTATCTGCTGTGGTGAGATATTTAAGATAATTAAATTGTTGATTTATATATTTTTGATTTAATAATACGCTGACTGAGCTAAGATCTATTTCCAGGCCGCCCTCCCATTAATCTGGTTCAAATAAACTCTTATTGTTTGTTCAATTAAAGTCTCTGGTTTTCTTAGTAACTTAATTAAGTATTTAAGTTAAGATGGAGTTTGCAGGAACGCAAACACCACAGTGGCGCCCAACTCAGTTCGACATCCCCCCCACTCGGGTTTATTTTACTGGCTCAAACAATGTACTTAAATTTTTTGAAGATCTTGAACAGTATTTTGATATATGTAAAATTGACGAGGCTGATAAATTTAATTTATTAAAATACTCCTTAAAAGGAGATGCTAAAATCTGTTATGACAATATTGCCTTTAGAGCTCTAGGCCAAAATCCTACGTATGATGATTTGAAGCTCAAAATTAAAAATTCATTCTCTTCTATTATGGATAAAACCAAACTCCGTCAAGAACTTTATACGATAAAGATGTCGTTTTATGATGAACCTACCACATTTTTGTTACGTAAATTCGACATTATAAAGCAGCTGGATTTAGTTTTATCTTTTGCCGCTGCAATGGAAATTATAACCCCGCTTTTGACTATTCCTATTCAAGATTACCTTGATCTGAAACCTGTCACCTCTTACGACAGTCTGTTTCAAACCTTAGCTAAATACCAAGAACGGCACCCTCCAAGGGCGGAAAACACCTTTAATCGCCAACGGGGTAATGGAAATATGCAAAATTCTAGGCGTGAAAATTTCACCCTCCCTCAAAATTTCAATCGCTATCAACAAGAACGGCAATCGCCGGAGACAAGGCGTAAAAACTTTCAAAATCCTCGGAACGATCGTTCTAATCAAAATCAGTCTCAAAACTTTTCTCGAGCTGATAGAAATAACAGAAATTTTCGTAACTCTCGTAATAACCAGAGTCGTCAGTTAAACGAGTAAGTGGCTCTTGTGAGGAGGGTCAACAGCCACTGAATAACTCAACCACCTCCATATGTTTAGACACAATTTGTATCAGTCCGGTGGACCTTCCTAATTTAAATGCAATAATTCATAATATTTTTATACCTACTTATTGGGACACTGGTGCTGAACGTTCCTTTCTAGCACATGAAACTTATAAAAAGTATTTTGCATTTAAAGCTTTAAAGCGGACAAATTTAAATATTACAACGGCTCAAGGCCAGTCCTGTGTTAATAGAGGCGAAGTCAGCCTGAATGTTAAAATTCATAATTTAAGTGTTAATTGGCCTTTTTACGTCATCGACAATCTTCAGCGTCCCTGCATTATAGGGTTAGATTTTATGAAAGCAAATAATGTTGAAATAAATTTTGCCAATAAATCTTTACATATTGATGATTCTAAGTCAAATTCTAAACCTGTCGAGCCGACAGAGTTAATTGTTAATTTAGAGGAAAGTGCCCTCACTCATATTGAAAACATTGATTTTGTTAATTTTCTTAATCAGTTTAAACAGTTATTCTCTGAGACACCTGGCTTAACCCATGTTGTTTGCCATGAAATTGACACTGGAACTTATAAACCAGTCTTTAGTAAGCCTTATCGTTATGATCAAGCCAAACAAGATATTATAAATTGGCATATTGACAAAATGTTGAAAAATGATATTATGCCTGTAACTTCTCCTTACGCATCTCCTGTTGTTTTATGTCGTAAGAAAAATGATAAACCTATTACTGATCCTGAGGCATGGAGATTTGCAATAGATTATCGTAGGCTAAATTCTATCACACAATATCCTCAGTATCCCTTGCCTATAATTGATGATTTGTTAGCACATATCACAACGACAAATTTTATGTCTACTCTCGATCTGACATCGGGTTACTTTCAAATTGCAATGAAACCCGCTGATATATCAAAAACAGCGTTTATAACTAAAAATGGCACGTTTGGATTTAAACGAATGCCTTTCGGATGTTCAGGGGCTGTGGCGACATTCCAAAAAGCCATGGAAACTATACTTAAACCTGTTTTGAATAAATTTGTACATGTTTATCTCGATGATATAATAATCACGTCCTCATCTTACAATGAGCATTTAGATCATTTAAAAACTGTTTTTACTCTACTGCAAAATGCAGGATTAACTTTAAATTCCTCTAAGGGCCATTTTGCACGACAGGAAATTAAGTACCTAGGCGTCAAAATAACGCCTGCTGGTATTTCTGTAGATAATGAAAAAGTTCAGCCAGTTTTAAACATGCCCCCTCCTGCTACTTCCAAGCAAGTTTCGAGATTTCTAGGCATGTGTGCTTGGTATGGGAAATTTATACATAATTTTGCTCACATATGCGAGCCCCTCTTTAAACTCAAAAGGAAAATAGTTAAATTTCACTGGTCAAATGAAGCACAAGAAGCATTTGATAAGTTAAAAACTATACTTAGCGCTCCTTCTGTACTAGCTCATCCTAATTATAATATTAAATTTCAAGTAGCTACTGATGCTTCTTCGTACGGCATTGGTGCCGTTTTAAGCCAAGAAGGCCGCCCAATAGCATATGCGTCCCGTACGCTTAACGCTGCAGAAAGAAATTATCCAGTAACTGAACGTGAATGTTTAGCAGTGCTTTGGGGACTGCAAAAATTTCGTTTATATTTTACGCAACTTCCAGTAACAGTTGTTACGGATCATGCGGCATTAACTCGGTTAACAACTGGAAAGAACCTCTCCCCTCGCATGATTCGATGGACTCTTAAGTTATCTAACTTTAATATAAACATCGAACACCGACCTGGTTCTGTCAATATCGTAGCTGACGTTCTTTCACGTACTACTCAAACTCAAGAAAATACGATTGAATCTAATGGGTTAGATCAATCCCTTGCTTTAAATGAAAAGAATGATCAGTTAAATTCTACTGTTAAAGCCTCATATATTCATCATTCGCATTTAAAGGCTGAACCGGTTCAATCCGAAATATTAGCAAACGTGACTGAAACTCGTGTAAAGGAAATTGAAAGTGAATAAGCAAACCAAGGTGCGTCTACAAATTTAGTCACTACCTTAAACGATAAATTCGTATCTGATAAGAAAAAAGTAGCTTTAGCGCTTATGCCAGCATCTGTGTTAAATTCGAGAGATCAATTAATCCAAGAACAAAAAAATGATCCCGAATTTGGATTAATCTATAAGTATTTAGAAGATCCTGAGTCAGTTTCATTAATTGAATCAGCCATTGCCTTAAACTGGTCCCAATCATTTTCTTTAATCGATGGCTTGCTTTTTTATTCAAAATTATTATCATCTTATGGCGAATTACGAGTTGTAATTCCCCAATCTCTTCGTCAAGCCATCCTATTTGAGTTTCATGACTCTCCAATTTCGGGGCACTTTGGCATTAGGAAAACTTATAAAAAGCTCAAAGATGCCTGTTACTTTCCTAAAATGAGGAAGTTTGTTAATGAATATGTTTCGAGTTGTCGCTTGTGCCAGCAATATAATTATGAAAATGTAAAGCCGGCCGGTAAATTAATTCCTATTAAAGTTGATTTTCCAAATCAAATTCTTGGACTCGACTTAATCGGTCCTTACCCCCTCTCTAAACCAAATAGATTTCGTTATGTGTTAGTTATGGTGGATTATTTTAGTAAATGGGTTGAATTTGTGCCTTTAAGTAAAGCTTCGGCACAAGCAGTGGCCACTGCCTTCTTTAATAATTATATTTCTCGTTACGGCGCCCCCCTTCAAATTGTAACGGACCATGGTCCTCAATTTATAAGTAATGTTTTTAAGGCACTTTGCGATACACTCGAAATTAAACATGTCTTCACGGTTCCATATCGGCCGCAAGCTAATCAGGCCGAACGTGTTAATAGAATTTTAATTAATATGATTGCGACGTTCATTGGTCAAAATCATGAAAATTGGGATCAGTTTCTCTATTATTTTGGCTATGCGATTCGTACAGCGGTAAGTGATGCAACAGGAAAAACTCCCGCTGAATTGTTTTTGGGCAGAAAGATTCTGACCCCCTTTCAAAAACTGGTATTAGTACAGCAAAACGCATCTCAATTTATTATGCGAAATATTGAAGAATTGCTACCAGAAGTTCAGAGAAATTTGAGAAAAGCTCAAGAGCAGCAAACTGTATATTATAACCTTAAACGTAGAATTTTAGAAGTAAAAGTGGGAGATAAAATACTCCTAGAATCACATTTTCTTAGCTCAAAAAAAGATTCTAAAGAAGCTAAATTTGGGCCAAAATTCATTGGGCCTTTCTCTGTTTTAAAGGTAGAACATAATAATCTGACAATCGATTTTAACGGCACCCCAACCACCATAAACGTTGGCCAGATACGCATTTTTAAAGAGCGCACTCAATCATATGCTGAAACTCTTGATAGTAATAGCGTGCCGGGTTCAAACCCACCTGACGAACAGTCCGTCTTTACGCCTAACCTCCCTTCCCAGCCTAGTGCTCCTGATTCCTATACAGCTGATAAACTGCCTACTCCTACAACTCCCGAACAATCTGTTCAGGGCACTTCCGCTGACCAATCTAGTGTTAGCAGACCCGTCGCACAAAAGCGAGCTCGTAGTGGGTCATCAAACTTTTCTAATGTGAAATTTCCTAGGCAAACTGGTCGCAAACGCGGCTATTCTTTTACTAATAGCTCTTTTATACCACAGATTAAAAAGAAAAAAGCTTGGAACAAATATTTAAAACGGCCACAAGCCCCCTCCTCAAAGTCCTCTGGAACACATCGCCCACAGAAGGTACTAGCAGTTCCAGATTCAGTGCACACCGACTCTTTCCGACCTAAGAGAAAGGCAAGGGTTCGAAAAAGACCTCCACCCTCTTCATCAGCTAGCGGACGGTACATGGAGAAATTCCTAGCAGCTCCTGACTCGGTCGGCACAGACGAGTTCTCTTTACACCACCGATTCAATACTCGGCGTCAAGCCAGACTCCGACAACATGCTCAGCCATATGAATCACCTGCCAAACAAGCCTTTGTACAAGCCTTTTGGGATAGCCCTAGACCCCGGTCTGAAAGCCTGCAACCCTGTGGCCTAGCTGACGAGTACATCAAGCACATTCACCAAGACCTCTAACCTTCCTGAAGTTACAGCTGCAAGTTCACATCAGGTGATACCGTTCTTTATTTTTTTTCTATTACAAGTGCATTTCTGTCAGAGCTGTACAAAATATTCGACATACTTTGAAGCCTTTTTGGGACTTTATCTTTTAAGAACTTTTACGAAAGTTATGAACTTTCCCGAACTAAAAATACAAAATTTAATTTAGCCATGAACTTTCAAATCAAAATTAATGTTCTGCTTCAATGTCAACATTTTTGTTCTCTCTTAAATATCTATTTTATGTATGTATTAAGTTCTTTTACCTTGTAGCCATCACCTGCAGAAAGCTGGTAATATAAACTGTTTTTTTGGACCCTTTGCAATTCCCCCCCCCCTTTTCTTTTGTATTTCTATAAATGATGTATTTATAAACTGCATATTTGTAATTGTTCAATATTTGTCTAAAAGTTTATCTGTATGTACTTTTAGAGGGGGAACAATGTTTTTTTTAGCTATAAGCATAAAAAGCGTGTTTAACCATATAACCTTAAAAAGACTAACTGCTCAGTTTTTTTCGCTTATGCTTTATATAAGGAGGTAGAAATATTTCTGTATGTAACCTATCTATTATGTTAATAGAGACGAACATATCTCAGTTTCTTCTAGAGATGAATTCTAACTATTTTTTTACTATGGATACTGTAAATGTTTTTCCCATTTCAGACACACTCTGATGGACTATTTCTCTTAATCTGATGTTAAAGGTATTTTTATCTGAAGTGAAAGATCTCTTAATCTGATGTCAAAAAGTTCTTTTTCCTGGATGTGGAGAGCCTGCACATTCCGACGTCTACTTTTTCCTGACGACAATTAAACTGCTAGCCACTTCATCTGCAGGATAGATTTTCAAGTTCCACATCCTATTTAATACCATTAAATTTTATTAAAGAATTTTTCTTCACTTAGATATGTTAAAAAGATTATTTGTGGGATATGAACAATGTGCGCAACAGACTCTATTCTACAGCAAGAAATTATCGCATTTGTACATGCGAGTCTCTTTATAATTCTACAATATATCATTAAAGTCATACAGTTGCCTTCCTGGCCTAACAGGGAGACGTTTGTACAGTCGGCTGCAAAATTATTCGAGCACTAGCAATAATCCTTGCCAAAAAAAAGTACACTTAATACAGCTTTGTTAAATAAATCCTTGTCGAGTCATGTTCTTAGTCAGTCTAAGAACATGATTCGACAAGGATTTACTTAGCAAAACAGTCTTAAGTGTACTTTTTAAATATAGGAATTATTGGCTAGTGCTCGAATAATTTTGCAGCCGACTGTAAATCCTACTGTAAGCCTGGTTTTAGCTCAGTCGGAGTCCCGGAGTTTCTCGGGGTAAAAGTACGCCTTTTATTTAAAATTTTAAATTAAATTTTTTTTTGCGTCCCCGAGTTTTTCGCTCAGGGACTTAACAAAAATTTTTTTTAAGTTTTTCTCACCCGGTTAAAATTTAAGTGACGGCTGCACTCACACTTCAGAGATTTGAGATAGTTAGATATGGAATGAAGCTATTTAAATTTACTCGATCAAATCCGTTGGGGATTTTCCCGACTAAATTTTTTTTCTTGGAGGGGGACTGTGAGGTTGAGACGTCAGAACGTCACCACAGTTGTTTTAATTAAGCTGGATCCAGCAAAGTAGGAAGTGGGGACGGTTAAAATCACTCCGTCGCCAGTGACTCGGTGAAGGTTGAAGTCGAGCTAGTTTTGTGTCGGCAGGGTGCTGCATTAAAAGACTTAGATTTTGAATATTAGTTAAATTAGAAGTGATTTTTAAAAGTACGGATTGAAATGTAATGAAAGGAGGGTGTAGGAAGAAGTATAAAAATAGAGATGGTTTTAGTAGATGGTGTGGATGTTGGAGGATATTATAGTGGTTGTGATGAATCTTAGTTTGACGGATATTGAGAAGTAGAGTAGTGGAGATTTAGTGGTGTGAAGTTAAGTAGTAATGAGTGTCGGTGTGAGTACCTACTAGTTTTCGGGAAGTTCAAGCTGGGTCTGAAGGGAATCCTCTGACCCATAGTGAAGTCGTAGTATTGGAGTACGAGTGCGACTGTCTCTACAACTTCGACTATCTGCTGTGGTGAGATATTTAAGATAATTAAATTGTTGATTTATATATTTTTGGTTTAATAATACGCTGACTGAGCTAAGATCTATTTCCAGGCCGCCCTCCCATTAATCTGGTTCAAATAAACTCTTATTGTTTGTTCAATTAAAGTCTCTGGTTTTCTTAGTAACTTAATTAAGTGTTTAAGTTAAGATGGAGTTTGCAGGAACGCAAACGCCACAAACTGTAACATCAAATTCAATTTGATCAAAATCATGCTCCCGTTGAAATGTAGTGAATTTTATTATTTTCCTTGACACGATACCATACTCAATTTTGAAACTGTGTAGCCATCCTTTTGATGCATGAAAGTTCAGCAAACTGAAAATCAAAATATGATAGTAAAAATAAGTGCACGAGTTATTTTTTATTACGTTATAACTTTGGTAAAAATTAATGAAAAAAAAAAAAAAAATCCTACTTCAATTCCCGTGCTTTAGTAATTGCCCAACTTCTTAAGCTACGATGGAGAATTATGATTCCTCTGGAACGAGCAACACAGAAGGATTCAAAGACAAATTCAGATATCTGACGGTATTTATCTTTCAAACTAACAATATTTTCGCTATATTTTCTAAATCTTGAAATGCGTTTGATGTCTAATTCTTTTGAATCGGTTTTGAATAGAGCAGAATTTCCATCTGGGATGATTGTCAATAACATCCAATACTTTGCATATGTAATCGTATGTGAAATATTCATAGTCAGAAAGATTATCTTGTACATCGACATAATCGGTATTGTGGCTATACACATTACATGGGAGAACCGCAAAATTCATAGTATCTTCAAGTTCATAATTACAGTGGAATTCATATAATTCTTCTTCTTCTTCATCAAAATCAAAATTTTCTTTGCATTTAAACTATTAATGGTAGTTAATATACGTTCACAGAGTCCATTTTCTGCTTTTGATAGTTGATAATCTGTTAATAAATTTAATATATTGAATTGTTGTTTAAAATGCGCAAGTATATTTTTAGAGGATATCATTTTTAATTTGGTTGCTTTGTTGAAAAAAGAAGAAATATCTCTTTTCATCCCATAAAGCATTACTTTTGAAACGCAGACGTTAAGTTTTATCACGCATTAACAGAAAGAAAATTATTTAAAAAAAAAAAAAAAAATTCATTACCATAACAACTGGAAAAAAGTAAAGGAAAATTATTTTTTAAATTAACAATTATATTACTACATACAATATAACATTTATAATGAAATATATACATATAATATAAATTATTAATTTTATTCATTACTATAAAAATTACAAGTGCTTCTTTAACTTTTATTTCGTTTTTCATTTTAATATTTTTCATACTATATAGTTTATTATTTAAAAATTTGTTATTGCCAAAAAAATAACTAGTAAACAGTAAAATACTTTACTAACAAAACAATGTATACTGTCGTATTTGGAATAATAATTTATTTCAAAACTGACTGTAATGATATAATTTCTTCTTCTTGCGGAATCTGTAATTTACAACATTTAGTTCCTGATAACTCACGCTAGGTGGCGCCTTTGCCGATAAGATGGATATTTTAGTTATGAGCTCAGTGAGATTTTTAAGAGGATGTATAGCATGTATAAATACCTTATAAAGAATTGGTGACCCTCCCTTGTTTGTTTGATCGAAATTAGTACTTACAGGTTTTTGGTTGTGAGGAATCGATTGTAGTACTTTCAAAAGTGTAAAAATACAAAGGGGTGGGGGCAGATTGGGTAAGGAACGAAAACTTTAAAATAGAGAAAGAGCCTCGAAAACTGGTATTTTTTGGATTTGGAATTTTAGGGCATGAGGAATCGGTTGCAGATATTTTTGAATGTGTAAAATTATTAGGGGACATTAGTTTGAGGGGAGAAATTGTGGGGTTTTCTGTGCAAGGTACCGATTGCGGATACTTTCGAAAATGCAAATTTTATAGGGGTTTCATTAATTGGGAGAAATAAAATTTTAAAATAGAGCTTCAAAATTGGTAATTTTTGTTTTTTGTGTGTAAGGAAGCGATTGGAGATATTTTGGAATGTTTAAAATTATTAGGAGGGCATTACTTGGGAGAAGATGGGGCAAATTTTTAAAATAGAGACGAAGCCTTGAAAAGTGACATTATTAGGCTTTCTGGTGCAAAGAATCGAAAACTACTATTATTAGGTTATTTGAGGCGAGGAATCGATTGCAGATACTGTCGAAAGTATAAAACCGTTAAATAGGTGTCCATTAGAAATACATAGGGAGTATTATTATTCGAAATACATATGTCCTAGATTAACTAAAAAATGGAATAGTAAAAAGTATATTTATTAGAAAAAAAAAGGGAACTAGTTAATATATATATATATATATGTATCAAGCAATTATACCAAAAAATTCATCGCCAAATTGTGACAAAAAATTAAAAGTTATCAAGGGGGTCATATGCTAAAGCTGTAACGTAAAAGGGTCTAGATATTACAAATTTCTTTCTGTTCTTAAAATAATATTTTAAAAAAAAGTTACTGATTTTTGGCATATTTCATTAAAAATGATTTAGTATTAAATATTGTGTGTTTCAATGTGATATCGAAAATGGAGATTTCTATAACAATGTTCTGCTTTTGTCTTGTGTTATGCAATATAATATTTCTATTCAGTGAAAAGGAAAGCTTCGAATAGGTGGGTAGAGCCCCGCAGGTATTAATGAGCGGAGCGTGTCTGGAAGGGTGGATCAAAGCCTCCCTCGGAGATTGGTGAGCACACCGAGCAAGGGACAAAGACCCCCTAGTTAATTAAAAAAAAAAAAACTAATGAAAATTTTAGAAATTAGTCTTCGAGTTGCAACAAGAGATGTCGGAACTGACCTCTATGCGAAATTCTGTAACTCTTCGATAAGCCGCCTGCCTACAATAGATATAATAATTTCTACAGATCTATCATCCCCATGTTAACAAGCAAAGATTTTTGATGACAAAAAAGTTTTTTGGCATCAGGCGTTAGAGATGTGAAAAAAAAATGGGATATGTTTTTCATAAGTAAATTACATTCGACTAAATTATGAAGGGCCCTCCGTGGCCGAGTGGTTATGTCACCACACTGCTAATCGCCTTCGAGCGTAGGAGAGCGAGTTCGATTCCCGTGCTGGCTCTGTGTGTTTTTCCAATTCTTCGTACTGTGATTCTGTCATGCGCTACCTTTCTTTATCTGACGAAGATTTACAAGCGGGCTTCGAGAGTCAAGCATACAAATCTGATATATATGTTCTAAATTATGAAACATATAATTTTTATGATCAGTTGCTTTGTTATTATTTTGGTTTAAATACTGTTTTGATATTTAATGGAATACATTTTTTTAAAGTTTGATATTATTTTAAGATTTTATACTAGTAAGTATGCGAGGTCGAGCCTGCAGAAGGTCACCACAGTTTAAAATTAAGCTGGATCCAGCAAAGTATTCAGTTGGGATGGTTAAATTGCTTCGGCGCCAGTGACTCGGCGAAATTTTGGGTCGGATTAGTTTTGTGTGGACATGGTGCGGCAAAGAAGGAATTAAGTTGCGAGATGTAGATGGCTAGGAAGTGATTTTAGAAGTTTGGTTGAAATGAAGAGAAGGAAAGTTGGTGGAAAGTGGTATAAGATGGAGGTGATTTTCGTAAAAGGGGTGTTGTAGTGGAGTCTTGTCCGACGTCTGTCTACCACAAAGTCTAAATCTTAGAGACTGGAGGAAGTTATATTTTGTAGTTGAGATTAAGCTGTGCTTAAGTTAAGTAGGTTGATGAGTGTTGTGGTTCTTCAGTGCGAGTATTCGTGAATGGAAAACTGATTCGGCCGGGAATCCGCGGATCTGTTTGAAAGTCATGGTATCTAAGTAAAGGCGTACATCCGTCTCTATAACTTCTACTATTCTGGGGTTGAGATATTTCAAATTATTTAAATTTGTTATTATATATTTATTTGTTAAAGTATTCATATCGGCTGACTGTACTACAAATCCAGATCATCCTCCCATTATTCTAGGTGAATAAACTCTTAGTTTTATTTTTATATATCTGAGTCTCTCTGCTAATTTCATATTTAATACTTACTTAGTTAAGTTAACTAAGTTAAGATGGGGTCCGCGTCAACGCAAACCGACCTCACGAGTAATATAGAATTTCAAAATTCTTTTAAATATAGTCAGCAGCGGCACCTTTAGTATATAAAAAGTGTTTAGCTTTAAATATTAAATAAATTAATAGATATAGTTAAAAAAAAAAAGAATGAATGAATGAAAATTGAATTTGAAACTGTATCTGGAGTTTTGTATTCCCCTTTAATACACAAACTATTCATCAATTTTATTTGCTAAATTATCCGTGTGTATTCCTGTGTGTATTTAAAGAGTAATGTGTAAAGACAGTCATTACAGAGCTTTCCTCAACTAAAAATAAATCACATTTTTCCCCTCGATGATCAATCTATGTCTTATTACTATATCTATGCTACCTACAAGGCAACAATCAAGTTTAACTTTGTTTTTTATCACATTCCCGTCATCCATACAATTTAGGATATTGTGAAAACACTGAAAGATTTTTGTTTATCAGTTGACACATTCTCTATTATCTGCAAAATGTAACTCTGTAGCCCTTGGAAGATCGATTCTACAACCTTCTAGTTAATAGCATGTGGCGCTAACCATCTGAGCTAATGGGCCACGGAATAACTTTCTACATTTACTTTTGTGTCTTCAAAGTTAATCATTTCAGAAATTTATATATTTTAATTAATTTCAAACGAAACTAAACAAAAAATCGGTAATCGGGCTTCAAGGTGCATTAAGTAAAGTCAAAACGGACATCCATACGAAATTATGTAGCTCTGCAATCATCTGTTTGCTTATAAAGCGACAGACACACACACTCAAACACACATATCTTCATTTATTATATGTAGAGATAAAGCTCTGTATTCATCGGTTTAGCAATAATAAACTTTTACAATCTTAATTTAGCATTACGATAGGAACACTTTTGCAAATAATTCCTTTTTTAATTTAAGCAGCTTAATTGCCAACCCTCCGACTTAATTCCTCCAACTTTTTTCTTAAAGCGATCCTCGGTTTGTTTAATTACGAAATTTTCGCTAAAATATAAAGCGAATATTTCTAATACAATATATATATATATATATGTATATACATACATACATACATATATATATATATATATATATTGGCATTAAAAAATCCGGTAAGTTGGCAAGTATGAAGCAGCAATAAACTATCAACAGGGACAACGTGAAACTATAAATAACGCAAGTCTGCAACCAAAGAGCTTCATAAGGTGTTTTAACTGTTTCTTATGGGTACTCACACAAACCGAAAAATGCAGCAAACTATGTTCTACCACATCAATTATTTTTCCATGACTTATAATTTTAGTTCAGTTTTCCATGAAGCCATGAAATTTGGTATCCTTTTTGTTGACCATAAAAACCATATTTATTAGTTATGTCTTACTTTAAAATAATATTTATAAAACTTAATCTATAATTAATACAGAATAAAAAGAAAATAGAGAGATGCAGGGATGGATGGATGGTTGGGTTTTACGTCGCACTAAAGCTGCGCAGATGGGCAATTGGCGACGGTCTGGGACGCACCCGTAGAAGTGGTCCGGAGACATGCCATCACAATTTTGATCCTCCACGGAAGGGATGACTCTCCCGCTTCGGTCACACCCAGAGGTATAAATTTTGATGGGAACATGGAGGACATTGCGGCCACGACAGATTTTACGTGCACCAGCCACCATTAGTGTACACGACAGTCTTCGGCCGGCTCGAGTACCGAACCCGCAATCTTCCAATTTCAAAGCCAGTGCTCTACCGACTGGGCTACCGCGGCCCTCCACGATATAGTTATAAACATACTTTTTCTCTAACTTTATATTAGAAGGATTTTAGGCCAACAAGAGCCACTAAGGAGAAAGTAATGTTAAGTGAATACGAATGGTTATTGGAGTTTTGAGAAATGAAGCTTGGAGGTTCGTAACTTCGAGGTGAATAAATATAGTAGGGGAGTAGGATACGGTGGTGTTTTTAGCAGTGGATGAAATCGCTGATAGTATGATATAACTTTGTTGGCGGAGTTAAAGCAATAGATAGAGTGTTATATTGTCGGAGGTCTGGTTAATTTGAAAATGTGTTGTTGGAGATTAATGTTAGTGAAGGGACAGGATAGGAATCTTCTTTTCATTATACGAGGTGGTGTAATCTAGGGGATCTACGGAGAGCAGCGTTTATCAGTTTTGAACTCAGCTAGTTATTCGTCCGGTGTGAGATAAAACTTTTATATTTTTCTATGTTATTTATTTATTTAACTATTGATTGAGTTCCGGGTAAAAAGTCATTCCTTCCTGTACTTTAAAGTTTATATAAAAGCTTTATTTATATTTTACATTTGAGTCTTGTGCTGAACAATTATTCAATTAGTTAAGAGATAGAGTCTTGAGCAGTTAATGCCGGGGTCCAGATTCCACAGAGTTATCATAAAGTATATCCCGTAATTTTAAACATCCTATTCTTCTTGGCGAAAAGATGTTTAACTGTAGTTTTATTTCAAAATCCACTTTATCTAATTATAATTATTTATCTTGTAAATGCAATGATCATTCTTTCAGTCAGGGATCATGTTCATATTATTACTTGTAACCTCAATATTCTTATTGATATCTAATTAAATATATGTATGTATGAAGTATGGCATTAAATTTCGACTTCCCTCTATAAAATTAATATTCTTTTAAATAATAAACAGTTTTCTTACGACATAAATTTATTTATTATATAAAATTTCCATAACATATAATAAACTAATAGCTTATTTTAATCAATGTAAATATTTATAGTTATTAACATTTACAAATGGATTGTATTTTAATTATTCAAATTTCGAAATTTATATTTAAAAAAAAAAATCTGTTTATAAAAGCTCTTTAAAATTATTTTCTGGTATGTTATGTTAATAAAACGCCAAATAATTAGGCAATAATATCTAAATACTATTATCATTCTCTTTCAAATACATTTATGTGCATATATGAAAATCGTCAAGGTAGACTCCTCTCCCATGCAGGAAATGAAAATTTTCAGAAGTTTCTCAAAAGATGTAGGTATTAGGCCTGAAAAAAACATCCTTAGCACACAACTTCTCAAAGATGAAAGCATAAAAATTAGACAGTAACCAACTCCAAAATAAAATACATTAATAACGTAAATTGATATAAGAAAATACATTAATGTAAATATATATAAGTATATATACTCTATAACAAAAAAAAAAAAAAAAAAGGCACCAAGAATGAATAATACAAATTGGACACAAATTGACATGCATACAGATTTCGATGGAAAATGCAAAATTTTAAATTTGGCTGCCATAGAATGAGCATGTGACGCTGCATCTTAAATGTGCAATTAGCAGAATATTAAAAGGAGAAATTTTGATTCCAGGTCATAAGTTCTTTGAGAATTTTATTTCATCTCCTCAGATACACAGTAACTATGCCTCGCATACAGGTGCGCAAACAATATGCGTAGATGTCAGCATTTGAGAGACGTGTGTAGTGGGCTCAAAGAAGCCGGTTGGTCTAATTTGCCAACTGTTTGACAATTGGATAGGAGCGATGCCACTGTTAGGTGGTATTGGCAGGAATAGGTGAACCATGGCCGAACACAGCATCAGGGAGGAAGCGGTCGGCCTATAGAGAGGATAGAACGTGAGAATCTATCAATCATCAGAGCGGTACTCAAAGCCTCAAATTCATCATTATCATCGATCCTACAGTCGGTAACAAAAGTGCCCGAACACTAGAAAAAATTCCTATACAAAATAAAATACGGTTAATACAGTTCTGCTAAATATATCCGTGTCGAATCCTGCTCTTAGACTGACCAAGAACAGGATTCGACAAGGATTTATTAAACAAAACAGTATTAAGTGTACTTTTTTCATATATGAATTTTTGCTAGTGCTCGGACACATTTGTTACCGACTGTACGTGCAAATGGTACTTCAGTGACTTCAAAGACCGTTAATAAGCAGAGAAATGGGGTTGAGCTCACGGAGCTCCTTGTGTGAATAACTATTAAACTTTTATACCAACAAGCAAGTTTGCAGTTATATCGAGATCGTTCAAGCTGGAATGTTACTGAATGAAGCAGAATTGTATTCAGTGATGAGTCCCACTCCCATTTGAACCCCGATGACCAGTGAAGACGCGTCTGGAGACGCCCCGAAAAAGGGGGGAATTCTAACCTGATTGTCGCCAGTAACAATAAGGAGTAATAGTCTGGGGTGTAATTTCATTTAATGACAAGCTCCCTTTGGTTGTCATCCAGGGCCTCTTTACAACTGAGGGAACACTGAGGATATTGCAGTCACGACATATTTTATATGCACCAGCCACCATTAATGTACACGACGGTCTTGGGCCGGCTCGAGTACCGAACCCGCAATCTTCCAATTACGAGGCCGGCGCTCTACCGACTGGGCTACTGCGACCCAGGAGAGAGATGGAGGGAGGGCAGTGGAAGAGTTGAATGCGAAAGAGTGTTCGGAAGGGCATCAAAAAGAAGAAATATTTTATAGACAGAAATAGTGAACGCAGAGTGTTAAATAAATTACGAAAGAATTGTTTTTTAAGCGTGAGAAAGTTAAATGATACATGTTTAGTGAAATGTTATGAAATTAGCGATTTTGTATTGTAAAACCTTATTATTTTGAAGAAGAAAAAAATCCGTGATTGGTAGAAGTAGATGTCAATGTTTGGATTTATCATCCCCGAAAACATATAGTCAGCCATTTGCAAAAGTTTAAGACCAGTAGCCGATTTTCAGTATATAATTGCACAGATTATTGCGTCATCTCATGTGCTGATTGCATCAGACACATTCTACTGCTATAAATAAAGGTGCCCGGCATGTTTATCCCAAGTTGTTTATTGGATTTTGTCGAAGACAGTGCTGTTATGTAATTATTGTAATGGGTAAAAAAATCTTCACTTACTGTTATAAAAACGTCAGAAATATTGACCCTGCATGAAAATGGATTTTCTGCACGTCAAATAAATTTGAAGGTAAATGTGAGCAAGGCAGCTGTGTATCAAGCTATTAGTAAATTTAAAATTTCGGTAAAATTTGTGGACTTTAAAAGAAGCGGTGCACGTGATGATCATGTGATAAGAAGGACGGTCGTACGAGCTCCAAGAACCTCCTGCAATACGATTAGACATTCTCTGGCTGCAAAAGTCTCCAACGTCAGTTTGAGTACTATTTCAAGATGTTTGGCCAAAGATATTGGTTTATCATCCCAAAAACCTGAGAGGAAACCTCGACTTATTCCAAGTATGAAAAAGAAACGACACTTAAGGTCCACAATTTTACCCGAAATTTTAAATTTACTAATAGCTTGATGCACAGCTATCTTACTCACATTTACCTTCTAACTTATTTGTCGTTTAGAAAATCCAATTTTATACAGGGTCAATATTTCTGATCTTTTTGCAACAGTAAGTGCAGGTTTTTTTTACCCATTACAATAATTACATACAACAGCACTGACTAAGACAAAATCCAATAAACAACTGGTAATAAACGTTGCGCAAATTATGCAGTGTGTTAAAATACTGAAAATAGGCTACTGGTCTTAAACTTTTGCAAATTTTCTTATCTAAAATATTTCATTTAATTAAAAAAAAATGTATATGTACCTGTTTAATTTATCGTAGCTATCAATAATAAATCTCTGTTAGATAACGTTACGGGGTATTTATTACACTTTAAATTAAACGTTTCTATTGCAAAAAAAAAGAAAACTCCTTTACTGATGCTCCCAGAATGTTGAGCGCTATAGATACATTAAACAATCAATACAAGCAGTAAAGTTTCAGATTTGTTTTTTTTTTATTGTGAAGATTTATTTCAAGAAACAAAATAAAAGTCATCAAGGAGACATTAAAATTGACGACGCATGACTATCTTGACATGTGAGACTTATTTAGTAATCAAATGCTTCCCAGTAAGAAAATTACTTCCACTATAAAAGCGAACCAAAAATTTCAATTTAGATTTTTCAAAATATTCTCATTTTTCATATTCTCTTGAGTTCCTTCATGAATGTATGATTCCGCCAAGACTTAATTCTAATGATAATCATTTAAATAAACGTTTTCTGAAAAGATTGAAAGTTTTCCTTAATGAAATAACTTATTAATGAAATAAATGAACAATTTAACGAATAAATGAATTTAATATAAATATTCATTAAAGGGGTTCACGAAGCTAAGTAAACATGGATTTAAAGCATTGTTTTCACTAAATCTCTATTTCAGAGTCTAGCTTTTGCTCTTATTCAGGTAGGATGTACTTTGTGCGCATTCTAATGGAAGACGATATAGTTTTTAGCAGCCTGTTCTGTACATTTTGATGGTATTTTAAATAAGTTTTATTCCCAATACATTTTGTGAGTAGATTTTAAAACGTCTATAAATATATTGTTTGAAGTATTTTTTTTCTTTTTTGCATTTATAAAATGGAAGAATAGGACAAAATTTGTATAAATGCGCACGATCCTTATTTTTCATAAATTATCGTGAAAGTAAAATGAACTGTGAACGAACAATAAACTACATGATACGAACAATAAACTATAAAAACATTTTTTTTCGCATATGTAGGAGCATCAATTCTACCCTGGGGGGGGAGGGGGGGAGTGAAATATTTCAATATGAGTATTTTCCAAAAGAACTCGCCAACGCCTATAATAACAAATGTTTGAAACATAGATCTGTGATAATTTAAATTGTTGATTTTTTTTTATTTATTTAATATATATAAATATGTATTTCTTTCGGTATTGTCTGCAGGGCATAAAATTGCCTTATTTAGTGTTTTACTCTTCCGAGATAAAAATCGTCTGCATTTATTATGGGAAATAATTTTAATAAATAATTTGTACTGCATTTATCTGTTTTGAAAAATAAAGAAGAAAATTTTGAGAGGGCTACAATATACACTCCTGCTCAAAAGTTTAGCAAGATTTGCAAACGGTCGGTTTTTTTCAATTTAAAAACTTATCTCTCGATGAAATGTTTTCAGACAATGGCAATTTAAAGAACCATGTCTATTTCATATTTTACAGTGAAGATTGGTTTAAGAAAACATTTAGGGGGCCGGTGACAAATTTAGAAAAATCAATTATGTTTGTGATCACCCTGTATATGTAAGTAAACGAAATGATCTGTAACTTTAGGATATTGTTGCGTACTTGAGGGTTCGTGATTTGTCCGAGAATGAAATGAGAAACTTACAGAAATTCAGTAATTTATTCACAGAAAATTCCAGAAAAATACAGGCCTATAAACCAAGTATCAGCTTCAATTCAACCAGTAAACACAGCTTAAACAAAAGCTGTCAATAGCAAATCCACAGTACAAACTGTATAGCAATAACACATAAAGCAAGTCTCTTTCAAAAAGGCTCAAAGCAATGCAACAATGGCAGAAACTGATCTCAGACTACTGACTGACTTGCCTTGGCGAGAAAGCGCTCGTTATATACTGTTTCATCGAATCCAGACTTTTCGAGAAAGCTCTAGAAAGTGGTCAACCAATCAACTTACAGCTTCCATATTTGGTATATCCCTAATTAGGATTTTCTCGCCAAGGTCACCAAAAAATCGCCAATGAGGAGAAAAGTCGCCAAATTTGGCGCCAAATCCATTACCTGCCTTATTGGAGCTTTTTAATGCCATTTTAAGGGAAAATTAGGCTATTTTAATGCAAGACGACTAGAAATGCACAAAATTAGCATTTTATCAACTAACTAAGCCTCTTTGAAAGAATTTACACAAAAATAAACACATTTATTTACAATTTTCTAACAATATGTTAATATAGATTCAGTTCAATTTGTGGACGAATTTGTGTGACGATAGTATATTAAATAACAGAGATATAAGCTTTTAGTTTAAAACTAAAAAAAAGAAAAAAAATCCGCATGTTTTTTATTTATTATACACAGAGTGTTTTAAGAAAATTTTTCCAACTTTCAGATAAGTTGGAAAAACACTTTTGAAACAATATACTGCAATCAGAATATAAATATCCTTAATATCTCATGAAATATGAGCATTTTCATGAAAAATGTTTTTACCGCACATGTGCAAAAGATATATATATATATATATATATATATTTAATTATTATTACATAGACTGAAAACTAGATATATTGAGCAACTTTTGTCAAAAGTGCATTTGAATAGAGTAAAAATTAAGCAAATTATACGAAAAAGAACGAGCTAGATTTGAGATATTTTCCGAAAGTTGAAATTTCTTAAGGTGTTTTTCGCATGCCGCGTAATTAATTTAAAGATCTAATTATTTTAACCAGTTAGCAAAAGTTCTTTTTTGTGAAAAGGCCCTTGTAAGCTTGTAACTCTAACATATTTGTGTTTATTTACTAAGATTTGTGAGATGATAAGAGATTTTTCACAAAAAAGAACTTTTGCTAAGTGATTAAAATAATTGGATCATTAAATTAATTAAACAGTATGAGAAAAACCCCTTAAGAAATTTCACCTCTTGGAAAATATCTAAAATATAGCTCATTCTTTTCCGTATAATTTGCTTAATTTTTACTTCATTCAAATGCACTTCGGAAAAAGTTGCCCAATATATCTGGCTTTCAACCTATGCAATTAATAAATAAATATATGAACACTCTTATAAAAAATCGAATAAATATGAACACTCTTATAAAAAACGTTTTCACTGCGCATGTGCGAAAGATATATATATATATATATATATATATATATATATATCTTTCGCACATGCGCAGTGAAAACGTTTTTTATAAGAGTGTTCATATTTCATGACCTATTTCAGATATTTGTATTCCAATTACAGTATCTTGTTTTAAAATTGTCTTTCCAAGTTATGTGAAAGTGGGAATCATTTTCGTTTAAAACTCTGTATATTATAAATAAAAAACATGCTAATTTGTTTTGGAGTTTAAAAATAAATCCTTCTATCTCCGTTATTTAATATACTATCGTCACACAAATTCTTCCACAAATTAAACTGGGTCTGTATTAATATATGCTAAAGTTACAGTTCATTCCGTTCGGTTAACGATACAGGGTGATCACAAACATTATTGATTTTGCTCAATTTGTTTCCGGCCCACTAAATGTTTTCTTAAACCAATCTTCACTGAAAAACATCAAGAAGACCCAGTTCTTTAAATACCCAATGTTCGAAAGCATTACATCGAGAGATAAGATTTTAAATTGAATAAAACTGATCTTTTGCAAATCTTGCTAACCTTTCGAGCAGGAGTGTTGTAGTTTTTAAAAGTTATAATTTCGATTGTCTTTAATATTAATTCCATTATTTACATTTTACCTTTTTTTATTTTTTTTCCATTTTCTGGGCTAACATCTATATTTTTGAATCAGTCAGGGAAATGCTTGTATAAAATGAAATATATATATATATATACATATGTACGAAATACTTACGAAATATTTAACAAAATAATTTTAAGGCAATTGCACATACGAAATATTCGAATAAATTTAATTTGAAATTTATTGGTGCTATTTGGAATCTGAAGAAAACTACAAAGTAGAATGAGAAACAAACTGTGATAAAGTTTATCTTTAATTTAAATCATTATTACTTGCCTTGAATTTTTACTTTCCTACCTGCATCCTTAGAGGAATGATATAAGAGATGATATGTCACGGACATAGTACAATCCTCTTTCTACCTTCATGGTCACGGACGAAATACGAAGCCAAAATCGTAACCGCAGGAAAACCGAAGCATTCTCATGTTTAGTATTGCATTATTCAGGGAAATGTTTGTATTCCATAGGGAAATATTTTGTTACAAGGGGAATTTCATAGGGAAATTAAGGATGTGAAATTAATGGAAGTGGGAAGCAATCGATGATTTAGCCTCTAACTGAAAAATACGATAAGGTCTATTGCTCACTGCGTAGTTCTAATACTATTTAAACCTACTCAAGATCAACCTTCTATTTTTTCATTTTCTATGGAGCTGTTTGTCCTTCAATGGTTCCTCGTATTGAGTGTCTAAAATGATAAATGTGTCATTTCCATTTGGGTCGCTATAATTTAGTATTAAGAGCAGTTTTGTGTTTTAATTCATAAGACAAATATTTCGGAGCTAAACATAAATATTCATCTAAACCCGGATTTCGACATTTTAAAACACTGTGATTTACTTGTTAGAAACCTAATTTATATAGCAACATATTTCATTTTGCAATAACAATCAGAGATATCTTTCATTGGTTTTGGTGATTATTAATTTTTAATGGTGAAATATAACGGTAAATATTAATGGTGAAATATAATTTTTTCTCATTTTCAACAAATTAAAAAAAAAAAAAAAAAAAAAAAAATCGAGAATCTGATTTTTCATTCCATAAAGCATTGTCTTAGTGAGTAATTTGCTCACTAAGTACTTTATTGCAAAAAACACACCACAATTTTGAAATATTTTTATCGTCAATCCCACTAAAAATCATCGTGAGATAATCTTAAAAATATTCTATTTTCTATAGAAGTATTAAAAATATCTGAATAAATTTTGCAGATTTAGATTTATCACCAAAATAACCACAGTTTTTTTTTTTTTTTTTTTTTTTACGACGCTTTATGGGCATTATAACGATTTTGTTTCATCATTAAAATAACTTCAGATTTTTTGAAGATATAACACGAACACTTTCATTATTTTATGTTAGAGCAAAAAGTTAAAATTAAATCTACAAAATATTTGTAGAACTTTTGTCGGCATTTTGAATTATAAACTGCTTAGTAAGTGTTTGTGCATGGAATGTGTGGTGTGTGAATTATGATAATCCATTTCTTTGCTTTTATTAAAATTTAGATAAATATAAAACAACGACCATATGTTTTGCTTCAAGCTCCTGCAATGGAATTCATTCAAGTTTAGAGAATTACAACTCAACTCGAAGATGTGACGAGGTAAAAATAAAAAATGTTCGTTTGCATTATATACAGGCGGTGTGCTGGCGTTAGGGATAGCTATAATGGCGATTAGAGTGGTTGCTCGATTGCATTTTGTTAAAAATATCTTGTGTTTCATGTGTTGTGTTATTTTCTTACAGTATTTTGAACGATAAATGTTGAATATAATAAGTAATAACCATAAATATTTGCAATGTTTTCAAAAAACAGCTAAAAGAAAGCACCAAAATTTAGGGTTATACATTTGTTGATCAAGAATGTTTTACTTGGAATAATTAAAATGTGTAATTCGGTAATAGATTGGGTAGTTAGGATAGATTCGGTAATAGCATAGATTTATGCATTTCACCAAACTTAAGTCGGAAATGACAAATATACTAAACATATCATGTTCATGTTACTGTTTAAATGATGTGCAAAATTGCTGTTTTTTAAGTTAACGATTTGCTTTGTTTTCTTTTTTAAATATTTATATCACTGAGAATGAAATCTAAAGTTTCTCCTTAATGTTGGAAAGTAAATATTAATTACACATGTTTTCATAAAATGTAGTATTTAATATATAAATATATTTAATGCTCATAAATATGCAAATAAAAGCAATTTTCATTTATAACTAATACATATATATTTAGAATTAAAATAAAAGGAAAAATGCATATACAAATATTTTTATAATAAATGACGAAAGGAAATCAATGCTTTTAAGAAATTAGTTTTCGGATTTCGAGGTACAATGCCGCCCGAAGTTGAAAATTGGTATAACATCATATTCAAAAATTTATATATTTAAAAGCTGATTTTATTTTTTGCTTCATTTTAAAGAAGTTAATAGATAAAAACATAAAGTAGTTACAGATTGCATTTTGAGTATGATTTTTTTTTGTTTTTTGTGAAACAAATGTTTAAAAAAATTTCCTTTTAGCGATTCGCAAAAATTAGCAATTATTGGTAAGTTTTATTGTAAATATACAGTAAAAAGTTTAAAATGTGTTTACTTTGAATGAATAAAATGTTCCTTTTGTGCATTGAAGTATAAGTATGTAGAATACGGGGCTTTTGATGGAAATTTTTAAGAAATTAGTTTTCGGATTTCGCGGTACAATGTCGTCCGAACGTGAAAACTCATATAATCTCATATTCAAAACTTTATATAATTAAAAGATTTATTTATTTATTTATTTATTTTGCTTCATTTTAAAGAATGTAATAGATAAAAGCATAAAGTAGTAACAGAATGCTTTTTGAGTATGATTTTTTAGTTTTTAGTGAAACAAATGTGAAAAAAAATTTCCTCTTATCACTTCGCAAAAACTAGCAATTATTGGTAAGTTTTATTGTAAATATACAGTAAAAGGTTTGAAAATGTTTTCATTTCAGATGAATTTCATGTTCCTTTTGCGCATTAAAATATAAATAAGCAAAATATGTTGCTTTTTATGAAAAGTTTTAAGAAATTAGGTTTCACATTTCGAGGTATGATGTCAATCGAACGCAAAAACTCATATAAGCTCATATTCAAAAAAATACATTTAAAAACTTTTTTTTTTTTTTTTTTTGCTGCATTTTAAAGAAAATAATAGATAAAAGTATAAAGTAAATATAAATTGTATTTTGAGTATGTTTTTTTTTTTTTTTTTTTTTTTTTTTTTTTTTTTTTGTGAAACAAATGTGAAAAAAAATTTCCTTTTAGCGCTTCGCAAAATTAGCAAATATTGGTAAGTTTTATTGTAAATATACAGTAAAAGGTTTGAAAATGTTTTCATTTCAGATGAATTCCATGTTCCTTTTGTGCATTGAACTATAAATAAGTCAAATATGGTGCTTTTTATAAAAAATTTTAACAAATTAGGTTTCACATTTCGAGGTACGGTGTCGATCGAACGCAAAAAGTGGTATGAGCTCATATTAAAGAATTTATACATTTAAAAACTTTTTTTTTTTAGCTCCATTTTAAAGAAAATAATGGATAAAAGTATAAAGTAAATATAAATTGCATTTTGAAAATGATTTTTTTGTTTTTGGTGAAACAAATGTGAAAAAAAAAATTACTTTTAGTGCTTTGCAAAAATTAGCAGTTATTGGTAAGTTTTATTGTAAATACAGGGTGATTCAAAAAAACGTGGACAAAATGATATGGTAGATCAGTCATACAACAAGGATCAAACATCGCATAGGAACAGAGGGTCGCAACTGTGATCCGGAGCCGATACAGGGCTTCTAAAATAATACATAACACAAAGAGAAACAACAAGACCATTACAGATCATTTTATTGATAATTACTCACTCACATGCGACTAATGCAAGCCAAATGTTGAGCCTACAGGAGATGCTCAAAGTTTTTGCTAGATGCATCGAGACACGCCTGGCATCTACGTTGCATAGAACGCCGCACCTTCTAAAAGATGCCAGGTGTATCTCGACCACATCCTGCTGCTACAACGACTTCTGGCATTGCAACAGGTGTTTCATACACAAATCCTTTTAAAAATCCCCATAAGAAAAAATCCAAGGGAGACAGTTCTGGTGATCGTGGTGGCTATGCGATTGGTCCACCGCGACTAATCCACCCGCCAGGCAACAAATCGAATGTGTTGGGGAATAGGCATCGGAACATCATTCAGCATTTCTGGCAGAACCTCTTGGAAGAGTGTTAGATAAATGGAACCGTTAAGTCTTTCCGGAAGAATGTACGGACCAAGTAAACAGTCTCATACAATGCCAGCCCACTCGTTAACGGAAAATTTTCGTTGTGCGCCATGCGGACGTGTAGCATGCGGTTTTTCATCCGCCCACTTATGCAGGTTGTGAAAGTTCATCCCACCCTCTAATGAGAACGCAGCCTCATCTGTAAAGAGAACACTTGGTGCGAAGTTTCGGTCTGCAGCACTCTCTTGCTAAAACCACCGCGAAAAATTCATACTATTGTTGTAGTCTCCCGGTTCAAGTGCCTGGACGCGTTCTAAATGATATGGATGTAGTCCTTCTTCGTGTACAGTGCGCCAGACGGTAGCTTTGGGCGATATCGGTCTTTCGGGATCAACTCGTGTACTCGTTGAAGGATTACGCTGGAGTTCTTAAACAACTCTTTCTTCAGCATCAACTGTCCGAGTTATTCGTTAGCGACCAGCATCCGGCTTGAGCACGTCGAACGAGCCAGTTTCACACAATCGTCGATGCAGAGTGGCAAAGAATGAGCGGTTACGCACCTTTATACTAGGATATTTCTCACAATACATTCGCAAGGCATCTCGTCCATTGCAATTGGTCATGCCGTAAATTAAATGCATATCAGCCATTTCGCGGTTCGTGTAACTATCCATGTTCCACCCAACGTGTCCACGGCTCGAGTGAAGACAATCTCCATTTGTTCAGCTTGTGTTTGTATCGATACGTCCTCTCGTGGCTCTAGCGCCCTCTACAGACGTTTGCGACCCTCTGTTCCTATGCGATTTTTGATCCTTGTTGTATGAATGATCTGCCATATCATTTTGTCCACGTTTTTTTATCACCCTGTATACTGTAAGAAGTTTAAAATGTGTTTACTTTAGGTGAATATAATATTCCTTTTGCGCGTTAAAGTATAAGTATGCAGAATAAGGGGCTTTTGATGGACATTTTTAAGAAAATAGTTTTCGGATTCTGCGGTACGATGTCCATCGAACGCAAAAACTCATATAAGCTCATATTCAAATATTTATACATTTAAAATCCTTTTTTTTTTTTTTTTTTTTTTTGATCCATTTTAAAGAAAATAATAGATAAAAGTATAAAGTAAATATAAATTGCATTTTGAGTATTTTTTTTTTTTTTTGTGAAATAAATGTGAAAACAAATTTCCTTTTAACGTTTCCCCAAAATTAGCAATTATTGGTAAGTTTTATTTTATATATACAGTAAAAAGTTTAAAATATTGTTACAAAATTGTAGATAATTGTGTTTATTTTTGTATACATTCTTTCAAAGAGGCTTAATAAGTTGATAAAGTGCTATTTTTGTGCATTTCTAGTCGTTTTACCGTTAAAATAGCCTTATTTTCTCTTAAAAACGCATTAAAAAGCCCCAATAAGGCAGGTAATGGATTTGGCGCTAAATTTGGCGACTTTTTCCCACCTTGGCGGTTTTTTAGCGACCTTGGCGAGAAAATCCTTATTAGGGATATACCAAATATGGAAGCTCTAATCTCATTGGTTGATGAGATACGGAAATTTCTGGAACTTTTCTACAGGGGTATATAAGGAGCGCTTTCTCCCCAAAGCAGTCAGTTCAGTTCAGTTTTAAGCGAGCTTCGCTAGTACTTGCATTGCTTTGAGCCTCTTTGAAAGAGACTCGCTTCAAGAGTTATTGCTATACAGTTTGTACTGTGAATTTGCTATTGACAGCTGTTGTTTAAGCTGTGTTTACTGGTTGAATTGAAGCTGTTACTTGGTTTATAGACCTGTATTTTTGTGGAACTTCCTGTGAATAAATTACTGTATTTTTGTAAGCTTGGCCTTTCATTCTCGGACAATTCACGAACCCCCCATGTACGCAACATGACTGGTGTCAGAAGTGGGATTGTCTGTGAATGGTGATAACTAGAGCTATGGAGCTGGAAATGAAAAATCTTCTAGAAAGCCGAGCTTCCCAGATGAGTGAAATGAAAGATGGACAAAGAGAGATGAAGGAAGGACAAAGAGAGATGAAAGATAGCCTCAGTAAAGAAATGAAGGGAGGACAAAAAGAATTGGAAGCCAGTTTGACGGAAGAAATTAAATCTTATCAATATTAGATGAAGAGAGAGCTTTCAACGGTGAAAGAATCAATAGCGGGTAAATTAACGGTAATGGAAAATAATGGATGGAATAGAAGAGAAAGTTTTGAAGAGAAAGTTTTGAAAATAGAAGAGAGTTTTGATGAGAAAGCTATGAAGATAGAAGAAAATGTTATGAAAGTAGAAAGGAATTTTGAAGAAAGATTTATGAAGATGGAAGAGAATTTCGAGGAGAAAGTTAAAGAAAATTTTGATCAGGAACTGAAAGGAAGGTTTTCAGAGATGGAAGGTAAATTGAAGAGAATAGAAGAAGATCTGGAGAGAAAAGTGGAAGATAAGTTAGAGTCCATGCCCCAGAAAACTGAAAAGAAAGAGAGAAGAATCCAGAATCAGGAATTTATTAAGCTATCCACCTACGACGGCAGTTCCTCCTGGCATGTATATAAGACGCAGTTTTCCATCGTAGCTGAAGCTAACGGCTGGGACTCTACAGCCAAGTCAGTCCACTTAGCAGCAGCATTATGGGGAGTTGCAGCCGAGATACTGAGAAATGTTTCTAAAGAAGAAAGGAACGACTTCGAGGCCCTGACTAGAGCACTGGAGCTACAGTTCGGAGAGAAGTGTTCTAAGGACTATAGTCGCCTCCAGCTAAAATCCCGTTACCAGAAAACGGGCGAAAGTTTGCAAGAGCTGGCAGCGGACATTCGGAGACTGTCACACCTAGCATTCTCAGATTGTCATGCTGACACTCGAAACGACTTAGCTCTTCAGTACTTTATCGATGCTGTTCGTGATCCAGAAATTCAAAAAGCGCTGAGACTTTCCAACATCAGAGACGTAGAATCAGCTTTAGGCTATGCACTTAGGATAGAGGCAGCCCAAGAAACCTCACGTAAAGACCGCCATACCATAACAGCAGTCCCATTAAATGATACACCTGCTGATGAAAATGAAATGAAGAGAAATCTCGCAGAGATCTTAAAGAGATTGCGCAGCCTGGAAAATAATATGGAAATAAAGGATCGGAAGATAAAGTGCTGGGGCTGTGGAGGGGATGGTCATGTGAAGAGGAACTGTCCTGTACGACCAACTAAAGGAAATCACCCGGCTTCACCATCACTGCAGGAAACTAAGAGAAGGCCATCCCGCGGGGCGGAGGTTGCCTGAAATTAAAAAGCCCCAATTTACAGTATTTCATGTTTCATCCATGAGTGGCGGCGATAATGAACTTCACGTTTATGGCCAAGTTAACAACACCACCTGCCGGATGATTCTGGTCACGGGAGCCAACGTGACCATCATTATAACAAATTTGGCTCAAGAACTAAAAGAGAAGATCATTTAGACGCCGCCCTGTGTTAAACTCCAGACTGTGACCGGAGACGAAATCAAAATATATGGAAATATGAACTTGACCATCACTTTTGGGAAAGCCAGTTACCATCATATGGCATATGGGGCTGATATAAGAGATCCTTTAATCATTGGAAATGATTTCCTGAAAAAATTTAACTTTAAATTGGACTTAAAGAATAATGAACTACATTGGAGCTCGGAAGACATCGCTGTGTTCAACACCGAAAATCAAGACATTCATCCAATTTGCCAGATAACAGCCAAGTCTGAAATTTCCATCCCTCCACACACAGAGACAATAGTTTCAGGAACACCTCCTACCAAGCAATACTTCCGCTATAGACTGATTGAATACCCGAATACAGACAATAGTCCAAGAGGATTTCTGGTAGCTTCATCTCTAGTTGATCTCTCAAAGAGTACTATTCTTGTGAGAGTCGCAAACATCAGCGATAAGGTCCGGAATTGAAGAAGGATGAGGTGTTAGCAACCTGCACTCCTGTTACATGCATCAACCGCCCCACGCAATCAACCGAATCCAAGACTTCTGAACAATTAATAACGTAATTACTCGAGAATGCAGAGTTAGGAATGGAACAGAGATGTGCTCCGGAGAAGCTACTCCAAGAATTTAAAGACCTTTTTTCTGGAACACCTGAAGACGTCGGGAGAACGAACATCGCCCAGCTCAGAATTGATACAGGAAATCATCCTCCAATCAAACAATATCCAAGAAGACTTCCATTTGCTAAACAGGAGGAGGTCACTGAACTTCTAAATGAAATGCAGCACAATGACGTCATCGAGCCATCAACGAGTCCTTGGGCCTCTCCCATAATACTGGTGCAAAAAAAGGATGGTTCAACAAGATTTTGCGTGGATTATCGTCGTTTGAATGACATCACGAAGAAAGACAGTTACCCTCTTCCCAGAATTAACGACACATTAGACACACTTGCTGGCAATAAATGGTCCTCGACTTTGGATCTCAAGAGCGGTTACTGGCAAGTAGAATTACATCCTGATGATCGTGAGAAGACTGCATTCACCACGGGACAAGGTCTGTGGCAATTTAAAGTTATGCCATTCGGATTATGTAATGCACTTGCCACCTTCGAACGCCTGATGGAGACAGTACTAAAAGGACTTTCCTATGAAGCCTGTCTGGTGTATTTGGATGATATTATCATTGTGGGGCGCACCTTTGAAGACCATCTACGAAATATTTGATAGGTGCTGGAGAAACTCAGAATGGCAAACCTCAAATTGAATCCAGGCAAGTGTAACTTGTTCCGTCGCAAAGTGAGCTACCTCGGCCATACCATCTCTGCCGAAGGTGTGAGAAATGATCCTGAGAAGATCTCTGCAGTCGAGAACTGGAGTCGCCCTGAAAATGTACACCAACTACGAACTTTCCTGGGGTTATGCACTTACTAGAGGAAGTTTATCAAGAGTTCCTCAAATATTGCCAAACCACTCCATAAGCTGACGGAAGCTAAACAGAAGTTCCTGTGGACAGATGAATGTGAAAAAGCGTTCAAGCGACTTAATGAGGCCTTAACATCTTCGCTTATCTCGACGTATCCACAGCCCGACAGACAGTTCATACTTGATACAGATGCCAGCCATGAGAGTGTCGGTGCTGTTCTGTCGCAGGAAATTGATGGTCAAGAACATGTCATTGCCTATTGGAGTAAATGCCTGTCTAAACCAAAGCGAAATTACTCTACCACTAGGAAGGAGCTACTCGCCATTGTAAAAGCCATAGAACATTTCCGTCATTACCTCTATGGCAGAAGATTCCTGCTCCGGACTGACCATGCATCTTTAACGTGGTTGCTCCAGTTCAAGAACCAGGAAGGACAGATTGCCAAGTGGATACAACGCCTCCAGGAATATGACTTCGAGATACGTCATCGTAAAGGGACTCTAGATGGTAATGCAGATGCCTTGTCATTGAAGCCCTGCTCGGAAAGCTGCAAGTACTGCTCTAGAGCCGAACGGAAATACCTGCCGATAAATCCGGTTTCCTGCCAAGTTACTGTCTCAACACCATCAGAACAAGATCCCGATCCATGGAATGACGAAGAACTTAGATAAGTCCAATTAGAAGATCCTGACATAAAGCCAATATTAGAGCTGAAGGATACGACCAGCAACAGACCTACCTGGCAGGACATTTCCAGATTTAGACCCATTACGAAAAGTTATTGGGCTCTTTGGGATTCTCTTCATATCAGAAACGGCGTATTATGCAGAAAGTGGGAATCTGATGATGGGAAAAGCTTCAGATGGCAGACTGTATTACCAAGATGAAAAATTCCGGAGTTTTAGAACAACTGCATAGTAGCTCTACCGGAGGCCATTTTGGGGTAATGAAGACTCTGCAGAAAGTGCGGGAACGCTTCTACTGGTGCAAGGCAAGGGAGGATGTGGAGAAATGGTGTAAATCCTGTGATGCTTGTGCGACACGTAAAGGCCCGCAGAAACGAAGTCGAGGAAGACTGCAACGGTATAACGTGGGAGCACCATTTGAACGGTTTGCACTCGACAGCATGGGACCTTTGCCACGGACGTCCAATGGAAATAAATACATCCTCGTCGTGATGGACTATTTCACCAAGTGGCCTGAGGCATATCCCATTCCCAATCAAGAGTCATGCACAGTCGCAGAGGTCCTAGTGCAGCAATGGGTGTCAAGGTACGGCACGCCCCTACAACTCCATACCGACCAAGTAGGAACTTTACCTCTGCTGTTTTCAAAGGTCTGTGTCAACTACTCGGCATAGACGAAACCCAGACAACACCCTTACATCCCAGTCGGACAGCATTGTCGAGAGTTTCAACCGTACCATCCTGAATAACCTCTCTCTTCTAGTATCAAGGAACCAGCAAGATTGGGACTTGAAGTTGCCATTGTTCCTGCAGGCTTATCGAAGTGCTGTCCATGAAACCACCGGCTATACTCCAGCCCAGATGCTGTTTGGACGTGAACTTCGTCTCCCATGTGATCTCCTGTTTGGTTGTCCAACCGAAACTCCTTCATCGCCCGAGGAGTACATCCAAGATCTCCAGGCACGATTTCAGGACGTACACAACTTTGCTCGGGAGCGGATTCACATGGCAACAGAGAAAATGAAGACAAGGTACGATCTAAAGGCTACACAACATGAGTTCCAGGAGGGTGACAAGGTCTGGTTGTGGAATCCTGTTCGACGCAAAGGACTCTCTCCCAAGTTACAGTGCAACTGGGACGGGCCTTACACAGTCTTAAAAAGGCTGAATGATGTAGTAGTGCGGAGCACTGAAACACCTTCATCAAAACCGAAGATGGTGCACTATCACAAGCTAGCCAAGTACCACAATTAACGGTAATATTAAAATTTAAAATGTAAATACTGATAAAATTTGCGCATGCGTAATGTATATATTTGTTAATAAATATTTGTATATAAATGTGAATTTTGTAAATATTTCTCATTTGATTTATATTTTTATTTCATCGTTATATGCAACTTAGTTTTTGTATTTTAGATTGTGTCAATTTGTTTAGTTTCGCCTCTTGACCAAGGGTTGCACTGCCCGGGACGTGCAGTCCTTGGGAGGGGGCAGTGTTACAAAATTGTAGATAGTTGTGTTTATTTTTGTATAAATTCTTTCAAATAGGCTTAGTAAGTTGATAAATTGCTAATTTTGTGCATTTCTAGTCATTTTACCGTTAAAATAGCCTTATTTTCCCTTAAAAACGCATTAAAAAGCCCCAATAAGGCAGGTAATGGATTTGGCGCCAAATTTGGCGACATTTTCCCACCTTGGCGATATTTTTTGGCGACCTTGGCGAGAAAATCCTTATTAGGGATATACCAAATATGGAAGCTCTAATCTCAATGGCTAATGAGTTACGGAAATTTCTGGAACTTTCCACACTTTTCTACAGGGGTATATAAGGAGCTCTTTCTCGCCAAGGCAGTCAGTTCAGTTCAGTTTTAAGCCAGCTTCGCTAGTACTTGCATTGCTTTGAGCCTCTTTGAAAGAGACTCGTTTCAAGTGTTATTAATATACAGTTTGTACTGTGAATTTGCTATTGACAGCTGTTGTTTAAGCTGTGTTTACAGGTTGAATTGAAGCTGATACTTGGTTTATAGACCTGTATTTTTCTGGAACTTTCTGTGAATAAATTACTGAATTTTTGTAAGCTTGGCCATTCATTCTCGGATAACTCACAAACCCCCCAAGTACGCAACAATATGTATAATTTATGTGAATATAATGTTCCTTTTGTGCATTGAAGTATAAGTATGCAGAATAAGCGGCTTTTCAAGAAATTAGCTTTCGGATTTCGCGGTACAATTTCGCCGGAACGGGAAAACTGACATAATCTCATATCGAAAAATTTATATATTTAAAGGCTTTTTTTTTTTTTTTTTTTTTTTTTTGGCTTCATTTGAACGAAGGTGACAGATAAAAGCATAAAGTAGTTACAGATTGCATTTTGAGTATGACTTTTTTGTTTTTTGTGACACAAATGTGAAAAAAAATTTCCTTTTAGCGATTTGCAAAAATTAGCAATTATTGGTAAGTTTTATTGTAAATATACAGTAAAAAGTTTAAAATGTGTTTACTTTAGGTGAATATAATGTTCCTTTTGTGCACTGAAGTATAAGTATGCATAATAAGAAGCTTTTGAAGGAAATTTTTAAGAAATTAGTTTTGGGATTTCGCGGTACAATGTCGCGCGAACGTGAAAACTCATATAAGCACATATTCAAAAATTTATATATTGAAAAGCTTTTTTTTTTTTTTTTTTTTTTTTTTTTGCTTGATTTTGAAGAAGGTAATAGATAAAAGAATATAAAGTAATTACAGTTTGAGTGTGATTTTTTTTTGTTTTTTTGTGAAACAAATGTGAAAACAAATTTCCTTTTAGCGCTTCGCAAAAATTAGCAATTAATGGTACGTTTTATTGTAAATATACAGTAAAAGGTTTGAAAAAGTTTTCATTTCAGATGAATTTCATGTTCCTTTTGTGCATTGAAATATAAGTAAGCAAAATATGGTGCTTTTTATGAAAAAAAGTTTTAAGAAATTAGTTTTCACATTTCGAGGTACGATGTCGATCGAACGCAAAAATTCATATAAGCTCATATTGAAAAATTTATAAATTTAAAAACCTTTTTTTTTTTTGCTCCATTGTAAAGAAAATAATAGATAAAAGTATAAAGTAAATATAAATTGCATTTTGAGTATGATTTTTTTTTTTTTTTTTTTGGGGGGGGGGGGGGGGTGGGAAATAAATGTGAAAACAAATTTCCTTTCAACGTTACCCAAAAATTAGCAATTATTGGTAAGTTTTATTGTATATATACAGTAAAAAGTTTAAAATATGTATACTTTAGGTGAATATAATGTTCTTTTTGTGCATTGAAGTATAAGTATGCAGAATAAGGGGCTTTTGATGAAAATGTTTAAGAAATTAGCTTTCGGATTTCGCGGTACAATGTCGCCGGCACGGGAAAACTGATATAATCTCATATCCAAAAAATTATGTATTTAAAAGCTTTTTTTTTTTTTTTTTTTTTTTTTGCTTCATTTTAAAGAAGGTAATACATAAAAGCATAAAGCAGTTACAGATTGCATTTTGAATATGATTTTTTTGTTTTCTGTGAAACAAATGTGAAAAAAAAAATTTCCTTTTAGCACTTCGCAAAAATTAGCAATTATTGGTAAGTTTTATTGTGAATATACAGTAAAAAGTTTAAAATGAGTTTACTTTAGGTGAATATAATGTTCCTTTTGTGCACTGAAGTATAAGTATGCATAATAAGAAGCTTTTGAAGGAAATTTTTAAGAAATTAGTTTTGGGATTTCGCGGTACAGTGTCGCGCGAACGTGAAAACTCATATAAGCACATATTCAAAAATTTATATATTGAAAAGCTTTTTTTTTTTTTTTTTTTTTTTTTGCTTCATTTTGAAGAAGGTAATAGATAAAAGAATATAAAGTAATTACAGTTTGAGTGTGATTTTTTTTGTTTTTTTGTGAAACAAATGTGAAAACAAATTTCCTTTTAGCGCTTCGCAAAAATTAGCAATTAATGGTAAGTTTTATTGTAAATATACAGTAAAAGGTTTGAAAAAGTTTTCATTTCAGATGAATTTCATGTTCCTTTTGTGCATTGAAATATAAGTAAGCAAAATATGGTGCTTTTTATGAAAAAAAGTTTTAAGAAATTAGTTTTCACATTTCGAGGTACGATGTCGATCGAACGCAAAAATTCATATAAGCTCATATTGAAAAATTTATAAATTTAAAAACCTTTTTTTTTTTGCTCCATTGTAAAGAAAATAATAGATAAAAGTATAAAGTAAATATAAATTGCATTTTGAGTATGATTTTTTTTTTTTTTTTTTTTTTTTTTTTTGGGGGGGGGGGGGGAATAAATGTGAAAACAAATTTCCTTTCAACGTTACCCAAAAATTAGCAATTATTGGTAAGTTTTATTGTATATATACAGTAAAAAGTTTAAAATATGTATACTTTAGGTGAATATAATGTTCTTTTTGTGCATTGAAGTATAAGTATGCAGAATAAGGGGCTTTTGATGAAAATGTTTAAGAAATTAGCTTTCGGATTTCGCGGTACAATGTCGCCGGCACGGGAAAACTGATATAATCTCATATCCAAAAAATTATGTATTTAAAAGCTTTTTTTTTTTTTTTTGCTTCATTTTAAAGAAGGTAATACATAAAAGCATAAAGTAGTTACAGATTGCATTTTGAATATGATTTTTTTGTTTTCTGTGAAACAAATGTGAAAAAAAAATTTCCTTTTAGCACTTCGCAAAAATTAGCAATTATTGGTAAGTTTTATTGTGAATATACAGTAAAAAGTTTAAAATGTGTTTACTTTAGGTGAATATAATGTTCCTTTTGTGCACTGAACTATAAGTATGCAGAATAAGGGGCTTTTGAAGGAAATTTTTAAGAAATTAGTTTTGGGATTTCGCGGTACAATGTCTCCCGAACGTGAAAACTCATATAAGCTCATATTCAAAAATTTATATATTTAAAAGCTTTCTTTTTTTTTTCCTTCATTTTAAAGAAGGTAATAGATAAAAGAATAAAGTAGTTACAGATTGCATTTTGAGCGTGATTTTTTTTTTTTTTTTTTTGGAAACAAATGTGAAAAATATTTCCTTTTATCGCTTCGCAAAAATTAGCAATTATTGGTAAGTTTTATTGTAAATATACAGTAAAAGGTTTGAAAAATTTTTCATTTCAGATGAATTTCATGTTCCTTTTGTGCACTGAAATATAATTAAGTAAAATATGGTGCTTTTTATAAAAATGTTTAACAATTTAGGTTTCACATTTCGAGGTACTGTGTCGATCGAACGTCAAAAACTGATATGAGCTCATATTCAAAAATTTATATATTTAAAAACTTTTTTTGCTCCGTTTTAAAGAAAATAATAAATAGCATTATTAAATAGATATAAATTGGAGTTTTATTAGTTTTTTTTTTTTTTTTTTTTTTTTGTAAATCTACAGTAAACCACTTTCATGTCGTGTGTTGTTTAAGTAAATTACATGTTTCTTTTGTGCACATACATGTATAAATACGCATAATAAGGTTATTTTTATAAAGATCGAAATAAATAAAAGCATTGACATAAGTTTTTAAACAGACACACACACACATACAAAATAGTCTGAATTTTGTAGAAAATGTCTGATAGTAGCATTAAAATAGGGAGTAAAACTCATTTAGAATGATGAATGTCAGTTGTTTGTGATACTTTTTATTAATTTTTTTTTTTTTTTTTTTTTTTTTTACAAAGCTATTTGTGTGGTTGTTTAAGCATTTTTAATATAGTTATATAACTAAATATTTGCTAATAACTATTAATGTTTTTGAAAAATTCTTTCCGTTTTTGTTATGAGTGTAAATAAAATCAGATTTTCTAAGATTTTTTTTTTCTTAAATTTTTAAATTTAGCCTTAAAATATACAAATAAATAAGTTAAATTTTGAATGTATAACTTATTTAACGGCTTTTTAAACGTTTTGATTAACTGATAACTTTTAATTAACTTTACAATTTATATTTTATCTTTTATTGTATAAACATCTGAATTATTCGTCTGTTATTTTTCATAATAGAAAATTTCAAAAAAAGAAAAATTTCATGACAACTAAATTTATATTTTTTTCTGAATTATAAAGCACCGTTTTGAAAAAGCTTTTCTAACTAATATATAAATTGAAAGGATGTTATATAAAAAATAAATTAATTAAAATTTTTATATTATTATTGTTTTATTTATATTTGTTGTAATTCGTTACCATGTAAGTGAAGAATTGCAGATTTTCTGTAGATTTTACTAAAACTTCTTAAAAATATCTTTCTGCAAAATATCTTACGTTATTTGGCCCACTTTTAAGCCTATATATTTTGAAAAAAATCTTAAGATTATATTCTGTAAATTTTCTTCATAAATATGAAGAAAATCTGCACAATATGTAGGCTTAAGAAGTGGGCCAAATAACTTAAGATGTTCTGTAGATTTTTTTTTTTAAAGATTAATTTAAGATTATTTTTAGTGGGGAAACTATAATGACCTTATGATAAGTAGTCAATAACATACAATTTTTGCAAGTTTTCTTCGTTTTTATTACCATTCATTTGAGCTTAAAGGTTAGCCTTCGTCTACAGTCGCGGGTCTTTTTCTTTCTTTCTTTTATTTTTTAATATGAAATACGAAAAAAAAAAAATCTATAAGTAGAGAAAATTATAGCGAACCTTTTCATAATAAATGTGAAAGCAATCTGGATGGATGTTTATCGTGAAAATGAAATTCAGATTATTATGTTCTAATCTTAGATACTATATGAATTTTAAACTTAAAAAAAAGTCTTACATTGCAGCAACCCACAGAAAGAATAATGTGATGGAAAAATCAAAAATACAAATATTCTAATTAGTAAGTGTTACCATTGCTTATAGTTACAAGTCATTTGTATCGTTTTATGATGTTATAGGGTAATCCAAAATACCTGTACTTTTCTTCAATTTGTGGTCAGTAAACATAATTTTACCCATGATTAAATCGAACTGGGAAATGTGAGATTATGAATGTTTTTTGCAAGTCTGAATTCCAAGGACATGCAATTTTTAGAAAATGGAAACAAAAATGTCAAAGTGCAAAAGAAAAAAAAGATCTTGATTACCGACTGAAATTTGTTGTTTTAACAAAACAGTCTTGTTTATTCAGCACATCACTCGCTCATTGGCTGTTGACAGAGATATCTATGAAGTAGCCTCTCGGATTGCCGTAACACTGACGTTTTTGTTAACCGTATTCTGGTGATCATTTGAAAAAAGTTGGTTTGTTTAGTGTACAAATTTATTGTTTAAATGACAAAATAAATAAAGAAATATATCTAAAGCAAAATAATTTTTTTTAACCCCCCCCCCTCCCGCCCCACCGAAAAAAAAAATTCGGTACAGAAGAAATGTCAGATATATCTGCATTTTCAAAGACACTCCTTTTCCTACTTCATTTCTTCTTTTTTGATACGAGTTTATTGATTGCCATTTCCACTACTTTTTCTTTTTTCTTTCTCCTATATTCAATGGAAGAAAGTATTGTATTCGTAAAAGTTTTCGACTGCCGGTTTTGATGGCTTTACACGTTTTGAGAGTTCGGGAACACGATTTGATAATTTTTAGAAACTGTCTGTTTGTATGTCTGTGCATGTGTGTACATTTTGTTACAAATGTAAGTAGGTAAGAAATGAGAGTTCTAGCTCAGCAGGCGGGTGCACCGGTGCACCGGCAAGTCGTGCGGGTGCCACACCACCCCCTGAGGGGTGTGGATGAGTTGGTATTGACCTTGAGACGTCCTCTAACTTAATTGTAAAAGATGATGAGGGTATTAATGAGGAAATTTAATTAAAAAATTTAATGAGTGATTTATTGTAAAAGGTGACGATGGTTTTAAAGCGATGTTTTCAGTAGAATGAAAAAAGCAGGATATTGTTTGTGAGTCATTAGGAAATTAATTAGGGAGTTAATTAAGGAGTTAATTAAGGAGTTAATTAAGAAATTAATTAAGAAATTAATTAAGAAATTAATTAAGAAATTTAAAATATTTAAAAATAAGGAATCAATTGAATTTAAGAATGCGAATATACTATGCAAGAAATAGAGAGGTCTGACGGGGGTTCGAACCCGGCACCTGGCAGTAAAAATATTTCCATAAGACAGTAGTTTTCGAGCGCGAAACCACGGACCTATGGAAATATAGCCTGATGACTGTATCTTAGATATAAATATGTATTTTTCGATTGAATATCATTTAGTGTTCGTCATGTTACCGTCCCGAGAGGAAGGGATTTTCGTGTTCTGCATTTATTTTGTGATGTGTGTTGTCTTTTCGATTCTTTATATTTTTTCTGAAGGTGGGAAGTTTAACGTTGATTTTATTTTAAATTTAAACGATACGGGAAATTTATCCTTTTCAATGTAATGTCTTCACATGCGTGCTGTCATGGAGGAAACTTATCGAGACCCGAAAGCGGTTGCAAGTTTTGGAGGTGTAGATGCCTTACACCGTGCTGCCCGCGGCAAGTTATCAAAGAAAAAAAATTCGAGAATGGTTACAAGGAATAGATGCATATTCACTTCACAAACCGATTCGAAAAAAATTCCCCACGAACCGTGTCATAGTATCCAGAATTAATCAACAGTGGAAAGCAGATTTAGCTGATCTGACGTCTCTTCAAAAGTTTAACGATGGTTTTCGCTACATTTTAACTTGTATAGACATCCTCTCAAAACGAGCGTGGGCGGTTCCTCTGAAATCTAAAAAAGGTGAAGAGATTGTGAAAGCTTTAAAAAGAATTTTCTCTGAACGAAAACCCAACTGTTTGAATACGGATGCAGGAAGGGAGTTTTTGAATAACAAGTTTCAAAATTTTCTCAAAGAGGAAGGTGTGAAATTTTTCAGAACTTTTAACAACACGAAAGCGTCCGTAGTAGAACGATTTAACCGTACTTTAAAACCTAAAATGTGGAAATATTTTACCAGTCGTCGTACTTACTGCGACCTAGACGTGTTAGATCAATTACTTTATAGTTATAACCATACTTATCATTCGAGTATTAAAAGGGCGCCCGCCGAAGTAACTCCGGAAAATGAAAATGACGTGTGGTTTACTCTGTACGGGGATATGGGGAATGAAAAGAGAAAGTCTTGCGTGTTTAAACCGGGAGATACGGTTCGAGTATCCAAACAAAAATTAACCTTTGAAAAAGGATACGAAACTAATTGGACGGAAGAACTCTTCGTCGTGACCGAGTGTGTGCGACGGGAACCGCCCGTCTACCGGATCAAGGATTTGATGAACGAACCTATCTTAGGGACATTTTACGCAGAACTTCAAAAAGTTCAACCTAAAGAAAACTTTGCTATCGAAAAAATCTTAAAAAAGCGAATGAGAAAAGGGCGATTAGAGTATAAAGTGAAACATAAAGGTTATCCTTCTAAATTCGACCAATGGATACTGGCTTCTAATTTATTTCATTTATAAATTGAAACGACATTTATTTTGAGAATCATTCACCAACATGTCTTTCTACGTGACGCTACCTTCGGACAGTTCTTTGAAATTTTACCCAGAAAATAAAATTTCACATTTTATTACGAGATTACCTTCCCCTCTTGATCTGAAAGGTGAATGGGAGGTTGGACTTGTGGAATTGATTTATCCACATATGTGGAGTAATATATTTGACGGTGGAAATGAATACGAATACGATGCAGGTATTGGAACGATGAAAAGAACTAAAATCCCCTTTGGATTTTTTGAAAGCCCTTCAGACATTATTAAATGGATGAACTATCTATCACAGCGTATATTTAGTCTTTTGGTGCTGTGATTAACTTTTTCATTTTTCAAGAAATTATCTTTCGCAATTAAATAAATAATTTAACATGTATAATTAATCTTTTGTGCTATGATTAACTTTTTCCTCCTTTTCAAGAAATTTTCTTTTCCAATTAAACAAATAGCTTAACAGGTGGGGGTGATTAAATAAAAAATGTAAATACAGGTTAAGAAATATGTAAAAATGCTTAGGAAATTAATAAGAATAGTTTGTATATAGATAATCCTAGTGTGAAGGCATCTTTTGTGTATGGGATCAGGATAAGAATTCCATGGGGGAATTTGGGTAAACAAAATATATTCTAGAATGTATGTAGAAAATATGAGATTCTTTGTTCCAGTGTCACGAGTAAAGCATTCATTTTGTTAAGCTGCTTTGGGAAACAGCTGTAAATGCCATCGATCTGGAATGCATATTGCATCTGTATAGTGAAAACTAGTATTCAAAAACCCTTTTTCTCTTTTCCCTTTTTATCGAAGTGAAGCGTGAAACGTGACCTCGAAAAACATGGCTGAAGAAAACAGCTGATAAGCGGGGGGGTCCCCTTTTTCACCCCGTTCTGTGACGTAGCGCAAGAATTACCATATGAGAATCACAGGGGAGGAGTCACGAGCTGTATCTCGTGGTGTTGCTACGCACTCATTCGGCGTAGTGGGTTTGCTGATGTATCATGGGGAGAGGAAGGCGGGGCGACTGCTTTCCCCTCCCGGTTTGGATAAAAAGTGGACATTTTTACTTTTTCAAAAAAAAAAAAAAGAGAAGAGATCTTATCTTTTCGTTTGGGAAGTAGTTAGTGCTTGATCTGATGTAGACTCGCTGATCTTTGGCTGAGTGAGGTCGTAAGATAGCTGTTTTAGAGAGAAGAGATTGGAGGCTGGTCTGTTTTTTCCTCTTGATATCTAGTGGTGGGCTGAAGATAATGATGAAAGGTCGAGAGAATTTTGGTAGTTTTTTATGAGACGGGTTGTATGGAAGGTAGAGCAGCGAGTTGTAAAAGAAGGAAGAAGAAACGAAGAGTGATATGAGAAGGTAGTGAACCGTACGAGCTATGCCGGTGGTGTGTTTTCGAAAAAATTAAGCTGGTGCTAGCGTTGCCCGGTGTTGGTAAAAGGAGAAAGAAAAGGCGGGTCGTAGCTATATTTTTCCCTGAAAGCAAAAGTTGTCGGAGCCCTAATAAAAGAGACGAGTGAGCGTATGGCTGCAAAGGTGGATATATTCGCTGTTCCTGAACGAATGTACCTGTAGTGAAGAAGTATTGATGCTTCCCGATGCATGGCTTTGTCCTTAAAGTGTTTTTGGAAAACACACTCCTCGACGCTCGGCGGAACTGGGGCAGCTAAAAGACCAAATGTTATGTAAGTCAATTAATATATTCATGTCTTTAATATTCCTGCTTCTTGTATCTTGTTGCTTCACTTAAACTGTATTAAGTTTTTTTTTAAAGAAAGTAACTTTGTGTTGGTATGTAAGGACGGATGGTCCAGATCAATACTAGCTTCTGTATCATGATGGTATATTTTCCCCTTATTCTGCTGAAAGTTAAACATAAAGAAATATAGTGTAATTCTACTGTAGTCTAATTAAAAATTTGTATATGTTAAAAACTCAAATTTTAGTGTTTGTGCTCCTTTGTGAAAGTATTGGTTTTTTTATTTAATTGTGTCAGAGAAAACATAACAAGAAAGTTCTTTACTTCTGACTGCGGGTAATGTTTTATCCATTTTTCTGAACTAGAGTTTTGCGATAGAAAAGTTAATAAGTAAAAGTTATTGTTAAGAACACAACGCAATGATAGATTTATTGTTTTTTTTAAGACTATACGATCCACTTACCCTGTTAGTACCAAAGAAAATTATAATTAGTAAATTTAAATATGTTTATTATTAGTTAATAAATTTAATTTACCTTTATTTTGTAAAGTTATTTAATGCAAAAAAAAAAAGGTCAGTATTTTATGTTTTAACTTGAAGTAAATTGACCAATTTAAACCTAATGAATATTATTTTAAAAGTTAAATAGATTTAAATTTAAATTTATAAACTTAGCATAAGAAAAAATTATGATAATATGAATAGTAACTTATTTACAAATAAATCATAAGTATATAAAAACATCATTATGATAAATGATGCCGTGCCCATTTGGTAGTCAGGAGTAATTATTTGTTTCTCTAGCGGTGTAATTTTGGCACCGCACTTTGTCTTAAGAGGTATTCCTAACTAAACGAATTATTTTAGTGTGTACTTTTGTATTTTTTTTTTTTCAAGTCTACTCAGAATATTTTTTTTTCTCTTTTTCTAACTCATGTCTTGTGGAGCCACATTGATGAGGAAAAATGTATGGACCTGTGTTGTGACGAGTGATGATGTATTTCCTTCTGTTTGCCCTGTGGTGAGATCATGAAATTTTTGTTTTGATTTACGTTCTATTTAAGGGTGAGAAATTACTTGTTTATTTTTTTTTTTAATTGGAAAAATTTGCTTACATGTTGTGTGTACAATGAAAATGTATAGAATACATTCTGCTGTTAAGAAGAATTTTGTCAAAAAAGTAATCAATAGGTGTGATAATTAAGTGCAAAATAATTATTTCTTGTTAGAGAAACTGTAATCAGTGAAATTTTTCGGTAGAGGTTTAGGAATATTGGTAAATAAATTTTTTTTAAATCTATGTAAAAAAAAAAAAAAAAAAAAAAAATCATAATTAATGGATTTCCAGAATTCTTCTTACAGCCTATGAATTGCAATTATTTTTTTTATTGATACTCTATTTTTCTTGTGCAAAATCAGGTTTACATATCTTTAAATCTTTCTTGGGATATTCATATTTATACATTCATATGCATTATTTTTTTTAAGTTACTTGTGTCATAAATTGAGTCATAACAAGAAGGATTTTTGGGGTTAAAAATTATATTTTTCGGTGTAAGACAAAATTTAGAAGTTTAGTGTCAGTAATTCATTGGTTTTGAAATTTTGTTTATTTTAAGGCAACTTATGGCTGGATTTACAGGCCAAAAATTTGGAAAAAGAGTTAACTTATAAAGTGTAAATAATTTAAAGTTTTTCTCTCTCAAAAAAAAAAAAAAAAAAAAAAAAAATTCCTTTTTATATTTTGGTATACTGTATCATTATTATATTTCGTGCAGATGGTGAAAAAGAGTTATACATGATATTTAATAAACACAATTGTACATTTGTTTTTCTACACATTGATAATATTTAGATAAGTACTTTGTCAAAATATTTACAAAAAATTTTTTTTTTGCATCTGTATACACACTTAGCTTTAGTACACATACTTACCTTATTTTATATGTATTTTTATGACTCAATTTAAGTAAATTTTTTTTTCCTCTTCTCACTTGCCTTTCTATGCTGCTATATTGTATAACCTTGTTTTCTGCTCCGTATTTGTATTGGCTAGAAAATTGAGTTTGTTAGGAAGAATTGTGTTTTTAAATTTGAAAAGAAACTGAAGGTTTAGCGGTGGCCTTGACGGTCAAGGGGTTAAAAACATTATCTGGTCAATTTAGTGCTAAAAAGTGTTAGGAATTTTTTTTTGTTTCGTTCTGTTTTGCATTTGATTATAGCTGTCAATATGGGGGAAAAACAGGAAACAGGGGTAGAAAATAGCAGTAGTAAGGACGCTTCTCAGCCAAATGGTTCCGTGTACAGGCGTTGGAAAATTCCTTGCTCTCTGTCGCAAGATGTGTTTATACTTTGGGGAATTATCTTTTTAAAGTGTGAATTTTTGTATATACATTGGTATGGGTTAGGAAAAAGGAATTTTTTTTAGTCTATGCCCCCTCTGGCAGATGTAGTCACCAATTTGTTTAAAGTTTAAAATGTCTGGCCTAGATCAAAAATTATGTTCAATTCTGAAAAAAAAAAAAAAAAAAAAAAAAAAAAAAACTGCTTTTGGCAAGGGAAAGTTCAAAATTGTAATTCTTATTTGTGGCCTAGTGCTTTTGGTTTACCTTATTAGTTCGAAATACAGATTTTAAAATTGTTTAGAGTAGCGTTTAACTTAAAATTTTTTAACTTTGAAGCAAAATTCTTGGGAACTTTATTGAAGTTGGAGTGTAGGCGAGCAATGCTCTCTATATATTTTTTTCTGTCACTCTGATTGGGTTCAATTTTTGTTTTTGTTTTTTAAATATTGCTAGGAAAATAGTACTTTTTGTTAGTTTATTCTAAATGCTTAAAGACATGTTTTCGCTTAACTCAAAAATTCTTGTTTTTGGGTTTAGTTATGGCATGTTATCACTATAGATAGAAAAGTTTAATAGTCAAATTTTTTTTTGAGATTCTTTTTGTGTCATGTATTTGCATTTTTTTTTCAATTTTGTTAAAATATTTAGTCCCAAAACCTGTTTACTACCTCTTTACTTTCAAAAATGTATATAGTTGCTTAAAAATTAAAAATTACCCCTTAATTTTCATTGTAATTGCTTAGATCAGGGTGATACAAGGCTGTATGCAATAAATGTTCTAAAGGATTTTCTACCAAAATTCTTGTAATGGGGCTATTTTGGGTGATTAAGATAGTGTTTTTCTAGTAAATTGTTGATTCCCTACATGGTTTTCTTTTAAAAAATACTTGGTAATGAGATAATGTCAAATTTTAAAAGTTAAAAGTCAGAAATTTAATTTTACCCTTTTACGAGTAAAGTGCTGTTTTGTTTTAAAGCTGTGTTGTGATTGTGCTATAAAAGTTTGTTTGATCTTAGTAAATCCTGCTGTGTAAAGGTTGATTTAGAAGTTGTGTAGATAGTGTTATAAATGTTTTGCTGCAGTTTGAGAGCAGTTTATGGGATAAATGCAGGAAAGTTGATGTTTTTTTTAAGCTACCTAGGGTCAAAAATTGAACTATGAGCTTGAAAATGTTGTTTTCAATATAAATTTAAGGCACTTTATATTGTTAGCTTTTAGTTTGGGTCACTTTAGGATAGAATTTGGCTAAATTGTCTAAGTAAATGCTTTGAAGTAGAATTTGATTAAGGAATTGGGTAAGTGTGAGTACTTCTGTGCTCCTTTAAGTAAAGATTTCTGAGGGTATATGTGTTTAAAATTGAAATTTTAGGTGGCAAACTGTTGTAAAAGTTTTTTTTAGATTCCAGTCTAATATTTTAATAAATCTCAAGTTAATTTTATGTTGGTTTAGGTGTTAAAGTGTAATTTCAGTCCTTTTTGGGGTGGAAAATGTTTTACAACATTTTTCGCAAATTCCAGTAAAAAATTGTAGTAACTTTAACAGTCAGCTCTATGTTTGTTTACATATTTGAGTTAGTATTTGAGGCATGTTTAGGAGGAGTTGTGGCTAACCGGATAATTCTCTGTTATGCTTGCAGATTTATTTAATTCTGCTTTAGTTTATTTATAAAAGAGTTCAAGGTTAGGATTTGCGCTTTGTTCGCTGTATCATTCTCACAAATTCTGTTTTGTTTGGTTAGGCTCTGAGTTGGAATTAGTTTTGTGATTGATGTTTTAGAGTATTGTAGTTGTATTGGAAATTTAGGTACCTTGTGTTTTGTGGAATTGTGTACATTTGCAAAGTATTGATATTTGTTTTTGAGAGGTGTTCCAAAAACTGTGGTTTGCAAATAGGTGTTTCTCTCAGAGTTTGGCCAGATGTACTTGCTCTTGCTACTTATAAATTTTGTAAACAATCATTCAGATTTTAAAAAATCTTTTAAATTTAGGAAAATTTTGTATTTTTTTTATTTAGCAAGCTTCAAAGTATTTTCTCTGCTTTAAACCGTGTTTAATTTCAATGTTTCTCCAAATCTTTTTTTTTTGCATGTCGTTATCTTATCAGTATTGGATTGGTTTCGGTTAAAATTGTATGATAGATTGCTATTTGTTCAAAATCGTGGGTCAGAAATTGTTTTGTGACTAAAAGTTAGGGTTTAGGTATTCTATTACTTTTTATTGGCTAAGGCTCGGTGTTTATTACATCTGCCACAGTGGTAAAAGGTTCTCGATGGTAAAGCTTGAACAAAATTGTAAATATAATTTTTTTTTGTAAATAGTTGTATATTTGTTAGTATATTTTTGCATATCATTCTTTTTTTTTAGTATAACCAGTAGTCGTAATACTTTCGAAAGGGTGCTTTCAGTGGGAAATATTAGGGTAAAAAGTTATGGGGGATAAAAAATATTGGGTCCTGAAGCTGTTGAGCAGGCGGTCAAAAGTTTTTTTTTTTTTTGATATTTTCTCCTTTGCCCTGTATATGAGTAAGGTTCGGCTGTCCTCGAGCAATGTTACAAAAAAAAAAAAAAAAAAAAAAAAATTTAAGTGTAAAAATAGAAAAATGTAAAAAAAAAAAAAAAAAAAAAAAAAAAAAAAAATGTACAATCGGGGCAGCATGTGCACTTACTTAATAATCTATTGTGATATATTTTGTGTAATGTATTTCTGGGCGCACAATTTTATGTCATGGCGTTCTTTTGACTTTAGTAGTACCGTGTGCCAGTCAAAGTGTTTGCATTGTTAGAAATTATCTCGGGGCAGGTCACAACTTTGGGGTAACCATGCATGGTGTTATTTGCATAATGAGCAGAAAGCAAGGTTGGTCAAAATTTGTAAAGTGGTGTATTTAGTGCTTGTCTATATCATCTGCTCAAGACTGTGTTTACTCCAAGAAACTGTGTTATAAGACTGTATGTATAATTCCACACACTTTGAACTGATATTACATTACTTATTTTGGACAATTATTTTGGAACTGCTACAAGATATATATGAACATTTTTATTGTAATAAATATAAACTTTAACACGGAATGTCAGACTTCCGCGTCCAGTAATGAACAATAGTGTATCACATTATATTAAATTTTGGTTGACCTGTGTAATATTTCCTTAGTTATTTTTTTTTTTTTTTCAAAACTGTGTGTTGAAAAATAAGTGCTGAAAGTATGTTATTAAAAGCAATTGTGTATTTCTAGAAAAAAAGCTCAATCATGTAAATTTTTTTTTTGAAGGAATATTTCATTTTTTTTTTTTTTTTTTTGCTGTGCTTTTGATGTATCATGTAAATAGCTGTAACAGTTCGGTCAATATGTGGAGGTTTTCCAAAAAAAAAAAAACAACAGAGGCCAACCCAGTGTTCTCCCCTTTATTTTGATCTAATATTTTGAGGAAAGGAGTATTCCTGTTTTCAGTAAAATATATGTCAGGCGGATGTGTATTCAGTGAATATTGATCTGTAGAGTCTTTAGTATCTTAATAGTAAACTTTTTTTTAAGTTGGCAATCTTTATACAGCAATAGTGTAGCTTGTGTGTTCACACTGTCCTGGTAATGGTAGGGTGTGTGGGAAGAGCGATCGGCTTTCCACAGGCTCGGTAGGAACTGGTGATTAGAGGTTCACATGTCTCGGGTCGATGTTTGATCTGCGGTAATGGGAGTTCTAGTTGCAGGTTGTTGGCCGTTGCAGGGATGGTTTGTTGCAAGTGTGGTTTCTAGTATTTTATTTTACAAAAAAAAATAAATAAATAAATAAATAAATAATAAGTGTCATTATTTAAAAACAACTAGTAGTTTAAAGCTCTCATTTAAAAACTTTTCTTGCTGAATACGCGGACGCTGGTACAATATGTGGTGTTCCTGGATGTGTCTGATTTATTTTTTTTTTTTTTTCTCTGTGACGGGAGGGTAGTTATCACAGCGTATATTTAGTCTTTTGGTGCTGTGATTAACTTTTTCATTTTTCAAGAAATTATCTTTCGCAATTAAATAAATAATTTAACATGTATAATTAATCTTTTGTGCTATGATTAACTTTTTCCTACTTTTCAAGAAATTTTCTTTTCCAATTAAACAAATAGCTTAACAGGTGGGGGTGATTAAATAAAAAATGTAAATACAGGTTAAGAAATATGTAAAAATGCTTAGGAAATTAATAAGAATAGTTTGTATATAGATAATCCTAGTGTGAAGGCATCTTTTGTGTATGGGATCAGGATAAGAATTCCATGGGGGAATTTGGGTAAACAAAATATATTCTAGAAAGTATGTAGAAAATATGAGATTCTTTGTTCCAGTGTCACGAGTAAAGCATTCATTTTGTTAAGCTGCTTTGGGAAACAGCTGTAAATGCCATCGATCTGGAATGCATATTGCATCTGTATAGTGAAAACTAGTATTCAAAAACCCTTTCTCTCTTTTCCCTTTTTATCGAAGTGAAGCGTGAAACGTGACCTCGAAAAACATGGCTGAAGAAAACAGCTGATAAGCGGGGGGGTCCCCTTTTTCACCCCGTTCTGTGACGTGAGCGCAAGAATTACCATATGAGAATCACAGGGGAGGAGTCACGAGCTGTATCTCGTGGTGTTGCTACGCACTCATTCGGCGTAGTGGGTTTGCTGATGTATCATGGGGAGAGGAAGGCGGGGCGACTGCTTTCCCCTCCCGGTTTGGATAAAAAGTGGACATTTTTTGTTTTTCAAAAAAAAAAGAGAAGAGATCTTATCTTTTCGTTTGGGAAGTAGTTAGTGCTTGATCTGATGTAGACTCGCTGGTCTTTGGCTGAGTGAGGTCGTAAGATAGCTGTTTTAGAGAGAAGAGATTGGAGGCTGGTCTGTTTTTTCCTCTTGATATCTAGTGGTGGGCTGAAGATAATGATGAAAGGTCGAGAGAATTTTGGTAGTTTTTTATGAGACGGGTTGTATGGAAGGTAGAGCAGCGAGTTGTAAAAGAAGGAAGAAGAAACGAAGAGTGATATGAGAAGGTAGTGAACCGTACGAGCTATGCCGGTGGTGTGTTTTCGAAAAAATTAAGCTGGTGCTAGCGTTGCCCGGTGTTGGTAAAAGGAGAAAGAAAAGGCGGGTCGTAGCTATATTTTTCCCTGAAAGCAAAAGTTGTCGGAGCCCTAATAAAAGAGACGAGTGAGCGTATGGCTGCAAAGGTGGATATATTCGCTGTTCCTGAACGAATGTACCTGTAGTGAAGAAGTATTGATGCTTCCCGATGCATGGCTTTGTCCTTAAAGTGTTTTTGGAAAACACACTCCTCGACGCTCGGCGGAACTGGGGCAGCTAAAAGACCAAATGTTATGTAAGTCAATTAATATATTCATGTCTTTAATATTCCTGCTTCTTGTATCTTGTTGCTTCACTTAAAATGTATTAAGTTTTTTTTTAAAGAAAGAAACTTTGTGTTGGTATGTAAGGACGGATGGTCCAGATCAATACTAGCTTCTGTATCATGATGGTATATTTTCCCCTTATTCTGCTGAAAGTTAAACATTAAGAAATATAGTGTAATTCTACTGTAGTCTAATTAAAAATTTGTATATGTTAAAAACTCAAATTTTTGTGTTTGTGCTCCTTTGTGAAAGTATTGGTTTTTTTATTTAATTGTGTCAGAGAAAACATAACAAGAAAGTTCTTTACTTCTGACTGCGGGTAATGTTTTAACCATTTTTCTGAACTAGAGTTTTGCGATAGAAAAGTTAATAAGTAAAAGTTATTGTTAAGAACACAACGCAATGATAGATTTATTGTTTTTTTTAAGACTATACGATCCACTTACCCTGTTAGTACCAAAGAAAATTATAATTAGTAAATTTAAATATGTTTATTATTAGTTAATAAATTTAATTTACCTTTATTTTGTAAAGTTATTTAATGCAAAAAAAAAAAAAGGTCAGTATTTTATGTTTTAACTTGAAGTAAATTGACCAATTTAAACCTAATGAATATTATTTTAAAAGTTAAATAGATTTAAATTTAAATTTAAAAACTTAGCATAAGAAAAAATTATAATAATATAGAATAATATAAGTAAAAATAAACTATGATATATCAAGACTTCAACGGTTTAATTCAGATAAGCTACAACAAACATACTAGAAAAGTGAAAATTGGATTCAAACCAACAGCTACTAGAATAAAGTTATTACCGGGACTTGCCGAAACTTTAGGCTTTTATCCGATCGAATTGGCTAACAATGAGGATCCTATACGTGATAGTCCTTTTAAATTCTTTGAAGGGATTAAAGAAGCTGACCCGAATTTCGATTTAAAATTACTTTACATATATTCAGATATAGCAGAACCTCAGATCGTTGGTCATATAGTATCCCCTTTACTTAGAGTAATTACTGTGAAAGGTAAAGATGGTGATATGATTCACGAAATGTTTGACAGACCACACTATGTCCCTCTTTCAAGGAAAAACTTTCAAACAATTGAAACTGTTATAAGGACACACACAGGACGATTGGTGTCATTCGAGCGTGGACAGTTGATCGTGAAACTTCATTTTAGACAAAAGTACCTCTCATAATGTTCGTTCCTTACAAGTGTTGTGCGAAATCTTTTGAAGATTATTACATTCACCAGTCAGGTAGTGGTTTGAACTACTACCAAGGTTCTACATTACAAAAAGGATATGGATTAGGTGGACTGTTTCGATCTCTTTTTCGAGCTGCAGTACCCCTTTTTAAATCAGGTGCGAAGGCGGTTGGTAAACAATTGTTTCATACAGAAAACAATTGTCGTGTTGAACGACCTGTCACGAGGTGAAGATATAAAAAATGTTGCTAAACGTCGGTTGAAAGAAGCTGGAAAAAATTTAACCGACAAATCTGCTACAAAAATGAAAACAATGATTGGTTCAGGACAACGCTATAAAAAGAGAAAGCGATCTAATAAAACCATCATTCGTCCCAAAGTGAAGAGAGCGAAGACACATCTACACCTGTATGAAACAATTGTTTACCAACCGCCTTCGCACCTGATTTAAAAAGGGGTACTGCAGCTCGAAAAAGAGATCGAAACAGTCCACCTAATCCATATCCTTTTTGTAATGTAGAACCTTGGTAGTAGTTCAAACCACTACCTGACTGGTGAATGTAATAATCTTCAAAAGATTTCGCACAACACTTGTAAGGAACGAACATTATGAGAGGTACTTTTGTCAAAATGAAGTTTCACGATCAACTGTCCACGCTCGAATGACACCAATCGTCCTGTGTGTGTCCTTATAACAGTTTCAATTGTTTGAAAGTTTTTCCTTGAAAGAGGGACATACCCAAGTAGCACAAGAACGTTCTTTGAACGTTTAATAACGGTTACAGTAGTTCAAACACCGTGTTTCGTGTCAATAGAACGTTCTATTGTACGTTCAAAAATAGTATTATTTAAAACGTTCTGAAAATGTGTGCTTTGTACCATCTATAACACGTACAATTCTAGTTCTATATAGAACGTTCAACTATATGACCGTCATAACACGTTCTGTAACAGTGTAATTATAACGAACATGACAAAAGGATTTTTAAGTATACTATTGGTAGGCAAACTAGTTTAATCATGAAAATTTTAGACTTCGGTTTTTGAATTTTTTACACGTTTTGTGGTGTGAAGAATCCGAAAATCAAAGGTTGGTATGGTGCCTGTTAATGGGTATCGGTGCCTATTAGTGTGTTAGTCTGTTAGTCCAGGTAAACGAAATCTTAACAACAAATGATTGCAGAGAAATCGGACCAGTTTTAAAATATCACGTATGATATCAATCCTATTCAGAGATTTGCAACATTCTAATTTAAAATCTTCGTCAGTTATTCGAAATTTATAATTTTTTAACATGATAGCGGATAGGGCCTTTTTTATATTTTCAGTTTAACGTTTTGTTAGCACGTCAATGAAGAATGCTCAACTAGAAGTAGTAGCGGTGAAGTGAAAAAAATTACAAAATTTTAAATTGGTGAAAATAAAATTGTGGATATTTTATTTCAAAAATCAATGGACAGAATTTAACGAAATTTGTTATATAATTGGAACTTGCCCTCAATTGGTGTTTTTTTTAATTGCATATGGGATATTTCGCCTGATAGGTGGCGCTGCTACGTAGTGAATCCCACCAGTTATGTGATGGTTATATCTCAACTTCTATAGTGTACAAATTCATAAAACTTGATACACGGGGTGTATGTATAAGGAGGTGTATATACATTTTGAATGTATACATTGGCCAACAGGTGGCGTTACTAATCTGCAATTTAATTACGTTATCTGAAAGGCAATATTTCAGCTCATGTGATTTAAAACAAAACTTAAACTTCTAAATTTTGTAATATACTGAAGTTATATGTGAAATCGATTTTATGTAAAACGTCACTGATGCACATCGGCCAACATGTGGCGTAGCTATGTTGCAATTTAATCCCATAACGGGAACGAAATATCTCAACTTCTGTGATTTATAAATGTTGTAAAAGTTGTACGTAAAATTGCTAGTATATAAAACTCTACTGATTAACTTTGGGTGCTTATCGGACGACAGGTGGCGCTGCCACGTTCCAATTTATAGCAAGCCTATATTTTCTATTTACGGAAAGACTATATCTCAGCTTCTATAATATATATACTCATCAAACCTTGTGTGTGACATACATTTGATATATTGTTGATACAACTTGGTTGTATAACCAGTAATACTCAATGCTTTTTTTTTCTTTATTTTATTTTATTTTATTTTTATTTATTTATTTCTTTATTTATTTTTTTTTGGGGGGGGTATTCATCGGACATCAATTTCTCTCCAAGGAATAAGTATCCATCATTCCCGAGGGAGGAGAAGGGGTGTATGGAAGATTTTTCAATATGTTTACCTTTAAAATGAATGGTTGAACCATCGATTTCTGATGATTTAAAAACAAATTTATCTACTTTTTTATCATTTTTCATAATAATAACAAAAATGAAAATCTTTAGAAAATTATGTTTTCTAAGATTATATTTTCTAGATCTAGCATAAAACTGATTGTATTCTGATTTATGAAAATCGTATGCATTCGCCAGAGGAAAGTATTTAGATAAATAATAAATTTAATAAATAACATGTTCTGTACTGCAAGAGTTTGAATGGGAAAATATGGACGAATGTTTTGTGATGGCCTCAATGTACAAGTTTTAAAAATGTTTAAGATTTGAGTCTAATGGAAATCGTGAACAAAAAAGAAAATCCCGGATGTTATTGAATGAGTAATATAGTGCATGGTCAGCAGAATTGCAGTCACAAAGATTTTCGCGCTTTAATTTGCAGCTGTTGCGGGAAGTCAAACCAAACGGTTTGGCAACTTTATCGCTAATTTGGCTATATTTTCTCCTATCCTTAATTATTTCTTTTCTTTTATGCATTTTCTTATCCTTAGATAAGATAGAGAAAGTATTGCTTTTTGGGTTAAATTTTGAAAACTGCGTTTTTTTAATACTTACGCGTTTTGAGGTCCCCTGACTCCAAATATCAAGTTTTTACGTTTGATCTCTGAGTGTGTATGTGTGTCTTTGTGTATGTCTATGCGTGTGTGCCTGTTATCAGCATAGCTAAAAAACAAATAATTCCAGAATATGAAAACTTAACATTCTAAATCAGTGTCATATAAGGATGCTGCACTTAGCTTTTCGTTGAGATCATGGAAATGGTTCGTGTACAGGGATATCCATAATAATTCAAATACATTAAGTATGTGGGTAAAATTTTTTGCTATTTACAGTTTAACATCTATAGCCTGTACTAAACAAAATGAAATGAACATATATTTTTTATATGCATAAAAGCATGTTTTGTGGAAAATATGGTATGAGAATCGTTCTCCTTTCCTTTACAGGTCTACCCAGGAATAAAAATTTCTTTATACCTATGCAGAGAACAAAATAAAAAAATTTTAAAGTGAAATTTTTAAGGCTTGTTTCGCGCATAATTACACGTTTTGAGGGTCCCTAAATACTAAAATGTAATTTTAAAATGTTAATCTTTGTGTATGTCTGTTATCAGCTAACTTTAGAACATATATTTGCAGACAATTTAAATTTTGTATTTTGAAGTTGATTATGAGGTTGCTACTTAAAATATTTGACTAAGATTAATAAGCTTCAAAAGTGGTGAGATCGAAGTTGATTGAATAATTTCAAATGAACTTTTAAATTTAATATCAACCAAGAATTATTTATAGTAAGTACTATATTTAACCCCCTCACTAAGAGAGTTATTCATCAAAATTTATTTGTTCCTAAAAGTAGTTTGAAATATTTGAAACGTAGATTTATATATAGTACTTGTTACCTTACACCTTAATCCGCAATTTGTGTTTATAGCATTCAAATGCTAGGTAAGAGTAAGAAAAAGTCGGATGAGTGCCACCAGATTATTATTAAAATTTAAATAAAAAACAGTCTTTTTTTTTTTAATATTGATAATATATAATTAACTAGTTAGTTGGCATAGGTGGACTCTGCTCAGTTCCCCATCTTATTTATGTTCTCATATATTTCTAGTGCGAGACATATTATAATCATGTTAAAAGAAATGAATTTCGCCAAAGCTTGATAGAGTGACAGAATGAAATCCCCGCCTAATAGGCTATCCTTCGTTCACTTCGATATATTTATCTTATTCTAATCTATTAATTTATTTTATCAGGGTCAATTCCGTTGTTTAGTTTTCATGCTACTATTTCCAATGCAATAATCCTCAAAATTCATATTTGTATGAAAAATTTACAATTTCGCTATGCTGGTAAAATCGTAAATTACGAATAATTTACGAAATTTTCCTATTAGAATATTTGTATTCAATCATGTTCAAAAAAAATATTATAAATGTAATTTTGAAGTTGTCTAATGTATTTATGATCCTCAAAATGGAAGTTTATGCTCAATTTTACCCCATTCTGTCATTTTAAGTAAATCGTAAATTCCAAATAACTTACAAATTTTTTAAATTGGAAAAATCATAGTCTATGATATTCATGCCAGTATCCTAAATAATATTTCGTAAGTGGTTTGACATCTTTACGATGAAAACATCCCTCAAGATTGACGTTTATGCGAAATTTTGCTCTATCCTGCCATGTTAAGAAATTTGTAAATTTCCAATAACTTACGAAATTTTTATATTGGAAAATTCATAGTCAATAATATTCATGCCAGTATCCTAAATAATATTTCAAAAGTAGTCTGACATCTTTACGATGAAAATATCTCTCAAAATTGACATTTATGTCAAATTTTGTCCTATTCTGCCATGTTAAGAAATTCGTAAATATCCAATGACTTGCGAAATTTTCAAAGTAGCTTATTTATAGTTACTGATGTTCATTCCGGCATCAAAACTATTTTAAAACTGGTCTGACATTTTTACAGTAAAAAGTTTCCATTTAATGCACGTTTAAGTGAATTTTTGTCCTATTCTCCCATGTTAAGAAAATCGTAAATTTCTAATAACTTACAAAGTTTTTAAATTCGAATGTTGTAAATGAATAGGGTTCTTGCCAGTGTCGAAAGTAATACTTTAAAACTGATTTGACCTCTCTGCGACAATTTGTTCTTGAGATATTGTGTACACAGACTAACACACTAACACACTAACCCACTAACAGACACCCTACAGACAGACACCATACAAATTTTGTCATTTTCGGATTCCTCACACCTGAAAACGTGTAAAAAAGTCAAAAAACCGAGGTCGAAAATTTTCACGATACCTAAGTTCCCCATACCTATAGTATGATGGGGAACTAAAAGTAATTTTTATTTCATTATCTATTTATTTATTTATTTGGGTTTGGAAAGGGTCTGATAAATGAAAAAAAAAAATATGTTTTATGATAAATCTATATTAATAAATCTGACTTTTGTCTGTACATTTTTCGTAATTAAAAAATTTTGCGATATCTTGAAGTTCCACACATCATGAGAGCCAAAAATGATTTCAGAAAACTTTCTCTTTCTATATGTGAGTGCATGTGTGTGTCATTGTGTGTATGTTTATAACGCTATTTTTGTCAGGATATTACATGAGAATGGCATCATTTTCCATTAATAAATTGCTTAGCCTCTGAATAAAAAAATTCTAATCTAATAAAGCCTCTGAAAATTAGATACAAAATAATAATACTAATACTTATTATAATAATAGCAATAATAATAAATAAATAAATAAATACAATAAAAATAAAATAAAAATAAAATAAAATAAAAATAAAAAAGCGTAGAAATGCATGCAATTTTTTCTTGTTGTTTTTATTCATTTTCCCCCTTTCTTCATCGAGCCTGACTTTATCGGTTTTCGTCCGGACTGGGCTCAGGCCTTAAACTTTCGGCTCGTGCAGACCTCTGGTATAACATTTTGTATAAAAATGCACAGATTTTTTTAAACTAAGGATTGTGAAATGAATTTTCTTTTGTTCATATAATATTGATAATCATTCAAGAAAACTTTTTATACAATCGGCAGCAAAATTACTGAACACATCCACATTTTTCATATACCATTTTTTTTTTTTTTTTTTTAATAGTTTGACCGTTATTTTTTATCACAAACTTACTTTTCTATGAACAGCATAAGACTAAGACCATGACTCGATAAATATTTACTCAAGAAAACAATAATGTGCACGAAATTTTTATACGATATAAGAGCTATATAAAAAATAACCTATTTTAAACTTTTATTTTCCATATAAAGCTCTAAAGATAGATTTCAGGAGATTTCTTCTTCTTCATTTGAAATCAAGCATATTTTAAGGCATTAACTGTAGGGTTTATCACTAAATTAAACAATATAGTGAAGAAGAGATGGAAACTTTTTTATAAACAATGAGATTCGAATTATTTTTCTCTTTTGTTAATTACGAAATTTATTACTAAAAAATAAATAATTTCTGTATTATACTCGTATCAATAAAAATATAACTATTTTTTCTTTGAGTGACACAACTATAATACAAAATTAGTTACGCTGGGACCATCACAAAACTTTCTTTTATATCATTCTATATGAACAAAGTTAGCTACGATTAGCATTTACAGAATTTTAATCAACTTACCATCATATAAAAAACTTTTTATATATGTAATTTCGTGTAATTTTCAGCAATAGATGCTGAAATGTAGACTGTAGACATCTAGAAATCGTAAAAAGTAATAGCAGCACAACTTGTTTGCCAATTTGTATCCGAATTCAATCAGAATAAATTTTAATAATATATTTTTCACATACCAAGTTTGTGGTATTTAAATGACAAAAGTTGAAATAAAATTTTAACTAAACGGGTAAAACTTCAACGTAGTAGCGCCACCTAACATAGCCGATATGGAAAATTAATTTATTTAACTTTACAATAGCCATCTCACAAACGAAATGTGATGCTTTTAAATATCATAGAAACTGATATACTGCCTTCCCGTTAACAAGATTAAATTGCAGCATAGCAGAAGCACCTGTCGACCGATATGCACCCAAATTGAATCAGCAGAGATTTACATAATGCTGATCTCATATATAACTTTAGTGCATTTATGTATCATACAAGTTCTGATACAACCTTTCCTTATATGGGATCACATTATATCAGCGCCACAAAATGGACAATAATATCTTAAAAGCTAATAAGCACTAATTTACTTCCTGGTCCATTCAAATGTTATGTTACTTTGCGTCAATTGCTTCTAGAGAAACCGCGTCCACATTTATTTATTTCTATTTATTTCTTTATTTTTTAACGAACTCACAGTCATTTTCAAGTGAAAAAAAAAGCCAAATCATACTCAGAAGTCACAAAACGTGTATATTTATCGAAAACCGGAAGTTAAACATTTTCACAAATCTAGTGCTTTTTTCTTATGTAAGTAACAAACATAATAATAATAAACAGTGAAGTGATCATACGTTGTAAATAATCTATGATATTGTAAATTTAGAAGCTGAAACAATAAGAAAAAAATAATAAATAAAGTAGCTAAAAATTTTGTTTTCCTTATTTATTTATTACTTTCTTCTATAATAAAAAGAAGAAAGGTTTGATTCGTAAATATTTTTGGCTCCCGCGTTTCGATAGATTTTTCCCTTTTTAAGATGTTCTAATAAAAAATTGATATTTCTTAGAAAATGCCAGTTTGTCTGTGTGTTTGGACATGTGTGATAAGAATTTTGTGTCATCTCTAGGTCAAAAACTAATGAACAGAATTTCCTGAAAACTTATATTTTGCTCCCCCTTGATATCAGTTAGTGATTATTACCCCCCCCCCCTTTTTTTTTACACATATAACGCTCAACAGGTCGCACTGTCATTTATTTTTTTCAAAATTTTTAATATTACAATAAAGGAAAAAATTTCTTATAAATACACACAATAGGGATTTCTTTAGTTGAACATTGTCAAACTGATTTTTTAAAAAATATTAACGGTGAACAAGACTTTTAACAAGAAGAATAGCAATCCTTCCCCCCTCCTCGGGTGTGTAAATTTTTATAATATTTTTTCAAAATTACTCGTTGATATCTTTTAAAACGAACGGTTGAATCAATTATCTGTGATAATGTAAAACAAAGTTATCGATATTTAAAAAAAAAAAAAAGTTAATATTATTATTATATATATATATATATATTTTATTTTGTTTTTCAATTTTACTGTGTAAAATGTGTGATTTGATCTAAACTATGTGAATTGTATTAGAAAATAAAGAAAAAAATTGTGTGATAGTCACAAGACACTAGTTTAACATTTCCTGTAATTTATTGTAATTGATTCATATAAGCAGGCATGCGATTATTTTAGTTGCGATCAAATTTTTATATTTTACTTCATAATAAACGTCAATTATTTTGCAAAATATTATTAAATAGATACGCAATAACACGTAATATTAAAAAAAAAAAAAAAAAATCTGAATAAAAATCTTGAGTTTTGTATTTCTCACAAAAATAATAAATATAATTAAATTAAATTCCTTTTCAATTAATAATATAAAAGTGATATACATTTTGCTGAATCTTGAATCTTAAAAAAAAAAAAAAAAAAAAAAAAAAAAAAAACGAAAAAATTCGCCAAACTGTGAAATTTTTATTGGGTTTGCCAGTTATGACAACGGAAGCACTTGGACTCCAAGGTCCAAGATAGATAACGGTAACTTTTTCTGTCATTATTTTCATTGCGTGTGGTTTGAGAATTGAGATTTCTTCCTGACATTTGGATACACTATCTACAGATAAGTTTATTCTACACAATTTTCATATGTCTAGTCTAGGATTTCCATAGTTTTGCCCAAATCTGCATTCAAATTTAACAAAATTAAATAAATTAAAGTTTTCAAAAACCATAAAAAATAAACAAATAAATAAATAAATAAATAAATAAAGAGTAATAATAATAATTTGAAAACATTAATTTTTTAAATTTTTCATGCTAACTACCTTTTAATTATTTATTATTATTATTTTTTTCCCCATTCGATTTTGTATTATTACAGTTTAATGTTAGATATATTTAAGTATATTTGTTTAGATTTTATTGTTAGACTGTAGTATTGTAAAATCAAGGGAAAAATAGTTAGCAGCCGGCTCTCTAAAAATTTTAAAAATATTTTAAATTTTAAAATTTATTTATTTTATATTTAAAAGATTTTCAAGAATTTTTATCGTATTTTATATTGTTATATTTCAATGCATGTGTAAGTAAAATTCATAAACTCTAAATCAATACTTTAAAATTAAATCTTCACAAAATCGATAATAAATAGATTAATTAACTAATTTTAATTTTTTTTTTAATACTTCTCTTAAATATTTTTATTTTCTCCCATCATTTGTACATTATTACTCTTTATCAATAGAATATATAACATATCTAGGTATTAATTTGTGAATTCATTGATAAGTTAAAGTTTTAAAAATAGTTCTATGTTTGAATGCCAAAAGTTTGCAATAAGTTTCAGTATTTAAACATATACAGTCGGTAACAAAAGTGTCCGAACACTAGCAAAAATTCCTATGTAAAAAAAGTACACTTCATACGGTTTTGTTAAATAAATCTTTATCGAATCATGTTCTTACACTGACTAAGAATAGGATTCGACAAGGATTTATTTAATACAACCTTACGAAGTGTACTTAATTTACATAGGAATTTTCGTTAGTGTTCGGACACTTTTGTTACCGACTGTATATATCTCTATATATATATATATATTTAACTTAACAAGAATTTCGCAAATTAATTACCCAAATATGGTTAGGTTCTATTGTTAAAATATATTAATGCAAAATCAAAGGGAAAAATAATAATTAGTCAGTAAGGAGCATCTTAAAACTTTTCAGTTTTCTTTAATTATAGTTTAAAAAAAAAAAAAAATGAAAATACTGTATGTTATTATATTTGAAGACATGTACGTAAAATTTTATAACACAAAGGCACACATACATACAAATGAATCACAAAATCCAAAGGGAAGAAAAATGAAAGAAAGAAAAGAAATAAAGAAAAAAAACAAACAAACATAGACAAACAATATGAAGGTGATTCTTAATATTTCTAAATGTTTTAAATTATTTTATTTTATTTATTATTATTATTTTATTATTTGTTTTGTTTGCAGAAACAACTTTTAATTAATTATTTATTTATTGTTCAAAAAGTTTTACCACATTTTATACTGTTATATTTCACTGCATGGTGTATGTAAAATTTATAAACTCAAAATCAATAATTTAAATAAATTTTGCATACGCATGATTTGAAATATGAAAATATTAAGGAAATTTCACGGAATCTATTTAAATATATATTTATTTATTTATTTATTTATTTAACGTATTTAAAATACACCGCTGTTCAAAATTAAAGGAACAAACCTGCTTTCCTATTTTCTTCTTTTGTACATAACTTTTAAACAAATAAACACATGGACATAAAATTTGGCTGGCATGTTCTTTATCATACCATTATTCGAATTTTACATAACTTTAGCATAAGCAATAATTTTAAAGTAATAATTATTAATTTTTCTCAAAAGTAAGCTTTGGAAAGAATGAAAAATTTCAACAATTTTAGTAAAGAAAACTTAATGAAAAATTGTGTTAATGATGCATTATAGACAAGTGAACACGCACATGCCCTCAAATGTTAAAAACAAAATCCTGATTTTTTCTTTCTGTGTTCATTTCTCTTTTACTTTAATAATGGAATTTTTGAAAAAAAAAAAAAAATAATAATAATAATAATAATTACTAATTTGTATAAACTGTGACCATCACTAGAATAATAAAAACGTCGATAAATAATTTAATAATGAACGTTTTATCCGATTTTCATGTTTCTATGTAAAATTAAAAAAAAATATTCACACGCGAAAAAATAAAGAAAGAAAAAAGAAAAAAAAAATTACTACAAGAAAAAATTTTCGGTTTTAATCTACAAATAAAATATAGATGCACGTACATCTTTAACCTATCTGTAATGCACCTTCATGACCATTTTTCATTAAGTTTTCTTTTCTAAAATTGCTGAAATTTTTCATTTTTCCAAAGTTTATTTTCGAGAAAAATTTACTGATTTTTAGTTTAAGAATTATTACTTATGCTAAAGTTATATAAAATTCGATTCATGGTATTTTAAAAAACATGCTATCCAAATTTTATACTTCTGTGTTTATTTGTTTAAGAATTATGTGGAAAAAAAGAAAACGAGGAAACAGTTCATTGTTTTAATTTTGTACACTTGGGTACTTCTTTTAACTAATTTTAATTTTTTGTTTTCCATTGACTCTGCATTATTATAGTTTAAAAATAGAATATGTAACATATCTGGGCATTAATCTGAGATTCCATTGATAATTTAAAATTTAATAAAAAATTTTTGTGTTTGAATGCTAAAATTTGCAGTAAGTTTCAAAATTTAGACATAAAAATATATTTAAGTTTTTTTGCTTAACTTATTAAAATCAATATCAAAATATGGTTATATTCTATTGTTAAATTATAATGATGCAAAATCAAGGGGGGAATAATAATTAGTTAGCAGGGGGCATATATCTTAAATTTTTTCAAAATATTCCAAATCTTGAATTTATTTATTCGTTTTTGAATTCAAATATTTATCCAGAATATTCAAAATACTTGATCGTTTCTTATACCATATTACAATGCACTACACAAAAAGGAAAAAAGGAAAGAAAAGATAAATAAGGAAAGGAAGGAAAAAAAGAAAAATAAAATAAGTAAATAAAATAACAAGTGCAGAACTTTGAATAGACACTATAAAATTCAAGAATTCGAAGAAAATGGAAGAACTCGCAACAATTGTTCCGGGTCGAGAAAAGACATAACCCTTCATCAACCGAACAAAGTAGGCACGAATGCTGCAAAAAAAACTGCAACGTAGCTCTTGTATTTTCAGCACTCGTGCCTACTATGTTCGTCTGACGAAGGGTCGTGTCTTCTTTCGACCCGGAACAATTGTTGCGAGTTCTTCCATTTTATGATACAAGACATTTTTAGCACGTACAAAGAACGTTCAAAAATTGTTTACATAACGTTGTGAGAACGTGTGTATAGAACGTTTTCAGAACGTTTCTACACTATTTTAGAACGTTTACAGTACGTTTTCTAGAACGTTCTGAAAATGTGTATAACGTTTTGAAAACGTTCTAAAAACGTTTAGAACGTTCTGAGACCGTGTACATAGAACGTTCTCAGAACGCTTCTATAACACCGATGGTGATAGTTACACGTTCATTGAACGTTCTCTGAACCGTACTATTGTACGTCTTCAAGATGGACAGATAGACGTCTATAACACGTTCAGAGTGAACGTTCTTAGAACGTGTTTGCAGAACAATTTTTGAACGTTCAGAGAACGTTTCGGTGCTGCTTGGGTAGTGTGGTCTGTCAAACATTTCGTGAATCATATCACCATCTTTACCTTTCACAGTAATTACTCTAAGTAAAGGGGATACTATATGACCAACGATCTGAGGTTCTGCTATATCTGAATATATGTAAAGTAATTTTAAATCGAAATTCGGGTCAGCTTCTTTAATCCCTTCAAAGAATTTAAAAGGACTATCACGTATAGGATCCTCATTGTTAGCCAATTCGATCGGATAAAAGCCTAAAGTTTCGGCAAGTCCCGGTAATAACTTTATTCTAGCTGTTGGTTTTAATCCAATTTTCACTTTTCTAGTATGTTTGTTGTAGCTTATCTGAATTAAACCGTTGAAGTCTTGATAGTTCATCCATTTAATAATGTCTGAAGGGCTTTCAAAAAATCCAAAGGGGATTTTAGTTCTTTTCATCGTTCCAATACCTGCATCGTATTCGTATTCATTTCCACCGTCAAATATATTACTCCACATATGTGGATAAATCAATTCCACAAGTCCAACCTCCCATTCACCTTTCAGATCAAGAGGGGAAGGTAATCTCGTAATAAAATGTGAAATTTTATTTTCTGGGTAAAATTTCAAAGAACTGTCCGAAGGTAGCGTCACGTAGAAAGACATGTTGGTGAATGATTCTCAAAATAAATGTCGTTTTAATTTATAAATGAAATAAATTAGAAGCCAGTATCCATTGGTCGAATTTAGAAGGATAACCTTTATATTTCACTTTATACTCTAATCGCCCTTTTCTCATTCGCTTTTTTAAGATTTTTTCGATAGCAAAGTCCTCTTTAGGTTGAACTTTTTGAAGTTCTTCTGCGTAAAATGTCCCTAAGATAGGTTCGTTCATCAAATCCTTGATCCGGTAGACGGGCGGTTCCCGTCGCACACACTCGGTCACGACGAAGAGTTCTTCCGTCCAATTAGTTTCGTATCTTTTTTCAAAGGTTAATTTTTGTTTGGATACTCGAACCGTATCTCCCGGTTTAAACACGCAAGACTTTCTCTTTTCATTCCCCCATATCCCCGTACAGAGTAAACCACACGTCACTTTCATTTTCCGGAGTTACTTCGGCGGGCGCCCTTTTAATACTCGAATGATAAGTATGGTTATAACTATAAAGTAATTGATCTAACACGTCTAGGTAGCGGTAAGTACGACGACTGGTAAAATATTTCCACATTTTAGTTTTTAAAGTACGGTTAAATCGTTCTACTACGGACGCTTTCGTGTTGTTAAAAGTTCTGAAAAATTTCACACCTTCCTCTTTGAGAAAATTTTGAAACTTGTTATTCAAAAACTCCCTTCCTGCATCCGTATTCAAACAGTTGGGTTTTCGTTCAGAGAAAATTTTTTTTAAAGCTTTCACAATCTCTTCACCTTTTTTAGATTTCAGAGGAACCGCCCACTCTCGTTTTGAGAGGATGTCTATACAAGTTAAAATGTAGCGAAAACCATCGTTAAACTTTTGAAGAGACGTCAGATCAGCTAAATCTGCTTGCCACTGTTGATCAATTCTGGATACTATGACACGGTTCGTGGGGAATTTTTTTCGAATCGGTTTGTGAAGTGAATATGCATCTATTCCTTGTAACCATTCTCGAATTTTTTTCTTTGATAACTTGCCGCGGGCAGCACGGTGTAAGGCATGTACACCTCCAAAACTTGCAACCGCTTTCGGGTCTCGATAAGTTTCCTCCATGACAGCACGCATGTGAAGACATTACATTGAAAAGGATAAATTTCCCGTATCGTTTAAATTTAAAATAAAATCAACGTTAAACTTCCCACCTTCAGAAAAAATATAAAGAATCGAAAAGACAACACACATCACAAAATAAATGTAGAACACGAAAATCCCTTCCTCTCGGGACGGTAACATGACGAACACTAAATGATATTCAATCGAAAAATACATATTTATATCTAAGATACAGTCATCAGGCTATATTTCCATAGGTCCGTGGTTTCGCGCTCGAAAACTACTGTCTTATGGAAATATTTTTACTGCCAGGTGCCGGGTTCGAACCCCCGTCAGACCTCTCTATTTCTTGCATAGTATATTCGCATTCTTAAATTCAATTGATTCCTTATTTTTAAATTTTTTAAATTTCTTAATTAATTTCTTAATTAACTCCTTAATTAACTCCTTAATTAACTCCCTAATTAATTTCCTAATGACTCACAAACAATATCCTGCTTTTTTCATTCTACTGAAAACATCGCTTTAAAACCATCGTCACCTTTTACAATAAATCACTCATTAAATTTTTTAATTAAATTTCCTCATTAATACCCTCATCATCTTTTACAATTAAGTTAGAGGACGTCTCAAGGTCAATACCAACTCATCCACACCCCTCAGGGGGTGGTGTGGCACCCGCACGACTTGCCGGTGCACCGGTGCACCCGCCTGCTGGGCTAGAACTCTCATTTCTTACCTACTAATGTATCTCAGGAACTGACTCACAGAATCACATATAAATTTATATGTTGTTGCGCCATAACAAAAATTAATGCCTATCAACTTTTGCTGCAAATTGCTCAAAAGGTTGAGCTACTGTACTGCGATATCTACCATTTCAGGGAAGGCTATATCTCAAGTTCTATTCTGTATAATCAAACAAAACTTGATGTACGATATGGACATTATGAAATAGTATGCTGATTTTATTTGGTTGCATATTAGCCGATAGATGGTGCTATTATGCTCCATCAACATGAACAGGAAAGCTATATCTCAATTTGTATTGCGTATAAATGCACGAAACATAGTATATCACATGGGTATTATGAAACACTATGTAGATTCAATTTGGGTGCATATAGATCGATAAGTGGCGCTATTATGCTATATTTTTCTTCGTGTACGGGAAGTTTATATCTATTACATGCAATTACACAAAACTTAGTGTATGAGAGGTCCAATATGAAATTCTATGCTGATTCAGTTTGAGGGCAGGTAGACCGATAGGTGGCGCTCTTATACTGCAATTTAATCCATGATTCGGAAGACTAAATCTCAACTTCTATGGCATATAAATGCACCAAACTTAATACAGGAGAATTAAATTATGAGAATGAACTCTGATTTAGTTTGAGTATATATCAGCTGCTAAGTGGCACTATTATTAATCACCTTTTGTGTCTTTCCATATGACTGTATTTCAGCATCGGTTGAGTAAAATTTCAACAAACCCCATACGTAAAATCTTTATTCTGAGAAGCTTATTTAAACTTTTGTGCATGTTCAACTGTAAGAGGATTTTCTATATAGAATCATATAGAAGAAGTTTCGTGATGGTCCCAACATATTAGTTTTTATTTTGCATCTTTCTTCCAACTTGATGAAGATTTTAAAAAATTATGGAAAGATGCATGCATGTTCACCAAAAAGTGACTTGCGAACCACTAGTACACTCTATAACAAAATAAAAAACGACGCACCAAGAAGAAGTGGGGACAAAAATTGGTAGATGGGGTGGAATGGGTGGTTCGAATGGGACAAATATTGGTAGATGTGATGTACATGTGGAAAAAACAATTTATTACAGTTTCAGAAAATTAGAATGATTTAAGGGAAAGGGCCTGTCAAAGTAAACAAGTCAATAATGCGTTGGTCCACTTCTGGCCCTTATGTACGCAGTTATTCGGCTTGGTATTAATTCATAGAGTTGGAAGATGTGCTCCTTTGAAGTATCGTGTCAAATTCTGTCCAATTGTTGCGTTAGATTGGTAAAATCCCGAGCTGGTTGTAGGACCGTTTTTATGATGCTCCAAACGTCCTCAGTGGAAGAGAGATCCGGGGACGTAGCTCAACCCCACTGAGCCGCCTATTAACGGTATTTAAAGTCACTGAAGTACCAGTTGCACATAGGATCGACGATAATGATGAATCGGTGCTTGATTCCATTAAAACCTGAATGTATGTCAATTTGTGCCCAGTTTTCATTATTCCTTCTTGGTGCGTCACTTTTTTTTGTTATAGAGTATATATTTCGAACACAGTTTGGAAAACATTTATTGATTGCAGTCTGCATTAAGACTTTTCTAGATAAACTTTCTAATGCACAAAATTATACTTGTATTGCAAAACTATGTATGTACATTATTCATTAGAGACTCTCGGATTAGAAGAAAAATATTTAATTAAATATATTAACAAAGTGATGTTTCTTTCTTTCTTTGATTTTTTTTAAATAGTGTTAATAATGATATTTCATAGCTAAAATCAATTTTTATTTTATATTTGATACAGTTATATTAACAAAGGTATTGACTATTACAAAACTTATTTTAGGTTAATTTAAAGTAACTAATCTTGTCTGAACTTTTGTTTAAAATGTAACTGCCAAACTGCTATCCTTCTGCTGGAATTTAGTCTTCATAAAATAGATCTAAGATATAGATTCAGTCTTTCTATTGCGCAGTGCTTTTGAATTACGTCTAATGATAAGTAATTTCAATGTACAATAACATATCAGGAAATGCTGTAATTGACAGATGTTTCTGGTTGTATACTGATATCGATTAATTTAGAAGACAGCGAGAGTACATGAAGTGTGCAGATTATATCATGTCTCTCAGTTACTCTGAACTATGCGGTGTCATACAGAGAGAGTAAATTCCTTAAATGCAATTAAATATGTAGCTATAATTATAAATTATCTGTGTAAAAATTACCTAGAAATAAATAGAAATATTTATCACTTTTGAAAATATCATTTTCTTATACATTGTTTATACTTGCATGTATGTATATATATATATATATATATATAATATTATTATTATTATTATTATTATTATTATTATTTCGATAAAAGTGTAATTATTAATTTAAGGAATAATGTACATCGCATAACATAATCGAATTTAAAATTTAATAAATTTTAAAATCATGCCGAATTCTATTTTTGGTATAATTTCGCAATCCATTTTACCTGGTTATTTATTTAGTCAAATGATAAATGCACATAATATCGTATTTTATAAAGTATATATCGCAGTAGTCACACATGTAGGAAACTTCGTTCCCGTGCTTAAGACGGCGTGCCTTTGGACATCTGGATGCGCGATTTCAGTGATTTTATTACATATCATTTATTGTAAATTTATCTAAACTAGCGTTAGAGAGAACAGTTTTATTTTATTTTGAAAGCAATAATATAACTACGTAAGGAAATGCCAAGATAGTACTGTTTTTCGATGAGTTAATTGTTTATTTGTGTTTACAATTAACTAATTATAATTAAATAAGTTTGATATTCCAGTTTCATTCTTTTTTTTTTTTTTTTTTTTTTTTTTTTTTTTATCGAATTTGCAGTATTTAAATACGCACTTCTTTATTATATTAAGTAAATAACTTGCAATAAATGTATTATTCATATCGTATATTATGTGGTGTATATATGCATAGTGCATTTTGTGATTTTAATAATATCATTACATAAAGAAATCACAAAATAATACCAACTTTCTATGAGTTAATCATTTGATTTTGTTTACAATTAATTATAATTAAATCAATTTGATTGTCCACTTTTTACCAAACTTACACTATCTAAATACATTTTTCTTTTTTATCTAAAAAAATGATTTTCAGATAAATGTATTACGCACATAAAAATTACGTACATTTAGAAGAAAATTTACATACGAAAAATCTAGAAACGCTGTTATAAAAGAAAATCTTTATAAATTATGGAGATTCATCTCATCGAAATAATGTCAATATACCTTTTTTCTAACACTTTCCTAAAACGTTGAAAATTATAAATGACTTCGGTTTGTCTTCCTATCTATTCGCACTCTAACTTCCGTAAATATCCATGGAATTTTTTGAAACTGATATATGTTATTCAAGTTCACTATCAGATGTTCCCTATTGAAAATGGAATGAATGCCTCTACTGGTTTGTGTACAGGGACACGCGAAAGTATTACAAAGTATTGTGTTCTATGAGAGATATTTCTATAAACCAAATTTTAATACCATTACTTTGCACAAATTTTAATGAAATTGAAATATGTTATTTATATGCAGAAATGAATGCATTCAATAGAATATAGTATAGTTAACATTGGATTTACAGAGCAAAAAAAAAAAAAATTAGTCACATTAAGGGCTATTTTTGGAAATTTCCTGGAATTGCATTTCCGTTTACATTAAGCGTTTTTAACAATTTCTAACAATTTTTAAGAGTGAATATGATTTCAATTTGTGTATCTTTCTGTCCGACTGTCCATCTGTCTGTCTACCCGCCCTCAGTGTTCGTAAATATTTTCAGAAAAAAAAAAGTGGATATATATTGTCGAAGTTAACTATGGAATGTTCCCTTTTTAAAATGACATTTATAGTTTCTGCACAACTGGTTTGTGTACAGGGACACCCCAAAAATGCCTAAACATTGCGTTTTAGAACAGACATTTTTATAAATGACATTTAAATAACTTTCAACTGTAAAAATCATAAATAAATTAACATTTATTGTTAATATGCTAAATAATGTCTTGTGTAGATTATGATATGGTTAAACTTCAAATTTACAGGGCTACGGTAATATATTCAAATACATTATAGCCTGCAATTAGAATATACGGGTTATATTTTCTTTTGCGTTAAGCATTTTAAACATTTTTCAACTATGTTTCAAATTGATTTCGAATTAAATTAATCTGTCTGTATGCCTTTCAGTTCTTCTCTCTGTCTGTTGTATGGTAACGTACGAAAAGAACATTGTAATTCATACAATGCAGCAAGTACGTACATTTGCAAAGTGTTAATAAACAATGCATGCCACATACTAATTTTTTGTTCTTGTTAAAGTTCTAATTAAATTTTGATAAGTACAGTCGAGCGAAAAAAAAAAAAATAAGACGTACGTACTGCGTTGCTAATCAATGCAAAAATATGTAATATGTATCATTTGACTTTTAGAAACTAAAATGAAATTTTGAATTTGGGGTCGTCTACATATTAATTTGGGGTCGTCTACACATTAATTTGGGGTCGTCTACATTGGTTTTTTTTCAACAGTAATGCCCTGTTTAGATTTTATATTTGAATTTCTGGGGTCGTGGCAATGCGAAAAAGTATAATGGTTGTATATTTTACGTATTTTGTATAGAGTTATGATTATTCAAAATTTGAAGATAGTGTTAAATTCATATCGCAAACTTTTATTAATATCTTCACAAAAAGTAACTTGATTGATATGATTTTTTTTTTTTTTTTTTTTTTTTTTTACGAGATACAATGAAGAAACCCAAGCATAATCATCCATGGTCACTTTTGATTAAAACAATATTTTTAATTATGAAAAATATTAATAAATTCATATAAAAATAATGAATTATGAACTATATTAATTTTTACATAAAATGAATCCTAATTCTAAAAAGTATGAGTGTGCAAATTTGCTGCTCATTCCAATTATTAGATTTCGAGATATAAATAAATCTTTCTTTCGGAGAGCTTTAAGGGGTCATCTCTTATAAAATTTTGCATGAAATAACGAAGAAAATCTTAAAAAGTAACAGAAAAAATTAAACAAATTATTTTTTAATTTTTAATTACGAATCAAATTATATACAAAAATAACGTCAAACGCAGTTAAACGAAACAAAAAAGATGATTTTAAAACGTTAGTGATAGCAAACAAAAATTCTTGTTTTCTAAAGAAAGGAAGCCCCGCTGTTTAACGTTCTTCTAAAACAATACAATATAGAAAAAGAAAAGAAAATGTGATTTTGATTATTCGTGTTAAACCCCTTACGTCGGCAAAAATTTACGTCGGCAAAAATAAACGCAAACGGCATTTACCTCATCGAATATCGTTAATAAATTTTTAATCCTTTAAGCAAACATTAGAACAGTAAACCAACTGAATGGGCGGGGCTCACTCTTTAAGTTAGAAAAATTATTCGACGGGAAAATTATCAATTAAGAAAACGAATTGTGTATTGACAACCCTTGAAATGCAAGGCCGGCTTGCTAAATCGCTTCTTAATTACCGTCATTGTTAAAGGGTTAATAAATCAGTTCATATATTGCTTTATTTTACTTTTTATGGGGGAGGGTGTTATTATTTTAAGGATACTTAAATTACTTACTTTAAATTACTTCTATATATATATTTTAATTAAGAAACTATGTTTTTAAAGAAATTATAAACCAAATCATACAGTTTCAACGTTTTAAACAAACCAATGACTGATTAACAATAACTGTACGATTAAAAATATTTAATGATAGCTTACAGTAATTTATCTGAAAAGATGTAGTTTATGTATTATTGTTGTGTTGAAGTGTTGAATTATTTTGTTTGCTCACAAAATTTTTATTCATTTTCATACAACATCATTAATTAATATCAATTTTGTCAAACATTTATGTATGCATATATATATATATATATATGTACGCATACATTATTACAGTTCGTATATGTCACGCCTACAACATTTTTTTTTTTTTTTTTTTTTTTTTTTGTTATTGAAAGGAAAGGGTATTGCAGGTTAAGCATATAAAAACTGCACCAGCGTCGAATGAAGAGTTCTTGCTTTCTATTTATTGTTCTTTATCTGAAACATCTTTTGCACACAATTTTAGACTTCTACCCCTGAATGATTAGGGAGTACCCTAATCATTGAGGGTGGAACCCTCAATGGCCTTGCCCCATTGAGGGTGGCAACCTAAAACGTTAAATTTAATTTCTTTTTTTTACTATTCAAGATATCTTATCGAGGTTGAAACTATTTATAAATGTTTATGAAGTACATAATATATATTATTTTCAGAATTTTCGCTCGATTTTAAATGGTAGAAAATGATAAGTATATTTTTGATGGACGATTTTTTATACTATCCACCAAAGTGACACCTACCAAAAAAAAAATACAGTTTATTTGTTTATTAGTTAGCTATTACATATAAAAATTACAGAAGTGTCAAATTGCTGGAACGTAGGAAAAAAAATAATAACCATTTAATAATAATACCAATGATATATTATTTATCTTTAAAAACTACTTAATAAATAAACAATGCAAGGAAATATAAAAATGCTCTATTAACATTTGTTATTAAAACGTAACAATTAGCAATAAAAAAAATATTCTATTTGGATATTATCAGGGATCTTACATCTCGCCCTTTTTTCAACACTTTTAGGGACGAGAAATTTCCGTAATTTTTGCTACCTTTATTTTTTTATAATAGCCTCTATCTTGTTTAATCACATCATAACACTACAAAAATTCTGATATAAAAATTTCTATATGAAAATAGAATAGATGGCAAAATTTAATTATTCCGGAATATTTTTTGGCACCGCCTTTTATCCATATCACTTATTTTTTAAGGATAAACTTGTCTGATTTTATCGACTAGTGTAACTATCACTACTGAAGAAAATAGTGATGACAATTAAATCTTGATCGAAAATGATTCTTTTTCGTAATTTATCTTTGTTTTTTATAATTGATTCTATAAACATAAATTACTTTATACGGATACCTGTATTGGATTTCATTTTTTAAACTATGGTCTGTTTATTTGACACGTTTGTTATTTTTGTATGTAATAGCAATTTAATAAACAAGCAAACTTTAATATTTGGTAGGTGTCACTTCGGGGGATATATACTATAAAATATCGTCCACCGAAATATACTTCTCATTTTTCTCAGATTTATATCGAGAAAAAATTTTGGAGGAAAAAAAAAAAATATATATATATATATATATATATATATATAATATAATTCACAAACTTTCATAAACTGTTTCAACCTCGATAAGATATCCTATTTCGAAACATTTTATTTACAGAAAAATTTTCTTCAATATGTAACTTCCATTTCATCCTTAAAAGAATAAATGGTATGGAAAAAAGGCGGGGCCAAATATACCCCGGAATAAATTGAAAGTTAGCATCTATAATAGTTTCATACAGAAATCTTTATGTCAGTATTTTCATAGTAATATGTCGTGAGTAAACAGGATGGAGACTAGTGTATAATAAAGTAGGAAAAATTAGGGAAATTTCTCATCCCTAAAAGTATCTTGAAAAAAAGAAGGCGAGATGTAAGATCCTTGATAACAATTAAATAGAATATTTTTTTTATTGCTGACTGGTACTTTTTAATAACAAATATGAATAGAGCATTTTTATATTTGCTTGCATTGTTTATATATTAATATTAAGTGGTTTTTAGAAATAAATATTATATCTTTGGTATTATTACAGGGATGCAAGAGTTTCCGTTTCAAGACGGAAAACTTAAACCAGTGTATTTTTATCAATAATTTATATCATATTTGTGATTTATTTATTGCGATTGACCATAATAGAAATTATTGATAACGAATGCTTGTGAGTCTTTTATTTTGGAACTGAAAACTTTTGCTCCTCTGTATTATTATTAAATGATTATTATTTTTTTCACTACGTTCCAGCAATTTGATACTTCTGTAATTTTTACATGTAATAGCTACCTAATAAACAAATAAACTGTATTTTTTTTATAGGTGTCACTTTGGTGGATAGTATAAAAAATTGCCCATCAAAAATATACTTATCATTTTCTACCACTTAAAATCGAGTGAAAATTCTGAAAATAATATACATTATGTACTTCATAAACATTTATAAATAGTTTCAACCGCGATAAGATATCGTGAATAGTTAAAAAAAAAATTAAATTTAACGTTTTAGGTTGCCACCCCTATTAATCCCTAATCGTTGAGGGTAGAAGTCTAAAATTGTGTGCAAAAGATGTTTCAGATAAAGGACAATAAATAGAAGGCAAGAACTCTTCATTCGACGCTGGTGCAGTTTTCATATGCTTAACCTGCAATACCCTTTAAGTTTTATTGGTGATCAGTGTTGTCATGATAGACATTTTTCAACTGAAAAATACCGCACATTTTCCAAAGAGCATTGTCTAACCAATGTGAAGTGTAATATATTTAAACATATCTAAAATGTATTATATTCATATGTGTATTGACATTTTACATTATTATCTAATAAAGTAACTAAGTATATAAGGGTGTTCCAAAAGTCCCACACCCACTCCTAACTCGAAAATGAGTCGAAATTTTGAAACATGGCGAAGCACGTATTTAATGAATTCGAGAGGACCTCTTTTGGTGAAAAAAGTTTGGGTCCGGGGGGCTAGGGGGGCCGCTAGGGAGGGCAACTTTAAAATTTCAAATGGGAAGGTATGTATTGTGATACATTTCTGGAAACGTCTCTTCAAAACAATTAATTTGATATAAGTAGTTTTGCCATACGATGATTATTAAAGGAGATACATGAGTTTTTAGTCTTTTGAAATGTGGATTTTTACTTATGTATCCCCTTTATTAATTACTGCAGAACAAAATTATTTATACTAAATTCATTGTCTTGAAGAGACGTTTCCAGGGATGTATCAGGAGACATACTTTGCCCAAATGTGTTTGGACCCGGGCAAGGGGGTGGTAGGAGTGCCGATAGGGAGTGCAACTTTAAAATTTCTAACGGGAAGGTATATCTTGTGATACATCCCTGGAAACGTCTCTTCAAGAAAATGAATTTGGTATAAATAGTTTTGTCCTGCAGTGTTTATTAAAGGGGATGCATAAGTATAAAATCCACATTTCCAAAGTCTAAAAACTAAAGCTCTAGATTAGCGGTCGCCAGTCGCCAACTGGCGACACTGAAAATGGCTAACAAAAAATCAAACCCTAGTCGCCAAAACTGGCGACAATGTAACATTTTACTTATTAAAAAAAAAAAAAAAAAAAAAATCAAAAGCATGGATTTTACGAGATACATGGATCCCTTGCTTGGCGCATCAAATGAAAAGAAAATACCACAAGGACCGCTAATGACGTCACTGCACGGACAGCCTTCTTTTTTAACATGCCACATGCGTGCGTGATAGCATGATTCTACGACTTCGAAACGCTTTATGCTTGTTTTAATTAATAATTTGTCGATTTTAATAAATTCAGAAGTAAATGACTTCACAGTATAGCAATGTTCAGCGGATTTCTGCGTTTTTAATTATTATTATTATTATATTTTTTCGATTTTTATAACTTTTTCTTAAGCATTGATCAGGGACCTCTATTCGAAAATTTTTAAGTTTTATAAATCTGTAGTTAGGTTAATGCAGGTCAAAAATGAGTCTTGCATAGGATCGGGTGCGGGTCAAGTTTTTATTAACTTTTTGATCCGCAAGTTCTTTTTTTTTTTTTTTTTTTTTTTTTTTTTTTTAAGAGTGTAAATATATATTTTATATTGTCAAAATATTTGAAACAGAGAAATTTTTAATAGTAAGCTTCAATAAATTTGAAGTTTTGCTATATTGTAAACTAAAGTTTTGTTTACATTTAACCTTTCAGGGGCAAGGTAATTATGGTCATTTAAAACCAAAAGTCACCAATGTTTATAAACAAGGTAAGAAAAAATAAATATATGAACCTTTTCGGTAGATTTAAAAAAATAATAATAATAATTTCCGGGATGTATTTTCGCAGTTGGGAATAAAAAGTAGGTAATGTATCCCACCGTCCTTCAAGGGATTAAACAAATATTTTTACAATGTTTTTATGTAATATTTAATTTTCTGAAAATCTGTTTAACATTATAAATATATTTTCTGTAATGTAATTTTAATTCAGTATTTTATAACATAAATTTAAATTTAATATGGGTAGAAACTGCGGGTTCGAGTTTATCCGGGCCATGCAGGATGATGAAAGCTCATTATTTTCAGATATTACAATTTTAATTTTAGTATTTATGATTTTGAAAACTTTTATTGAGAAAAATGTGATATAGTATGCTTAATGCAAAAAAATTTTAAGAATCTCAATTTTATGTCCCTCCCCTTCCCTTACCATTCGAATAAAATGTGAATGCTAATCAAAAGACAAAAAATCTGATTGTTAGTAAGATTTTATTTATGGTATTTTAATTTTAAATTTTAAATTTTTAAATTATTTTATTTATTTGTTTTTTTATTTATTTATTTTTTATGAATCAGAGCAGTGGATTATTATTATTTGAATTTCTTTGAATTTTTACTTTCCGAACAAATATTATTATTAAAATATTTAAGGAAAGCATTGTAATCATGAAAATTCGACTTCAAGATTTTGGTGTAGCTATACATTTCGACGTCTCCTGAGTTCATTTTTGCTATTTTTACGGTGATGTATGTATGTGAATGAACACGATAAGGTCTGAGATGTTTGATCGATTGAACTGACAGTTTTTAGGTATGTTATAAGTCACCCTTGTGCGAACTGTAATGTTTTTGATGAATCTAGCACTTGCAGTTATTTTACAGGGACTCAAAAAATCCTTTGTAATTATGACCTTTGGACTTAAACTATTTAAAGAGCGATGTCGTCTAAAAATGTTTTTCGATTGAACTAAAAAAAATGATAGGCAGGCTGCAGATCAACATCGCTTATTTTCTGCAGATTTTGATGAGTGCAGGGATACAGGTCTTTTACAGAGACACAGAGAAATATTCTGCGTCATTATGACCTATGGTAATAAATTAATTGAAGTAGCAGAGATTTACATGAGTGCAAGACTTAAAGCTGTCAAATTCTCCCCCCCCCCTTTTATTTTCTACAGGTATATAAAAAAGATTTTTTATATATTGCTGTCTATGGTCTAAAACTGTTTAAAGTTTGTTTTTTCTAAGTTCACTTTTTCCATAATTCTATTAAAATTTCATAATATGTTTCCGCTGAGTATCATATTTTTTCTTCCTTTTTTCCTTGTTAATATTACTCATAGAGAACGAGTAACTTACTTTCTGTGTTGCCAGTAGACATTTATCTAAAGGTGGCTACCACAAGTGCAAAAGTGGTGACCATTTTTTTTTATGACTTTGGTTGCCAGTGGCTACTATTCATTAGTCTAGAGCATTACTCTAGAGCTTAGCCTGGAGCATTAATCAAAACTCATGTATCTCCTTTAATAATCGTCGTAGGGCGAAACTATTTATATCAAATTCATTGTCTTGAAGAGACGTTTCCAGGGATGCATTACAAGACATACCTTCCTATCTGAAATTTTAAAGCTGTCCTCCCTAGGGCCCCCCTCCCCCCAGGCCCAAACTTTTTTTTACCAAAAGAGGTCCCTCTCAAATTCATTAATTACGTTTTTACCTCAATTTTTCAAAATTCTGACTCATTTTCGAGTTTGAAAGGAGTGTGGAACTTTTGGAAAACCCTGTATATATATATACATATACATATATATATATATATATATATATATACACCTATATATACTCCCCTCGAGGGGAGTAAATTTTCAAGATGGGTATCTTTCGAAAGGTCTCATCGATACCTTTAAAACGAATGGTTGAACTATAAATCTGTGATAATTTAAAACAAAGTTATCGATTTTCTTTACTTTTAACGAAAAAAAACTTTTTTTTTTTTTTTTTTTTTAACGAAATTTAACCAGATTTGGTATTTAGTTGGCTCCTGATATAAACTGGGGTTGATTAGATTTGGGGATCAATCGCTCAACAGGTGGCGCTGTGATCGTATTTTTTCTAAATTTTAACATGGCAGTATAGGACAATATTTCGTATAAATGTACATAATGAGAGTTATTCTTAACCTGTGATTGTGAAATTAAGATGAATTATTGATAATAGTAGTAGTTAATTAAGAAAAAAATTTGGGGCGTTGCTTCCCCCCCCTAGGGGGAAGTACCCCCGGTGGGGGGGGTAAATTTTCAAGATGGGTATCTTTCGAAAGGTCTCCTCAATACCTTTAAAACGAATGGTTGAACTATAAATATGTGATAATTTAAAACAAAGTTTGGATTTTTTTTTACTTGTAACGAAAAAAAAACTTTGAAAAAAATCGTTTTTTTTTTTTTTTTTTTTTTTTTTTTTTTTTTTTTAAATATTGTTACTGCGTGAATTTGTATAGGAAAATATAGAAGAAAGTCTTGTGGTGGCCACAACATACTAGTTTATATTACGCTATTAAATATTTTTTATGATATATTTCATATACCTAATTATGGCAAGAAAAAGAATCATCATATAAAATTGGTATAAAGCGCATTTTAATCTTCGTTGTTTAAAATATGTTAGAATTTCAGGCAGCACCCTATTTAGCGATTTTCCTTTTGGTGCCGTTTTGATCGATAACGATATCATTTTGGATTATCAACAAAAATGATATTTCAATCTCTTTGCTATTTATTTTTACAATCATGGCAACCTGTATTTCGAAGATTTTATGAAGATAACTTGATCGATATTTAAATATTCAGTATCCTATTCCCTTTTTGCTAAAACATTTAACGAAATGTAGGCCTTTTAAAATATTTTAAAATATATAGGATATATATTGGCATAAAATATATTTTAGATCAAAATCAAAACTTAAAATGTTGCAATGATAAATTTTTTATACTACGGAATAAAATATTTCTGATATATTTCTTATACCTAATTATGGTTTAAAAAAAAAAAAAAAAAAAAAAAAAAAAAAAAATCGTCACATAAATCTCCTATAGACCACATTTTAACTTATGTTGTTTAAAATATATATATTGATTTATATGTTAGAAAAAGGCTGGTCTACATATCTATTTGGCAATTTTTTCTTTTGGCGAACTTTTGAACGATAACGATGCCGTTCTGGATTATTTGCAAATTAATATGTCAACCTGTTTACTGTTTGTTTTTATAAACGTGGCAACCTGTATACTAATTTTTTATGAAGATAAATTGATTGGAATTTAAATATTCAGTATTCTGTTCTATTTTTGCTATTATATTTAACGGAATGTAGGCCTTTTAAACATATTTTAAAATATACGGGACGTATTTTTGAAAAAACAAATTATTTTAGATCAAATTCAAAACATTTAAAAATGACAGCATCTTATAATTTCGCAATGAGCATTTTTTCATATTACCGAATTAAATATTTTTATGATATATGTCATATACCTAATTATGGCAAGAAAAAAAAATCATCACATAGAACATACGCGATGAATTTTAAAGTTATAGAGCGCATTTTAATCTTCGTTGTTTAAAAAATATATATTTATGTATATGGTAGAAATTTCAGGCATTTCCACAACCCTATTTGGCGATTTTTCTTTTGGTGCCGATTTGAACGATGGCGATATTATTCTGGATTATCAACAAAACGATATTTCAATCTGTTTCTCTATATATTAAAAAAAAGTAATTAACTAAAAACGACAAGTTTATGAAGGTACTCTATTTGCCATGTTGAAAAAAGTTTCTCCCAGTGACGTTGTTCTGCTGTCATGAAGTTATTTTATATGGAAAAATTAAAATGTGATCTATGGTTGTACGTAGGTAGGTTGGATTTAACGTTGCACCAGTACTGCGCAATGGATAATTGGCGAAGGTTTGAGACGCACCTCTACGGTTGTTCCGGAGACATGCCATCACAATTTTCATCATTCACGGAGGGATCCCCCCCCACTTTGGTGATCCCCATAGGTATAGTGTGGATGGGAACATGGAGTACTTAACACCGATTTTACGTGCACCAGCTACCATTAGTGTACACGACGGTCTTTGGCCGGCTCAAGTATCGAATCAACAATCTTCCAATTACGAGCTCGGCGCTCTACTGACTGGGGTACCGCGGTCCGGATCTAGGTTGTAAAAAAGAAATAAAAAGGGCCATACACTAAAGCTGTAATGCAAAATGGTCTAGATATTATGGATTTCTTTCTGTTAAATATATATATATATATGTATATTATATATTTCAATTTGACATTAAATATGAGGATTTCCATAATAACTTTCTGCTTTTGTCTTGAAATATACACTAATAATATTCCTTTTCAGTGAAAGAAAGCAGCGAATAGGCAGGCAGAGCTCTGCATGTGTTAAGTAAAGTGAGTCGGTTGGGGGAGGCGAAGCCTCCCTCGGAGGTTGGTGAGCGGAGCGAGCAGGGGGCAGAGCCCCCTAGTAATAGGAAAAAAAAAAGAGTTCTTAATAAGAAAAAAGTTCTTTTTTCTTTGTTAAATTGAATTTACATTATTTTTTTAAAGTCTTTTTGCTGAAAAGTTCTTGAATTTTACTGTTTCTCGGACTGTTATTTTCAAAAAGTGTACATGTTTTATGCAATTTCTTTAAATGATTTTTATTACTTGTTAAGGCAAAATATTTTTCAAATGTAATAATTTGTATAAATATTCTATGTTGTGTTGATATAAAAATTAATTTCCTGGTGTACTCAATATAATTAAATAATAATAATAATAATAATAATAATAATAATAATAATAATAATAATCTATCCTTAATCCTATGACAAACATGCAAATCATGTGATTTTCAAAAAATTGCATAATATCTTTTAAATAAATACGCATTATATTCAGTTAGAATTTATTTATTAAGCACAGATAGAGGTTCAAATTAACAACATTTCAGATTTTTAACAAAGTTCGTTTTAGAGTAGGATTTTATTTCCTATGTGGGGATAAAATAATAATAATAATAATAATAATAATTCTAAAGATGCTTTTATGCTATGAATAAAATAAAATTTTATATAAGAAAAAAAAACATCGGATTGACAACTTGTTTAATTTCTCTCTCTCTCAAATACATATATATATATATATATATATATAATTTTTTAAAAGGTAGTAAAAGTCGAGAAACAGACTATTTTAGACACATATTGATCCTTTTCGGAAAATCAGAGAAACTCCTTCTTTTATAATGATCATTGTTTAAAAAATATGTAATTTAATCCTTCGATTTTTTTTCTTTTTAAGTAGCTATTAAACTGAATTTACATATAGTTTATTTATTTATTTATTTACTTATTATTATTATTATTATTTAAGTATTTCTACGGAGAAGTTTTTGATTTTTACTAGTTTTCAGAATGTTACTTAAGAAAAAAATTCGAAAATGTTTTATGCATTTTTTTTCCTTTTTAACGCTTTTTATTACTTATTATTTAAGGCTAAATATTATTCCAGCTGTAAAAATTACCTATATTATTTGTTTATGTAAAAATTATTTTCCTTGCGTATTCAGTATAATTAGAAACTTTGTATTATTAATCCTATGGAAAATATCATATTATTTCTTAAATAAAAATGCATAAAATGTTCTAAGTGAAAACGCAGTATTAATTTATAATATATTGATTAAGCACAGATAGAGAGAGGTTTGAATTAACAAATTTTCAGAGTTTTTAAAAAGTCGGTTTTCGAGTAATCAAGCTCCCAATGTGAGATATTTAAAATAATAATAATAATAATAATTCTAAAAGTACATTTATGCTACGCATAAAATGAAATTTCATGTAAAGTTAAAATGAAAAACTTTCAGATTTCCATCATGTTTAATTTCAATATATATATATATATATATATTAGAAAAAAAAAAATCGTAAATTTAAATTCAGTTTACCAGCTATTTGTGAATGAAATAAAATAAAATAAAATAATTGAATCAGTTAAATAGTTTTGTAACAGGGATGATTTGAATATAAAGAGTTTGAGGAATTAATTTAATTTTGATTCAAAATAATCTACTTATATTTTACTCGTATTGTGGGCATAACATTTCATTTCTACATCTTCTTCCCATGTTGAATTTTATTTACTTTTTAATAAACACCTTAATATATTGTAGATTTTATGAATAAATTAAACGTAAATTTATAATGGGAAACAAGTACGTTAGCATAAATCATTAAAAAATTAATTAATTAATTAATTAATTAATGCATTTTACATAAATTTGAGTTGCATTGCATTTTCCAATTAGTAAACCTACTTCTGAACATGAAAACATTTTTAAATAAACAAACTTATCAAAATAATTTAAAATGCCAAAAAAAAAAAAAAAAAAAAAAAAAAACGAGAGAGAGAGAGAAAGAGGGAAGAAATAGAAGGAAAAAAAGGTAGTATAAAAAAAAAAAAAAAAAAAAAAAACTTTGTGGTACTCTGGAGCTTTATCCCCTTATATTAGTAAAGACAAAATTTTAACAAATAATAATTCTTGTAATGAAATATTTTACAAAGTAGTGATTATAAAGTAACGCAAACTTCTTTAATCTGGAAAAATGAATTTTGTTTGAAAGCGCATTTCTCGATATGCTAGTAAATATATTCATATTGTCTTGCAATGTTGTTTTTCTTACACAACGTATATTCATAGGTATAGCTAGAGCTCCTCCAATACTTCTATTATAGGAGTCTTAGGTAAGTCTAAGGCTCCTATTTATACGAGCTGGTGCATCAGGCATTTTGTTGCCTTAGGGTTGCCACATGTACCCAACGCGTTTCATTTATAAATAAAAGGCAGTCATAATTTTTATTGTCTTGTGTAACTTTAGAGTACTCTTTAACTACATTTCTTGCGACCATGGAAGCCTCTGCGCAAGTGCGGATTCAACGAGTCCGCTAGTAAAATAGGGGAGACAAGCTTTTCGTTGAGAGAAAATACGGGATAAGGGAATACCGAAAGACTGGATGTTTACTAAATTCAAACCTGTTGGTCAACTTGGAAACCCTCCAAGATTTTCGACTTGTCCTCACTGCTAGGCGTAGGAAACGTGCTTACACTATACTCCTTTTATTATATTTCATAGTTTTAGCTAAATAAAGTAGGATATGAGATTTTTTTAACAATAAACTGCTCTAATGACTCGAGAAAAGAACATAAAATGTTCAGATTTCCATAAGATAATTTGAGAAGAATAAAACAACATTACTTATATTTACTTATATTTTTCCTTTGTACTTCTGACATGTGTTAATGTAAAAATACAGAAAAATGTGTCATTTTAATCATATTATTTATATTAATATTGATAAATCGATTTCAGAAGACCTTTTATCACCATGTATTTGAGTTTTGGTGATGTTTTGTATAAGAAATAGAAACAGTCCGAATAACACATCTTATTTCCAATACATCTACAGGATATCTTGATAATGTAATGTAAAAAAAGTGTGTTGTTAGGAATATTATTGTTGCTTATTGCTTTTGTTGACCGATCGTAGCGTCAGATCAAGATTTCTTAAAATCAGAAGAAAGTGATAATAACGCCAAGAGGGAATGCTGCCTTCTTCTGAGGCAAAAAAAATGGCGGCGATGCGTCGGCCTATATATTTTATTTAAGGGGCTTTAGGTATAGCGTCTACTTCAACACGCCATTGGATGAAGTCAATGACGTCTTTGGCCTTGGAAGAAGACTGTTTCGATTTCTATCTAAGATAACAATCTTGGGGGGAGAATCGCTCTTTAACAGTGGGAGGAAAGAAAATCGGTAAAAGTGGGATTTAACGACTGTCATTGTTTAAGGACGATGGCTATTGCGGTCGGATCGGAGAATAGATGCCCTGGTTTCTTTGCTTTCATGTTTTAAAATGTTAGAAAATTTGGGCATTTGAGATTGAGAATTATTTTTTTTTAATATGGTTTTTAATTATCATGTATGTGATGGGCCTACAAATGGAATCAGTTTTCAGATTTTCATTTATTTGTTTATTTATTTAATTTTGTTTATTTTTTTTATCTATTTATTTGTGTATAAATTTATATGAATGTAGCTTCAAACTTTTCCAGTTTTTCAATTATGGTTTCATATCGACAATTTTTATAATTATTTTCAGATTATTTAATAGCTGAGAATATTATGATAGATATTTTTTAAATAAATAGTGGTGATAAATCTGATTTAAAAAATTCGAAAGGTTGGCAGCTATGTATGTAAAAGTGTTAATTTTATTGTTTTACGCTATATTTATATCAATAAAAATAATATATTGAATATACGGTTACAGGTATGTAAAAAGCCTGGTGTAACCCTAGGTAATACATTTAATTAAGAAGATTTACTAGCATATAGTGCAGAATTAATATTAGCATAGCAGTGCCACCTATCGGCCTCTACGAACGAAAATTGAATAAACATAATTTAATATATATACATCAGCAATACATAGTTTTACATAATATTCATAACATGTTTCTTTTCTACATGCTAGAAAATCTTCTAAAAATTCGAATAAAAAAGTAAATATTTAAAAATATTATAAAGTACTAAATTCAAATTTTTAAATAAAAATTTATTCATATAACTGTGTAGTTCAATTTTGGTTCGCTTTTATTCAAACGTACTTTTAGGTAAACATTGTAGTTTTAGTTCAAAATGTTTATCACATTAAAGAAAAAAAAAAAGAAAGAAAAGCATTATATCTCCTTTATTATTATAAAGGAATTTTTCGCATAATTTTATTTAAAATTTTATGAAAAATTTTGTGTTCCAAAGTTCATATGTCAGCGCATATATATTGTTTCAGTTATTCAAAAAACTAATTTGGTAGCAAATGAATATGGCGCTCGCAATATGTTTTATCAAAAATGGTGAAGTGTACTTTTAATACTTACTTATAATGAGTTTTCTTATTTATATTTAAATTTTGATAAAACAAACGATTTTCTATAATTCAAAAATCCCTCTACCATTCAGGTAAATAAATATAAGCTATTTTATTAATTTACTGTTCAAAAACCAAATTGTAAATTTAAAGTAGCGCAAATTTGTATGGAAATTAGCCTACTAAAAACATAAAAGAGAATCAAAAAAGAAAAATAGCTACAGTTTTTCTTTGTTTATTTTAACAAGAGTTGCTTTTGGAATATTGTAATGAAATAAAGCTTACGGATTTTTTTTATACAAGTAAAAATTAAGAAAAAATATGTGTATATATATTTATATATTTATACTATTCGAGAAAACCTAAGGAACAATGACACAGTAGCTAAACTATCTAGAAGTTTTTTTCGAATATCTAAACAAATATTTTATGGATTCTCTGGAAACATTAGGGGAGAAAAAAACATGTTATACCACATATACTCCATTGAAATTTTTGTCCGAAGGCTAAAAGGGGATCAGTTAAAAACTAACAAAAATGTGTAATCTTCTCTAATCCTGTAAAAGAAAAAAAATGATGCTTGAAATTAGTTGTAGCTATAGTATATGATTATGAGCCTTTTTTAATCATAGGTATGAATTTATATGAGAATTGCACTTATATTAACGGAGATATAAGAATTTCTTTAATAACGTCGACAATATTTCACTCGTTTTTTTTTTTTTTTTTTTTTTCTTTTTTTAATGTAACATGCAGGGTTTAAAAACCAAATCAAGATAATTTTTAGAAAACTTTACATGCTACATTTGATACAACATACTGCAATTAGAATATAACAGTATCAAATATCTGATAAAATATAAGCATTTTATTTACTAAATAATTTTTCGCTGCGCATGCACAAGCAAAGTTTCTTTTGCATAGTGTATTAACTAAATGTATCTGAAACATTTCTAATCAATTATGGTTAAAACTCAGAAAGATATCGTCGATAGAAAAGTTGATTTTTGAGTACTTTCAAAATGGTGCAAAATTCTGATGATTTTTACCACTATTTTAATTTTGAATCGACGAAGTGTCGTGCATATAAGTGAAAGCACACTATGCATTGTGTCAAAGATAGAAAGTGTACAAAAGCCATTATTTTTACTAAAACATATTGTTATAGTGAATATTATTGGTTTTACGTAAGATACTAAACATTACATAAGAAATATGTTTTAGTAAAAGAAATGGTTTTCAAATACTTTCACCATTTTTTGAGAAAATACAAAGTGTATCTTAACTTATATCCATGACTGTTCGACGATTCAAAATGAAAATATAGGTAAAACATCTTAGAGTTTTGCACATTTTTTAAAGTACTTGAAAATCAAATTTTTTTCGACGATAACTTTCTAAGTTTTAACGATATTTGCTTGAGAATTTTTTAGAGTTATTCTACACATTTCACTAAAAAATTATGCAAAAGAAATTTCGACAGAAGTTTCGAATGCATAATTAATATTATTTAAGTAAAATTGCTTATATTTCATCCGATCTTTGATAGTTTTATATTTTGATTGCAGTATGTTGTGTCTGATGTAGATGCCAGGTTTTCTAAATGTAGCATTGCTTTATTTTAAAACCCTGCATGTTATAAGCAAAAAACATACAAAAAATTGTCTGCGTTATTAAAGAAACCTTTATATCTCTGTTAATACAAGTGCAATCATCAAAACTATAATAATCATACATAATATAACCATACATACGTCTCATAATCATACATAATATAGCTCCAGCTCATTTCAAGCATTATTTTTTACAAGATGATCCCAAAGATTATATCTTTTTGGTTAATTCGAGAGTGATCCCCTTTAAGCGTACGTGTCAAAATTTTCGTTGGAATACATGTGGAATAATAGTTTTTTTTTTTTTTTACCCATAAATTTTCAAGAGAATCTATGATCTATTTGTTTAGATATTCGAAAAATCATCTGGATCGTTAGCTATTGTCGTCCGTACTTAGGTTTTGTCCATTAGTGTATACAGCACAGATTACAATTGTCGCTTGATTCTATTTTATAGTCAATATGTAGAGAATCAGAGTGGGCCATGATTCTCTATTTTAGATCTTAAATCCTTAGATCTTAAAGATTAACTTAATTACGTAATGAGGAGAGCTCGAGACAAAGTTAACAAATAAATACACAAAGTTTATTTAGCAATCTATAGTAAGGAGGGCGTTGAGCTAACTCTATTATAACTTTTAATAAACCCCAGAAAATAACTTTAACAAAGCATAACTTAAAAGTGTCTCACCAATACTGATCTTGTCGATGGCAGCTCTCTGTTATCACTACTCTTCTCACTCCAGGATATCGGCCGGATTCCCGAAAGCACGATTTAACCTTTTAACTTAGGCCACACTACTACACCTCTCTACCCTCACTGCACACTTATCAGCTACCAACTCATCACATTCCATTACCGCTAGCCACTCCAATCCACACTCCCACAATCAAAACAATCTCCAATTTATACTGCCTTCAACAACTTTGTTTTCTTTCATTTCAGTTAAAACTTACAATCACTTCCCATTCATCAAACATTCAGATCCTAATTATTTCACAGCAGCACTATGCCGACATAAAACTCTCTCGACCTCAACTGTCGCCGAGTTACTGGCGACGAAGTAATTTAACCGTCCCAACTTTAGATTGCTGGATTCAGCTGAAATTCAAACGGACTGTGGAGACGTTCTATAGTCTGGACCTTACAGTCCCACTACAAGAAAAAAAAAAAAAAAAATAGTCGAGAAAATCCCCGACGGGTTTTATCGAATAATTTTAAACACTAATAAATCTTATAGGAGTGATTGGAGCCACAACATAGTTTCTGAAATTTTAAAATAAGTTAGAAAAAAAAAGTTAAAGTTTAATTTTCTGAGCAATGAACTGCTTACAGCTTCAAATACAATGGCGATTAAAAAAAATTCCTAAGCGAAAAACAGGACCAACCTCGAAAAAAGAAATTTAAATTTTAAATTAAAATGAGGGCCTTTTATGGCCTGAAACTCCGGAAAAAAAAAAAAAAAAAACGCCTCAAATATGTTAGCTCAACTATACAATGGGGCTTACAATCATCTTTCTGTTATTCCAGAAAAGGGAAAAAAACTCAATTTTAAAGTTAAGTTGAAGGAGGATTAAGTACAGGGGAGGGGGGGGGGGTTGCTTTAACATACTAGCAACATGAAGAAAATTTTTATTGAGATAAAAAAACTGGAAATTCTGTCCGAAGTAAGCCATCCTTCGAAACTTATATGGAATTTCTTCATCCATCAGAGCCAGTCTAGGCTTAACCACATCAGCTCGTAAAAGTAACTTTAGAGTGCAGATTGAAGAACAAGTCAGTCAGAAAACGTCAGGCATCAGAATAACACTTTCGACATCAGATTAGATCGTCAGAGATAATTATAAAAGTAAAACTTTTTTAAAGTATAAATCAAAAAATAGACTTAAACTACAATTTGTAGATAGATCAACGAGGCAAATTGTCTCTGAATGCATAAAATAGTTTATATACAACAATTTTTTCCTCCTGGGCTATAGCATGCGAAACGACAAAAAATTAATTTGTTAGTGATTTTAGTTTAAAGTTACGCGTGATTTACGCATATAGCAAAAAAAAAAAAAAATTTCCCCACTCAAACACACATAGATATATATATAGATAACTTTTAGTTGAATACAAAAGTTAAAAAATATTCATTTTATACACTTATCAAAGTTCATTTTAGTTATATATACAAATACAATATGTATAGAAATACGAAAAGGGGGGGGGGGGGAATATTTACAAAGGTTAAAAAAAAATTATATTACCCTTCTGCAGATGATGCCTAAAAAATAAAAGAAATTAGTATACATACATAAAATATATTAAGAGAGAACAAAAATGTTGACATGGAAGCATAAACATGATTTTATAAATGAAAGTTCATGTACTAATTTAAATTTTACAGTTTTTAGTTTGAGAAAGTTAATTTCTTTCAGAAGAGGTTCACAAGTCCAATCGGCTTCAATATATGTCTTACATTTTGGTACAACTCTGATAAACAAATACTTGAGAAAAAGTAAAATAAGAAACGATACAACCTGACCCAGGGTTTTCGCTGTAAGAAAATTAGCATTAAATATGAAAGTCCTGCTGGTCATTGCACTGGCCGCAGAAATCACAGGGCTGGAAGCTTGCAGCAGGAGGTCAGGCGTTGCGAAGGCACATTCCTGGGCTGTGATCGAACCCGGCACGCTGTCGCTGTCCGTAGCATCAGAGGACGATTCAGCTCGCTCTCTACTCATGAATGTTGAGGTCTTGGAGGGCTTAGAAGCTTGGAAATAATTTACATTTGTAGTTGAAATCACAACATTTGCATTTAACTTTGTAAAGAAATTTTTAGAAGCGGTGTTACTTAATATATCCTTGTCAGTCACCGGATTTTCAGCCAAAATACTCGACTCTGTCAACTTGACAGTTGTGGAACATAAATTTAATTCCTTAACGTAGAAATGTTTTAATCTACCTGTTTTATTCCCTACATTTTTATGCAAATTAGCTAGCAGTTTTTGAGCAGGACCGCTATTTAACTTTCCACGTTCTTTTACAACCTTTTCAGTTACTGTTTTGATTAAACTAGTGGATTCTGTCGGCTTGACATGTTGAAAACTTAAATGTCCTTTTCCACTACTTTCATTTAAATTAGCTGCTGGCTTATGAAAAGCATCGTTGTTTAAACTGCTATTTTCTGTTACTTGTACGACAACATTTTCATTTTGACTAATAATTAAATCTGGTGGCTGACCAGTTATAAAATATAAATTTGATTTATTTGCTAAAGGTTGAGTACCAACATTAATGTTAACATCCTTTTCTGCGACAATTTTCCCTGTTACCTGAGACAATTTTCCGGACTCGACCGGTTTAACATTTGCATATGTTGTATCCTTAAAAATAGCAGAATCTGCCGACTTGACAGTTTTAGAATTCGACTGTAATTTATCATGCGGTGAATTTAAACCACTAGAAGAGTCTGCTGACTTAACAGTTTCAAAACATAATTTTGGTTTCTTGACGAAAGTTTTAGCCGCAACATTTAATGGGATTTCATTCTTCTCTAAATTTGAAGGCAACGGAGAGTTGAAATTGGAAACGCATTGAGAAGAATTTAAATGTGGCAAGTTGACTGAAGAAATAGAAAGAGAATTTAAACATATAGATTGTACTTTGGTATTATTAGAGTTCATTTGATCCTGTGCAACATTTTCAGATTGATTTAAATGACTGTTTCTCGGCTGCGAAAAGTTAGCTTGGTGCGGTCGGTTGAAAGTATCAATTTGAGGGGGGGGCGAAATTTTCTTGCTGTTCATTTTTAATATTTACGGGTTCCTGCGGGCGATTGGAGTTATTTGCAGGTTTAGCAGTGTGACGTGCTTGATATTTATCCAAAGTTTCAAAAAGAGTATCAACAGATGCGGTTGGCTTTAACACTAGAACGCCCGACGGAGTCCTTTCGACTCCAAGTGCTATTTAAACACTGGTATCTCTCTGAAATTTTAATTTTATTTACTTTCCTTCCGTGACTTTTATTATTTTGTTAATGCCTGTTTACTCCAGAAATTCTAATTTGTTTGCATATTTTGTTAATTAGTTACATGCAAATACCCCTAGAACGCCCGTCGGAGTCGAATCGACTCCAAAAAAACCAAAATACTATTCTCACGATTCATGGCCTTGGGATCCGCATTCTTTGTCTCTGTTATAGGAAAAGAGTGTTTTTCATGTCCTTTCCTTCTTTCTATCCATTTGTTGGGTAAAAATGGTTAGTTCTGTGCACCTGCTGGAAGATTGCCTGCCTCTTGTAAAATACATTCATTCAGTTATTTGATCTGCGTTTCGTTTGAAATCATGCCAGTCTGTTTTTCTTTTTGCTGAAAAATTATGTTCTTTATAATAAAAAGAAAATATTTGAATATGTTGCGCAAGTAAGGTCTTACACCAGAAGACATAACTGCGCTTTTACGACAGCTTTCAGAAAATGAATCTGAAGGCGGCGATTTATCCGAAAATGATGATGAAAAGGAAGAAATTATATATAAAAATAATATTTCGTCGGATTCTGGTATAAATGGAGAAGGTGGCGCACCAAATGAAGAATCTAATAAAAGGGAATTTCATATTGCTCCTGATGGTACTCAGTGGAAAATAATGCGTGCAAGTACCAATCCTCCTGGGAGATATTCGAAGCAAAATGTGATGACTTAAGTCCCTGGTCTAACTATTTATGTCAAAAAATCGTAAAAGCTAAAAGTGTTTTGAGCGCTTGCTCATTATTTATAGACAGAAAAATTTTGCAACAAATAAAAGAATGCACTGAAACAGAGGCAAAACGTGTTCTTCAATCTGATTATTGGACAGTTACGATAGATGAACTTCAAGCATTCATTGGAATTTTATATGTTCGAGGCGTAAGTGGTGCTAAAGGCATTGATATACATTCCTTATGGTCTAATTCATGGGCTTGAAATTTTGCATTGAAACTATGGGTAGAATTAGGTTTTCGGAAGTTCTACGATTTCTTATATTTGATGTGAAAGCTACCAGATCTACTCGATTGAAAAAGATAAATTTGGAGTGATATCCGAAATTTGGAACAGATTTATTGAAAACTGTATTGCCTGCTTCAATCCTGTGGAAAATATCACAATATATAAACAGTTATTTCCAAGTAAACTCGTTGTCCTTTTTCGCAATTTATACCTTTCAAACCAGATAAATATGGACAGAAATTTTGGCTTGCTGTAGATCTTAAAACAAAATATTTGCTGAATTTTTTCCCTTATTTAGGTAAAAGTGAAGAACGGCCCTCAGATTAAAGTTTATTCAATATGTAGTGATGCGATTGATGTAACCCCTTCTAAGCAGAGGAATAAATGTGACAGTTGATATTTTTTTCACCTCTCTACGTTTGGCTAAAACACTGCTGAAGAAAAGAACAAGCTTAGTAGGGACTGTAAGCAGAACCAGGTAAGAAATTCCAAAATCAATGAAAAATTTACAGAATAATTTATATGAAACAAAAATTCTAAAACATGAGGAAACGGGTACTAATCATACGGAATACCAAGGCAAGAAAAACGTTATTATTCTGAGCACTCTTCACCCGTCCGTTGATATTGAAAAGAACGAAATGAAGACAGCTGAAACCGTTAGATATTACAATGAAACAAAATGTGGTATGAACATTATTGATCAGATGGTCAGGAAATACTCTGTAAAAGCTTCCTCAAGAAGATGGCCTGTGCATGCCTTTTATAATATCTTAGATTTAGCTGCAATAAATTCTTGGACCATTTACGAAGATGTTACTGGAGAAACAAAGCTAAGCACGCAAGCGTTTATTCAATTACTAGCAGACGAGTTACCTAAAAAGTACATATTTGCAAAAACTGAAAAAAAGAGAAAGCCTTCCATGGTGCAGCCACTAGAAATAGGAGCTTCCAAGAGACGCAAATGTGAAATAAAACTTTGTAAAGGAAACATGACTTTCAAAGATTGTATATTATGCGGGAAAATGGTTTGTGGAAAATGTTTATTCAAAACTGATTATACTTCCACAGCCTGTATTCCAGAAAACTGTATCTAAAATCATTCAGTAAGTATTTGATTTTATTGGATAACATTTCTAATCGAAATTCTTAAAATTTTACATTTAAATATTTTTCTCTTATTTGTAAAAATGAAAATGCTGGGAAATATATGCTTAAATACTCTAGTTTAATTATTTACTTATATCTGTGCCTTTGTATATTATTAATCCTTCTAAATTTGGCAGGAGTCGAAACGACTCCGGCGGGCATTCTAGGGGTGAAAAGATAAACTTGTAAAGGAAAGATGACTTTCAAAGATTGTATATTATGCGGAAAAATGATTTGTGGAAAATGTTTAGACAAGACTGAATGACTTGCAAAGCCTGTATTCCAGAACAATATATGTAAAATTATTTTGTCAGTATTTGATTTTATTGGATAATAATTCTAATCATAATTCTTAAAATTGTACATTTAAATATTTTTTCTCTTATTTGTAAAAACGAAAATGCTGTTAAATATATGCTGAAATACTCTAGTTTAATTATTTACTGATATATGTGCGTTTGCATATTATTAATCCATCTAAAACTGGCAGGAGTCGAAACGATTCCGGCGGGCGTTCTAGGGGGAAAAGGTAGCGGGCGTTCTAGTGTTAAATCGAGGTAATCTTGAATGGGCACCATGAACAGCGGATGTATGATATCAAATATTTCCAAGAAGGATAAATTTAGATCGATTTGTTTAAGTAAATCCAGTTTGCGCAGGAAAAAGGTTGTCGGTTTATCGAATACGGACATTTTCGTTGTATACAGTTCCTGCCTTAATTGAGCTCTATCAGCACTCGAGGAAAATGTGCTTATAATTTTGATTTTTAACTCCTCATAGGTTTGATTTGGCGCAAGTGAATGGCAGGCGATTAATTTATGCCACTGCCTCGGCTCTCCTTTTAAGGAATATGCTAACCAAGCATATTTTTTGGATAGATCAATGTTATAAAAGTTAAAAAAATATTCAAGCTCCTCAAAAAATTGAAGCACGCTAGTGGTGCCGTCAAACAATACTTGCTCGGGGCAGGGGGGGGGGGGGGTCGACTTTATTTGGGCGCCACTGTAGAGAATCAGAGTGGGCCATGATTCTCTATTTTAGATCTTAAATCCTTAGATCTTAAAGATTAACTTAATTAGGTAATGAGAAGAGCTCGAGACAAAGTTAACAAATAAATACACAAAGTTTATTAGCAATCTATAGTAAGGAGGGCGTTGAGCTAATTCTGTAATAACTTTTAATAAACCCCAGAAAATAACTTTAACAAAGCATAACTTAAAAGTGTCTCACCAATACTGATCTTGTCGATGGTAGCTCTCTCTTATCACTACTCTTCTCACACCAGGATATCGGCCGGATTCCCGAAAGCACGATTGATCCTTTTAACTTAGGCCACACTACTACACCTCTCTACCCTCACTGCACACTTATCAGCTACCAACTCATCACATTCCATTACCGCTAGCCACTCCAATCCACACTCCCACTATCAAAACAATCTCCAATTTATACTGCCTTCAACAACTTTGTTTCCTTTCATTTCAGTTAAAACCTACAATCACTTCCCATTCATCAAACATTCAGATCCTAATTATTTCACAGCAGCAGTATGCCGACATAAAACTCTCTCGACTTCAACTGTCGCCGAGTTACTGGCGACAAAGTAATTTAACCGTCCCAACTTTAGATTGCTGGATTCAGCTGAAATTCAAACGGACTGTGGAGACGTTCTATAGTCTCGACCTTACAAATATTTACATTTCATTGCTATTGCTCGCTATCGTTTGTTTACAGTCTGATGTTATCATTTGCTTCTTTTTGAATTCCAGACATTCAAAGGCCGCGGTAGCCCAGTCGGTAGAGCGCCGGCCTCGTAATTGGAAGATTGCGGGTTCGGTACTCGAGCCGGCCAAAGACCGTCGTGTACACTAATGGTGGCTGGTGCACGTAAAATCTGTCGTGGCCGCAATGTCCTCCATGTTCCCATCAAAAATTATACCTCTGGGGGTCACCGAAGCGGGAGAGCCATCCCTTTCGTGGAGGATCAAAATTGTGATGGCATGTCTCCGGACCACCTCTAGAGGTGCGTCCCAGACCGTCGCCAATTGCCCATCTGCGCAGCACTAGTGCGACGTAAAAAACCCAACCATCCAACCAGACATTCAAAAATTGTGTAATTCATTAATTTCATTACGCCATATTTCCTGCTTAACATTTAACAGATAATTATTTTGTGATGTGGTAATAGTCTGTCTTTCTATGGCATAGAAATGTAAATATCGGTATTTGAATGGATTTATAAAAACTTCATGAACATTTTTTGAACAGTGTAATTCATGTATAAGTTTTAATTTATTTCATTTCAATAATTTTGAATTTTAAGACTTAATGTATATGGTTTTTAAATATCTCAGAAGAGTATATTTTAACTTATGAATTAAACTTCTTTTAACTCTTTTCTATAAAACTGAAAAATGTTTATGACTTCAATTTGTCTGCCTGTTCGTTTGTCTTCGCTCTCACTCTCGTAAATAATCATGGAATTTCTTGAAACTGATATATGTTATTTAGTTTCACTATGGGATGTTCCAATCTGAAAATGGAGTAAATAACACCACCAGTTTGTTTATAGGGTCACCTGAAAGAATTCTAAATCATTGAGTTCATGAGAGGTTTTCGATAAACCAAATTTTAATACTTTTATTTCGCACAAATCATAATGAAATTGTCATTAATTATTCATTTGCAAAATTTTTTTTTCTGTAAAATACAGTATGATTAGCATTAAGATTTACAGAGCGATGCAAAAGTATTCACATACACTAAAGGCTATAACCAGAAATTGCTGGAATTGAATTTTCGATTTTATAAAGCGTTTTTATTTTTTTTCCAACAATGCATAAGATTGATTACGATTTCAATTACCCCATCGTCTGTCTTTCTGTCCGTCTGTTTGTCGCCCTCTCTGAGCTCTAACTCTCTTAAATAGTCATATAATTCTTTAAAATTAATATTTGTAATGGAAATATACTATGGATGTTTCCTTTTGAAAATGAAGTAAGTACTACCACTGGTTTGTGTTCAGGGATATCCAAAATAATTGCAAAACCTTGCATTCTATGAGAGGCACTTCTATAAATCATATTTTAGTACATTTATTTTACACAGATCATAATGAAATTGAGATTTAGCATTCGCTTGCACAAAAAAAAAGGAAAAAAAAACGAATATATAATATGAATAAAGTATAGTTAGCATTAAGATTTAGAGGGCAATGCAAAAATATTCGCATATATTAAAGACTGTAAGCGGAAATTGCTGAAATTGCATCTTCGAATTTATTAAGCATTTTTAACTTTTTCCAACAATGTTTAAGAATGCGTATAAATTTAATTAGTTTACCTGTCTGTTTTTCTCTCTGTCTGTTGTGTAACCACATAAGTAAAGTGCATTGAAGACAAAGAGTACATACAGTTGAAAGTGTTGGTAATATATTAGAGCCGCATGATGTTCTGTTCTTACTTTGTTTTGTGTTTGCTTAAAAGAGAAATGAAAAAAAAAAAAAAAAAAAACAATAATTTTGATTATGCTTGTTGAGATTTTCAATGTTATTTTTTCTTTCTTTTAAATTCATAAGAAGGAAATATTGGATTTGTAAATTTTCAATTTCTGGTTTACTATGAATTTACACGTTTTAAGATGTTCTTAGTACGATTCAACTCTTTTCAGAAAATGTCTGTCTGTCTCTGTGCCTGTGTGTTTGTGCAGCGAAATTTTGTGGATGATGTATCTCACAAACCAAAGGGCGTAATTTAACTAAACTTGATATTTGGAAGGACCTTCACTTATATTGTTGCTGCTTAGTTTTTAGGATATGTAGTCCAACTGATGATGATAGTATGCTGTAAATCTTCTATTTATGAAAAGGCTATACCTCAAATTCTTTAGAGTGTATAAATGCAACAAACTTAAAGTGCAACTTGGATATTATGGAAAACTATACTTATAACAATTTTCGTGCGTATAGGTCGATAGGGGGCGCAGCTATACTGATATGAATTCTGTTTATTGGAGGGCAATATCTTAGCTTCTATGGAATAGAGATACACCAGAATTTGTATGTGAGATAAACATTATGTAAACTATGTTTATTTAATTCGAGTGCATATCAGATGTCAGGAAACGCTTATCTGATGCCATATATTTCAAATACATGAAGGCTATATCTCAGATTCTACGTTGTATAAATGCACCAAACTTGATATTTGACATAAATATCATGTAAATCTGTACTGATTCAATTTTGTGTTTTTGTTCTTGTTGTCACTTATGCAACTTGAAAATTTTGAGCCCCAGTAGTGAAATTAGACGGATTTAAGGCAGCAGGTGAGCGCTTTCCATTTTAGAGGAGTACCACAAGTGAGAGAAGAACGACTTAGCCCAATTTTGTGTATATATAGGGCGACAGGTGGCGCTACAATGCTGCTGTTTAATTCCGTTTACGCGAAAGTTATATATCAGATTTGTTATATCACGTTTACATACCAGGTTCTCATGTGCCAAACTTTTAATATGAGTTATCATATATTATGAAAAACTTTTCTGACTCAATTTGGGTAAATATCGCCCGAAAATGTCGCTGCTATTACTTTCTGTGAATTTTCACATGGCTATACCTCAAAAAAAAAAAAAAAAATTGTGTGGTGGCTGAATGGTTAGTACTCTGGACTTCAATTTTCATGTGTAGAGTTCGAGTCTCCTTTCAAGCATGAATTTCATAGAAAGAATCCACTTTAAAAACCACTTTAAGTCCTGAACTAGTAAGCCTTAATTTCAAAAAATGACCATAGAACGACAATCTCAACCCAACAGTCATCACTTATTACTTTCACCTCATGTGTGTATTACTCTTATTCGGTGTGTGTTGTTATATTTAAGGCAGATTGTCTAGTCTTCGGACCAAGCCATGGGCTGAGATGCCTTCCGTTGGTGTCATTCCAAATGGTTCTAACCCGTATTTACGCGATTTTCGAAGAAAACCACAAAATACTCTGAAAGGCTAGACTAACAAGCGCAATTTGGTAGTTTGTTGAATAACAAATCTGATTATGGGATATTATTACACCCTATTTTGTGCTTGTGTGGGAGATGTCTACAAAAAGAAAATTTTATTACAGTGGCAGAAAATTGGTAATAATTTTAAAAAATCGAATCTATTGAATGCATGTTTAACGCAGAAGTGACAAATATCAAGGATTGTGCTCAACAATATTTTATGATTGCTTTATTTGTTTCAAAAATGAAAATATATGTGTGGAAAGGAATGTAAAGAAAGAGTAACAATTTTTTTACTAGTTGATAATATAGATCGCTTCGAAAAACTAAGACTGCTAGTTTTTTGGGAAATCTGAATGAATACGTTCATTTAAATCCTTTAAATCTTTACCTTGCATTCTTATACATGTTTATTTATCGACACATTATTATTCACTAACTGATATAAATGCTAATTTATTGATAAAATCGCATTAACTGCTTATAAGGTAACTTTTGTGAAGTACCAAGAGGTGACCTTATATCGAGTTCGGACTGTATATATGTGTATGTGTGTGTGTCTGTTAGAAAAAAATTTTGCTAATTACGAGTTAAGTTTCCTGACATTACAAATACTTAAATTAATGTTTTCTTTAATTTGCAACATTTATAATTTTCATTTAAAACGAATTTAATTTTTATTTTAAACAATTAATTTAACGAATCACCGTTTGTTATTTCTCTTTCATATTTATTTTGACTACAAGCGCAAATATATGAAATTAAACGTTATACTTGACAGGTGATGCGCTAACCACAAATTTGCGACCTCTGATGCAGAGTCACTCAGTATTTAGTCCAGTTATTGACGGATGCTTAATTCCGTGGATTTAAAATAATTACTTATTCTGACCTTCCAATGTAACCGCGATGAGCTTCTGAATAACAAACATAGTGCAATTAAAGCTTAAATATTAATGACAATCTATTCATGGGATAGCTAATGTATATTAAATAAATTGTGTACCATAAATTATTGGTATATCATTGTAAATGAAAAGTAATTTTATAAAACTAATTTCTGTAAAATGTGTGTTACAGACTCAATATAAAGATATGTTACAGATTTTTAAATTAGCCATTCATTTCAATGATTTTTTTTTTTTTTTTTTTTTTTATGTGATAACACATAAAATGAATGATTTATAATATAAAACGTCAATCAAATAATTTAATTCCGTACTACATTAGTAATAAAAAGATAAAAAATATCAGATTCAGAATTTTCGTTACAACATGATGCGTGTATTTCCTTTTCGTTCTTATTTTCACTACGCTGAATAACCAACAAAATTTAATATATATATATGTTTCACAAGTATTTATTTATTTTTTACTGTACTTATTTATTTATTTATTTACTTTTGTCATGGAATAATATTCGAGCTTTCTATTGTAAAACTATTTTCTAAAATAAATTATGTCAATAATAATAATAATAATAATGATAATAAAAATCAAAATGTAAGATTACTTAAGATTGTACCATAATAATATTTTTACTTTCCATACATACATTATGTAAGGAAAGTATTGTAATCATTAAAAAATTCGGCGTCAGATTTTGGTGCAGCTACACGATTTGGTGTCTCCGGAGTTCATTTTTATTATTTTTAAGGTGATGCATGTATGTGTTTGTGAGAGTGAACAGAATAACGTGTAACGTTTTGATCGATTGACTTGAAAGTTGGTATTATAGGTCACCGTCGCGCTGTATAGATTTTGGTGAGTCTAGCAATTAAAAGTTTTTTACAGGGGCACAAAGAAAATTTCTTTATCATCACAGTTTATGAACTCAAATTATTTTAATTGTGATTACATAAAAACGCCTTATTCGATTGAGGTAAAAGTTATCAGAATTGTTATGAGTCATTGTCTCATGAAACGTATAGATTTTTAAGAATCTAATACTAGTAGTTTTTTCACGATGACACAAAGAAAAATTCTTTATCATTAAGGCCTATGGAATCATATTTACTTAAAGAGCAATAGCATCTAAACTTCTTACCCAGTTGAGACAAAAATTGGTAGGTAGGTTTTAGGTCATTATCACACAATTTCTATACATTTTGATGAAATCTATAGTATAGGACTTCTAGTTCTTTTACAGGGACATAAAAAAGAATTCTACATCGTTATGACCAATGGACTCAATTTATTTGAAGTTTAATTGCGTCTAAATGCCTAATTCGAGTGAGCTAAAAATTGGTCGGTAGGTTATAAGTTACCGTCGCATAATTTGTGTAGATTTTGATGCGTAGAGAATTTATAGTTCTTTTACAGGGACACAGAAAAAAATCCTTCATCATTATGACCAATGGACTCAAAATACTTGAAGAGCGATAGTGCTTAAACTCACATTCAATTGAGATATAAATTGGTAGGGATATTATAGGTTATTTTCACTAGAATAATACAGATTTACATGAGTGTAAGACAGGGTATATTTACAATAATAAAAAGTAAAATTTTTATACATTGCGGTCAGATGTCAAATTGTTTAAAACTTAAAAAAAAAGATATTTCATATTTGAAGCTTATTATTTATAGTTCTTTCACAGGGACGCACAAACAAATCTGGATACATTGCGATCCATTAAATGACATACAATGTGAGGAAAATACTCAGGCACCCTGTTATGATTTTCCCTTTTGTCTTTTTAGCGGCTTCCCTTATTTAAATTAATTTAAACAACCGTTAGTTACTAAATGGTTCGGAAAGCCGATTGGGGTCACTTCAAAAAAAAATTTTTTTTGAAGGTCCTAAAAGCATGATAGAAAGTAAGCGATCGTTGTGGAAAAAAGACAGCATGCAAGAACACGAAATTTTTTTTATTGAATAACGATATGAATGACATTTAATATACAAGATGCTCAAAGTGTCTACCATCCCCGACTACAATGTTCTAAAGCCGTTTCCGTAACTCTGTCACAATGCGCTGGTGTGTGTCGGAATTAAGTGCATTAATCTCACTTCTGATGGCCGATTTCAGGTCCTCCAGTGAATCAGGGGGATACCTATAGATTCTGTCCTTGATGTAACCCCATAAGAAGAAGTCGCACGGATATAGGTCCGGACTGTATGAAGGCCACTCTATTCCGTGCTCCGTGAATTTCTCTGCATCCATTGCAATCAAACGCTCACCAAACGTCGTTTCAAGTAACGCGAAGACGTTAGTAGTTGTATGGGGAAGAGCCCCATCCTACATGAACCTGTACCGGCGTGTCACGTTGAGGAAAAGGAAAACTTCCACCATGGAGCGGCACATCTCACGATTTAGTGCCATAGACATGTCTTTACCGTCGCCACTGAGTTCAACAGTGACCACGGCAAAGACACATCTACCCGCAGGGGAAAAATGCATCTTAGGCAGGCAGGCGAACCTGACTGCCACTATCTAGCAATTCCGCATCCCGGGCGACAGGCCCGGGGATCAAAGTGGAAGAGTTCCCTAATTTATTTAGAAATCAAATTTTTTACAAATTTTGGATCAAACACATATTAAAACCAAAACACTAAAAAAAAAAAAAAAAAAAAAAAAAAAAGGCAAGCCAGCTGCCAGTGAACGATGCTAAATCTTATATTTGATGGTGGAAAAGTTTTGAATTAGAATGTTGTAGATATCTTTTAATTTATTGTAGTTGTTTGTGTTTAAAAGAACTGTTTGCATGTTTTTACGAATTGTGTGGTTTCTGTTGAATCTGAAATTAATTGGGATTAAATTGCATTTTTCAAAGAGATAATGAAAAGGGGATCCTATTTTACTGTTGTTACATTTGCATTTATCTGATGTTAATACTTTAATTTTGTGTAGAAATGTAGGGAAGCTGCCATGGCCTGAGATAAAATATGTAACTATTTTATTTGGACTGATAAAACTTTTGCTTACGTTATTAAGGACTGAAAACGTATCCCTACCCTTATCGCTGTGCCCCCATTCTCTTTGCCAATCTGTGATAATTTTATTATTAATGGATGATTTTACTAGTGAAGCTGGAAGAGGAAGAGAGATCTGTTCATCGAAGATGTTTTGTGAAATAACCTGTTTTGCAAGTGAATCTGCCATTTCGTTGCCTGCCGTTCCCACATGCGCCTTTGTCCAAGTTAGGATTATTTGCTCTTTGTATTGATCTATACTTTCATATAGTTCTCTAATAAGTTCGTATTTTGGATATGGTTGATTTAGGATTTTAATTGTTGATTGATTATCTGTGAATATTATTGGGTTTAAATTTTTGTAGGATGAATTTATGAGCCATTTAATTGCCTGTATTACTGCCAAGAGTTCAGCCTGAAAAATTGAATTTAGGTGGTGAAGTTTAATTTGATATGTGTGAATAATATTGTTTTTGTAGTAGACTACAAAAGCGCATGAGGTCCCGCCAGGCATTTTTGATCCGTCTGTATAAATTTGTAGCTCTGAAGATGGTGGGTTCTCTATTATTTTAATTTTGTTATGTTTATAGTAGTTCGGAAAAGTGAAGGTAGGGATGGGAAGCATTAAATTTTCTTTTGAAATATTTGTATTTTGTATTTGTTTAGATGAGGTTCCATGGAGAATGTTATATTGTCTGAATTTGTTTGCTATGTAGATCGTGATCGGAGGGACACCAGCCAGGACACAAAGGGCGTCACTTGAAATGCTTTTGAAGGGTTTGATAACGCTCAAGAGAGCGAGACGTTGTGCAGACTTGAGGTTTCGTACCCCGTGGCAATTTAGGTCCTCCCACCAAATCTCGAAGCCATACTCAATCTGTTTTTGAAAAACTGTTAGATACCAGATTTTTAAGATGTCTGATTGAAGACCCCTATCTCTATTTCTTAGATATGATAGGCCACTAGTGCTGTTTAAAATTTTTTCTCTTATAGCTTGTAGATGAGGGATCCAGGAAAATGATTTGTCAATTGTTAGGCCTAAGTATTGAAGAGTATTTTTAACAGGAATGCTTTTATTGTTCAATTTAAAAATTGGTGTTCTAGAAACGAAAACCCCAGTGCCAAAAACTATTGAGGTCGTTTTGTTCGTTGAGAGTTTAAGTTTTAAATTATTGCAAATGTTATTAAAGATGTGGATTAAATCGTTCGTTTTATTTTCTAGTTTGGCCCTGGTGTCTTCTCCAACCAAAATTATAAAATCATCTGCGTAGGCTATTATGTTATTATCATGAAGTTTGAATTGTTTGAGGATCCGGTCTGCGACGAAAAGCCACATCATCGGTCCAAGGCAAGACCCTTGAGGGCACCCCCTCCCGACATCCCGCCATTGGATCGACCCCGCGATCTTCACTCCACAGACCCTATCTCTGATGAAGTCTAACAGGATTAATTTTAAGTAGTTTTGAATGGGTAAGGCCCCAATGATTTCAGTGAGAAGCCCCCAATCCAGGGAGTCGAAAGCCCCTTGAATGTCAAAAGAGACTGCACAACAATATTTGAATTTCTCCTGAATTTCTGATTTTAGTTGTTTGAATTTTTTGATCGCTGAGATGGTGCCCCTTCCTTCTCGAAAACCATGTTGTGATTCGTCAAAAAATTTTGAGTTCTCCAGAGCTGTCATAATTCTATTTTTTATGATTTTTTCTATTAGTTTGCCTAATGTGGGCAGAAGTGTGATAGGCCTATAGGAGTTGGGATTTGTGTGATCTTTGTTTTTCTTTGAAAAGAAGATGACTAGAACGTGATTTGACGTGATTGAGCAATTGAGACGTGATTGAGACGTGATTGAGCAATTCTCGATACTTCACTCCTGTGACCATACCGCCAATGAATATCGGAACTATTATCCGCTTCGACGATATGGTCCACAACACCGTGAACTTTGTGAATCAGTGACGAGACGACACTGAGATGAGGATTTTCCGTACTCCAATGGCGCTTGTTTTGCTTGTTCACGTAACCAGTCAACTGAAAATGGGCCTCATCACTGAACGAGATCTTGAGTTCACTGATGAAAACATTTTCAAGTTTCTCGATCATGTGGTTTGGGGAATCTCTCCGCCGTACAGTATCCCCCTCCTTTAGTGGCTTGCAGATTTGGATCTTGTATGAACGCAGCCCCACTGCTTTCGTGAGCCTTTGTAATGATGTTTTGGATAAACTTAATTGTTGGGCCGCCTGTCGAGTGGAAGTGGTTGGCGGATCCTCAAAGAATGCACGTACGCGCTCCCTGTTGTCATCAGTAACAAGTCTGAAAATGTCGTCCCGACGCCTTGCTTTTTGCACATCAAACAATTCCGGTAGATTCAAATCTGTCCATCAACCTGTAAAAAATGAAAATCAGTGCGAGATTAGGAACAGAACATCAGCAGTCTTATTGTTTCAAAATCACGGAGACTTTCAAGTGCTATAACTTACCGCGTGATTACAACTTCCCTAGGTTCCTTTTCTTTCTGAACTCTGACGACATGCATGTCGAACGGTGACATTACTTCGGTAATTCTCATAAAACTTTCTTACGATAAATAATAGTTCTTCCAAGGTCAGTGATACCATATTGTTTATTATTTATTTCCGGTAATCAAGCATTCACCTGAAAAGTCAATATGTGTGCTATTACAATATGAAAGAATTATACTTTTATATATATACATTTGAAATCAGGAACTTAAAATACTTTCTATCATGTCTTTCGTACCACCTGTACATAATAATAAAAACGTAATAAATTCGATTACCATGGTGTAACACAATCATATTTTTATGGTATCATCATTTACATTGTTTGGTTATTAATAGCAAAATACTGCAATATATGACACTAAAATTTTTGTCAAATATTTACATCTTTTTAGAAATCTCGTCCAAATAAAATAAATTTTCTTAATATGCATAAATTGTTATTTTCCTCTTTAAATTTGATACTTGTAGTTTAGCTTAGTTTTTTTCTTGGCTCAACAGTTTTATTTATTTATTAACTAGCCGCCTTCGGCGACCAGCTGTTTCGCGATCCTTGAAAAATCCGGCTTTATGAAACTCCCGTTCGGTGGCGCCTGCGGCGCCTTTTTCCTGTTTCAGATCTTAAAACAGCTTATTGACATATAGTAAAAATAGCTTTATTGAAAAATTTAATCGCAGTAAATTCCCGCGCGGCAGCTTGCGGCGCCCTCTTCCACTTTCAATATCTGAAACAGCCTGTTCGCTCACCATGCACGGTGGCGACTGCGGCGCCTTATCCCCGTTTTAGAACATACAACACCTTCCTCGCTCATTAGAATTTAAAATATTGAAATTTTAAAATATTACAGCACCATTTGGCGGTAGAAATTTCTTTAATCTACTGTTCAATACTAAATCAACAAACCTTTCAAATGATGTATTACTTATGAAAATATTTTAATTAGTAGCTGAGATACAAAAGAAAACCTAAACAGGAAACCTTCAAACGTGTAAATCGGGTAAAATCTCAAATTCCACTTTCGATAATATAAAAGAACTTTAAAATATCTTTCAAATGATGTATTAAAAATAATTTAATCAGAACTAGAAATTGAAATATTGAAATTTTAAAATATTACAGCGCCATCTGGCTGTACAAATTTCTGTATTCCACTGTTCGATTCCAAATCAAAAAAACTTTCTAATGATGTATTACTTATGAAAGTATTTTAATTAGTAGCTGAGATACAAAAGAAAACTGATTCAGGACATCTGAAAACGTGTAAATCTGGTGAAAACTTTCGATAATTTAAAAGAACTTTAAAATAACTTTCGAATGATGTATTAAAAATAATTTAATCATAATTAGAAATTGAAATATTGAAATTTTAAAATATTACAGCGCCATCTGTCGGTACAAATTTCTGTATTCCACTGTTTGATTCCAAATCAAAAAAGCTTTCTAATGATGTATTACTTATGAAATTATTTTAATTAGTAGCTGAGATATAAAAGAAAACTAATTCAGGAGACCTCAAAACGTGTAAATCCGGTCAAAACTTTCGATAATATAAAAGAACTTTAAAATGTTTTTCGAATGATGTATTAAAAATAATTTAATCATAATTAGAAATTGAAATTTTGAAATTTTAAAATATTACAAAGCCATCTGGCAGATACAAAAGAAAACTAATTCAGGAAACCTCAAAACGTGTACATCTGGTGAAAACTTTCGATAATGTAAAAGAACTTTAAAATATCTTTCGAATGATGTATTAAAAATAATTTAATTAGAATTTGAAATATCGAAATTTTAAAATATCTGGCGGTAGAAATTTCTGTAATATACTGTTCAATTCCAAATCAACAAAGCTTTCAAATAATGTGTTACTTATGAAATTAAAACCCGAATAAACTACTACGTCAGAAACGCCAAAGAAAAATATTGGATTTTGCATTATTTTGCATATTATTTTGCATATTATTTTGCATTTCCTATATTTTTCTTTGGCGTTTCTGGCGCAGTAGTTTATTCGGGTTTTAATATTCCAACGCCAAGTCTCCTGTTATTATACTTATGAAATTATTTTAATTAGTAGCTGAGATACAAAAGAAAACCTAATCAGGACATTCTAAAATATGTAAATCACGTGAAATCTCTAATTACATTATCTACGGTAGTCGGTTAATGGAAGTATAAAGAAAAAGAAATATTTTTTAGGTCCCCAAAACCTATATATACCACGGTAGTCGGGTAATGGAAGTAAAAAGAAAAAGAAAAAGTATTTTTTTAATTCCTTCAGATGTATTTTGTTGCTATGGAAACTCCTATCGTCTATTGAAAGATAGATTACGTGTTAGAAAAAAATTTAATTTGCAATTAAAATGTAACTGCTTTGTTTATTAATGAAAATTGATGAAATTTTAACTGCAGGTTGGTTTTGTGCTGAATAGGTTGTATATTAAGTGTTGTGTGCGAAAAAGAAAATTTGAAGCACTTTGAAATTTGCAATTTTTAACCCCAGTTCAAGATCATGTGACATTAATGACTTCCACATGTTTTGTTTCCGTTCGAGACAGCCGTTAAAATCGTCTGCTGATAGAATGCCTCTTTTTAAGCAATAAGGATTTTTGGTCATTTTTCGATCGACATGGGTCGACATTTTAATTAATATCTCGGGAACTAATTAAAATTTTTAAATTCTGTTTTCACTATCAACTCGGGAAGGCTTTTGAGCACCTGTATGTCAAATTTTGTACTTCTGCGCCCATTTTTCCCTTGTTTTTTTTTTTTTTTTTTTTTTTTGAAATTCGACTAAGTAAATTAAAATAAGAATGACAGATATTATTATTTTTAATTATTTCTAAGATAACAAGAGAATTCTTCGTCATCAACTGTAGGTAAAAGAAGTTTATTAAAAAATTCATAAATTATTCCCTAATATTGTTAAAAAATTGTTCAATATATATACGATTAAATAGGGAGAAAATTATTCTTTTAAAAATGTGATGTGAAAAATAGGCGGTTATTTACATTATTACGGAATAAATTATAGATATGGCAACTCTGTATATCTATGTTATGAGTCTAAATATTTTTTACAAAATAAAAGGGTGATAATTCCCATCCAGGCGAAAAATATTTACCATGGAACTTAGGGTCATATTCCAATCTGAGAGCCAGAAGCAGTAAAGTCGAAACGCATCGAGCATGAACAAATCATCGAATCTGATGTCGCTTTGTACCAACATACGTAGCATATATTCTAAACAAGGATTTCAACCTACTGGAGTTGTTTTTTCCATTGACCTTATACTAGAGACCCTAGGGTCTCTACCTTCTACAGATAGATTAAGCCGGACTTACCATTACAGTGAATGTTCTCAACATGAGGGTGTAATATGACACCTTCACCCTTTGTGGTCATCATCAGAAATCACCTGACCTGAGTTTGAGAGACACTCCTCTCTCTCTCTCTCTCTCTCTGTATATATATATATATATATATATATAATCCTTTTTACAGTAGAAGCAAAGAATGAGAACGAAGAATAGTTAGTCAAGCAATTCACCAAAGAGACATACACACGCCAAACAAAGCAACAAGATTTCCCAAATTGATTCAATTATCAAGTTCAACAATAGCACTGACGCCAATCTAATGTACAACAATACCTGTTGAAAATTGAAGTAGGATCGTGTAATTAGACTTTGATGAAAAGAAGGTTGACTCTAGGACAATATTTCAAGGTGATAAAAGATAACCCTGTAATGAACAGTAATGACCCATTAAGCGCAGTAGAAGCCAAGCAACAGACACAAGATCACCGAAACCAGAAACACCAATAAGAATGAACTATTTCTTTATGTAGGAGAAGCTCAAAAAGGTGAAAAAAAATCATCAGGGGATGAAACACACACATTTAAAGAAACCAAATATAAATTTAACAGCCCGCAAAACAAACGATACAAAAAACCAACTCAACCAAATCCCAACAGAAAAACTCAAACTAAATCGAAATCCATGAAAAAAACAACACCCCAAGAAACCCAAGAAAGGAAGGAAGGAGGCAAGCGTCAAGACTTGTGACTTGCCTGTGGGGTTAAACTAGTTTTACGACGACAACACTCTCCCAGCCTGACAAAATCAGATTAGGAGACACATATATATATAAAAAAAAAAAAGCAAAACCCCATAGCAGATAAAGAACAATGAAACCATGAAACAACGATGAAATTTATTGGTTTATTACGAACCCGCAATAAAAAATAACCCTGAAATGAATCAAATGAAACAATGACAAATTGTTTTCCATAAAAACAAAAACAGAAAACCCTCGGAAAAAAGAGAGAAGGAACCTAAAAAGTAACAAAACCAAATATCTACACCCGCAAGAAAAAATCACCCCGAAATGAAAGAGAGGCAATTTAGACACAATCCATCCTGATGTAATGAAACACCAACCAGAAAAAATAAAATGAAATCAAAACACGAGCCACAAAAACTAAATTCAAAACACAAGCAAAACAGAGAACTTAACAGGAGAAAATGGCATTTTAGAAGTTGAGTTGCATCATTCCTTGATAACTTATTTAATAACCAATTTTCAACCAATTAGTTTTTATCTAACCTTAGTTTTAATATTTGATTAATTTATTTATTTTGTTGTTATGTTTTGAGAATCCTATTTTCCCAATTCATACAGGCATTTTGCAAATAATCCATGAAAGATTTAGATTTTAGTTTTAATTGTTCTATAATTTTATTTTTTATAATTCAAGCTTTAAATTTTGGAATAAAATTAAATTCAGCTATCCTCTCTCTCTCTCTCTCTATATATATATATATGTATATATAAACACTTATTTTTGTACGAATTAAAAACAGAATGGCTTTCAAAATGTTTTCACTTAAAAGAAATTTTATAATTAACCTATGACATTTTAACTTTCCAACCATATGTATGCTAAATTCTAAAATAAAAGATATATGTATAATACAGAAATTAATAAAACCGAAGACTACTTACGTTCCTACGTAAAAATAACATCATGTTCTTTCTTCCCTCTCTCTCTAGATCTGCATGAAATGACCATTTTGGCAGGAAAAGCTTGCTCAGGTTGCGGACGGATAATATGGGAGGATGCGGGGACTACCTTTTTGTGTGGGCACATGAAATATTTAGTGTATGAGACGCCTGTGGACTCGGCTGAAGATCTAGTAGCGAGAATCGTTGTCGCCACAGACAAATGTTGCTTTTTAAAAATAACCACTAATAATTTCGGAACTTTTTTAATCTTTTATTCAAGAAATTATGAAACATTACGTATAAAGTATGAGATCACATTTTTATATGAAAAAGAAAATAAAATGTCATTATGGGATAAAATGGACAATCCAAGTAAAGGGAGGATAATAAAATATTGTTACCGTTTGTGAAGCAAAATTATAAGATTCTCTTTTCTTCTTCATTGTTTTTATTTCAATTAATCTTCTCTGTAGTTTTATTCTTTTTAACCATGCTTAGGTATGAAGGATCTAGTTGCTAATACATGAAAGAAAAATCTGATGTGGACACCACATGACTTCCTTACACAACCGTAGGAATATACGTATTTTTATTAAAACATTTACAGTTTTGTGTGAGGTAACTATGATTCGTAAATAAACAAGCAGGTTCCACTCCACAAACATTCCTTAAAAAGATAAATAAATAAATAAACAAATAAATTCTGCTCGAACCAAAAAAGTTACGATAATACGATTATATATGCCGCCGAGAAAAATATATTAGTTTTTTCAGGAATAGTACTCAACGGCTTGTTACAGAATATCTCATTGGCAAATGCACAGATTAAAGTACAATGAAAATCATTCGAGTATAGATGGCCCATTTTTGTTCTCTTTGGCACAAATTAGTGGCGGGAAACGATAAATTTTACCAAAATAATTAACTCGGTTAAATTTGAGAAAGGGTTTCTGGCTACCCTGCCACAAAATTTTATCGCTAATCTCGTGTTAAAATCGACTTAAAAATGGTAAATTTTTAAATCTCTTGTATATTTCAATCCAATCTCCTAACAAATTATATATATATAGATATAGATATAGATATATATTTAAATAACTTTCAAAATGTTCCAGAAAATATCATTCAATAGTCAAATTTATTCAGAATTAATTCCACTATTTAAATTAATCAATTTAAAATTTACATTTTCTCAATTTCCCATTTTCAAAATTAAATAAATAATAATAAACTTCTAACTCCATGTTATTCAGCTGCTTTAATAATCTAACCTAACTCCTCTACTAGCAATATTTATTATCTCTCTTTTCCATAATTACGTTTTTCCGTTTGGCAACACCAACTGACTGGAGTGTTTTTCTCCTCTTTCCTCAGTCACACTGTAGTAGAACTACCAACAGTTGTCACTATTTGTAGCTCCGCGTCTCGGCGATTTTGCCGGCCGCGGAGGCAGTTTTTATAGTCATATAACTGTGAATGTCTATAAATTTATATTTGAGATGTGCTATACTTTGAAATGATGATTTCTTCAAAATATTTCTTCCTGTGAATTTGTTCCCAAAATATTTGTTCCTGTCATTAGTGTTAGGAATTATCTTGCTTGCACTAGGATTTTCTGCAATTTGTGCAGCATGGTAAGATAGAAGAAATACTAAGAATATGGATCTGTGAACTATAATTCATTTGCATCAAAAAGAAATTTGCTATTAATTCAAAAATTGATTTTCCTAGTGGTTGTGCATATTTTTAGTGATTTAAATTCATCTGTATTTATTTGGAAAATTGATATTATTGGGATATAAGAAAAAAGTAAGGAAATGAATTGAATGAGCTGTCTTCTGTTCAATCCTGTGAATTTCTGCAAATTTATTCCCATTGATGTCTCTAGATCTTTGAATGCTTAGTAAGTGCTTTGAATCCATGTGTACAGAGGCTGTTCGCACATTTTTTAGACGATTTTATTTCGCAGTAAGAAAAAATCGTTTGCATGGAGAATTTTATTTTCACAACAGTTATATTTTTGGAAGTTTTATTTATCTTCTGATATTTAGAATTTTTGTTTAGATGCAAAAATGCGCTTTTAAAATGGCAGTGGATGGAAGGATAGGTTTCCGCTCTTTCCAATGATAGTTTTTAGTGAAATCTTTATGAAAAGCATTTATCAGGAGAAAAATGGAAAAATGTTGCAACAACAGATGAATCTTGTGTCTATTTAAGTGGTTGCAATAGAAAAAGGTCAATTTAATATCACAAAAGGGGAGAAAAAAAAATTTGCTACATGGCTCAAAGCATCAAAAGAAAGTTTTTCTAAAGGATTTATGATTGCCACTGGTTTTTTATACAAGCGCAAGATAAAAGCAAAAAAATATGACAAAAATGTCAAAATCAACTCTAAATACTCTCAAGAACATATTTTAATTCCAATTTTTAAAAATGAAAATCCAGATTTTTATCCACAGTGCTATCAATCCGTTGAACTGTATCAAGACAAAACAAGCAGCCACACATCACAATCCGCAATTGCTTTTCTAGAAAAAAATGGAATAAAAAACGGGAATTAAAACCATACCCTTCACTGACATTCCTGCTAAATCTTCTGAAGTATCACTGATGGATTTTTGTGTTTTTCGACTCTTAAAATCAACATTATCCAAACACCGACCTACAGCGCTTTGTGGACTCTGGAAAGCCGTTCAAGAGGAGTAGAAAAATATACCTCTTCCGATATTATAAAAAGCATTATTATCATAGAAATTATGATGTAGAATGTTAGTTAAGAACAAGGGCTATCAAACTGAACAAATAAAACTCGAAATATGAGTGAAATTGCTTCAGTACACTCCATCAAAATCGTCTAAAAAATGTGCGAACAGCCTCTGTATTTTTGAAGAATTCATCTCCAAAAGGTATAAAATTTTGTATTACAACAGCATATCATGTATTTTTAAAGAACAATAAGTTCCTGGATGTAAAAGATGACTCTAAGTTTGAATTTATTAAATCTTTAAGAATTGAAATTGATATTTTGTGCCAAAGGATGACATAATAAAAAGATTAACAACAGGACGAACAATTATTATTAAACTTTTTATCAAAGATAGAAAACAATTTAAATAAACTCTTATAAATTGAATAATTGAAATGATACTTTTAACAATTGTGTATTGTGTTTTTCTATTATCAATTGCCTATCTAAATTTAATAATTTTTTAATGCATTCAATTTAAATAGATGGTACCTATATTTTTTATACCTTTTATTTTAAATAAAATTGTCTTTTGTAATTGGATTTGTGTTTGTTTTGTTTAACTCTTGGTAAGCAAGAATCTACTTTGTTGTTTGTTATGTATCTTAATTTTCAGCTTGATATAATTAATAGTAAAATTTAGGTTTTACTGATATTAGAGTACCAACTGGGTTCAAATAAATATGCGGTCACAACGCGACTATCAATATTTAATTAATAACATTTTATTATTTTTCAGCTGGTAATTACATGAATGCACCACCTTAAAAACTCAAATTAATAATTAAATTAATTTATACATTTTTTTTTTTTTTCATCTCGCTATACCGCAAATTAGCAGCCAGCGTAGATTTTTGGTTTTGGAATCAAATTTGGCAATTCGGCATGGAATTTGGCGACTTAGCGAAAGCATTTGGCAAAAATTTGTAGTTTAGGGTTGCCAAAATTTTGAAGCTCTAACTTCAATAATAACAGAGTTCTGGAATATTCTGAAAAAATTAATTGGTTTATTGCGAAGAACTAAATTCTTCGAAGGTTCTATAAATGACACACAAAACTACGTATAAAAAAAGAGTAATTGTTGGTGATTGTAGACTACAAATTGCCTGTATCTTTACATATTTCTTTCTACACGGTATTACAGTAAAAGTGGAAACAGATGAAAGTTTTTTTTCATTTCCACGAAGGTGGGATTTGGCTTAGCGTCAAATTAGGCATTCAAATGTGGCGAAAAATGGTGGTAAAGGATTTACAAAATTTGGAAACTTTACCTCAATAGGAATCTAGCTCTGGAAATTTTGTAATAACGCATTGGTTTCTCGCGCAGGACTACCTTGAAAATTCCATAAATCGCTGACAATACTTTCGATGAATTCAAATCCCATTCAGACTTTAAAATATTCGGTTGTTCTTGATTTAACGAAATTTATGCGTTGCAGTGTATTTAACAATGTTTATTTGATTTCTGCGGTAAAAATGCAATTTCATTGGATTGTTTCGAGAATATTAATTTTTGTAGCACAAAAAAGACATTTATTCAACTGTTTACTGAATCTGATTATTCTACTGTTTATTAAATAAAGTAATTCATCGACTATAACTTGCTTATTTCTTGAAGAATTACTTTCTACATGCTAAAATACCTTCAACTTTCATAACAATATCATTACTGGCTCTATCATTAGCTCTTTTGAAACCTCTATGATGGTAGATCATATATAATGGCCAAAACCTTTATATTTTTGGTCATTGTGAATATAATTTTCCTAAATATCTCCAAAACGAAAAATCCTATAAAGTCCAAAACGGAGGCGCACAGCTGGATGTTAAAAGAAACCTATATACCAATTTGCAACGTGCTACGTCCAACCGCTTTTGAGTTTTGCGAGATACATTACGGGCTGAATATTCATTAAATAAAATGCATTCGTCGACAAGAACCTGATTATGTCTTTAAGCATAACTTTCTACACGCAAAAATATCTTCAACTTTCATAACAATATCCTTACTGGCTCTATCATTAGCTTCTTTTGCAATCTCTATGATGGTTGGTATATATAATGGGCAAAACCTTTGTATTTTTGGACATTATGAATATACTTTTCCTAAATATCTCCAAAACGAAAAATCACAGAAAGTCCAGAAGGAAAGGTGCATATCTAGATGTTATAGTTATAACAAACCTATATACCAATTTGCAACATTCTACGTCCAACCGTTTTTGAGTTATGCGAGATACACCCCCTCCACATACACACGCACACACACATACTTACACACAGACGTCGCGAAAATTCGTGTAAAGTCGTTGATATCTCTGAAACGAAACTCGTATTAAAACCAGAGTTGCAGGTGTAGATCATAACAGTCACACATATAAATTTGCAACATTCTACAATAATTCATTTTTGAGCTATGCCAATTACAAAAGCCATTTCGCAAATCGGGAGTAAAAATACGTTGTTTCATTATAATCAGCTTTATTCTTGAGACTAAAAATACCTGTCTTTTTTATTGATTTCTAATATAAACCGAAAAGTGCTATAAAAACACCTCAAAGTAACTTTCGTTTATTGCTTACCTGTATGATAAATGTACGTGAAAAAAAAAATAGATGTCTACGTGAAAAAATATAATAATAAAAAATGAAAAAAAAAAAAATGATAAATGTCATGAAAATACTTTCTAGTTATATATATATATTTTAATTTCATAATATAGTGGAGTTGCGGTTATCCGAGCCCAATTAACAGATCCGAAGTACCCTCGGTCCACATTACCTCGGATAAGCGAGGCTGTACTGTAATTAAATTAGATGAATAGTTTTCATTTTCCTTTCCTTTTATTTTATTTATTTACTTATTTATTTGCTAAATTTTCCATTTTCAAGTAAAATAAGAAAAGTATAAAATCTAGTACTTTATAATAATGAATAATAATAATAAATGAAAATAATTCTTGATATAACTGATAACATTTTACAATACAAAAATAATAATAATGAAAAAATAACTTACTTCTACTGATTCTCAAACTGAACAAGAAAATATAATGTGTGCTTAATCTATGTTATTGAAAATATAAAAATGGCTTACTTGCTTTTAATAAAAAATAGAGAATATATTGTATTATTTAAGATGTTTTTTTTAATAATTTAAATATTTTCAGAAACAATGTTTTAATTCAATATATTTTTAACAGTATTTTTTTTTCCAACTCTTGCTTAGGTATAGGTATCATATGAATGTAAGTAAGACTTAACTTATTTTGCATATACACTAAGCGACCAAAAAAAAAAAAAAAAAAAAAAAAGAGCCCACTGAAGAAAAAATGACTTATACCTTTTTTATTTGTAATAACTTTAAAATGAATGTTTGAAACAAATAGAACTGTCTTGTTTGCATAATACCAGAGGGATTAAATGATACCTATGTACTTTTTCGATTTAATAATTCATTTTATTGCACACTATGAAGTAGTACTTTTTAAAAATCTGCATAAAACTTTCTTTTTGAACATAATGCAATAACCACACTTTGTATTCTATTACGATTTATTAAATGAAATAAACAAGTTATATTTTAATGTATGAAATAAAACTATTTATTTGTTAGATCCAAGCAATTTTTTATTAAAAATATGTATTCTGCATTGAGTTAATTCCACATTTATATGGAATTACTGCTTTAATGTGCAATGGCATTATTTTATACAGTGTTTTAATATAAATCTCAGAAATTTCAATGTGCCAAATATCACAAATAGTTTTTTCTAGTTCTGGTAGAGTTACAGGCTGCAAATTTCGAATCCTCTCCCCTGCCTTTTTATAGACGAAACTGTTGGATTACGTGTTAACATTAATCTTATAATCCGATAAAATATATTAATTAGCAGAGATCCAGTAACGATGGAGCGTGGTCACTGTTTTTAGCTATGCTTAATTTAAATCTAGAAGAGCTTTGAAAAAGAAAAATATTTAAATCAGAATTTGAATAACTTAACCTTATTCATAAACTTTAAATCCTTTCAGAAATTTAAATTAAGTTGGATCTTTAAATAACATAATTTACACACATATGGTAAGGAAAATAAAACAGAATCAAAATTAAAATAAATTTAGTTTATTAAAACTAAACGGAAATATTTGTTTAAATAAAAACAGAGAAAAGTTCAGCCATTATGGCATTTTTAAAAAAACATATGTACAGTCGGTAACAAAAGTGTTCGAACACTAGCAAAAATTCCTATGCAGAAAAAGTGCATTTCATGCGGTTTTTTTAAATAAATCCTTGTCGAATACTGTTCTTAGTCAGTGTAAGAACATGATTCGATAAGGATTTATTTAACAAAACCGTATGAAGTGTACATTTTTACATAGGAATTTTCGTTAGTGTTCGGACACTTTTGTTACCGACTGAAACTTTTGCACCACCTCAGTGCTATCTATATTCTTCTGAAAAAGAACATCTGCCTCAGGATAATCTCTATCTGTAGGCTAGGAAAAACCAACGAACCAAGGGAATTCAGCCAGGAAGCAAGCAACTCATCACAGTCTGCCTGAAGTATTTATACTTCTTCCAAGTACAGTCGGTAACAAAAGTGTCCGAACACTAGCAAAAATTCCTATGTAAAAAAAGTACACTTCATACGGTTTTCTTAAATAAATCCTTGTCGAATCCTGTTCTTAGTCAGTGTAAGAACACAATTCGATAAGGATTTATTTAACAAAACCGTATGAAGTTTACTTTTTTTACATAGGAATTTTTGCTAGTGTTCGGACACTTTTGTTACCGACTGTACTTGTATTTGCATACTGACGCAATGCGCCCTCTGGGGAATTCTGTTGAAGAACCTTTCATGGATTGGATTCACTTTAGTTGCGGCTTGCGTTGGAAGAAGGGAATTCAGGAGAAAAGAAGCCGCTGGCGATCATTACGGATTCTGTAACATGGAGTCAGAATGAAGAGACTAGATGGTTATTTTTCCGATGGAAGTCCGATTGTCAATAACTGACTGTCTCGTAACTTGACAGAAACGTATTCGAGCTAATCGCGATTAGGACTATTTCCATGTCTGGTAAAGAAGAAATTCCTCTATATCCTTTGTGGGATTTAACTTAAAGTGAAAAAAGATATGATTTTTTACAGAATTATAGCTTCTCGTTTGAATGGATAGGAAATTTTGACAATTAGAAGTGAAAAAACTTACCACAGACGCCGTGTAGTAAGGTCATCTTAAAATGCTGTTTGTGGAAATGTCCAAGATACCTCCAAAATAGTCGGTCAGGCACCACTTTTATGAAGATTGTGTCTTATTTCGAGTTAATTGATCCCTTGGGCATAAAAATTTGCCCGATTGTTTGAAAAGTTATGCACCTCCGTACCATAATGTACGGAGAATGTGTCATTGTTTAAAAAGTGCGATTTTCCTTAAGTCGGTGATATTTTCGCTCACAGATCTGCTTATTTTCTTTAGCTCGAAATAAGTTAAACTTGACTCATCAAAGAGAACCAGTTCAGACCAATGATTAACTAACCATTTTTTAATTTTTTTTAGCCATCTGAGGCCTTGTTTTCTTAATTCTCTTATGGAATTTTTTCAAATTTTCTGTCATTTAAACCTGCTTTATTTAATAGTTGCTGCACTGCAGTTAAAGAAATTATGCTGCTAAACACTTTTTCTGAATCTCTTTTATGTTCTAAATGTAATACAAACCGATTTTATAAGCAATGGCTTTTTAACTTACGGTCATCTCGCTTGGATGAGCAACATGGCCGCCTAAAACCAAATTTCCAGTTTAAAAGGTCAAAAAAATTTATATCTTGCTAAAAATCCTTTTACCACTGTTTCGTTAACATTTAATTATTTTGCCATCACACATATTAAAATAGTTTTTGATTTTCATTCAAAAATTAATACTTTTTGTGGCATCGTAAACTGCTTTATTTTTACCATTTTTTAAATAATTTCTAAAATTACAATTTTCCTGACAATTGCATTTTGTTTTTAACACTGAACTCAAAGCTAAAGTGTATGTGGAGGACAACATAATAAAATCTATTCGAAAATTTGCTTTTTAAATGATAAAATTGGCGGTTGTAGAAGGCAAAAAGGAAAATATCCAAAAGCGGCTTTTTTTTTTTTTCTTTTGCCACTTAGTGTATATGAAAAATATTTTAATATGCTTAGAGGATTGCTCCTATTTTTCAATATAAATCTTACCCACCAAAAATATTTTTTCATTTTATTTTCCTAAAAAATTTTCTCTTTATAGCTTTTTTTTTTTTTTTTTTTTTTTTTCGTTTTCTTACACAGACTAATTGTACAACCCTTTTTAAGAGAAAAAAATCGTGAAACCCAGCACATTTTTTTTTTTTTAATAATTTTGCTTTATAATCTGATTCTGAGATTTAAAAACCTTCAAAGCCTCAGTTTTATTTAATCATACTTGTACACTCGAGAAAAATTATACTATGCGGCGAAAGACTCATATTGCGACTAAATAGAAGACTAAATATTGCGACAAAACACTCATTTTATCCTTTCAATTAAATATAATGTTTTTTTTTTTTTTTTTTTTTTTTAATAGAAAAAGATTTGTACATTGTATATTAGTTGCTTATGATTAAGAATTTTTATATTTTAATGTATCACTTAATTCTCTAATTCGCTGTTACATAAGTGCAAAGACAAATTATTTTTGTTTTATCAGTCATTTTAACCTTTAAAATAAATAAAATAAATTAAAACCTTTTTACTGTGATTTAAAGGATTGATACTGTAGTCAGATTGCGTATTAAAAAAAATACGTGTACTTTAAACTTTAAATTTGAACGTAATATTTTAAAAGAAAAAGTGCAAAAAAATCCACATTTTACAAAAATAATTTTTTTTTAGTAAAATATAATATAAATATTAATATTAAATTAATTTAATTTAATTAAACAAAGTTATACTACATCGTGAAAATTTTAGTAACAATGTATTTTCTTTAATATTAATCACATCCTTTGTTCTTTTGAAACAGCATTTATTGCCTGTTGATGAATTTCGTCTGTTTTATAAATATGAAATAATTTATTAGTGTAATAAATAATTTTTATATATAATACATAAAATTAATTATGTAATTATATTTATGTAAGTATGTAGAACTTTTTAAATCTACAGTTTTAAGAAAATTATCTATAAGTTAATCTGTTAATAAAATTACCAAATTCTTTTTTTGTTATTTACTTCACAATTGTGTTATTTGATGAATCAAATACATATGACTTCTTTAATAGTTGTAGCAATATCTTGGTAGAAATATCATATGAGATAAACAATCTGATTTTCTTAAACCTTTGCTTGCGTGACAGATCAGTATAAACTTCCTTGCAATGGGTTGCTTCAAAGAACGGAAAAATGAATGCGCTTATGCTTACTATTGATTATTTTGCAAGTAAGAAATGTACTTGAAGCATAAAGGCACGCTAAATTCGGGAAAAGGCGAGTTTTCTCGCTAAGATGTCAGGAAGTTATACACGATAATAAATCATCAGATCTTTTAAATAACGATGAAGTACTATAAGGAAGAAAAAGTAAAGTGACATTAAAGTTGTTTATTATACGGTTTATTATATTGCTTCAGATAATCAAGTTTAATTGCTGTATTCATGTATGTCTATATGGATGTAAACTGTTTTTTGAAAAATGTTCCAGTAAAATGTTATTATTCTTGAAGATTGGCACAACATACTGAATGTTAAAGATAAACTTACATAGTTTAAAAAGCTCTAAACAGTTAAAAAGAAAAAAAAATGTCTTGAAACAAAGTGCAGTCTAGAATGTACTACGAATTTTAAAAGATAGAAACATTATCTTTCAGGTTTATAATTCAGTATAAAACAGTCTATATCGAAACGATAAATTTATATTACAAGATTTAAAAGTGACCAGGCCATGAAACGATCTTGCGTCTTATGCATAACGCACCTGTGAGCTACCCAGCTGACGCTATATATTGGCAGAGTCCTTTTTCGATTTTGTTTAAATTAATTTATCTAGAAATTCTTTTCTCCCTAAAATTCGTTATATATATTGATAGAAGTTATAAATTGTAAATATTCATAATTACTAGCTATTGCTAACCAATGCTTCTAGATAGCAAGAACAATATTGAAAAATGTTAGTAAAATAGAAGAAAGAAAAAATAATTATTACGGTAAAAAAGAAAAAAAAAAGTGCTGAAAATAACTATTCAGTGAAAAATTGGAATGGCCCATACTGTAAGAAGAAAAGAAACCAAATGAAACAGAAAATGTTTTTGCAATTTATTTTACTGACGGTAAATGCGAGTCATTCATAATAGAATAACCACAAAGTTTACGGATTTTAAAAATCATTATCTAAACAAACATTGATATGTAAGAATGCATTTTTTTTTTTTTTTTTTTTTTTTTTTTTTTTTTTTTAATATTTTAATGTCCGTGAGATTTGTGATGCTAAAAATCAATACTTAATCGTGTTTTTATGCATGATGATTTCAGGGGCCAGGTTGCAATGCTGTTTTGAGGATACGAGGTTTAAAGTTCGTAAGATTATACTTTGAACGGAAATATTGGTTTGTTTAGATCGTGTAGAAAAATAATTTTAGCGTCAGAAACCTATAATAATGTTTATTATTTTTAAGAGAACATAAAACTTTAAATAATTCGAATTTCTATCATCTTTTCTTAATTAAACATGTATGTAAATGTAGATGAAATATAATATTTACTTATTTTGTCATACATGGTTTATGTTTTACTGTTTGTGGATGTTTAAATTGACATTTTATTTGATCATCCGCATTATGAAACTCAAAATATATGTATAGTTTTTTATTTAAATGCTACAAATTAATAAAATCGAGATTTATGTTTAAAACCTTATATATTTGAGAAAAAAATATATTTTTTAATATACAGGGTAGTTATAATTAAACTTCCCCTATAAACAGCATCCTACAGCACAGACGGGTGAACGAAATGCAACAAAATTTGGTATATAGGCTATACACGAGATGCGCTCACGGAATTTCGAAAAACAAAAAGTTCCAAAATGTCCTCCAGAGGGCTCCTTTTCCGAAAAAACATTAAATGTAACACAATAAACGATCAAAACGGAATACAGAAACAATATTAACAATCCAGAACAAGAATTATTAGTAATAAAATGTAAAACCGGATAAAACTGTCAGTTCTAGGAAAAAAAATTCGAGATTTGCATACTTGCGAAGAAGAGGAAGCTTTATGCAAAACAGGTTAGGGTACACTGCAAATAAAAGGGTCTTAAAGTAAGACATAAAAACAACTGAAACGGGATTTAAGTCACGTAAATGTCTTAAAATATAGATTAGACATCATAGATATCTTAATTTAAGACAGAAATATGTCTGAAATACCAATTTAGACACAAAAACGTCTGAATCACGTAAATACGCAAATTTTCAGACAGCAAAACGCGTTTGAATTTTCAGACACTTTAGAAATTCATACACTTACGTTTCTTAGAAAATTTTTCATACGGAATCTACTTTAATAAAATATGCTTATCCTACTTCTTTCCACATTCAATAAATATATTATTATTTTATATAATGAGCAATTAAGCTACTTAAACTATGGTAGCTTTATGAAATAAAATTTTTATGGAATAATACTCTAGAGATGTGAATGATATTTGCATGCTCTTTAACATAATTCATAAACAACATATTAATATACAAAGCTTATTTCGTAAAAAAAAAAAAAAAAAAAAAAAAAAAAAAAAAATCTTTGTCTTTAAAGTTTTCTTATATTAAAAGAAAAAGTGATACGGACGTAGCAAGTATGAGAAAGCGAATTTATAAGTGAACAATCATGAATAATTTGTGCATAACATTTTTCTTTCACATATTTACCTGCATCTAAATGTAAAACAACAAATTTTCTTGTATTCATGATTATAGTTTGTTTTTATTTAAGTATCACTTTAAGGAAAGAAATCGTTATCATCGAGGGCTGTGACCTTCATATACTTGTTATGCATTATGAAAAAATTCTATACCTCTAGATATGAATTTAAGATGATAATAATAATTATTAACTTTAAGATCAATAGTTTTATAGAAAAAAATTACAAATAAAACATAAGACTGCGATTTGTTTCGCGAATACTGAAGTATATTTTGTCATAAAAACACTTATTGTTGTATTCGACTGTGGCGTGATTTGTAAATGCTTGACACCGACCGTTCTTACCTCGAGGTTTCGGATTACACAGACAGTGTGAGTTCGAATCCCAACGCTGGATAAAGGCTTTTTTTTTTTTTTTTTTTTTTTTTTAATATAAATATTACATTAATGCTCTAAACAATTCTAAAATCTATTTTTAACAGAAAAACATAATCGCGCTCATATTTACTTATTTATTTATTTATTAAAAAACTTTAAAAACGGTAGTGTTTTTAAGCCTAACATGGCGGTGTTTTTAAGCCTAAAACATGGCGGCGTTTTAAGACACTTGCAATGTTTTAATTTCAGATGCAAAAAGGTGTCTTAAAAAGTAAGACACTTTTTTTTCACTTAAAAAATGACCATCCATATAAGACACTTTTGTAACTGAATTTAAGACATTTACGTTAACAGTGTATAAAACATTTGCAGACGTTGTCATATTTTAAGTCGATGTTTCCGGCTATAATGATGACGGGATCTTTAGTTGAACGTGCGTTATTAGTGAAGCTGTTTTACGAAAACAAGGAGAATGCTTCTGCTGCAGTTCGTGAATTTCGTCGTATAAAGAACCTATAGAGTAGACAAATATCTACTAAAGGTATCCGGGCCATGATTAAGAGATTTGAAGGGACGGGGAAATTCGGAGTTCAACCTGGAAGAGGCCATTAACCTGTCAAACCGGTACTTGTTTTGATGCCGTCAAGACAGCTGTTGCCGCACAGTCACAGACATCATAGTTTGGGGCAGTAGCGCACGGGCAGTTTCTCGACAAACTGGCTATTCTTACAGAACCGTCCAAAAAGAGCTTAGAAACATAATGCACTACTTCTGATACAAGATCCACCAAACCCAACAGCTGCTTGATAGGAACAAGCCACAACATCTCTGATTCGAAGTCAGTTTTCTCAGTAGAATGACTGTTGATCTATCAGGATCTTGGAATATCCTGTGGTGCGACGAGGCCCATTTCTACCTCAAAGAGACAGTCAGCACACAGAATTGCCGCATTTTGGCTAAGGAAAATCCGAGGATGCATACTGAAATTCCCCTACATTCTACAAAGGTGACTGTCTGGTATGGATTCACGGCGATATTCATGCTTGGGCCATTGTTCTTTATGAAATAACTGCACGTGGTCCTGTCACATGTTCCGCTACGGGCCGTCGGTACCATGACATGCTGCAGACGTTTGTTGTGCCGCAACTACAGCAAAAGCGGGTCTTTACATCGACCATTTTCTTGCAGGAGGGTGCACCCCTACATATCCATGAGTCCCTGAAGGCGCTATTGCTCCAACACCTCACAGACGAACGTGTTATTAGTCGTTTCTTCCGTAATCCATGGCCACTATGTTCTCCGGATCTAAATCCATACGATTTCTGGTTATGGGGCCACTTAAAAAGTGTGGTATATCGTGGAGGTGTTGCGACGTCGAAGGACTTAAAGAGCTCCATAACGCTTCATGTGCGAAGCATCACAACTGATCAGTTACGATCTGCTGTCCATCGACTGTCCATCACACTGTCCATCGACTTGAAATTTTGCAGGTGAATGAGGGTGGTCACATGGAGCACCTTTCCCTAAATCGTCCTGGACACGATTATTTAAATTTTACCTCGTTTTATTTTATAACTTTTGAGGATTTTTCATCTAAAAAAATAGAACTAAAAACTTCTAATTTTTTTTCCCAAGAAATGTGGTACATTAAGTGAAAAAAAATATGTATCGAGAGTTTACTTTTGAAATGATATTGATCTGCAAATGACAGGGCTTTGTGAATTACGAAGTTAAATTTATCAAATCGAATGCGTTACTTATTTGCTAAGAGATTAGCACACATTGCCAAAAGCAAATGTGTTGCAAGTACTCATACAACACCCTGGTTATAAAAAAATATTTTTAAATTTTTGGTACAGGTATCATTAAGTCCTAAACTACAGGTACGAATCGCAGTATTATGATCACTTTCTAATATCAAAACTAGTCCATTTAGTAGCATGAACGAGAGCTAGACAGTGTGAGAGTGAGTGAATAAGATTTTGGAAAATTGTTAGGCTTACTAGAGCTATGCAAATTGCAGTAAATCGAACACCTATGGAAAATTAAATGATGGAGTGTCAATACAACGAACAGGACAAATCAGATGATTCCAGATATGTTCGAGTGAAACCAAAACTGGTGAACTCGAAAGGTCACGAAGCATTTGGAATTTTTCATCGTGCTCCTCGAAAAAATCCGGGACAGTTCTGAACGTATAGCATCATACATTTCCCTGCTAAAATATCCAGCCTCTCAGAAGAAACAGTCATCATTTAAGTATGTACATAATTGGTAACATAAGTCAATTCCTTGAGTATACACACTGCTACTATTAAACTGTATTCTTTTAACAACATTTGCAGTAGTTTTTTTCTCGGACGTTTCTCGTCAGATGCGCGAACGACCTTCCATTCTCAGCAGCATAATACGTAACATTTCAAACAGACAGCTGTTTGCCAATCAGCATTAGACAACTTTTGATACTAAAGTGCAATTTGAAGCCGTTAATTATACCGATACAATTTCTTTAGCATGGGCACAGCGACTATGTATTTTCTTCGGAGCCTTACTCATATGAAGACTTGTTATACTAGCGTCTTTCATACAATCCTGGGTAATATCTGGTTTATTTGATTCTTCAGTTCCTGAACTATAACATCCCAGCCTGTCCTAACACATCATCGCACACGGCGTTTGCCTGTTACTTCGCTGAACGTAGTTCACAAGACTTTCTACAACCTGCTTCAAATTATTTCATGACAATCTTTTTTTTTTTTTTTTTTGATAAATAAATTTGTTATGCGCACTCAAGGCACATACTAAAAAGAGATTTAAAAAAATTCTGTCCGATACCCCCTCTCGGGGTAAGGGGGCAAAAAACATGTTTCCAAGCATAACTTTGCTTCAAATTATCTCAGTAAGATTAATTTTTACGTGTGGGTTATTTATAAGTTCACAACATTCATTATAAAAGGATTTTACGAAATTTACCCCTTCCCTTTTAAGGGAGGGCGGGACTCTTTTAAGAGTAACTCTGCCCCAGATTATCTCAGAATAGCGATTTTTTGATATGTCGATTGGTTTTGCGCAACAAGACACACACTACAGAGGGATTTTGTAAAACTCCGCCTTATCCCCCTTGGGGCTGGGGGGTGGGGGTAGGGGTAAAATCATGTTTCCATGTGCAACTCTGCTCTGAACTATATTAGGCGATTTTTTATGTGCGGGCTGGTTATGCGTTCCCAACACGCATTATAAAGGGATTTTGTAAAATTACCCCTTCCCCTTCTTTAAGGGCTGGGTGTTGGTTGCAAAAACACGTTTTAAAGAGTAACACTGGTCCAATTATCTCAGGAAAGCGATTTTTGAAATGTCGATTGGTTATACGTACTCAACACATAAACTACAGAGGGATTATTTGAAATTCCGTGGTATCCACCCCTTGAGGGTTGGAAGGTAGAAAACATGTTTCCACGCTTAACTCTGTTCCAAATTATTTTAGAACGGCAATTTTGGGCAATGTGTGGACTGCTTATGCGTATTCAACACACACCACAAAGTGATTTTGTGAAATTCCACCCTACCTCCCCTTAGTTGGCGAGGGGGTGGGGGATACGTATTCATGCATAACTCTGCAGTAAATTATCTTAGGAAGGAGATTTTCGGTGTGCGGGTCAGTTATATGTATTAAACGCATAATATAAAAATATGTTGCGAAATTCCCTCCTCCTTATTTCCTTTAAGAGCGGGGCAGGGAGGGGCTAAAAACATGTTTTAAAATATAACTCTGTTTCAAATAATCTCAGAATCCCGATTTTTAATGTGTCGGTTAGGTATATGTATGCAACATGCACTATAAAGGGATTTCGTCAAGCGTGGCGAGTGAGAAAACCGATACAGAAGGTAGCGAGAACTTCAACTTATATTTTGACGCCTACTAAGACTGGATTTTGCGGAATACTCCCCACCCGTCCCCTCTGGGGGACAGAAGGTAAAAACACCTTTATAAGCATAACGCGGCTCCAAATTGCCGCGAAGCAATTGCATAGGGAGAGACTAGATTTGAGTACAAAAATAATCGTTTTCTGCGATTTTGGATTTTTATGGGAGGACGAGGGGTAAAAACGATTTTCGGATGAAAATTTAGCTAAATACAGATTTTCGAGTAAAACTCTACCAATAATAGCACAAAGATATAGAAAACCGCCGAGAGTCTTCTTGAGGATATTTCCAAAAATTAACTGCGCTATTCGATTTTGGGAGGGAGTTACGGGGGGGGGGGTGGCAAATTCAAGCCCCTCTTTTAGCGCTAAATTCGTCCGGGGAAATCTATAGCAGCTGAGGTCACAAATTTAAGTGTGTGGCTTATTTACGTGTTTCCAACAACCATTCTAACGGAACTTTGCGAATGTTCCCCCTTTCCCTTTTGGTGGTTGGGAGGGCAATAAACTCGTTTCCAAGCATAATTTGGCTTCAAATTATCTCATCGAGATTAATTTTTATGTGTGGGTTATTTATGCGTTCCCAACACGTATTATAAAGGGATTTTACGACATTTCTTCCTCTCCCCTTTTAATGGAGGGGGAGGCAAAAACACGCTTATAAGAGTAACTCTGCTGTGACTAATCTCAGGATAACGAATTTTTTATATGTCGATTGGTTATGCGTTTTCAAGACACATGCTATAAAGGGATTTTGTAAAATTCCTTCCTATTGCCCCCCCCCCTTGGGGGTAGAGTGGGGGTCAAAAAACTTGTTTTCAAGCATAACTTTGCTTCAGATTATCTCAGTAAGATTAATTTTTACGTGTAGGTTATTTATGCGTTCCCAACACGCATTATAAAGGGATTTTACGAAATTTCCACCTTCCCACTTTAAAATCGAGGGGGGACGCTTTTAAGAGTAACTCTGCTTTAGATTATCTCAGAATAGCGTTTTCTTGATATGTCGATTGGTTTTGCGTACTCAAGACACACACTACAAAGGGATTTTGTAAATCTCCGCCTTATCCACCCTTGGAGTGGGGGGGGGGGGGGTAAAATCATGCTTCCATGCGCAACTCTGCTCCGAACTGTCTTAGGCGATTTTTTATGTGCGGGCTGGTTATGCGTTCCCAACACGCATCATAAACGGATTTTTTAAAATTACCTAAGGGCGGGGTGTTAAGGTACAAAAAAACGTTTTTTAGAGTAACTCTGCTCCAAATTATCTGACGAAAGCAGTTTTTTGGTATGTCGATTGGTTATGCTTACTCAACACACACAAACTACAAAGGAATTTTTTGAAATTTCGTGCTATCACCCTCCCTATTGAGGGTTCGGGGGGTAAAGGACATGTTTCCAGGGTAACTCTGCTCCAAATTATCTTAGAATGTCATTTTTTTATGTGCGGACAGCTTATGCGTATTCAACACACACTACAAAGTGATTTTGTGAAATTCTACCCTACCGCCCCTTAGTGGGCGGGAAACATGCATTCATGTGTAACTCTGCAGTAAATTATCTTAGGAAGAAAATTTTTGATGTGTGGGTAAGTTATATGTATCTAACGCATAATATAAAAATATTTTGCGAAATTCCCTCCTCTTTATTTTTTTTAAGAGCGGGGCGGGCTGGGGGGCTAAAAACCATGTTTAAAAACATAACTCTGCGTCAAAGAATCTCAGGATCCCAATTTCTTAATGCGTCGGTTAGGTACGTGTGTGCAAAACATGCGCTATAAAGGGATTTTGTGAAGCGTGGTGAGTGAGAAAATCGCTACCGAAGGTAGCTAGAACTTTAACTTATATTTTGACTGATTGTAATGTTTTATTATTATTATTATTATTATTATTGATACGGTGTTTTAAGAATTTTTTTCAATATAATGACCAGCGAAGCGGGTAAAGGCTGCTAGTTATGTATAAATAAGGATAATATAGCAAGGGAAGGTTAAGGATTTTCAATATAGCAAAATGTTTTTAATAACTCTGAGGCAAATATGGGTAAATGGCGTTTTGAGTACCAGTTCAGATAACGAAGACCAAAAATTGACAGACAGAAAAATAAAATCGAGAATTTTTTTTAATTTGACATAGTTGCAGTCGAGAGTGTCAAGAACATCATAGTAAATGTCCCTGCACAGGACGGGTCGGGGGGGTGAGCGTGGGGTAGGGGAATATTTAAAGGGGGCACATTTCAGTTTTTATTAAATATCTTGAAATCTATAGAATTTGCAGAAAAAAAAAATCTTTATTACAAGATTAATTTATGTGAAATTTCCTTCAAAAATGTGTATTACATTTCATATGATCAATAGTTTAGAAAATATAGGGAAATGAAATATCGCAGTTTCTTGAAAAATGATTTTCTGCAAAAGTAAAATCAACTAAAATGTGTAATTAAAGGGGTTCAGGTTAAATATTTTCTTCTTATTTAAAAGTTTTGTACGAAAGGGCAACGAATATAGCACGTTTTTTATGTAGGATTTTTTTAATATAGCACGTTTTTTATGTTTTTAATAACTTTGAGGCAAGTTAGGGCAAATGACATTTTGAGTTCCAATTCAGTTTACGAAGATGAAAAATGGACGAACAGAAAAAAAAAAAAATAAAATAAATCATGCAAGTTTAGAAATAGACACAAACATAGGAATATAATAACGGAAATTAACGTATTAAATATTCCCGCGCGTGGGAGGTAAATGCAGGGCTTGAAAAGAGGGGGGGGGGGTGCTTTAAAGTTTTTTTTTTTTTTTTTTTTTTTTTTTTTTAAGTATATTGGTTAAATATTTTGAAAACTTTAGGTTTAAAAATGAAAAACTCATTTGCAATATTAAACTTCGCGAAATTTACTGCAAAATTGTCTGTTATTTTCATTTATATGATCAACAGGTAAGAAAATGTAGGAGAATGAAACATCACCTTTTTCTTCAAAAATGCTTTTTTGCATAAGTAAAGTCAACTACTGTGAGTAATTGGTAACGTATGCTGAATAATATACTAAAATTTCCCGCTCGCGGACATCATTTTAAAGGGACTTCTTGATTTTTCTTAAATATCCTAAAACTATAGAACCAAAAAAAAAAAAAAAAAAAAAAAAAAAAAAGACCATTCATTTTCTTTGAATGATCAATAATTCAAAAAATATAGGCAAATGAGAAACTGTATTTTAAAAAATCCTTTTATACAATAGTAAAATCATTAAAGGTCATAATTAAAACAGATCAAATAGAATATTTACTATCTATACAAAATTTGTGTGTGAAAGAGGGCAATGTAAAAGTGATATAGTAAATGTTCTATGGTTTTTCTACTCTTTTAACTTGTCACCTTTTATCTTAGTGAGCTAGAAAAAATAAATCGTATGGTTTTGCAAATTGGTAAATTCATAGCGGTAAGTGTTCTGAACAATATACTGAAAGTCCCTGGCCATAGACCTTATATACTAGACCACGCTACCAATACGGCTGACCATTACAGTGAATGTCTTCAACATGAGGGTGTAATCTGATACCTCCATCCTTTGTTCTGAGTCTCGGAAGTCACGTGATCTTGGCCTAGGGGTGATTCCTCTCTCTCTCTCTCTTTTTTCCCGTATGCAAGCATAATCTCATACTTCTCTGACTGAAGTAAGAATTCAAACGCAATTTTTTCGCTTGCAAAATGATTTATCATAATTTTTTTTTCTATGTAATTAATCTATGAAAGTTTAGCTTTCCATCCATGTGTAAATCTAAATGCTAAAATAAAAAGTGCGTGCACAATAAAAATATTAAAAAACACAAAATTCGTTCCTACAGAAAAATAACATAGTGATCATTCTCCACTCTTCCTCTAGACCAACATCACGTGACAATTTTGCTGGGGAAGCTCGTTCATGATGCAGTCAAATAACGAAGGGGAATGCGTTGTCTAGTATATAAGGTCTATGTCCCTGGCCATCCGGGAAAGGGGGAAGGGAGAGGAATGTTTGCTGGGAGGCATTGCAGGTGTTTGTTTTCTTAGATATTTTATAAACAATGAGATTTAGGGGGGGAGAATTACACAATCGCAAAATAAACTCTTTTTTTCTTTCCTCTCCCCACCCCTCTCTCTCTCTCGGCAATTATAATACATTTTCTTGAAATGATAAATATTGTTTTAAAAAGCCAGAAATGTGAATGGTCATTTTTTTTTTCTTAAATCCTATATAAATTATAATAGTATGTACAAAACACACACAATATTTATATTATAATTACAATATTATAAAACATAGGAAAACTACATTATATGAGCATGCATAAAAAAAATATATATATATAAACAATTTTTTTAGTTTAAATATTTGTATTTCTACTTATTTTTCTCAGAACATAGTTTACGTTTATCTGTAATATACATAATGCACACTGAACACAATTTTTTAATTTATTTATTGTTGTTATAATTCATCTTTTGTGATTATATGCTCACTTTCGAACTCGTCATCTTCTAATGGTACCTGCTTATCTCAAGTGTTATTACAGATGTTACGAATAGATTTTTCCCTACTTGCCTCAAATTTATTAAAAACATAATTAATAAATAAATAAATAAATAAACACTTGTTATATTACTCTTACGTAGCCCCTTTTTAAAAAATTTTTACATAAGTAAAAAATACCTGACCTGAACCTTTTTAATTGAACATTTTACTTGATTTTACTATTGCAAAAATGCATTTTTTAAGAAAATGTGATATTTCACCCTCCTTATTATCTGAATTGGTATTCAAAACGCCCTTTGCCTCTACTTACCTTAACGTTGTTAAAAACATAAAAATATCTCGCTATATTATCCTTAAGTTGCAATTCATACGTAATTATCATATAAGTAGAAAATGTCTGATCAGAAGCCTTTCTCTTTAGTTAATTTTACTACTGCAAAAAAGCATCTTTCAAGAAAATGTGATGTTTCATTTCCTTATATTTCCTAAATTATTGATAATACAAAGAAAACGTAATAGATATTTTTGTAGGAAATTTTACGAGATTAATTTTGTAACTGAGATGCCTTCTCCAAATCCTATAGTATTCAAGATATTTAATAAAAACTGAAAAGTGCCCCCTCTAAATGGCCACTGTCCCCCGCTCACCCCCCCCCCTACACGGGCGGGGACTTTGTCAATTGTTGGTCTTCATTATATGAATTGGTACTCAAAGCGCCATTTATCATTACTTGTCTCAAATTTATTAAAAACATTAAAAAAAATCTTACTATATTATTTTTAAATAGCCTCTTTATACATAATTATTACATAAGTAGAAAATATTTGATCAGAACCCGTTTTATAACACTCTTTAGTTAATTTTACCGTAAAAAAAAAAAAAAAAAAAAAAAAACATTTTTCAAGAAAATGTGATATTTCTTTTCCCCATATTTCCTAAACAATTGATCACATAAAGAAAATGTAATAGACATTTTTGTATGAAGTTACGTAGATTAATTTTGTAATTGAGATTTTGTCTCTAAATTCTATAGTTTTGAAGATATTTAATGAAAACGGAAAAATGTCCCCTTTAATTCCCCCTGTCACCCGTAGTATGTTGTTCAAGTCTCTTTCAGCTATGACTGTGCCAATTTTCAAAACTACACGATTTTATTTTTCTATTCGTCAAATTTTGGCCTTTGTTGACCGGACTGTAACAACGAAAATATGTTTCAAGATTATCTACGTTTCCAACTTTTATATTCATTGCTGCGTTAGCGCCGTATGCCGATATTTCACTGGCTTTCCACTGTTCTTGTCTGATACAGACAGTGATTATAATAATGTGACTCAACCGCTTATAAAAAACAATGCTGAATATAAAAATATATGTCCTCTTGTTGACTTAATTTACCCGTTTCGGTCTTTTCAAAATTAGTTCAAACACAAGTAATATTATTACAGTACTTAGCGCGCATTTTCATTTATTTTCATTTTACAGTGATATACAATAAACATATATTTATACTGAAGAACCAGGTCATTATGTTCACCCACTTCATACAGCGTTGGCCCCTATTTGGCAAGAAATTTGCTGTAATCTATTTTTATACTGGTGCGTAAAATTATTATAGATTGACCGGAGATAGATTATACCACATTTTTAACCAGGAGTATCTATGCGATTCCTTGTTCCGTTTAAGCTTTCGTTCAGTTACTTTTCAATCCTTGATATCAGTTTTGGCAACTCTGATCTGCCGTTCATGGCATTCCAAATGTTTCTATGAAATTTGAATTCCAGTGACTCAAGACATAGACTAGAATTCATTCACATGCTGCTCAATTACTGCAGCATACTTCAAGCCTACCCTGGAGAATTAATCATGACCTTTCATTACAAAGTTAATGGAAGCTCAAAAAGTTCGGCTTCAAAAAAAGCATCAGCCATTTCTACACTAAAAGCATTAGAATCACTTCTCGATAAAATTAAAATAGATAAAGCCAATAAATTTCAGATACTCCTTATTTCAATAGACATCATAGATACCTTTGACGATATTAGGTGGCCGACACTGATCTCTCAATAACTTAACAGACATTCCGATAAGTAGTTTCCTAGAAAATAGATTCATAACATCACTGTAAGAAATTTTACTAACGTTCCTCAAGAACGTTGTGTAAATTCCCTCAACGTGTGGAAAGTGTTAAGATTTTAGTATACACTGTTCTTTTGAGCACCTTTACACATATTGTTTGAGAAACATTATAAGAAAAGGAGAAATAGGGAGAAACCAATTATAGGACTTGCAGAGGAAGACATCTGCTAAAAAGCTGATCATTAAAGGTTAAGGCTCCTATATATAAGAGCTGGCGCATCAGGCATTTTGTTGCCTTAGGGTTGCCACATGTACCCAGCGCGTTTCTCTGATAAACAAACCACAAACATTTTTTTTTATCGCCTTACGTTAGTTTAGAGTAACTTATTTTATTATATTTCATAATTTCAGCAAAGTAAACTATGATATGGAAGTTTGTTTAGCGATAAACTGTTATAATCTTTCAAGAAGTGAATATTAACTGTTCACAGACCTTCTATTTCTGTGTATTTGAGTTTTGGCGACATTTTGTAAAAGAAACAGAAACCGCCCTAACAACACATCGTACATCCATAGGATATCCTCATAATAAAATGACATCCTGAGAATGTACTGTGAAAAAAATGTGTTTTTAGGAATATTATTGTTGCTTATTGCTCTTAGCTTCAGATCAAGATTTCTTAAAATCATTATGGAAGCGATAAGGACGCCAAGCGGAAGTGCTGTCCTCTTCGGAGGCAAAAAAATGGCGGTGATGCGCCGGACTATTATTTTATTTAGGGGCTCTATTAAAGGTTGCTAAAAGTTGCATTACTTCCCATCTGACGTCATTGCCTAGCGGAGGCGAAAGTGAGCGAAATCGAGATAACTTTGCATGCAACAGCAAGCATACCTTTTGTGACAGGGAGAACGAAAATTGAAGTACACAAATTAGAAACTGGTGATTAGGTGATTGGGTTTTACGTCGCACTAATGCTGCGCAGATGGGCAATTGGCGACGGTCTGGGACACACCCCTAGAGGTGGTCCGGAGACATGCCATCACAATTTTGATCCTCCACGGAAGGGATGGCTCTCCCGCTTCGGTAACACCCAGAGGTATAATTTTTGATGGGAACATGGAGAACTTTGCGGCCACGACAGATTTTACGTGCACCAGCCACCATTAGTGTACACGACGGTCTTTGGCCGGCTCGAGTACCGAACCCGCAATCTTCCAATTACGAGGCCGGCGCTCTACCGACTGGGCTACCGCGGCCCATTAGAAACTGGAAATGATTTAACTATAGGAAAGGATGAATGAGATCTTAACTCATCCTTAATTAAATAATTTATATTTTCTAAAATTTTTCTATGGATTATTTCTCGAACTGCTAAATATATAATGAAAATATATAAATATGAATACAGACTTTCAAGAGAACATATTTAAATTTTAAAGAAATAGGTACATACATAATAATTTTGGAAATAATATTAAGTATGCAATAAATTTTGTAAGAATTTTGCATTAAGTTCAGACGTACACAATAATAAATTAATTTATATGATGCACATTGTTATATAATTATATTAAAGCAAATTTTAATTACAAAAAACTATAAAATTCAGACTGTTAATTTGTTTTAACAAACTTCTTAAAAAAGGTTGATTTATTTATTGATTTCATAATCAAAAGAAATTATTTATGCAAGGAATTCACACGCAAAAAGAAAATTTTAGATAAAAGCCATTTCTCTTATTCACGAAAAAATAAGTGCATTAAACATTAAATAACATTTAACCCCATCCCCACCAAATATATCTATCGAGAATCTTAACAAAATGTTTTTTTTTAAGCAGCTGTTGAAAACACCCAACACAGGACATATATTAAACCCCATTTTCAAGCTGCATCCAACCTTACTGCTCAAAGTATATAGTTGTGCATTAAAGTTGAATAGTGTGTGTATGTATAGTATTCATATACAGAGAAATACTTTCGTAAAATAAAATTACATAAACATAATTAGATATTTAAATTAATAAAATAATTTCTCTTTTCTTTAATAAATTCATCAATATTGAATTTTTAGTTAGAGACAAATAAAAAAGCAAAGTTTTGAAATTATGAAATTTATATAGAAATAAATATATATACGAAAATTAATAAAATAAATTATTTGTTTTATTATTTCAAAGTCACCAGCATTAAAATAGCAGGTTTACAAATGCAGAAAAATTACTTTTCTGTAATAAAATTTTAGAAGTATAGAAAGAAAATCAGGCACATTCTGTTAAATACAGGGTGATCCAAAAGTCAGGACCAGCTTTAAAATTGAATAATTCGAAAACGAATCAAGATACAAAGATACGGTTTGCACCAAACGGATGGAAAAAAAAAAAGCCGGGTTTTGTGTGGCAAAGAAATAAAAAATAGTTCTGTTGGCGACCAACAGATGGCGCTGTCGTATTTCTGATGTAGGATTATGCAAAGCAACAAACGATATAAAAAGGAAAAACTATAGCAGGTAATGGTATTAGAAGCTTATATGCATCGAAATATCGCATTCTCAGTCGCTACTTTAATCACGCATGGCCTCCAAGATCTCCCGATCTGACACCCTGTGACTTTTGGCTGTGGAGATTCTTGGAAGTCAAAAGTGCACCGCGACCAACCGGCATAACTAGCAGCACTGAAAGATGCCATCCGCCAAAATGTGTCTGCCATAACGCAAGAAATGCTACTAAATGCTGTGAACGATGTGGTGAATCATCTCACAGCTGTACTTCTGAATGATGGACATTGAACAGTTAATGTAGTAGTACTAACTAACTGTAATTAAGCTGACTTGTAAGCTGTCAGCATTTTTTTTCATTTGTAAGTCATCTTTTGGTGAAATAAAACACTATAGCGCCATCTGTTGGTCGCCAACAGAACTAATTTCTTTCCTTTGCCACACAAAACCCGGTTTCTTTTTCATCGGTTTGTTACTTTCGGCGCGGCCGTTTTGGCGCGGCCGTTTTGGCGCGGCCGTTTCGGCGCCGGCCGTTTTGGCGCCGGCCGTTTTGGCGCTGGCCGTTTCGGCGCCAGATGTTTACATTCCGAACTTTTTTATTGTAAGATTTTTTTTTTTCCTGTAAGAATAATAAATAGTCGGGAATATTCAAGAATTTTATAACTGTTTATATGGATTAAAATAAACCCGCGAGTTAATCATTATTGACTTTGTTTAAGTGAAGGCAGTTTAAGAATTGGTTAAGAATGCATACATTTTCTTTATCTTGTTTCTTGCTAAAGTTAACTTTTACTTTATCTCAGCAAGCTTTATTGTATAAGAAATTTTAATACGCAAACTGTAAATAAAAATAAACAGAAATCTTTAATAATTAAATTTTGTGTAACAAAAAAAAAAAAAAAAAAGAAGAAGAAGAAGAATAGCAGTGATAACTTTAAGATAATGAAAACTTTATAGAAAGTTCTTTTTTATTTTTATCTTTTTTTTTCTTTTTTTTTTTTTTTAATAACTGGTGGAGATTTAAAAGTACAGGATATTTTCATCTGGCACTTCTAAACGTAAATTGCTCATTTTTCTTTTTGTACAGTTGATTTTTACTGATTTAGTGATTAATGAATCTAAGTCTACATTTTAACTGTGGGAGTTACTAAGTTACAATAAATAAAGTAAATGGTAAGCTGAGGGGGGAAAAAATGGTATTAAAAATTAACAAGTTGTATGGAACTATTCTACTATGTGTAATAAGTTTCAGAAATTTAGAGCAATGCGAGCTTTAAGTAAGTTATTAAAAAAAAAAAAAAAAAAAAAAAAAGCGGGCAAGCGGAATAATCATTTTCATAGTAATAAGTTTAATAAATTTTAACTACAAAAAAAGTTTAATAAATTTTAACTACAAGTAAAAATCAAGTTCTTTTCTCAGAGTATCACTGGCTCCTTTAAATTACGATTAATTCATGAGTAATATCATTAATAAATAATTAAAATATTTTTTTGGTTCATGCATAAAATAAATAAATAAATAAATAAATAATGCTAATAATAATAATCAGAAATGACATTGTTTATTTTATTACGCAAAGAACCGCCCGACGATAAGTTTAATAAGTTTTAACTACAAAAATTGAGATTTTTTTCTAAGATTATCACTGGCTTCTTTAAATTACGAAAAGTTCTATTCATCATTATTATCATTAATAAAAAATTAAAAATATTTCTTGATTTAAGCATTTAAAAACAAAATAATAATAATAATCTGGTGTGTCACTCACTCGACTTTCTCTTACCCTAAAATTTAATACTATAAATTCAGGTTGGATGTTAAGAGGTAAGAAAACGATGTTATGTAAACCTATATTAAACAATTCAAAGGGAGAGTTTTATATGATAATTAGTTTTGTGTGAGGGGGGGGCTACAGCCCCCCTCAATCCCCCGTTTCATTATTGCACCTACATTTATATTGAATTTAATTCGGTTATTAAACAATAATTCTGTTTTAAAAAAATAATTTATTAAAATTATTATTTTAAAAAATTATCTTTTATGAAAATGAAGACGATTTCCATAATAGACAAGTACAGTCCCTGGCCAAATTATTAGACGCACTATAGTTTTTAATAATTACATGTTTTGCAGCTCACAGAATGGTTTCCAAATGGATAACCATTCATTTTTATGCAAGATGGAGCTCCCTGCCACACAGAACGGCCTGTTAAAGATTGTTTGGAAGTGCCAAAAATCCCTCTGTTGGATTGGCCGGGTAATAGCCCAGATATGAAACCTACTGAAAACGTGAGGGAGCTGATGACGAGAGAAGTGGCTAAAGGTGTGATCATAAACAAAACGCAACTCTTAGAAAAGGTCATTCATGTGTGGAATCACTATCCTCAGATGCATAATTGAAGCTCTCATAGCGGCTAAAGGTGGCTCAACAAAATATTAACATTTAATTGCATTAATTTCAATTTTTTTCAAGAGTTAATAAATACATATTTTTTCTATAACTATAGTATTTTATTTGTGTTAAAAAACATGTAATAATGTGGATAATAATAAAAAAAAATACATTGTATCTATTAAAAACAATAAAGCTGTATAGTATCCCCAGATAATTAAGATTTTACATAGAATCTTACAGTGCGTCTAATAATTTGGCCAGGGACTGTAGTATAACACCAAATATCCAAAAAAAAAAAGTCCATTTTATTCTCAATGTATATATATATATATATAAATATTTATTTTTTTCTGTTTTTTTTTTTTTTTTTTTTTTTTTTTTTTTTGTTAAAAGTAAAAAAAAAAAAAAAAAAAAAATCGATAACTTTGTTTTAAATTATCGCAGATCGATTTTTCAACCATTCGTTTTAAAGGTATTGGCGAGTTCTTTTGAAAGATACCCATCATGAAAATTTACTCCCCTCGAGGGGGGACTTCCCGCCCAGGGGGGAGGCGAGGCTCCTACATACACAATTTTTTTTCCCAGTTGACTATCTCTATTACAAAAAATATATATTCGTTTCATTTGGTTTAGTGCAGTCTATAGACGTTAAACTCTACTTACCTGCAATTTCCCCCACAGACGTAATGTATTAGAATTCTCTTGATTGTCCCTGTACACGAACCATTTGCTTGACCTTAACGAAAAGCTTACTGTAGCATCCCTATATGATACACATTTAGAATACCAAGTTTGACCTTTCTGCCATAATTATTTCTTGAGATATGCTGATAACAGACAGAGACAGACAGACACACAGACCATTCGCTAAAAACATGATTTTCGTATTCAGGGGACCTCAGAACATGTAAATATAACAAAAACTCGCATTCGAAAATTTGACCCAAAAACAATACTTTCTCTACCTTATGGGTAAGAAAAAGTAAAAATTAAAAAATCAGAAATTACATTTTTTATTTTATTAGCCCAAAGAAGCTCTATCACCAAAAAGGTTAGAATCTTTGGAATTGCCGCGTATGTATTGCCATCTGATGACTAAGTTTAATAAGTTTTAATTGCAAAAAGCAAGTTCTAACCTTATCGTTGGCTCCTTTAAATTAAGCAAAATTCTATTCATCATTAATATATTTAGTAAATAATTTAAAATAGTTTTTTGTTCAAGCATAAAAAATAAATAAAGAAATCATATCTATCATTAAATAAATTTTATCCGAAAAGGCTGAGACGAAAGTCGCGGCCATTTCGTGAAGGACAGGCTGCTCGAAAACGGCCTCTCCGAAATGGATCTCGCGCCAAAACGGCCGCGCCAAAACGTCCCATTCCGCTTTTTCATCCGTTTGGTTCAAACCGTATCTTTGTATCTTGATTCGTTTTCGAATTATTCAATTTTAAAGTTGGTTCTGACTTTTGAATCACCCGGTATTTCTCTTTTCAAAATGATAAAGACAGCGTTGTTAACCTACTTAAAACTGATTTAAAAAATAAATAAATATTCTCGTTTCATTCCAAAAATGTGATTTTTTTTTTTTTTTTTTTCAGAAATCTAGTGTCAAACACAAGTGCATCATAAAAACTATGCGAGCAAGTACATTGTAGCTTTTACCTGTTATCATTTGATAAAAGGTGGTGCTATGTTAGTTTGACTACAGATTAAACAAAAAAAGAAGAAGAAAATTTAAATGCTCATAGTATTTGGATGAAATTATTGGAAGGATTCGATATTTGAGCACACATAATTTTGTAGAATTGATAGTTGCGAGCATTAAAATTGAAATACTATATGCGTAAATAGCATTAAAAAATTATGTAACATTGTTCAAACAAGGGTCATTGTAAGTCAATTTGTCGACCAAGCCCCAACACCTATTATTACAGATTTTTATAGAACTTCCCATATATCTATTTTTTATGTTTATAAATAATCGTCTAACTTTTTTTCTTTCAATCTTAAAAAGTTCTTAAGTTATAGACTTTCAAAATATTGTGAAGACACTCAGGATGAGCTGGTACTTTTATTAGAAATTCTCTAATGCTAAAAACTTTAAAAATTATTATATAAAAAGCTATAACTTCGAGAATTTTAGAAAAAGATATTGTAACAGACTATGTTAATACTAACTTATTTAAAAAAAAAAAAAAAAAAGCAAACTTTCATTTTTTTTTTTTTTTTTTTTTTTAATGAGGATCTAAATTAAACTCTTAGTCTATATTTTAAAAATGATCGTAAATGAATGCTTTAACATATCCAATGAAAAAATATATGGTACTTTTACTAATTCCATCCCCTCCCCTCCAATTAAAAAAAAAAAAAAATGTCGTGCTTTTTAATTTTTCGCTTATTTAAAAAACTGAACTGTTATTAACTATAATAGAAATTTAAATGGAAAGTAAATTATAAATATAACTTTTAACTCACAAAAATATATATTTATGGCACTTTCAGGGATTTAATTTATACTTTTGAAGATTGTAGGAGGATAAAAAATGTGGTGAGTTGATTCAAGTTGCCACAATACTTTATTTAGTAACCACGTGTTGAGTAGATATTTTCATGTTTGTGGTACAGAGTTAAAACTTTTTAAAAATTAATGTCCCCAACCAGAGGCTGAGCGATTCTATGCTAAAAGCTTGTAGACGGGAAATGTCTGGTTCATTCCCAGGTTCGTGTTTATCGACGTAATCTTGCGGAGGTTTCCGTGATTTTCTCCTAAACTCGCGTAAATGCGGGCTAGGATTCTTAGAAAGACCCTCACGGTGAGCTCACCACGTTAGGCCTAGGACCTTCGGGAAATCAATCAGAATTAACACCCCCCCTCCCCCCCCCCAAAAAAAAAAGAAAGAAAGAAAAAACCTCTAAAATTAATGACTTTAATTATTAAGGGAAATTGTTAATACTACTTTTAATTATATATTTTTCATATTTTTCGTTTTCAGATGACAAAAAACCGATGACAGACTCCGAAAATTTCAATTTGCACGAAACACTAATCTGGGATCAAAACTTAATGTAAATGAATTATTGAATCAGTTAAGTTCTTCAATATGAACAACCCTACACTTTAACAACGTAACCAAGTTTCTAAAAATAAATCCAAAAACTGGCGTACAGTCAATAGAAAGAAATTAAAACTTCTTCACACACCATAAATTTTAAATCAGCACAACCGGTTTCGAAAGGACGTAGCCTTTCTTCATCAGGTGCAAACACGTGCAACTGCCTTAGAGGCAAAAGCCAAGGAAAGCCAAGAAAATGCCGTGAAACTGCCTTGGAGGCAAAAGCCTCCAAGGCAGTTGCACGTGTTTGCACCTGATGAAGAAAGGCTACGTCCTTTCGAAACCGGTTGTGCTGATTTAAAATTTATGATGTGCGAAGAAGTTTTAATTTCTTTCAAGTTTCTAAGGCTTTGGTTGACAGGGATGAGCGTTAAAGTTACTTTCAAGCATTAATTCATGACATAAATGATTACTTATCTACTTCTTAATTGCATTTGTTACTTTTGTTTATATTTTCGATAGTTTAATAATTTGTGAAAAAGATTCTTTTAGAATTTTAGAAAAAAATATTGTAACAGATTATGTTTATACTATTTTTCTTTTAAAGCAAACTTTTATTTTCATTTTCATTTTTTTTTTTTTTTTTTTTTATGCGAATCTAAATATTAAACTATTGGTTTGTTTTTTTAAAAATGATCGTAAATACATGCTTTATCATATACAATGAAAATATATATGCTATTTTTACTATTTCCATTCTCTCCCCTCCCATTAAAAAGAAAAAAAAAAAATCACTGTCATGCTCTTAAATTTCTCACTTATTTAAAAACTGGACTATTATTAATTATAATAAGAAGTTTAAATGTAAAGTAAAGTAAATTATAAATATAAGGAAAATAAAAAATGTGGTGAGTTGTTTTAAGTTGCTACAATATTTTATTTAGTAACCACGTGTTGAGTAGATATTTTCAAATCTGTGGTACGGAGTTAAAACTTCTTAAAAATTAATGCCCCCACCAGTAGCTGAACGATTCTGTGCTAAATGTTTGTAGACGGGAAATGCTGGTTAATTCCCAGATTCCCGTTTATCGACGTAGTCGTTCGGATTTTTCCGTGGTTTTCTCCGGAACTCGCGTAAATACTGGTTACCATCCTTAGAAAGACTATCATGGTGAGCACGCCACGTCAGACCTAGGACCTTTGGGGAATCTATCAGTATTAACCCCCTTCCCTCCTCCCCCCCCCCCCCAAAAAAAAAAAAAAAAACTATAAAATTAATGGTTTTTTTTTTGTTGTTGTTATTACTTAAAGAAATTGTTAATACTACTTTTAATTATATATTTTTAATTTTCAGGTGATAGAAAAACTGATGACAGACTCTGAAAATTGCAATGGGCACAAAAATTGATGTGGGATCAAAACTTAATGCAAATGAATTAATGAATCAAGTAAGTTCTACAATACGGACAACCCTTCACTTTAAGACAAAGATGAGCGTTAAAGTTATTTTCAAGAATTAATTCATTTCTTGTCGACTAATTACTTATATATTTTTAATTGCATTTGTTATTCTTTTTTTTTTTTTTTTTTTACATTTTTTAGTTTAATAATTTGTGAAAAAGCTTCATTTTTATTTTAATGCAGGAGAAAAGTATTTCATTAATATAAAATATTATTGCAACTTTTTTCAATAAAATTTAAAGTTCTAGAATCTCATGTACTATTGGCATTGAAAGTGTAAATTTTTATTTTACATATTTAATTTGCATCAAACATTCAATAAAGTTTGAAAACAAAATGTATTCTCATTGGTTTAATTTCTTTGCAGCTATATTTTTTAGTCTGGTAATACTCTACTATACATTTCAGTCACTTTTGTTACAGGAGACTAAGTTTTTCAGAAGTATCCTGTGAACGTTTTATATTTTACCATCTCTGAATTACATCACCACTCACACATTTTTTTTTTTTTTAATGTCCTACAAAGAGTAAACAAAAGGCACATGTTTCTTGCAACTGACAATAGAAAATTTTTCCAAAATAAGCATGTTTTATATAATTTATATACAGAATTGTTTCTTCTGTATTTTAATACGCTGAATTAACCATTATCATTTTTGTGTTTCTAAAGTTGCCGAATTAATGGCCGAATAAAGCTTTTTATGCGTTTCTATTTTATTAACACTATTTCCTTTAAATTTTTAAAATTTTAATAAAAAAATATTTAAATATATAAATTATGCAATACAGTTTTTTCAACTTGCAATAAGTGAACATAAAGCTGGTGGTGCACATAAAGCTGATACACAGTAATTATTTAGCATAGAAATAATTAAGCATGACCCTTTATGAGAGAAAAATGTAATCACTATAAGCAGTACGAAAAAAAAAAAACGTAATAAACTGATTTCATCGTCATTACGAATTGCATAACCCTGTAAAACGTATAGTGTCTTCTCACTCTTAAAAACAAAGCCAAAAGGTCTTTGGTGGTAACCTGAAATTCTAATTTAAAACATTTTACAGAAATTAAATAAACGTTGTGATACAATTAATCTATTATTAATATTATTATACTATTATACTATTATCTATTATTATACTAATTTTTTACAGTGTTTAAAATAGGGCGATATAACGATTACTAAACAAACATATTGAGGCTGTCCAAAAGGAGAGGTTTAGGGCCACTACTTTCGCTGCTGATAGCCAACAGAGCACTTAAAGATAACTGTGAGGGGAAACCATTAGAATTCTAGCTTTTGCAGACGGCTTTGTTTTGATAATAAAAGCAAAAACTAAAAAAGATTAACAACAAAAGCTAGTGAGATAATTAACAGATTTAGAAATTGGACAATGCACAACTTCTATCTATTAACTGAAGTAAAATGGAATTACTGTTTCTCAACAGAGCACACGTGAAAAATCTTTCCGCAGTCAATAGTTAAAAATTCGAAAGAATTTAATTAAAAAAAAAAAAGAATCTACAAAACAAATTAAATACCTCGATGTAACTCTCCATAAAAATTCTGAATTGGTTGAGGCACAGCAAGAATCAGGTCAATAAATTTTACAAACCATTTAATCTCTTATTTTACACGGGCAGAATGACACATGAGTCTTTTCTAACAGTAGACATAAAGAAAATGGTTAGCTGCAAGTTCCTAACACAGATATACGCAGGTCACGGAGCATTTCCTGACTACTTACATGCATTTAAGAAAATAAGTACCTTGTTATGTACCTGTGGTAAGACAAGTAGACCAATAAACTACCTGACGCCTTGCCCGGTAACATCACACCTTTACTAGGTCAAAATCCTGCACAGCAACTGACAAACGATATTCATACGTAAAACAAATCATCAAGTGACTCATAAACAAGATAAATGACACAGGTGACTCACATACGAGAAATTCCGAGTTTTTTAATATACTACTCCAACCTGATATCTTCAATCTGACTACTCTAACCTTATACTCCAACCTGATCTCGAGAAGTAGAAAGAAACACAACAAGTATTCTCACATTAAGGAATTCCAAAAGTTTGTTCAAGTATTGTGTGTAAGTGTGATTGCCGTTATGGAAATAAAAAATAGCAAAGCAAAAACGGACTTTCCAAATGTGTGGCCAGTCACCCTCCCCCTCAAAAAATAAATAAATAAATAAAAACTTCTTAAATGGTCTTTGTCCTTGGTCGATAAGCCAACTTAAAAAGATATTAAAAAACAAAATTTCTATAAAAATTTTAAAACAAAAGTTGACATTTAGCAAGTTGTGCATTATGATTTAAGTATCCTCCTGGCGTCCTTTTCTAGTTTTATTATTATTATTGTTATTATTTATTACTTACATTGATTTTATAACTAATTAGTAGTTTCTATTCTTTGATTACCTGCTCCCGTTTCTTTTATGAACTTAGCAGATCTCACGAAGCAGTATCTTTTCTCAAAGCTACTCAGTCTCCCTTAAAAAAAAAAAAAAAAAAAAAAAAAAAAAAAAAAAAGGTATAAAATTTGAAAATGTATATATGTTGTCTTCCTATTTGTCACTATCTCTTGTAATGAGAAATTGGTATTTAAAAGTAATTGTTATATGTTTTCTATTTCAGCACTTTGAAATTATTTTCAAATCTGTAGTTTAAACAGCTCCCCCGACTTAAGCAATGATATTCTGTAGACTTTGCAAGTGGTTTGACTTCAAATTAATTACAACAGACTTTTTTATTCCTCTTTTATCAGCCCGCTGCATTTCTAAGTTAATAGCTTTCAAATCCCTTAAAACAACTTGCTCGTATGCCCCGATTTCTCATTGAGGGATATAATACGTATGTGTGCTATACTTGAATAAATGAATAGCTACTATTACATTGTTTTAAGTTTTTTGTCATTCACTTATTTATTATTTCAGATTTCTTACTTATCTACTTAACTATTTATTTTATCATTTTGTAATTTAATTTAATACTTATAATTATGTTCAGTTCTTCGTTATGTTTATTCCTGTTTATTATTTTACTAGCAGGCTTTGTCCGCTTCCCTGGTCACTAAATTTAAAGGAAATTCTTTTCTATATAGCTTTATAAAAATAAAATAAATTACTGAAATTGTTCAAAAGCTCGCTTCATGTCCCTACTGCCCTCGGCAGCGATTTGGTCATCCACTGCAACTCGGGCGCTTGTCCCTGTTACCTGCGACAATGGTTTACCAATGAGCTTCCATTTAGGTGCTTATTATATAACAGTTTCGAAATAGATAGTATGGAAAAAATTGGAGTTTCTCTTTTATATTTGAATCCCAGTTACATGTAAACAACACTATACGTGGTGCACATAATATTTGCTTTTACGTTATTTCCTATGTTTATTTTGTTTATCCAATCAACCATAAAATGACAGCAATTTCACGCCAAATATTACAATATGCTGTGACCGGCTACGTCTATCGCATGAGACAATTATTTTTTTGTGTTTATATATAATTCATGGTTTGTAAACCTGATAGTACAGCCTTAATATAGTTCTCTTTGGCGACTTTTGAATTTTTGTTACCATTTTAGACTTTTAATCCATTGTAACAGTAAGACATAATCCCTTGTAACAATATGTTATGAGCGCTATTTCTGCCGTATTTCAGACAACTGATCTTTTTATTTTTATATTTATTTCCCATTAAACATATTTTTATTTTTATTTATTTATTATATATTAATTTTAATTATTCAAATATTTCTGTTCGACAGCGTGCAAGTGCAGTAACACACAGAGGCTCATTTGTTTGTATGATAAATTAGCATAGTGATTATTATATAAAAAGTAAATAAATAGGTAAACATTATCGTGCTACACAACTTTATTATGTCGCTCCATTGGCGGCTTTTGAATTTTTGTCGCCATATTAGCGATGGATTTATTTATTTATTTTTATTTATTATTATTATTATTATTTTTTTTTTTTTGTATGAAAAGGGGAAGACTGTTTTGCTAATAATTTTATTGGACTCTTTTTTGTTTATACATAAGAATCCTTCATATTCTGCTTATATTTTTAATGGTTTTTAAGTTTAAAATAGTGCTTGTTGAAATAAATTTCCTATGTTTAAAACTGCATTTTTTCTGTAAATTTTGTGTAACAATAAATCATTTATGTTTTTATATATTTGATGCGCTACTTAGATTAAAATGGCTGTTGGTGTATTAAACTTCTTGTCGAAAAACGGTAGGTGTACTTCAACACCAAAATTTAAAAAATCGCCCAGCAGGATCTACTAATAAAACTGATAAAATAAAAATATTGTTCATAGAGTTTAAATAATATATTTAAAAAAACTTTTAAAACCCAAATTCTTAATGTATCGCATCACATACATATATATAGTAATAATATATAGATTGATCATTGGGGAGAAAAAAGGGATCCCTTTTCACTCGGGAAAAGACGGCGATTTTACCAAAGTATGGCAGTCTTTCCCCGAGTGAATACACACGGGAGTACACACGAATATTTTAGCAAATAAAATTCATGAATAATTTATTTACTGAAGGTGAATGAAAAACTCCAGATATAGTTACAAATTCATTTTTCTTCTTTTCCTTTTTTTTTTTTCTTCTTCAATATCACTTAATGGCTGATTCCAAAGCTTTATTTTTCGTCATCAAAAATCTTTGCACGATAATATGGGGATGATAGATCTATATATATTATTATATCTATGATCACATAAATCTTTTCGAAGTTAGAATAAAACTTAATGAAAAAAGAAAAAAAGATGTAACTTTTTTGTTTATTAACCAAAAAAAAAAAAAAAAAAAAATGAAATTTCAAATGCGAGTTGGTCTTGTGGGGTACAGGCTGTATATTACATTTTTGTGTTCGTGAGAGAAAATTTAAAAGAATTTGAAAACTGAAATTTTTAATCCCACTTCAAAAACATGTGGCGTAATGTGAAGCAGATTTTTTATTTTTATTTTTTCCTAACGGTTTCCATACAATCTTCTGCTGTTGCCCCCCTAAAACTCATACTTTAGTTAATTTTAAAAAATCTAACTGTCCGATTGATAAGCTGTTTAATGCATCGGATTCAAAAAAAGTTTCCCTTTCATTTGGTATCTTATTTGTAACGATACGACTGATATTTCTAATTTATTTTCTAATCTTTCTGATTTATTTTCCTCATTTTAAATAAATGTACGTTTTTATTATTATTATTATTATTATTATTATTCTGTCGAAAAAAAAATGGCAACAATTAAATTATGGATAAAATTTAAATGGCTTATTTATCAGAAATTAGAAGGTTATTATTTTCACATTTTAATTAATTAAGAAAAAACTAATCAAAAATTCGAAAATCTGACTTTGATGTGCACAATGACCTTTCGGGGGGCACCTTTGTGTTAAATCTCGTGACTGTCCGAGCTACCGTTTTCGAGAACAGTGAAATATATATACAAATATTGCTCACTTAATAGTATAAGATTTGATAAAATTTTCTTAGTATCGTTTTATTTTATGTTTGTTTTGCAAAGAGCTGAAGGTGTGGCGGTATATGGTCCTCGTTAAACGGTTCTGCACCATGACGTTCTCGATACGGTCGTTAGAAATACATCGGGCTAATAAGGCGGTACAACCGTGCCTCATTAGTGGATCAAAATTATAAAGATTCCTCTTTTTTAACACCCTTTTCGACCTTTTATCCATGAAAAATTTCCATTATTTTGTCTTCAACCATCCTTGCCACTCAAAATCCATTTAAAAATTAAGTTATGCATCTTAAATGATTTTTCTAGTAGTCGGTAACTATGAGGTGATCTGGCGATTACTGGCATCTGTGGACGTTAATTAACCTGTAGGCTTAGTTTTGCCAGGTAGGTAGGGGCTCTCCAGAGATTTCCAAATTCCAAGTCTTGCGACATGGAAAGCTAGCTTTCTAGAAAACATAATTGACGTTAGGAAATTTTGATGCTTAATATGCATTAAGTCGGCAATGATGTTAATGTAATCCAAACTTACATCTGTAACCATTATCATAATTGTCTTACAGACCATTAACAAGACGGCCTGCGAATGTTCTGCCAGTCTCAGGATATCTATAAGATGTATTAAAGAAAAATTTTAATGTCATATTAATTTTGCCACCTGTCAAGTAATATTACATTATACACACACACACACACACACACACACACACACACACACACACACATATATATATATATATATATATATACTCAGTTTCAATACCATTTCATACAGCATAGATGATATTCTGAATACATTTAAACTATTTAAAATTGCTTTCCACTTGCATGCACTCTTCTAATATGATAAGTTAAGGTTTTTTTCAACTTTTAGGCCACGTTAAAGGCAATAATACAGAAGTGTCTTTCTTGAAACAATTTTCTATTGCTCTAGAAGTAGAACAAAAATGTAAGACTTGTTGAAAAAAAAATTATTACTCCCCCCCCCCCCCTCTAAAGTCTAACAAATTCTGAGAATTCCACGTTTAAAATTTGCGGATATTCTCTTCATGTTCATAATAACAGAAAAAATTACTAAATTCATTCTGCCTTCAGTAGAAACAGCTTCCCAGAGCACCATTGATCCAACTTTAAAATGCCCGATTCATATCTGCCTTTAAAAAATCTGCTCTGTCTTTCGCTATCTTTAGATAGTACCAGTAACTGTTAAAACCATTTGGTTAATCAAGAATAAAATGGTTTTCATCCGAAAATGCAACATTTTACCATTTCATATTGTCTTTATTCAACTTTAACACAGACGTTCTTTCCTCCATTAAATGCTTATTGATTATTACAGGTTTTTTATTCATTTTAACATATTATTAATTATTTTAAACATGCATAAATGTGGACCCCAATGTTTCGTTAAAAATTACGAGCAAATTCAGCAGCAGTCATTTTGAGTAGAACAGTAAGAGGAATTATGAGTCTTCGATCTCTGTAAAACAACTCTGATTTTGCATCAGATCACTCTCCTATCGAACCAGTAGTTCAACGTTTGATCATATTTCCTTCAGCAACTGTAGATCTTTGAATTTCATTAGAAATACGAAGGATTGAAATTATTTCTCCACTTAAAAAACACATTTATCATACTTCACTACATGAACGTTCTTTTTTTCGAGGAATTATCAGTAATGTCCCTCCAAGAAAAATTGAAGGCTTATATGTGAATTAATCTAGCCCAGAAGTTAACAAATTCGCATTTCAACTGTAATTTATCCGCTAGTAAGTTAAAAAAAAAAAAACGGAAAATTCTTGATTGTCCCTATAATTAAGAACATCTAAAAACGTGGAGAAAAAAATATTTTGCACTATTTTTTATTAATTTTGTTTCATATTAAAAAAAAAATGATAACTGTCTTGGTTTTTAGAATACTAGATCGTGACCCGTCAAATAAACCCAAGACAAAATGGCCCCGACAAAAAAGCCCCGAAAAAATAGCTCCGACAAATGAGCCCAAAGGCCAAAGGAGCTGCGACTAAACAACCCCGACAAAATAGCCCCAGACGAAATAGCCCCAGACAAAACAGCCCCAAGACAAAAGAGCCCCAACAAAAGAGCCCCGACAAAATAGCCTCCGACAAAATAGTCCCAGACAAAATAGCTCTCCGACAAAACAGCCCCGACAAAAAAAAAAAAAAAAAAAAAAAAAAACCGACAAAATAGCCCCTGACGAAACAGCCCCGACAAAATAGCCCCGACAAAATAGCCCCGACAAAATAGCCCCCGACAAAAGAGCCCCGACAAAACAGCCCCCGACAAAAGAACCCCGAAAAAACAGCCCCCGACAAAATTTGTTTGTATCTAAAGGACGCCACCTATCGGCCTATACACACAAAAACTTAAACATCAGTAGGAAAGAATGGTGCACATATAAACAATAGATTTTGAAGTGTAGTATTTCATAAGCAAAGAAAATTCAGAGAAATTCACAACATAAAAACGCTACCTTCCGACCGATAACAAACAACATTTCGTGTAATATTCACAGAATTTAAAAAATGATGCAGTTATGACCATTACATTTTAAGATAAACTTTTTCATAAACAAAGAAAATGACAGCATATCAGCATCAGCGCTACCTTTCGGCCGATATAAACACAAATTTAAACAAAATTTACAACGTAACTACACCACCTTTCAGTCCTTTTTCTTTTTCGTTGTTGTTGTTGCTGTTGCTTAAAATTACACAAGATTAAATTATTTCAGCGGAGCATAACACTGACGTCTGCCGTCGATGTACACATAAAGTTGAAGTGGTTACTGATTAAATCATTTTTATCTTAAAACAAAATTATGCAAGTTTATTTTATTTTTTATTTTTTTAATTATGAAAGTGTAAAGTTATTTGGAGGATAGATTAAAGGACAATAGGCCCCAAGTGGGAGTTCGCCACGGCCTTAGAATAAATGAGTTTAATCGCTGGATGAGAGCTCACCTGTTTGGCGATGTATCACAAAAGTTAATCAGAACAAATTTAACTCAAGATGAAAAAAAAAAAAAAAAAAAAAAAAAAGCAATCAAGTATTGTTAACTTCTGCTTATTGGTTTAGTTACAGCGACCAGAACTTTTGCTGACACACACAGACTGATATCTCGAAATGTGTAAATTCATAGAAAACCTTAAATCAAAAATTTTCAGGAATATTTCACTCCCTATTTAGGTATATAAAAGAAAATAACAAATCCACATTTAAAAATAAAATTTAAGTAAAAAATCATTTTTTAAAGTAAGAAGCTTTTTATTGTGAAGCCCTAAAAAGCATAAAATAAAATGTATTCTGGCAAAGACATGCTACAAAGAAATGAAAGTTTCAACACTAAGAAAATTTTAGAGAAAAATATAGGTATTTTCCTTTTGCAAGAGATGAAAGTTTTCTAATGTTCTAAATACTTTAGAAAGCTTTCGAGACCAATATTCTTAGTTATTACTTTTTGTAAAATCATTCGTTAGGCCAGAAATCTCAAATATCTCGAAAGCTTTTTAAAATATTTTGGACATTAAAAAATTTTCATCTCTTGCAAAAGGAAAATACCTATATTTTTCTCTAAAATTTTCTTAGTGTTGAAACTTTGATTTCTTTGTAGCATGTCTTTGCCAGAATACATTTTATTTTATGCTTTTTAGGGCTTCACAATAAAAAGCTTCTTACTTTAAAAAATGATTTTTTACTTAAATTTTATTTTGTGCTTTTTAGTTACAAAAAAGGAAAAAGCTTCTTAAGAAAACTAATTATATTTTGTAGACAACGGAAATTTTTGTATACTTGATATTTTGTGGACAACGGAAGATTTTCGTTTATCAATTGAAATTTTTTTTCGATCTGCAAAAAAAAGTACTATATCGTCTTCCACCGAAACCGGGACAATCGTGTTATCAGGAGGACGCTTTAACGAAAAGTTTAAGAACTTTCAGGAAAAACCATAGAATATTCTAGAAAAATCTAACAAATACTTATACAAAAGAAATATTGTTCTCGAATGCATTTTAAAATAATTGGAATATTTAAATTTTTTCGTGTTTTGCAAATGTGAATCTAAGTTTCTATGTTTTCCTTTAAAATTTTCTTATTGTTGAAACTTTATGATTTTATAGCATGTCTCTGCAAGAATAAATTTTAATTTAAGGTTTTTAGGTCTCTACAATAATAAAAACTTTCAGTGTCATTTTTATTTATTTATTTATTTACTTATATTTTTATTTATTTATTTATTTTATTTATTTATTTATTTTTTTACTGGAATTTTTATTTTGTGCGTTTAGTAACTCGAAAAGAAGCTTCTTTAAAAAACTATCAAAATTTCTTAGGACACTGTGTAAACAACGAATGATTTTCTTTTATCAATTGACATCGTTTCTATTAATTATCTGCAAAAAAGTAACACATCGGCTTGCGAGGATCGAACCCACGAGCATCACGTTATCACCATGATGCTCTAACCAAATGCTCTCTCAAGCGACGAAAAAGGTTGTTTAAATTTACGTTAAAGTGGAGGCGCCTTCTTTTTCAGAATGATACAAAGACACGATGATAAAAATCCAATTTCAATAAAAATCTTCTAAAAGAATATATATATATATATATATATATATATATATATGTGTGTGTGTGTGTGTGTGTGTATGTGTGTACTTAACTTTATATTTTGTGCTTTTTAGTATCTAAAAAAAATGCTTCTTTAAAAAAACTCTTCAAAAATTCTTAGAATACTGTGTAGACAATGAAAAAGTTTATTTTATCAATTGGCACATTTTCTATTACACATTTTTCTATTACACATGTCATCTGCAAAATTTAGCACATCGATCCTTTCGGGATGGAACTCACCACCATCGTATTAGCAACTTGACGCTCTAACCAACTGAGCCAACCAGCGACTATAAAGACTGCTGACATTCACTTGAAAGTTGAGGTGCCTTATTTATTCGCGTGATATTAAGACACTGTAACGAAATAAAATTTCAATAAAAGCTTCTTTTACTAAAAGGCTTCAAACCAAACTAAAATCTTCAAACATTATTAAGATACTGTGTACACAACGAAATGTTACCTTTTATCATCTGACACTTTTACTATTCATTATTTGAAAAATTAACATAACGCTCTAACCATCTGAGATATTAAGAGATAGAGACACAATGAATTGCTTACTTTTTTTTTTTTTTTTTTTTTTTTTTTTTTTTATGTGAAAGTGTCTTGTTTTTAGCGTGACAGAAAACGCGATGACAAATTCAACTTCATGTAATAATATAGAATATATATATATATATAAAACTTCTAAAAATATTTATTTATGTATTTTGTACTTGATTTATATTTTAGGCTTTTTTAATATCTAAAATATTTTGTGATTTCGAATATCTAAAGCAAAAAAGAAAAAACTTCTTAAAAAAAACTCTTCGAAAATTCTTAAGATATTGCGTAGTCAACGAAATTTTTTTTTAATCAATTGACACCTTTTCTACAAATTATCCTCTAAAATTAACAAGCCGGACTTTCCGGGAACCGAACTCTCGACAATCGCTTTATTAACGTCGCGCTCTAACCAACTGAGCCACGGAGCCACAAACGGAACGGCTTACATTTACTTTAATTGTTTACTTGCGTCACACGATGACATAGTCAATTTCATATAAAAAGCTCCTAATAAAAAGCTTCTAAAAATTTATTTATATATTTATTTTTACTTACGATTTTATTTTGGGTTTTCTGTGACTAGATAAAAAGCCGTTTAAAATCTCTTGAAAAGTTATTAGGATACTGTGTACACAACGAAATATTTTCTTTTATCAATTGACATTTTTTCTATTAAATATTTGTAAAAAATAACACCTCGGCCCGGCGAGGATCGAACACACGACTCTCGCATTGTCAACATGACGCTGTAACCAGCTGATTCATTAAGAGATACAATGAGTTGCTTACATTTAATGAAAGCGTCTTGGTTTTTTAACGTGACAAAAAGCCGATGACAAATCCAATTTCATATAATAGTAATGTATAATATATATATATATATATGTATAAAGCTTCTAAAAATAGTTTCTTATGTATTTTTTACATGAAACATTTTATTTTGTGCTTTTTTAATATTTAAAAGGTTTGGTGTTTTCCAATATCTAAGAAAAAAAAAATGCTTCTTAAAAAAGCTCCTCAAAAAATTCTTAGTGTAAGCAACGAAAAATTTTCTTGTATCATTTGACACCTTTTCTACTAATTATCTGCTCAAAGAGTGACATATGATATAACTTATATTTACTTTAAAATGAAGGCGCCTTGTTTACTAGCGTGACACGAAGACACGATGACCAAGTCAATTTCAATTAAAAACCTTCTAAAAAAATAGTCATTTACAATTTACGAAAATACATTATGTTTTACAATAAATAATTACAAGATAAAAAGAACTTTTTATGTACCATGTTTTTAAAATTTTCTGTTGAATCATATTAACATACAGTCGGTAACAAAAATCTCCGAACACTAGCAAAAATTCCTATATAAAAAAAGTACACTTAATACAGTTTTGTTAACTAAATCCTTGTCGAATCCTGTTCTTAGTCAGTCTAAGAACATGATTCGACAAGGATTTATTTAACAAAACAGTATTAACTTTACTTTTTCTATATAGGAATTTTTGCTAGTGTTCGGAGACTTTTGATAGAGAGGAGACTGTACCTGGTAACTTTTATAATTTATTCCGGAGTACTGTTAACCTCGACCTTTATTCATACCAGTATATTTTAAAAGCACATTTCTTCTTATTTCATCGTAAATACATATTGGAGAAATTTCTCTACAATCATACTGATGTGAAAAAAGGGCGGAGCTAACAGTACTCCGGAATAAATTATAAAAGTTACCAGGTGTGTTTAAACGCTACCGATGGCAGCGGAGACCCATAATAATTCGCTGAAAGTAATAAAAAAAATGCATTGTCCTCGTGTTCTGAGCTATTCTAAAAGTTTCAAATTTCTAGCTAGTCGAGATAGAGGTCTGCACGGGCTGAAATTTTGAGGCCCAAGCCCCTTCTGGTCCATTTCAAAAATATGTAAAGAAAAAAAAAATGCATGCCTTTCTATGAAAAATCATTTTAGTATGTGTTTTGTAGAGATTTTATATAGCCAATTAACAGAATGTCCTTTAACAAAGCTGTTGAACTTTTACAAGATAATTGTATATAAACAGAAATTCATTATTACAGACGTACAAAAGACTCAAAGGACGACAGAAAATCGAGTCGAAAATATTAGCATTCATCAAACAATATAGGAAAGTATTTAAAATAATTAATACTACTAAAAATGTACTTTCAACCATTTCCTCTTATATACCGTAATGTATCTGAATCTTTCATGGGATCCGATAAACAAAACTTTAATGCTAATCCAACCATATTCAATAGAAAAGATGCTTTTGTACATGCTAGAAATGGTGCTACTTTCATCCAGTGCACAGGAGATAAGAAAAAGGAACTTTCGCGAAAAAGTTACAGTGGAATGATTTTTATTGCCTTTATACAACCTAAACACTTCAGACCGTAGGACACAAAGCCTTATACACAGTAACGTATCTAATTTCTTTTGTTTGTTCATGTGTGCAAACTAATAATGACATGCATACTATTTTGAATAAGAAACCATCTAATATTAAGGTCATTGTGCCTAAATGCGACGTGATTTTTGGTAAGTTTATCGCATTTAGGAAACTTATGACATTTTAGTAAACAAATAATTATGAAAAGAAAGAAAAAATGGTTGAATATTATACTCATAGTTCTAAACTAGTGTTTTGTGTCATTTTTTTTTTCAAGAAATTAAAAAAATATCAGTAATTTATGAAAATATATACCAGCGTCGCATTTAGGAAATTTTTGTCGCATTTAAGGTACTATATCCTAAATGCGATGTTCAAACTCCCTAAATGCGATAATGCATTTAATGCATGGGAGTTACTTTAATGTTATTAACACTTTCCAAAGAATGTTGAAAACTGTTATTAACACTTTCCAACAAGGTCGAAAAGTGTTTATGACTTCGGTTTGTCTGTCTGTCCGTCTGTCTGTCTGTCCGTCCGTCTGCCTGTCCGCGCTCTAACTCCCGTAAATATTTATGGAATTTTTTGAAACAGATATATGTTATTCAAGATTACTATTGGACGTTCTCTATTGAAAATGGAGTTCATACCTCTACCAGTTTGTGTACAGGGACACCCGAAAGTATTTCAAAGCATTGTGTTCTATGAGAGGTATTTCTACAAACCATATTTTCTTAGACATATTTCTGTAGACATTTCTGTAGACATATCTTAATGAAATTGAAATATGTTATTAAAGTTTACTATAGGATGTTTTCTGTATAAAATGGAGGAAATATCACCATCGGTTTATGTACAGGGACACTCAAAAGTATTCCAAAGCATTGCGTTCTATGAGAGATATTTCTACAAATCAAATTGTAATAACTTTACTTTCCACGAAGTTTTTGGAAATTTAAATATGGTATTTATAAGCACAAAAGAATGCTTTGCACAGAATATAGCATAATTAGCATTAGATTTACAGGGTGGCACAAAAATATCCAGTTACATTAACAGCTATTAAAAAAATGGCTAGAATTGTACTTTCGTTTACGTTAAGCGTTTTTACACAATCTAACATTTTTTAAGGGTGAATATGATACCTCTACTGGTTTGTGTACAGGGACACCCAAAAGCATTCGAAAGCATTGTGTTCTATGAGAGGTATTTCTATAAACCATATTTTATACCTTTACTGTAGACATATCTTAATGAAATTGAAATATGTTATTCAAATTCCCTATTGGATGTTTCCTGTATAAAATGGAGGAAATACCACCACCGATTTATAAACAGGGACACTCAAAAGTATTCCAAAGCATTGCGTTCTATTAGAGATATTTCTATAAATCAGATTTTAATAACTTTACTTTCCACGAAGTTTTTGGAAATTTAAATATGGTATTTATATGCACAAAAGAATGCTTTGCACAGAATACAGCATGATTAGCATTAGATTTACAGGGTGGCACAAAAATATCCAGTTACATTAAGAGCTATTAAAAAAAATGGCTAGAATTGTACTTTCGTTTACGTTAAGCGTTTTTAACACATTCTAACATTTTTTAAGGGTGAATATGATTTCAGTTTTGTGTATCTGCCTGTCCCCCTGTTTGTCTGCGTGTCTGTCTGTCCGAGCTCTAAATCTCATAAATATTTATGAAATTTCTTCAAAGTGATATATGTTATTCAAGTTCACTATCGGATGTTCCCTATTTAAAATAGAGTTTATACCTATACTGGTTTGTGTACACGGACACCCGAAGCATTTTAAAGCATTGTGTTCTATGAGAGGTATTTCTACTGGTTTTACTGTAGACATATCTCAATTAAATTGAAATATGTTTTTCAAGTTCACTACTGGCTGTTTTCAGTATAAAATGGCGGAAATACCACCACTGATTTATGTACAGGGACAGTTAAAAGTATTCCAAAGCATTGCGTTCTATGAGAGATATTTCTATAAATAAAATTTTAATAACTTTACTTTCCACGAAGTTTTAGGAAATTGAAATATGTTATTTATATGCACAAAAGAATGCTTTGCACAGAATATAGCATGATTAGCATTAGATTTACAGGGTGGCACAAAAATATCCATTTTTATTAAGAGCTACTGATAAAACAATTCTAGAATTGCACTTTCGCTTACATTAAGGGTTTTTAACACTTTCTAACATTTTTAAGTGTGAATATGATTTCAGTTTGTGTATCTGTCCATCTGTCTGCCCGCGCTCTAACTGCTGTAAATATTTATGGAATTTCTCGAAACTGATATATTTTATTGATGTTCACTATCGGATGTTCCATAATGAAAATGGAGTGAATATCTCTTCTGGTTTGTGTACAGGGACACCCAAAAGCATTCGAAAGCACTGTGTTTTATGAGTGTTACTTTTATAAACATTATCCCTATAGAATGTTCCCCATTCAAAACGACATTAATAGGTCCTGTACAACTAATTTGTTTACAGGGACAACAACAACAAAAAAAAATGCCAATGCATTACGGTTTAGGACAGAATTTTTTGAAAGTTAAGTCTTTCTACTGCAAAAATCATAAGAATATTGAAATGTATTGTTAATATTCTAAAATAATGTTTTGTATAGAATATGGTATGATCAACTTTCTGATTTAAAGGGCTACACTAAAATAATAAGAGAGATCAAAAGCTGTAATTATAATTTAATGGCTGCATTTTATTTTGCGTTAAGACTTTTTAACTCTTTCCGAAATGCCTAAGAGTAATTTTAAAATCAATTAGTCTATCTGTATATTTTTCAGTCCTTCTGTCTGTTATGTGATAACGTTGTAAATTTTGCGTTGACGCAAACTCCATCTTAACTTAATTAGATCACTAAATGTATAAGTAAGAGAACACAAGACTTGAATTAACAATAACTAAAGTTTATTTGAGCAGATTAATGGGGAGGGTGGCTTGGCAATTAAACTACCTCAGTAAGTGTATTACTCAATCAAAATATATATATCAATAATTAAATTAGATTATCTTAAATATCTCACCCCAGCAAGCAATTGAAGGTGTAGCGACGGTTGCACTCGTAACTCCACAGCTGCGACTACACTTTCGACAGAGGATTCCCTACAGATCGAAATTCACTTTCACGAGCGCTAGCAAATACTCGTACTAGCACTCATCATGATTTATTCCTCACTCCTCTAAATTTCTACTACTCAATATTCGCCAAAGTAAGACTTTGAACAATCCACTATAATACTCCAATATCCACACTATAATATGCTCCGACATCCACTATAATATCCTCCAACATCCACTATAATAGCCTCCAACATCCACTCCCATCTACTAAAACCATGGCCATTTTATAGTTCTTCCTACATCCTTCTCTCTCTTCATTTCAATCCGTCCTTTTAAAATCACTTCTAATTTATCTAACATTCAAAATCTAAGTCTTTCATTGCAGCCCCCTGCCGACACAAAGCTAACTCGACCTCAACTTTCGCCGAGTCACTGGCGACGAAGAGATTTTAACCGTCCCCACTTTCTACTTTGCTGGATCCAGCTTAATAAAAACAACTGTGGTGACGTTCTGACGTCTCAACCTCACAACGTAGACAAAGAATATTAAAAGTTATTCGATACAACAATTACGTACAGTTGGAAGGTGTTACTAACCAATGGGTACTGCATGATTTTTCTTTCTTGTTTAAGTCTTAACGTGTTTTCAATTTCTGTATCTATGTGCCCGAATCTCCATTTGTCTATCTGTCCGTGTACCGCACTTAGCGTCCGGAAATATTTTCTGAATTTTTAAATATATATATATGTTGTTCATATTCACTATTGAATATTCCCAAATAAAAAGGGCATTAATAGGTACTGTACAACATGTTTATGTACAGGAACGCGCAAAAAATGCCAATGCGTTGCATTTTAGGACATACATTTTTATAATTTACATTTAAAGAACTTTCATACTGTACTTTCAACTGTAAAATCATAAAGAAATTGGCATTTATTGTTAATTTGCTAAAATAATGTTTTGTATAAAATATGATTTTGTTAACCTTCAAATTTACAGGGCCACACTGAAATTTTCAGATAGATTAAGGACTGGAATTACAATCGAAGGGCGACGGTTTCTTTTGTGTTAAGCATTTTTAACACTTTCAAACAGTGTTTAAGAATGATTAGGAATTCAATTAGTCTGTCTGTATGACTTTCAGAACTACTGTTTGTTTGTTGTGTGATAACGTAGGTACAGAACTTTCAAAGTTATAAGATACAACAATTACGTGCAGTTGGAAAGTGTTAATAATCATTGCGTAATGCATGATTTTTCGTTCTTTTTTTATAGTTTATAAAATATTTAATACCACATAACTATTTCAAGATAAAATGTTGTGTAATTCTATGTGCAACTCTGCCTTTAATAGTGTGTGTAACTCTTCCTTTTTATTAACAGTGTGTGGAACTTTGTGTGTAAATCTGCTGTTTGTTAACAGTGTGTAACTCTTCTTTTTTTTTGTGTACGTAACGCTATGTGAAACTGACACTGTGTGTGCAACCCTGTATGCAATTAACAGTGTGTGTGTAGCTCTTCTTAATAACAGTGTGTGTAACTCCATGTGTAATTTTGTTTTTTATTAATAGTTTTTTTTTAACATTGTGTGTGTAACACTGTGTGTATCGCTGATTTTTAGCAAACAACATGTGTAATTTTACTTATGTGTAACTAACAGTGTGTGTAACCCTGTACGTAATTAAAAGTGTGTGTGCAACTCTGCCATCTTATTAACTCTGTGCGTGTAACTCTTTATTAACAGTGCCTTTTTATTAACAGTGCATGTAACTCTGCATATAATCCTGCCTTTTTATTAGCAGTGTGTGTAATTCAATGTTCAATTCTATTTTTTTTTTTTTTTTTTTTTTTTTTTAACAATGTGTATAACTTTGCGTGTATCACTGATTTTTTGCTGTGTATAATTCCGCCTTTTTATTAACAGTTTGTGTAACTCCGTATGTAAATCTCTTTTTTTTTTTTTTTGACAATGTGTGTAATGCTGTGTGTACCGCTAATTTTTTGCTAACAGTGTGTGTGTAACTCTGCATTTTTATTGACAGTTTGTGTGTAATTGTGTGTGTAACTCTGTATTTTTATCAACAGTTTGGGTGTAATTGTGTGTGTAACTTTGCCTTTTTATAACAGAGTGTGTAACTCCGTGTTTAACTCTTCTTTTCTGAGTAGTGTATGTGTAACTCTGATTCCATGAATATTTACGGGAGATAGAGCACGGACAGACAGACAGACAAACCTAAGTCATTAACACTTTTAACTTTATTGGAAAGTGTTAAAAACATTTAGAAAGGGATAAAAACGCTTATTGTAAACGAAAATGCAATTCAAGCAATTTTTTAACAATACCTCTTAATGTATCTGAAAATTTTTGTGTGGCCTTTGAAATATAATGCTAATAATATTGTATTTCATGGAAGGCATTCTTTTGTGCATATGAATAATATATATATATATACATATATATATATATTTACGACTTGTGCAAAGTAAAATCATTAAAATTTGGTGCTTAGAAATACCTTCCATAGAACGCAATGCTTTTAAATACTTTCGGATGTCCCTGTATTCAAACCAGTGATGGTATTTACTTCAATTTACATGGTGAACATCCGGCAGTGGACTTAAATGATATATTTCAATTTCATTAAAATTTATTTAAAGTAAACGTATCAAAATACGGTTTATAGAAATATCTATCATGGAACACAGTGCTTTGGAAAATTTTGGGTGTCCCTGTAGACAAATCAGAAGAGTAATTCCCTCCATTTTCAATAGGGAACATCCGATAGTGAACTTGAATACGATATATCAGCTTCAAGAAATTCCATGAAAATTTACAGGATTTCGACTGCGGACAGACAGACAAACCGAAGTCATTGACACTTTTCAACCTTGCTGGAAAGTGTTAAAAAAAAGAACGAAAAATCATGCAGTACGCACTGGTTATTAATATTCTCCAATTGTACGTGCTTGTTGTATCGTATAACTTTCAATATTCTTTGCCTGCATCATCAAACAAAGGAGAGAAGCACAAAAAAATATACAGATTGAATAATTCAATTTAAAACCGCTCTCAGACATCGTTGAAGAACGTTAAAAAGGCTTAATGCAAAAGAAAATCCAGCCGTTAGATTATAATTGCTTCCCTTAATGTATTTGAATATTTTAGTGTAGTCCTGTAAATCTGAAGGTTGATCATATCATATTCTATACAAAACATTATTTTAGAATATTAAAATACATTTCAATTTATTTATAATTTTTACAGTAGAAAGTTATTTAGATGTGATTTATAAAAATGTCTGTCCTAAAACGCAAAGCATTGGAAGTTCCCTGTACACAAACACGTTGTGTAGGACATATTAATGGTATTTTAAATAGGAAACATTCCATAGTGAACTTTAATAACATATATCAATTTTTCAAAATTCTGAAAATATTTAAGAACTCTCAGGACGAGAGCCAGATAGAAAGACAGACAATCGGACAGAAAGATAACCAAATTAAAATCATATTCGCGCTTAAAAATTGATAGAAAGTGTTAAAAATGCTTATTGTAAAAGAAAATGCAATTACAGCAAATTTTTATTAATAGCTTATAATGTAACTTAATATTTTTATGTGGCCCTGTAAGATTAATACTAATCATACTGTATTTATAAAAAGCATTCCTTTTAGCATATGAATAACATATTTCAATTGCATTAAGATTTGTGCAAAGTAAAGTTATTAAAATTTGGTTTGCAGAAATACCTCTCATACAACGCAATACTTGCAAGTCTCCCTGTACACAAAACAGTGGTAATATTTTCTCAATTTCACATAGGAAACATCCGATAGCGAACTTGAATAACATATTTCAATTTCATTAAGATTTGTGTAAAGTAACGGTATTAAAATATGGTTTATAGAAATGCCTCTCATAGAAAAAAAAATAGTTTGCAGTACTTTTCGATGCCCCTGTACACAAACCAGTAGAGGTATTCACTCCATTTTTAATAGGGGACATCCGATAGTGAACTTGAGAAACATATATTAGTTTCAAGACATTCCATAAATATTTACCGGAGTTAGAGCGCCGAAAGCAGACAGATGGGCAGACAAACAGATACACAGATACACAAATTGAAATTATATTCACACTTAAAAATTGTTAGAAAATTTTAAAAACGCTTAATGTAAACGAAAGTGCAATTCCAGCAAACTTTTCTTAATAGCTCTTTATGTATATGAATTTTTTTTTGTTGCTCTGTAAAACTAATACTAAACAAACTATATTCTATAGAAAGCAGTCTTTTGTGCATATGAATAACACATTTCAGTTTCATTAAGCTTTGTGGAAAGTAAAGTTATCAAAATTTGGTTTATAGAAATACTTCTCATATAACGCAATGCTTTGGTATGCTTTCAAGTGTCTCTGTGCCCAAACCAGTGGTGGTATTTACTCCATTTAATATATAAAACATCCGATAGTGAACTTGAATGACATTTCTCAATTTCATTAAGGTTTGTGTACAGTAAAGGTATTAAAATATGGTTTATAGAAATATCTCTCATAGAACACAATGCTTTGTAAAAGGTTTGGGTGCCTCTGTACACAAACCAGTAAAGATATTAACTCCTTTTTCAATAGGGAACATCCGATAGTGAACTTAAATAACATACATCAGTTTCAAGAAATTACATAAATATTTACTGGAGCTAGAGCGCGGACAGACGAACAGACAGATACTTAAATTGAAATTATATTCACACATGAAAATTGTTAGACAATGTTAAAAACGCTTAATGTAAACGAAATTGAAATTATAGCAAATTTTTATGAACAGCTCTTAATGTAACTGAATATTTTTGTGTGGCCCTGTAAATCTAATGCTAATCATGCTATATTCTATGCAAAGCATTCTTTTGTGCATATGAATAACATATTTCAATTTCATTAAACTTTGTGGAAAGTAAAGTTATTAAAATTTGGTTTATAGAAATACCTCTCATAGAACGCAATGCTTTGGAGTACTTTCGAGTGTCCCTGTGTACAAACTAGTGGTGGTATTTATTCCATTTTATATATGAAACATTCGATAGTGAACTTGAATAACATGATTCAATTTCACTAAGATTTGTATACAGTTAAGGTATTAAATATGGCTTACAGCAATACCTCTCATAGAACACAGTGCTTTGGAATACTTTCGGGTGTCCCTACAGGAGTTAGAGCGCGGACAGACAGACAGACGGACAGAGGGACAGACAAGCCTAAGTCACTTTTAAACCTTGTTGGAAAGCGTACATGTTTTGTATAGGAAATTTTGCTAGTGTTCGGAGACTTTTGTTACCGACTGTACCATTTGTTTAAATCGTGCTAAGTCTGATGATTATTACTCTCTTTCATTCTCATTCACATAGAATTAAAAAATCCTCTGTAATTCGGTAATTTTTCCAACCTATTGAATTATAAAGGCACTCTAATATGATTACCATGTACTATTGTGCAGGTGAATTTATATTTTTCTTTCCAGTTCCTGATTTCAGCAAATTCCCCACAAGTGAGGCATTTTTATTTTGTAGCTAACATTATGTCTATTTTAAATTTCATTACTAACTTTTGAGCTCTAATTAATTTTTGTTGTTGTATGAACAAAATATAGTTTGAGCCTGGAAACCTCTGCACGGCGCCTACTTACTGTCGGCAGCAAAATTATTGAAGCGCTAGCAATAATTCCTATTTAAAAGATGTGCACCTATAATTCTGGTTTGTTAAACAATTGTTGTCGAGTCATTGTCTCATTCTTTATGTTGTTTATAAATATGTAAGTTAATGATAAAAATTAGCGATGAAACTTTAAAAAAAAAAAAAAAGAAAGAAAGAAAGAAATTCGATGTGTGTATCAATAATTTTGCTGCCGACTGTACTTGGAAAGCCAAGCTTACCGGTCATTTACCGCCCACAAGGGAGAATAATCGCCAGATCATAGGATTGTGACTCCCTACTTGACAAATCACATAAGATGCACAACTTTATTTTGAAATGAATTTTCAGTATCGAAGATGATCACGGCGAAAATTATGGATATTATGCATTGTTGTTATCGTAAGACAGGTTTACCCACCATCAATGATACTCTAGTTTTGAAGCATTTTAATAAATTCTGAATATATATATATATATAAATATATATATATATGAGATAAACTGCAACGCATTGAAATCTAGCAATAAAATGCAACGAAAAATTGATGTTAAAAGAAAACAGATAGCAAAATCTTTGTGTACAATCCACGTATATTTCAATGACTTGCACCAATTATTTCAGTTTGAAAAAATAGCATGACTCTTCGTCAAGCGGAGAAAGGAGGCACAAGTGGAACATAAAAAATGTACTTATTCTGCACTCCTACATATGTACTTTTTGCCTCATGAAGGATCATGCTATTATTTCAACCCGATCGATTTGTTGTAAGTTATTGCAAATTATTATATTTGCTTACAATTTTTATTTATTTTTATTATTTGAATTCTAATCTTGATTAAAGTAGTTATACCATCGAAGTATTCTAAAATTAAACCAGGAAAAAACACTGAAAAATGTTAATTATGATTAACAACTTTCAATAAATAAAGTTTTAAAATATTTGGTATCATCTCTGTAGTAGATGATTAAGTCATAATTCCCGAAATTCCAGAAATTTCATTTTTTTTCCTTCTAAATTTCTCTTGTTATTAAATTATTATGAAGTTTTTAAATTATTATTCTTAATTTATTCTTATTATTAATTTCTTAAATTATTTATGAAGTTTTTATAATATAAGCCTCAGAGGTAAATTGTAATGACAGATACACATTTTTTTTTTTTCAAAAATCATTTATGGTTTATATTTATTAGTATTATTTAACTTAGACTACTTATTCTGAGTTAGAGAAAAAGAAGAAAAAATATTGTTTATAACGATATGAAAAGAAACAAAAAATTCCCCTTTTTCATTTCTTAAATTAAATCACTATGACTTAATGAATAATCGTTTTTTTTTTTTTTTTTGGTTTTTCAGAATGTCTGTATTAAAATTGAATAAGTAAGGCTGAAAATCTCCTAATGCTATGGAATAAATTTGGATTTAAAGTTGTTTTCATTTCTCATTTTAAATATTCTAGTCTTCATGCACATATGTATTTTTAAGTTGGGAAATTCAATTTAATAGCTCATATTAGGTTAATTTGTTTCCTCTTCTTTTTTCCTTATTTTCCGTAATTTCATTACATTTTAAATTAACTATAAAAATGTAAAAATGTAAAATCTTCAACTTCAACTTTATGTAGGTATTGAAATTTTAAAGAATTTAAAAAATGTTTCAGAAAACTGCGTGTATAAAAATATATAGTAAATTCACATTTACGTTTCACACAAATAATATTTTCATGGTTTCCAATTACTTTCACTTTTGCACAATTACAAAACAACTGTATTTTTAAGCTCATCTTTTTCCTTATACCAAAATATAGATATTTTTGTATAAAAAAGAAAGAATTTTACCAACAAGTGATGATATGCAGTACAAAAAATATATCTTCTAAACGAGAATCAATCAATGAAATATTAATACTCTTTATAAAATACTTTTAAATAGTAAATTTGCATAGCCATAAACAACAAAATTTTATTCTTTGAGGGAGACGTTCAATAATAAATTCAATATATTTCAATAAGGAGATGCAAAGTGTGCTTTCGTTTGTTTATTTCAATAAACTTTTATTTTTATTTTTCAAAAAACAATAAAAAATTAAATTATTCAATGGAACTTCTTTTTTGATGCAAGCGTGGATGGAAGAAAATGAGATTTTATACATTAAAATAAAATAAAATATTATTCCAAAATAAAGAAAAGCAAATCTGCACTCGAACTTATATTTTAATTGCTTTTTGATAGTAGCGTGGTGTTAAAGTGTGTTTTTATTAAAATATTAAACACTAAAGCAAAAGTTTCCTTTCCGAATTTTATCTTTTTTCGTTGTATTATGTTATAAATGTACTTTTTACATTTCTTTAATGATAAATGAATTTAAGCAGCGTCATACATAAATTAATAAATTGACATGCTTATACTAGTAAAATTAAATCTTATATAAGCTACAAATATTTCATGATTTAATTTCTTTTTTAATATTACGAGGTGTTAATATTAACAAATATAAACGATATATTTTTTATATCAATTATTTCAAAAAATATAAATAAAAAATCAATAAGTTTAAACTTAATCATACGGTTGCATTTAGTACAAAATGCGTTTAAACCATACTTAAATGCAAAATCATACTGCACAGTCATTCTAAACTTTTCAAAATTTCTTGAAATCAGATCTCAAATTTATGCATCGCATTTTTAACTCCTTTTAATTGTTGACATATTTTTTAAAACTATAATTTTTATACAGTTTAATTAAAATCACACAATAAACTGATTGGGAAGAAAATCATATATATATATATTTAAATTCATTTTTCTAACTTAGTGAAAATAATGCCTGGACCGGTCAGACAACCTTCAGGCAGAAACAACTGGTCTATCATTTTATATTTTTATTGGTGATCGAACATATTTAGAATGGAATTCAAACTGTTTTGTTAAAAATTATTTATAAAAAAAAATATTTATTTATTTGTATTCATGAATACTGTGGATCATTATGATAATTTTCCTATTTTTCCTTGCAAAATTTAAATCGCTTAATTTCAACACAAAATCAGCAAAAAAAGTTAATATTTAGTCATGCTTCATCATGTAAGACTGAATCAACTTGATTTTTTTTTTTAATAATTAGTTAATGAATCACGAAATCTTAAGAGATATTTGCTTTTGAAACAGTTACTTTGTCATTTTACATCAGTATATAATAACACCTCTGGCTGTCCTTCATGAAAAGATGCCGTTTGAGGGAATTTCCTTGGATGTATTTTGATTTTTTGAAAGTATATACATCATTCCTTTATATTTATATTACTTTGTTTATTGATTCTTGATCAATTAGGCAATAGACACTAACGAAAAAAAATTAAATTAAATTAAATAATAATAATAAAAAAAAAAGAGGGAAATTCATCATCATATAAGCATAGAGGTATCTTTTCTTAAAACTTATTTAAAACTGGTAGTTCCAAATTGGGGGGCAAATATTCAAACCATATTTCCTCCTTCAAATTAATTTTTTTCAGAAACACAAAAAACTAATAAATTAAAAAATAACTAAGCTTAAACCCTAATTATCGTTTGTTTAGGTGTATTATTAGTTACTAGGGAGACATGTAGACATATCTAGGAAGATATATTAACATACTACGTTATGTTAAATTTAAAGAAAAATCACAAACTCTTTTTTTTTTTTTTTTTTTTTCGGAGAAAACACGGTTTGAATGTTTGCTCTTCAATTAGTGAAGAAGGTTTTAAAAGAGTTCAACACATCTACATATTTAATCCTTTCTTTGATATAACTCATACTTACTATTTCTTTTAGACAAATAATCTCTAAATACCATACACTTTAAAATAACCAAATGTGCTCTGTTACTTAAATAATTATAATAATTTTAAAAAATCATGCGCGATTTGAAACCCTTATAATATGAAAAAATCCTGTTTTGACTGAAAACTCTGAGGAGAAATCGTGTTTTGAATGTGGATAAAACACTTTTTGAATGAAAAAGAATACAACTCACATATTGTTAAAATAACATTTTTAATGGAATAAAACTGATTATTAACAGAACAAAATTGATTATCTATTTATAAAATAAAGTTAAAACCTTAGACGTGAAAAGTCATTCTGCAAATTTTTAAACCAATATCTTCATCCAAGCAATCGCATACGACGTCTGTTTCTTCATTACCTACAGGTAAATTATTAATAGTTATATATATATATATATACCAATTAAAATCAAGCTGTCTTTGCTACTCTTCCCCATACATTCATTTTAAAAGTTTATCTTCATATACATAGATCAGAGGAGGGTATTATGGAATACCATTTACATTTCTTAAAATAACTTTACTTGTTTTTAATAAAAATCATAGTGTAATTATTTGTAATGAATTGTCAATGAAAAAAAAAATTTTGTTATAAAAAGTTTACTTTTAAAAAAAGTTACAAATGGAGGTTAATATGAAATAGTCGGGAAATATGGAATAGGTGATTTATACTGTTTAAACCATATAAAAACTAATTAGACTTCATAAAATCCTCTTCGGAGATTTTTTGTGACAGAAGATACATTCGGCATCTTTATTTTCTGTTTTTTTAGTTGAATACATGAAGTCGATTTCAGATGATACTATGAAATACCTAGTATTCCATAATACCCGACACGCCATTTTAACAATGAACTTTTAAATTGATGGACAAAATATTATCAGCTAAAAAACGACCAATGTATGACAAAATACAGTTCTTTGAGCATACATTATGCTTAACATCAATGTTTAAATCACATGTGTACTAGTAAATTTAAATGTTTGAAAACTTACCTGCAAAAACGTTTAAAAATCACAAAACATACTTTGTTCTATAGAGTTGCTTCTTACTGTATTGTGTCATGGGAATCCTTCTTGAGTAATTTATGGTATTTTGATGAGATAGCAGCACTAATCAGAGTCGAAACCTCGGTATTCCATATTCCCCGACTTTTCCATAATAACCTACTCTCCCCCCTCTCTCTCTCTCTCTCTCTCTCTCTCTCTCTCTTTTTTTTTTTTTTTTCCAAGTGATATTCCATGACTAGAAGGAAGAGATTGCAAGGCAACGCTTTTTACAATAGCAACATTAATCTCCTTTTTAAAAGTTTTTCAGTAAACTCTTGACTTTGACATTTAAATTTAAAATTTTTGAAGACTTTGACCTTGATATTTTCCGTATTTTTCTCTAAAACTATGTTTTCAATTCTGATATCAATGATAAATTTTTCAAATAAATTTTAAGCGAATTAAAATTTAAAAGTTTTAAATCAGTGGCAAAGAAATTTACTTCATAAACTTTTTTATAAACTTCATAGAATTGTTACATTTTTCTTTGACGTTATTGTTTCCTCTATGCCTTTGATGTTATTGTTACATTTTTTTTTCTTCTAAGGATCTTCTTTACAAGATTGATATCATTTGCGGGAATATAGCTTCATTTTTCTTCTGTACTTTTCCTAGTTTCACAATCTACAGCTTGAAATGATAAGATACAGAGCTCGCTGATAAAGGTGGTAAGCCTACACAGGAGAAAATTTGATGATTGTTTTCCTAGCGCTGTTTTCATTCTTACAGTGTTAGACCAATTTAGACTATAGTGTTTTCTTTTTAAAGAGATTGGCGGCTTGTATAAAGTTCTTTTGTTAATTATCGGCTTAAAATTAAGAACTTTTGCATACAGTTAAGTATATTAAGTAAATAAAATTATTTTTTTAATACTTAAAAAGTAAATTACCAAATTTATTATTATTATTATTATTATTATTTAGATTTTTTATCACATTTAGAGCATTTTAAATATTTTGCAGATGATAAAAATTAAAAACTGTGAAATTTAATTCATTAATTTTACTAGATATTTTATAGAAAATACAAAACAATTAATATTGTTGTCATTTACTGATAGTGGATGCAAATTTTACAATGGTATTTAATATGCATGAAAATTATATAAGATACACCAACCACATAAAATTTATTTATACTTATTATCGTCATTTATATCATCACGCTAATTTTATTTTTCACTTGTAGAAATATATTTATTTTATTTTGTCGCCGGAGTAAGGAAGTGCTCGCAACAGGATGCGTACCTAGAACATTAATGTTACCTTCTCCGGGATTCCCAAGTACATGGAGACTCGTAGAGGTAAACTGACAGGAAAATTTCACATCGTGTGACTGAGGGACAGGAACGAAAGACGTGAGCAGGGCGAGCAGCGTGCGTCTTTCTTGTCGAGGAGTTACCAATCGCAAAAAGAGGTTAACAGAAAACGAAAAGATATATGGAATCAGCCAGGAGAATTCCCTTTCGTGAAACAAATTATACCTTTGGGAGTCACCAAAGCGGAGGAGCCATCCTGTCCGTGGAGTATCAAAATTGTGATTGCCTGTCTTCGGAGCATCTTTAGGCGGGTATGTCCCAGACCGTCGCCGATTTCCTGTAGCGCAGCACCAGTGCGACGTAAAACCCAACCAACCAACCCTTTCGCGAAACAAGGGGTAGGTAAGGAAATCACTGGAAGCACAGGCGGTCCCCACGCGAGCACTGGACGGCTCGCTACGTCAAAGATAAAACAGCTACTGAAATCTGATTTTATTTATTTATTTATTCTTTTTGGCTGAATATTCATAGAACAGTCTTTTTTTTTAAAGGCTGAACACTTATACACTGTCCTTTGTTTTGGCTGAACACTCGTGGAACAAAAAAGTGATTGTGGTTGGGTTTTACCTCGCACTAATGCTGCGCAGATGGGCAATTAGCGACTGTCTAGGACACACACACCTAGAGGTGATCCGGAGACATACCATCACAATTTTGATCCTCCACGGAAGGGATGGCTCTTCCGCGGAACAAAAATGAGTTTGAACACATGGAAGAGTTCTAGGAATGTAAAAACTTGGTGAAGCTGCTCAACTAGGAAGAAATGTGGCGCAGAGGTCGTTTTTACACTCATATGTTGTAAGGTTGGATAAGCTAAAAGTGTGTTTGTAAATGTGTTTGAGATTTGCTGTAAGAGTAGGCGTGTTATAATGTTATGTAGCCACTGATTAGTGGTGAAAAAGATTATTATTGCTGTTATCAACCTAAGACACACAATGATTCTTTTGTTAGTCATTCTATTCTAAAACATTATTATTATTTTCTAGTTGTCTGTGACCTGGCCACCTGACAAGGAAGGTCTCCATAGGCGCATACGCAAAAAATTTTGTAAAATTACAGAATACTCTTCTCTTGAAGTTACAGTCAGCTGCAAAATTATTCGAGCACTAGCAATAATCCTTGCCAAAAAAAAGTACACTTAATACAGCTTTGTTAAATAAATCCTTGTCGAGTCATGTTCTTAATCAGTCTAAGAACATGATTCGACAAGGATTTACTTAGCAAAACAGTCTTAAGTGTACTTCTTAAATATAGGAAATATTGGCTAGTGCTCGAATAATTTTGCAGCCGACTGTATATATGTTTACTAAAAAAAAAAAAAAAAAAAAAAAAAAATCTGCGGAATCTGTATACGTGGTCTGTAAAAAAATAATGAGAATGTCCGTTTCTTGGCTGTTTATCGCTCATTGGCGACTCAATAAAATTTTAAACAAAGCAGCTTCTTATATGTATATATATAAACAATGTTTGAAGGAAAACTTTTCCTATACACTTCTCACTAAAATAATTTATGTCGATCGCTCCAAATAAACTTTTTTATAACTACAATTTTGTTTTATTTATTTATCTATAAGTGTGTAAATCAAAGTCTAATGATCGTAACGATCGTAAATTAACAAACTTTACTAACTGCGGCACACTTAAATTAACTTAAAATTTACTTAAGATTTGCGTGTTACAACTTAAAATAAAAATTATATGCTTTTTTATTGCATAATAAATTAAAAAGAAAATAACAGTTTATGTATGAAGAAATAAATACCAATCAATTGTCAGAACACTTTTTCTATGTTGATGGAAAACCGGTCAAGATCGATTGGTTTAGAACAAAATTTAAACTGATAAAATTATTTTTAATTCAGTATTAAACACAAATTTTTATCATATCACACATATTAACATTAAAAATATACAGTTTTCCGGTTATTAATATTTATTACACGGGCTGGATAAAATTTACCAATTATTTTTATAATTCTACGGGCTAAACTAGCTTAAATAAATGCATTTTCATGACTGTAACTTTATGAAATATGTATGGTGTAGTTGAGAATATCGAAAACCTTTTGATTAACTAAAAATTCTCAAAAACGACTTTGTTTGATATTAAAATGTGCTTAATTAGAAGATGTTACTTTATTCTATATCCCCTCCAACAAAAGAATTATTTTCTTTTTTTTAATCATTGACACTCTTTTTTTAGTTGGAGGGATGGAGAGGAGGAGGACATTAAAACGAAAAACATTTTTTACTTACATATGTAAATTGTTCTGGCTTCTGGAGTCATCTTCATAGGGGGAGGTGGAGGACATTAAAACGAAAAATATTTTTTGCTAAAATATGTAAAATGGTCCTGCTTCTGAAGTCGTCTACATTCAGTAATTTTTATTAAATAACTATGATTTTGTGAAACGTATTCATTTGATGATCCACAATAAAAGGAAAGAGAAAACATTTTTAAGATGTAAAATTTAATACTTTCAACAAGTCACTTCGATACACTACCGTAGTTTATATAAAAAGTAGTCACCAATTTCATCAGATAATTCCAAACTTATTCAATAATACACTGTTCAGTAAACATTTATTTAACAAACAATTTCCAAGATTATTGAAATTACTTGAACATATGTTGTCTCGCCAAATCGCATGTTGCCTTTGGCTATTTATTTCCAAATACTCGAAAGTATTAATTACCCTGCGCTACAATATATATATATATTCGAGCCCTGATACCATTCTTTCTGATTCTTATGACAATGACCTCCTGAATCCGAATATCCAGTCACCAATCGTTTTCTCGGGACATCACCCCCTCCCCCATTTTTTATCACTGTTCGGTAATTTTATGGCCATGAGTTTGATTTGGAGAATGAAAAAGAATTAATTTAAAACTTAAAAACAAAAACAAATAATAATAGTAATAATAATAATAATAATAATGTTTAATAAATGATATTAATATTAGATTAAAAAAGTATAGGAAATGTAATACATATTTTCAAAGGCAAATCCCCCTCCCAAAAATTCAAATTTATAGCCATGAAATTACCGAAAAGAAATAAAAATAGGGGCAATCCCTCAAAAACGGTGAGTGAGAGGGAAAAATGAGCGTTACATTCGGATTCAGGAGGTCATTTTACATAAGAATTTGCAAAAATGGTGTTTGGGCCGATTATCATGCAGAGCACTGTTATCTATTGGAATTCCGATGATAAATTTGATTGATCTTTATTACGAAAGTAAGAAGTATCAGTACAATTTTTTTTTTCACACTATTCTTACACTGCTAAAAAGAGTTTCTTAAAATAAGTATATATCGTCTCAAAATAGCTCCGAAACAATATATACTTAAATTTGAAAACCCATGTACTCATTTTTGTGTATATTGACATGTTAAACATGAGGATATTGGGATTCTTATTGGTCAACCCTAATTTTTGAGCATGTGAATACTATTTTGCGACAACATATATTTATTTTTTAAAAACTATTTTATACAGTGTAGTAAGCGTTTAAGGAGACCCTTGTGGGTGTAGGGAGTTATCCTCTAAAACTCCAGTTCGCGGGTTTGAATCCGGGTTCAAGCACGGACGTTTGAGGTGTTCTTATATACAGTCGGCAACAAAAGTATCCGAACGCTAGCGAAAATTCCTATGTAAAAAAAGTAGAGTTAATACAGTTTTGTTAAATAAATCCTTGTCGAATCAAGTTCTTAGACTGACTAAGAACATGGTTCGATAAGGATTAATTTAACACTAGCAGGCTACGCCCGCTTCGCTGGTCACTATTTTTAAATGAATCACAATAACTAATGAATTGTCAAAATTGCATTAATTTTTATCATGTGATAAAAAACAGAAAAAAAAAATTCTGATCGGGAAAAAATGTCGCACCGGGTCCCCACTGACTTCGGCAGCGTAGACCTTCACCATCCGCGCACGTATTCCTTCACCATCCTTATGACTTCTCAAAATTCCATGTTATTACTCATAGACTTTCATTCTTAAGAAAAGGAATTAAAAAATACATAATTTAGCATCGAGTAAACCGACACACCGGGACCTCACTGCCTTCGGCAGCGCAGAGCCATGGACGCTGCTCGCGCACGTTTGAGGATATACGTGTGCTGTACACGCATATTCCTTCTCAACTAAACTTTTATTATTAATAAAAAATTAAAAAAAAAAAACCTTGTATCATCGGGTAAAAACTCGCACCGGGTCCCAAACGCATGCGCGCTAAGCGCGCACATGTTAAGATATACATGCGGTGCGCGCACAAATTCCTTCTGAAATCAAACTCTTATTCGTAAGAAAAGAAAATTAAAAAATCATTTCTCATCAGGTAAATTGTCGGACCGGATCCCCACTACCTTCGGCATCGCAGTCTCGTGCGCGCTGCGCGCCTATTCCTTCCCCTCCCTTTCAGCCCTTCCTAATTAACTTACATATACCAATTGTGAACGGTTTTACTCAATTAACTGAGATGCAAAAGAAAACCTGATCAGGACACCTTAAAATTGTAAATCAGGTGAAATCTCGAATTCCACTTTCGATAATATAAAAGAACTTTAAAATATCTTTCGAATGATGTATTAGAAATAATTTAATCATAATTAGAATTTGAAATATTGAAATTTAAAAATATTACACCACCATCTGTCGGTAGAAATTTCTGTAATATATTGTTCCATTCCAGATAAACAAAGCTTTCAAATGATATATTACTAATGAAATTATTTTAATTAGTAGATGAGATACAAAAGAAAACCTAATCAGGACACCTCAAAACGTGTAAATCGGGTGAAATCTCGAATTCCATTTTCGATAATGTAAAAGTACTTTAAAATGGGTATCAACTCAAATAAGCTTTCAAATGATGTATTACTTATAAACTTTTTAAATTAATAACTGAGATACAAAAAATAAACTGATTCAGGACACCCCAAAACGTGTAAATTTGGTGAAAACTTTCGATAATTTAAAAGAACTTCAAATATCTTTCGAATGATGTATTAAAAATTATTTAATCATAATTAGAAATTGAAATATTGAAAGTTTAAAATATTACAGCGCCATCTGGCGGTACAAATTTCTGTATTCTACTGTTCGATTCCAAATCAAAAAAGCTTTCTAATGATGTGTTACTTATGAAATTATTTTAATTAGTAGCTGAGATACAAAAGAAAACCTAATCAGGACACCTAAAAACGTGTAAATCAGGAGAAATCTCGAATTCCATTTTCGATAATGTAAAAGTACTTTAAAATGTGTATCAACTCAACAAAGCTTTCAAATGATGTATTACTTATGAAATTTTTTTAATTAATAACTGAGATACAGAAGAAAAATTATTCAAGAGACCTCAAAACGTGTAAACAGAAATTTCTGTTATTTACTATTCAATTCCAAATCAACAAAGCTTTCAAATGATGTATTACTTATGAAATCATTTTAATTGGTAGCTGAGATACAAAAGATAATCGATTCAGGAGACCTCAAAACGTGTAAATCAGGTGAAATCTCGAATTCCACTTTCGATAATATAAACGTACTTTAAAATATCTTTCGAATGATGTATTAAAAATAATTTAATTAGAATTTGAAGTATTGGAATTTTAAAATAACTGGCGGTAGAAAATTCTGCAATCTACTGTTCAATTCCAAATCAACAAAGCTTTCAAATAATGTGTTACTTATGAAATTATTTTAATTAGTAGCTGAGATACAAAAGAAAACCTAATCAGGACATTCTAAAACATGCAAATCACGGGAAATCTCTAATTCTATTATCTACGGTAATCGGTTAATGGAAGTAAAAAAAAAAAAAAAAAAAAACTATTTTTAGGTCCCCAAAACCTATATATGCCACGGTAGTCGGGTAATGGAAGTAAAAAGAAAAAGAAAAAGTATTTTTTTTTTTAGTTCCTTCAAATGCATTTTATTGCTATGGAAACTCCTATCGTCTATTGAAAGATAGATTACGTGTTAGAATAAAATTTAATCTGCAATTACAATGTAACTGCTTTGTTTATTAATGAAAATTGATGAAATTTTAACTGCAGATTGGTTTTGTGCTGAATAGGTTGTATATTAAGTGTTGTGTGCGAGAAAAAAAATTTGAAGCACTTTGAAATTTGCAATTTTTAACCCCTGTTCAAGATCATGTGACATTAATGACTTCCATATGTTTTGTTTCCGTTCGAGACAGCCGTTAAAATCGTCTGCGGATAGAATGCTTCTTTTTAAGCAATAAGGATATTTGGTCATTTTTCGATCGACATGGGTCAACGTTTAAATTAATATCTCCGAAACTAATTAAATTTTTTAAATTCTGTTTCGAGGAGGACCTCGGAAAGGCACCAGAGCATCCGTATGTCAATTCTTGTACTTCTACGTTCAATAGGGGTTGAACGTATAAAAGAACAGACAGACAGACAGACAAACCTTTCCATTTATTATTACAGACTAGCCGGCTACGCCCGCTTCGCTGGTCAGTATTTTTAAATGAATCACTATAATTGATGAACTCTCAAAATTGCATTAATTTTTATCACGTAATAAAAAAAGAAAAAAAATTTTGATAGGAAAAATGTCGCACCGGGTCCCCACTGCCTTCGGCAGCACAGCCCCGTGCGCGATGCGCGCGAACGAATGCATATATATGAGCACTGCGCGCGTGTATTCCTTCACCACCCTCATGATTTCTCAAAATTCCATGTTATTACTCATAAACTCTTATTCTTAAGAAAAGGCATTTTTTTAAAAAATAATTTCTGATCGAAAAAAAACTCCCGCCGGGTCCCATCTGCCTTCACCCGTTAGCGGGTCAATATTTTTAAACGAATTACTATAATGAATAAATTCTCAAAATTGCATATTATCACTCATTAACATTACTCTTAAAAAAAGATATTAAACTAAAAATAATCATTTCTGATCGGGTAAAAACTCACACCGGGTCCCCACTGCCTTCAGCAACGTAGACCCGTGCGCTGCGCGCGCGTATTCCTTCACCATCCTTATGATTTCTCAAAATTCCATGTTATTACTCATAATCTTTCATTCTTAAGAAAAAGAATTTAAAAAAAAAATCATTTAGTATCGGGTAAAAACACACACCGGTTCCCCACTGTTTTCGGCAGCGCAGACCCATGCGCGCTTCGGGCGCATTTGTGGAAATGTACGTGCGCTGCGCGAACATAACCCTTCTCAACTCAAACTTTTATTATTAATAAAATAAAATAAAATAAATCATTTATCATCGGCTAAAATCTCGCCTCGCGTCCTCACTGCCTTCGGCATGAAATTGAACTTTTATTCTTAAAAAAAGAAAATTAAAAAATCCTTTCTCAACAGTTAAAAAGTTGGACTGGGTCCCCACTGCCTTCGGCAGAGCAGTCCTGTGCACGCTCTATTCCTTCCCCACCCTTCCAGCCCCTCCTAATTAACCTACATATGCCAATTTTGAACGGTCTAACTCAATTAGCTGAGATACAAAAGAAAACGTAATCAGGACACCTTAAAACGTGTAAATCAGGTGAAATGTCGAATTCCACTTTCGATAATATAAAAGAACTTTAAAATATCTTTCGAATGATGTATTAAAAATAATTTAAACATAATTAGAATTTGAAATATTGAAATTTTAAAATATTACAGCGCCATCTGGCGGTAGAAATTTCTGTAATCTGCTGTTCCATTCCAAATCAACAAAGGTTTCAAATTATGTATTATTTACGAAATTATTTTAATTAGTACCTGAGATACAAAAGAAAACCTAATCAGGACACTTGAAAACGTGTAAATCGGGTGAAATCTCGAATTCCACTTTCGATAATATAAACGTACTTTAAAATATCTTTCGAATGATGTATTAAAAATAATTTAATTAGAATTTGAAGTATTGGAATTTTAAAATAACTGGCGGTAGAAAATTCTGCAATCTACTGTTCAATTCCAAATCAACAAAGCTTTCAAATAATGTGTTACTTATGAAATTATTTTAATTAGTAGCTGAGATACAAAAGAAAACCTAATCAGGACATTCTAAAACATGCAAATCACGGGAAATCTCTAATTCTATTATCTACGGTAATCGGTTAATGGAAGTAAAAAAAAAAAAAAAAACTATTTTTAGGTCCCCAAAACCTATATATGCCACGGTAGTCGGGTAATGGAAGTAAAAAGAAAAAGAAAAAGTATTTTTTTTTTTAGTTCCTTCAAATGCATTTTGTTGCTATGGAAACTCCTATCGTCTATTGAAAGATAGATTACGTGTTAGAATAAAATTTAATCTGCAATTACAATGTAACTGCTTTGTTTATTAATGAAAATTGATGAAATTTTAACTGCAGATTGGTTTTGTGCTGAATAGGTTGTATATTAAGTGTTGTGTGCGAGAAAAAAAATTTGAAGCACTTTGAAATTTGCAATTTTTAACCCCTGTTCAAGATCATGTGACATTAATGACTTCCATATGTTTTGTTTCCGTTCGAGACAGCCGTTAAAATCGTCTGCGGATAGAATGCTTCTTTTTAAGCAATAAGGATATTTGGTCATTTTTCGATCGACATGGGTCAACGTTTAAATTAATATCTCCGAAACTAATTAAATTTTTTAAATTCTGTTTCGAGGAGGACCTCGGAAAGGCACCAGAGCATCCGTATGTCAATTCTTGTACTTCTACGTTCAATAGGGGTTGAACGTATAAAAGAACAGACAGACAGACAGACAAACCTTTCCATTTATTATTACAGACTAGCCGGCTACGCCCGCTTCGCTGGTCAGTATTTTTAAATGAATCACTATAATTGATGAACTCTCAAAATTGCATTAATTTTTATCACGTAATAAAAAAAGAAAAAAATTTTTGATAGGAAAAATGTCGCACCGGGTCCCCACTGCCTTCGGCAGCACAGCCCCGTGCGCGATGCGCGCGAACGAATGCATATATATGAGCACTGCGCGCGTGTATTCCTTCACCACCCTCATGATTTCTCAAAATTCCATGTTATTACTCATAAACTTTTATTCTTAAGAAAAGGCATTTTTTTAAAAAATAATTTCTGATCGAATAAAAACTCCCGCCGGGTCCCCTCTGCCTTCACCCGTTAGCGGGTCAATATTTTTAAACGAATTACTATAATGAATAAATTCTCAAAATTGCATATTATCACTCATTAACATTACTCTTAAAAAAAGATATTAAACTAAAAATAATCATTTCTGATCGGGTAAAAACTCACACCGGGTCCCCACTGCCTTCAGGACCGTAGACCCGTGCGCTGCGCGCGCGTATTCCTTCACCATCCTTATGATTTCTCAAAATTCCATGTTATTACTCATAATCTTTCATTCTTAAGAAAAAGAATTTAAAAAAAAATCATTTAGTATCGGGTAAAAACACACACCGGTTCCCCACTGTTTTCGGCAGCGCAGACCCATGCGCGCTTCGGGCGCATTTGTGGAAATGTACGTGCGCTGCGCGAACATAACCCTTCTCAACTCAAACTTTTATTATTAATAAAATAAAATAAAATAAATCATTTATCATCGGCTAAAATCTCGCCTCGCGTCCTCACTGCCTTCGGCATGAAATTGAACTTTTATTCTTAAAAAAAGAAAATTAAAAAATCCTTTCTCAACAGTTAAAAAGTTGGACTGGGTCCCCACTGCCTTCGGCAAAGCAGTCCTGTGCACGCTCTATTCCTTCCCCACCCTTCCAGCCCCTCCTAATTAACCTACATATACCAATTTTGAACGGTCTAACTCAATTAGCTGAGATGCAAAAGAAAACGTAATCAGGACACCTTAAAACGTGTAAATCAGGTGAAATGTCGAATTCCACTTTCGATAATATAAAAGAACTTTAAAATATCTTTCAAATGATGTATTAAAAATAATTTAAACATAATTAGAATTTGAAATATTGAAATTTTAAAATATTACAGCGCCATCTGGCGGTAGAAATTTCTGTAATCTGCTGTTCCATTCCAAATCAACAAAGGTTTCAAATTATGTATTATTTACGAAATTATTTTAATTAGTACCTGAAATACAAAAGAAAACCTAATCAGGACACTTCAAAACGTGTAAATCGGGTGAAATCTCGAATTCCACTTTCGATAATATAAACGTACTTTAAAATATCTTTCGAATGATGTATTAAAAATAATTTAATTAGAATTTGAAGTATTGGAATTTTAAAATAACTGGCGGTAGAAAATTCTGCAATCTACTGTTCAATTCCAAATCAACAAAGCTTTCAAATAATGTGTTACTCATGAAATTATTTTAATTAGTAGCTGAGATACAAAAGAAAACCTAATCAGGACATTCTAAAACATGCAAATCACGGGAAATCTCTAATTCTATTATCTACGGTAATCGGTTAATGGAAGTAAAAAAAAAAAAAAAAAACTATTTTTAGGTCCCCAAAACCTATATATGCCACGGTAGTCGGGTAATGGAAGTAAAAAGAAAAAGAAAAAGTATTTTTTTTTTTTTGTTCCTTCAAATGCATTTTGTTGCTATGGAAACTCCTATCGTCTATTGAAAGATAGATTACGTGTTAGAATAAAATTTAATCTGCAATTACAATGTAACTGCTTTGTTTATTAATGAAAATTGATAAAATTTTAACTGCAGATTGGTTTTGTGCTGAATAGGTTGTATATTAAGTGTTGTGTGCGAGAAAAAAAATTTGAAGCACTTTGAAATTTGCAATTTTTAACCCCTGTTCAAGATCATGTGACATTAATGACTTCCATATGTTTTGTTTCCGTTCGAGACAGCCGTTAAAATCGTCTGCGGATAGAATGCTTCTTTTTAAGCAATAAGGATATTTGGTCATTTTTCGATCGACATGGGTCAACGTTTAAATTAATATCTCCGAAACTAATTAAATTTTTTAAATTCTGTTTCGAGGAGGACCTCGGAAAGGCACCAGAGCATCCGTATGTCAATTCTTGTACTTCTACGTTCAATAGGGGTTGAACGTATAAAAGAACAGACAGACAGACAGACAAACCTTTCCATTTATTATTACAGACTAGCCGGCTACGCCCGCTTCGCTGGTCAGTATTTTTAAATGAATCACTATAATTGATGAACTCTCAAAATTGCATTAATTTTTATCACGTAATAAAAAAAGAAAAAAATTTTTGATAGGAAAAATGTCGCACCGGGTCCCCACTGCCTTCGGCAGCACAGCCCCGTGCGCGATGCGCGCGAACGAATGCATATATATGAGCACTGCGCGCGTGTATTCCTTCACCACCCTCATGATTTCTCAAAATTCCATGTTATTACTCATAAACTTTTATTCTTAAGAAAAGGCATTTTTTTAAAAAATAATTTCTGATCGAATAAAAACTCCCGCCGGGTCCCCTCTGCCTTCACCCGTTAGCGGGTCAATATTTTTAAACGAATTACTATAATGAATAAATTCTCAAAATTGCATATTATCACTCATTAACATTACTCTTAAAAAAAGATATTAAACTAAAAATAATCATTTCTGATCGGGTAAAAACTCACACCGGGTCCCCACTGCCTTCAGCAACGTAGACCCGTGCGCTGCGCGCGCGTATTCCTTCACCATCCTTATGATTTCTCAAAATTCCATGTTATTACTCATAATCTTTCATTCTTAAGAAAAAGAATTTTAAAAAAAAATCATTTAGTATCGGGTAAAAACACACACCGGTTCCCCACTGTTTTCGGCAGCGCAGACCCATGCGCGCTTCGGGCGCATTTGTGGAAATGTACGTGCGCTGCGCTAACATAACCCTTCTCAACTCAAACTTTTATTATTAATAAAATAAAATAAAATAAATCATTTATCATCGGCTAAAATCTCGCCTCGCGTCCTCACTGCCTTCGGCATGAAATTGAACTTTTATTCTTAAAAAAAGAAAATTAAAAAATCCTTTCTCAACAGTTAAAAAGTTGGACTGGGTCCCCACTGCCTTCGGCAGAGCAGTCCTGTGCACGCTCTATTCCTTCCCCACCCTTCCAGCCCCTCCTAATTAACCTACATATACCAATTTTGAACGGTCTAACTCAATTAGCTGAGATGCAAAAGAAAACGTAATCAGGACACCTTAAAACGTGTAAATCAGGTGAAATGTCGAATTCCACTTTCGATAATATAAAAGAACTTTAAAATATCTTTCGAATGATGTATTAAAAATAATTTAAACATAATTAGAATTTGAAATATTGAAATTTTAAAATATTACAGCGCCATCTGGCGGTAGAGATTTCTGTAATCTGCTGTTCCATTCCAAATCAACAAAGGTTTCAAATGATGTATTATTTACGAAATTATTTTAATTAGTACCTGAGATACAAAAGAAAACCTAATCAGGACACTTCAAAACGTGTAAATCGGGTGAAATCTCGAATTCCACTTTCGATAATATAAAAGTACTTTAAAATATCTTTCGAATGATGTATTAAAAATAATTTATAATAATTAGAATTCGAAATTTTGAAATTTTAAAATATTACAGCGCCATCTGGCGGTAGAAATTTCTGTAATCTACTGTTCGATTCCAAATCAACAAAGCTTTCAAATGATGTATTACTTATTATATGATGTATTTTAATTAGTAGCTGAGATGCAAAAGAAAACCGATTCAGACACCTCAAAACGTGTAAATCATGTGAAATCTCGAATCCCACTTTCGATACTATAAAAGTACTTTAAAACATCTTTCGATGATGTATTAAAAATAATTTAATCATAATTAGAATTTGAAATACGAGTATTAGAATAAAATTTAATTTGCAATTAAAATGTAAATTTTTTGTTTATTCTCCAAAATCGATGAAATTTGAACTACAACTTTCTCTTGTGATGTTAACGCTGTATAGTAAGTTTGAAAGAAATTTGAAGAAATTAGAAATTTGCAATTTTTAATCCCACTTCAAAAACGTGTGACCTTAATGAATTACAGATGTTTTTATTTCCGCTGCAAACTGTGTAGACTGTAGACATCGTCTGCGAAGTTAAAATTCTTGTGATTTGTTGCCACCATTTTTTTTTTACCTTAGGTAATTTAAAAAAATCTAATTGCCCGATCGATAACCTGTTTAAACCGTCGGATTAAGAAAAATCGACACTTTCATTTGATACCTTATTTGTAACGATACGACTGATATTTCTAATTTATTTTCCACTTTTTCCGTCAGAATGTCTCTTTTTAAGCAATTAACCGTGAATTCTCAGTCATTCGGATCGCTTTTTGATTAGACATAGCTTGACATTTTAATTAATATCCTCACAACTAATTAAAATTTTAAAATTATGTTTTCAGGAGGACCTCGGAAAGGCTCCAGAGCATCCGTATGTGAATTCTTGTACTGCTGCGTTCAATAGGGGTTGAACGTATAGGAGAACAGACAGACAAACCTTTCCTTTTACTATTATAGACTAGCAGGCTACGCCCGCTTCGCTGGTCACTATTTTTAAAGGAATCACAATAATTAATGAATTCTCAAAACTGATTAAATTTTTATCATGTTGTTCAAAAGAGAAAAAAAAATTCTGATCGGGAGAAATGTCGCACTGGGTTCCCACTGCCTTCGGCAGCATAGACCTGTACGCTGCGCGCGCATATCCCTTCACCATCCTTATAACTTCTCAAAATTCCATGTAATTACTCATAAACTTTCATTCTTAAGAAAAGGAATTAAAAAAAACACGATTTAGCATCGTGTAAAAACTCACACCGAGACCCCACTGCCTTAGGCAGCGCAGATCCATGCGCGCGCACATGTGAGGATATACGTGCGCTGTGCACGAAAATTCCTTCTCAACTCAAACTTTTATTATTAAGAAAATAAAATAAAAAAAAATATCATCGGGTAAAAACTCGCACCGGATCCCAAACGCATGTGCGCTGCGCGCGCACGTGTTAACATAACGTGCGGTGCGCGCACATATTCCGAAATCAAACCTTTATTCTAAAGAAAAGAAAATTTAAAAAATCATTTCTCATCAGTTAAAAAGTCGCACTGGGTCCCCACTGCCTTCGGCAGCGCCGTCTCGTGCTCGCTGTGTGCGCCTATTCCTTCCGCACTCTTCTAGCTCCTCCTAATTAACCTACATATACCAATTTTGAACGGTCTAACTCAATTAGTTGAGATGGAAAAGAAAACCTAATCAGGACACCTTAAAATCTTAAATCAGGTGAAATCTCGAATTCCACTTTCGATAATATAAAAGAACTTTAAAATATCTTTTGAATGATCTATTAGAAATAATTTAATCATAATTAGAATTTGAAATATTGAAATTAAAAAATATTACAGCGTCATCTGGCGGTAGAAATTTCTGTAATCTACTGTTCGATTCCAAATCAACAAAGCTTTCAAATGATGCATTACTTATGAAATTATTTTAATTAGTAGCTGAGATACAAAAGAAAACCTAATCAGGAGACCTCAAAACGTGTAAATGGGGTGAAATCTCGAATTCCACTTTCGATAATATAAAAGTACTTTAAATTATATTTCGAATGATGTATTAAATATAATTTAATAATAATTAGAATTTGAAATATTGAAATTTTTAAATATTACAACGCCATCTGGCGGTAGAAATTTCTGTAATCTACTATTCGATTCCAAATCAACAAAGCTTTCAAATGATGCATTACTTATGAAATTATTTTAATTAGTAGCTGAGATACAAAAGAAAACCGATTCAGGAGATCTCAAAACGTGTAAATCAGGTGAAATCTCGAATCCCACTTTCGATAATAAAAAGTACTTTAAAATATCTTTCGAATGATGTATTAAAAATAATTTAATTAGAATTTGAAATATTGAAATTTTAAAATATCTGACGGTAGAAATTTCTGTAATCTACTGTTCAATTCTAAATCAACAAAGCTTTCAAATAATATATTACTTATAAAATTATTGTAATTAGTAGCTGAGATACAAAAGAAAACCTAATCAGGAAACCTTAAAACGTGTAAATCACGTGAAATCTCGAATTGCACTACTTACGGTAGTCGGTTAATGGAAGGGGACAGAAATTTGTGGCGTCTACTCTTGAAATTCAATTCAAATAAGTTTCAAAATGACATATGACTTATTAAATTATGCTAATTAGAAGCTGAGATACAAAAATGATATAAACACTATTATAAATCGATTTATGTCTGACTTTTTCGTGGTTGTCTCCGTAACTTGCGTAATTCCGGACTAAATACTGTTAAAAATTCATAGTATGAAATGTGAAAGGAGAATCAGTATTCGAAACTCTGCAAAATATAAAAGAATAAACGCGTTCTGTGTTTTTCATTGTTTTCTCCGAAACAACCGTTCCTTTTCTACGTTTTTGCTCCTTCCCCCCTTTCCGTTTCTTCTAATAATTTTACACTTGAAAATATCCGCAATCGATTTATCTTTCCTTAAAACGTAATATTAACAATTTCAAACGCTGTAACTCTTTTTTTTTTGCCCCTTCGCCCCCCTCCCTTCCCCCTCAAGCCCTTCCTAATAATTCTACACTTTCAAAAATATTCAGAATCGAATTATCGGGCGTTAAAACCAAATATTACGAAATTTCAACGGCATATCTCAATTTAAAAAAATATAATACAAAATTTAATCTAATTTTTTTGTTTATCGAGATATTTTCATGAAAATTTAACAGTAGCTTTATAATATGCTGTTTAGGCCGAATATTAAATAATATGTAACGTGAATGAAAATTTGAAAAAAATTGAAAATTGCAATTTTTCTCCCCACTACAAAACACGTGACATCTTGATCGGTTATAATCATTTCCCTTTTCATCTCAGACAGTAGTCTGGCGTTTGAAATGATGTTGCCACAAAAAATTCATACTTTAGTTAATTTTTAAAAATCTAATTGTTGTACCGATAAGCCACTTGCGCACTTAGATTCAGAAAAAATGCCCTTTTCATTTGGTATCGAAATCGTAACGATCGGACAAATATTTCTAATTTATTTTCCACTTTTTCTGCTTTTAACTCCGTTAAAATATCTATTTTTATGCAATCGCGGTGAATTCTCAGTCATTGAGATCGCTTTCTGATTAGGCATGATTCTACATTTTAATTAATATCTCCACAACTAATTAAAATTTTTAAATTCTGTTTTGAAGAGGACCTCGGAAAGGCTCCAGAGCATCCGTATGTCAATCCTTGTATTTCTGCGTTCAATAGGGGCTGAACGTATAAAAGAACAGACAGACAAACCTTTCCATTTGTTATTATAGAATATAGTATTAACTCTTCTTTTTTCATATACGAATTTTTGCTAGTGTTCGGATATTTTTGTTACCGACTATAGCACGGGATACAACATACAAATTAAGTACACTAATCGCAATCAGTGCTGTATCACTTTTGGTGTTCTAATGGGGCTCGAGATTAACCAACTAGTCTACAGCAGGATAGAAAGCATTCAAGGAGAGAGACGTCAGTAGAGAGTCAGCCTCTGATTGGCTGAAAAACGTTTTTTTTACTATCATCCATATTTTAGAATACTGTGACTGGATTTAAATCCTTGTGCTTAAAACATTGTACTTTAGTTGAAATAAAGGATTATTACAAAAAAAAAACGAAAAACGTTATGTACAAATGTATTGTTGATATTCAACTGAGAAATGTTTTTCTACCAAAACACAGTTAAATATTTGGGATAAAGCATGCAGTTTAATATTATATTTTAAATATTTTTGTGTATAAAAAAAAAAAAAAAAAAAAAAAAAAAAAAAAACAGCTGCCGGAAAGAAAGTGACATTTTATTCTTAAACACTGATCACGTTCTTCTGTTTTAGAGTACAGTCAGTCCTCACGTTGCGTATTACAGAGAACCGACCTTTTGTTTTCCTCTGAAACATCGTCCACTACGTAGCACTAATACGACGATAAAAATCAGTCTACATCAAATCTTAACCTTTGATAATGTCCTAAAGTAGCGAGCCTTTATATACAGAAAGACGTCAAATAGGGAAATTACAGTTAAAAATTCTAATTGAGTATTTCCTTCAAGACGATATTTTAGGTCCAATCATCCGCCACGGGATGTCCAGGTGAGACCTCGAGAGTGATCTTGATTGCCACGCAACCCCAAGCTGGAACCCGTCAAGTTCAACCTTTATTGACCGTAATGATTCAAAAATCGTCACTCTTCGATTGTTCCTGTCCGTTTTTTAAATCCGCATATTTAAATGTCACCAAGGTCTTGCAGAAAATGAACAGGAACAATCGAATAGCGACGGGGACGTGAGATGACTTGTAACAGAAAGTTAAAAAAATTCGTGCCAGTTCAGCTTACTTTAGCAACTCTACGCTAGATGGTGGTGAAATGATTGAAATCTTTAAAATTTGTTTTTAACTATCTTTATTATACGGTAATAAAAATCCTTTACCTGCAAAATCCTTTAGTTGCACTTTCCACCACCAGGGGGCACAGCAGTGTGTTCTGTACGATAATCACCAACGGTCAGGAAGTACCAAGACCTTTAAAATAAGGTTTAACATGATAGGGTCATAGCCAATGTAACCCGGGTAATAATGGTATGTAAAGGTAAGTTTATTATCTTTATTATACGTTCCAAGACCTTTCAAATAAGGTGTCACATGGTGGTGTCAATTTCAAAATCCTTTAGTTGAACTTTCCACTGCCAGGGTTGCAGTGTGTTCTGTACGAACATCACCAACGGTCAGAAAATACCAAGACCTTTAAAACAAGGTGTAACATGATACTGTCATAGCCCATGTAACACGGGTAATAATGGTATGTAAAGGTAAGATTATTATATTTATTATACGTTCCAAGACCTTTCAAATAAGGTGTCACATGGTAGTGTCAACTGCAAAATTTTTAGTTGTAGTTTCCACCACCAGGGGACGCAGTGTGTTCTGTACGAACATCACCAACGGTCAGGAAATACCAAGACCTTTAAAATAAGGTGTAACATGATAGGGTCTACAACAATATGACATAGTTCCATTTTTCACCATCAGGGGGCGCATTATATTATATACAAACTTACAAACATCCCCAATCGACATGAAATTTCAAGATCTTTAAAATGAGGTGCTACATGGGTAGGTCTAGAAAGAATTTCCCCCTCGAACTAATATCCCCCTTTCCCCTCCCTCAAATCTATTTTTCCTCTCTTTAAAATCGAAAATTCCAAATTCGCAGAAAGAGATTTTATAGTATTCGAGTCTAGTCCCACATGTACAATTTCTTCACCGTGAAGTAATTTGGAGCTGAGTTAAGCTCGTAAACGTGTTTTTAACCCCTGCCCCTACAGGGGGGGGGGGGAATTCGACTTTTTTTATCTTTCTCTTTTAATGACACATCTACAGACCAAGACCTTTTATTAGACACCTCAACCAAATTTTTACACCTAGCCGTTCTCTCAATTTCGTGGTGACAGACAAAACACGTTTCAAATCGATATATAGATAAGTTGCCAAAAATGTTTAGTCTGTTGATATAATATTTTTAAACATAATTTTTACTAATTTCAAAGAATTTTTTTTTACTCGTTGTCCTTAATTTAAGAATAAATCTTTGTAATTTAATAATCAGCAAAAATTTTATATTTAGCTCAAGTACACGTATTATCTTTCATACTCACATACGTACGAAGTATAAAAGTATCCTTTAAATACCAAATCTAGACTGTATTAATTGTTCTTGTTTATGTTTATGTTTATCTTTTTATTTATTTATTTATTTTTATTTTTAACATCACGCAAATTTTTGTAAATTATCCAAGACATTAACCGAAGCATTTCGTGCTTATTTTTTTGTCGAGTAAGAATCGACTTCACAAGTTGTTTACTCTAATCTGCCTTTAAATGTTAATGGCCTGTAAAAGTTGCTGAATTTCTTTTTGTTCATGAAAAAAGTCATTGTGAAGAAACATGTGTAACTGCCTCAAATCTATTGTAATCTTAAAAAATGATATAAAGGGACATGGATCTTAAAATAAATGTAAATATAATTAAGTTTTATTTAAAATAATATATTTTTTTTTTTCGGAAAATATCTTAGAACATGTTTTTATTCTCAGAGGAAAAATTCAAACTAACACGGCATATAAAATGAAAATTAAAGCAATTATATCGAACTATAAATATGACCAACAATTAATGTAAAAATTAGGTATAAAAATTAAGAATAGAAATATTATGAATGCCTTATATTGCGGTTGCCTTAGATATTCCAGTGAAGAAAATCTTAGTAAAAAAAATAAATAAAATAAAATCCGTAAAGGTTAATTATTTGCTAAACACACATGTCAATTAATTTCTTTAGAAAATATAATTTCGTAACCCTTTTTCCAATATGGACCAATACAGCAATTTTAGGTCTTCTTAAAGAAAAGAAAAATAGATTATAAATTAAAAGCAAATGTGAAAGTTTTGTGAAAATTCAAATTACAGGTTCACGATTTTTCAAATTTGGATACTTTTGGACAATATTCTTAAAATATTTGATCTTCACCGATGCTTAGTGGTTTTCGGGGTGCTGGGCAATATTCCTATGCTACTTGGGAAATATCTAAAAATATTGGTTGCAGCTCAGTTGCTACATTTTATGTGTGTGTATATGTAAAACGATTTTTTTTTTTTTACAGTTTGTCATTTGGTGTTTAAGCGAAATATTTTGTTTTTTTAAATTTATAAATACTTTTATCAATTTACTATTTTTACTTTACTATTTTTTAATCATTTCAATTTCATTTTTTCTTCAGAAATTATTTTTGGATATACCATTATTATTATTTTTTTTAATAGAGATTTTATTCATCAAAACACTGTTGTGTCTTACACTCAAATACAGGTTCACAGGTACAAGCAGTAAAAACTTGTTGACACTGTTCTTTCACATTCTTTACAAATCTTCATTGCTTTAAATGAAACCATCTTGTTGATTCAGGAATATCTAAACGTACCTTATCACTGTAATAAGAAAAATTATCATAAATTAGATAAAATACTTATAAGTTTACTTGAAAACAAATTATTCATATTCATTATACCATTAGTATTGTTCCGTGTTTAGGTTCAGGCGATATGGAATGATTCTGAAAACAAATGTCGAAATACATGTGGTTTCAATAGCGACTTTGTAATGTTTAGGTAGCACATTTACGAGGGGTTTCATATTTAGCTGAAATACTCATAAATATCTAAATAAGTGTTTTATTTTTAAAAAGAGGTTATGTAATATATTTTATGATTAAAGAGATTAGATAATATTTATTCGCTTAGCGGAGGATCAAAATTGTGATGTCTGGCTCTAATTGCCCATTGCGTAGTTCTAGTGAATTGTGACCATGTTCTCGAAATTCGAGGACTGTTTCTGTTTTCAAATCGTATTTAAGTTATAAAAAAAAAAAAAAAAAAAAAAAAAAAAAAAGCTTAAAATTCTTAAGGAAATTATTTATTAAAATTATTACCTTTTTGATCGGTATTTAACTAAAATGAAAAATACCTCCGTAATAGAGTAATTGTAATATAACTTCAACGCTGCATATTATAAAGGTACTCTTAAAATGTTCATTATACTTTATTGTGACATAAACCCAAACACCTACTATAATAATGCCTTTTGGCACGGAAGATGGGTCGATTACATCCAATCCAGAACATCCTGTATGTATTATAGGAAGTGTTGATTTGATGTAATCGGCCTATCCTCAGGGACGTAATACTCGAAGGCATTATTATAGGAGGTGTTGCATAAATTCCACTCAATATCGACTTCCACCTAAGCAGTGTTTAATTATTTTTTTACGATAAACTGTAATTTTCGACGAGAAGAAATAAAATTTTCAAAGTCTATTTTTATAGAAATTGGTGTTAAGCAATATCAGCAGATTTTCTAAAAATAAAAATAAACTTTCGAAGAGAGAAGTTGTGAGAGTTTAACAGGTGAATGGTAGATTTGATTGATAATACTGACTTTCTCGATCTGGTATTAACCTGATATTTAAATTAAGAATTTAGTACCATAGTTTTGTATGACGTTTAATTATATTATCTGATGCAGTAATTTAATTAGATCTGTGCTTCGTAGTCTCTTGAAATAACCATCCCGCCATAAACTGGACAGTTATTTTTTTTTTCCAGTTATAATAATGAAATAGAAGCAACAAAAACTAAGCTCGGTAGTTTGGAGCGTTATGCCTGTCTCGACTAGTTACCCAAGTGATTTATGGTGTTGCAAAAATATTTGGTTTGGGGTTGTCGCTCTTATCCATGTCGGAAACAGTATTTAAGTTCAGCACCTGGAAAGTGAAGGACAGGGCGCTAACCATTACGTCACTAAGTGGCCAAGAGACTGACGTTGCCTGATTCTCTTTATCTATACTCGTCAAGTTCTCGACTTTGCACACAAACTATTCACAAAAGGTGAGAAGCTATTCCCTTCATGGAGTCTCAGAATTGTGATAGTATGTCTCCAGTCACTACATATAGGAGGTGACTATTCAACTCACTACGTAGCTCTGGTTATCATTAAACTCACTCAGTCGTTATAGTTTTTTTTTTTTTTTTTTTTTTTTTTTTTTCATTACGTATATGTTTGCAATGGCTTTTCATAATAACATAGCTTTTACTTGTTTTAGATGAACAATTTGAAGTTCTAAATTTTTAACTAACACGTAAAATTTGATTTGTGATTTTAATAATAAAACATAATATACTTATTTATATTATTTTATTAAAGCTAGGTTGCAAAACTAAATAAAAATCTGGTGTATACACATTATTTAAAATTTAAAACTTCTTCACACACCATGAAACAAAAAACAGCACTACCGGTTTCGAAAGGACGAGGCCTTCCTTTATCAGGTGCAAAAAAAAAAAAAAAAAAAAAAAAAATGCGTGCTACTGCCTAGGAGGCAAAAGCATGTGTGAAGAAGTTTTAAAGTTTAAATAAAGGTAGGTTGGTTGGGTTTAACGTCGCACTAGTGCTGCTCTATTGGGCAATTGGTGACGGTCTTCGACTCACCCTAAGGATTGTCCGGAGACATGCCATTTCAATTTTGATCCTCCACAGATTTTTTTTTTTTTTTTTTAATCGAAGGAGAATGTTTATATACTTATAATTTCATCAGGAAACAAATTTAAAGATAATATATGAACTTTTGAAATTATTACTTTCTATGAAGTTTGTGTGGGAAAAAAAAAAAAAAAAAAAAAAAACGAGTGTTTTTTTTATACAGTTTTGTTCTAATTTTTATCTCATTTTCCAAAATAAATTGCTTGTTCATTTGGAATAATTTTAAGATGTACTGAAATATGTTAACAAAAGATGTCTATTAAATTTTCGATAAAAAAAAAAAAAAAAAAAAAAAAAAAAAAATAATGACCGAGTAAATATTAAAATTAGAGAAATCTGAAATCCACGTCAATTACACTATCTACCAATAAGTATTTGAAAAGTTTCGAATTCGGATATTTTTCAAATATCTAAAAAGATTCTATAGGAATTATATTAAAACTTTAAAAGTGTAAAGGACATGTTATAATTCATATATTTCAGCAAAAGTTTTGTCCTGAAGAGGAAAAAGAGACCAGTAAAAAATTAAACAATAATGAAAATGTTTTGCATCAACCTGTAAAAAGTATTACTTGAAATGCGATTTGCTTGTAGTTGTGATTTTGTGGAGTATTCTAAGTATAAATTTTTATGATTACCACATAAATTCATGGAGATATAACAGTTTTTTACAAAATAAAAAAAAAACACTTTTTTATTTATAACACCTAGGATATTAAACCCAGATGAAAGTCATTTTCAGGAAACTTGACGTACTACATTAGAGACAGCATACTGCAATCAGAATGCAAAAATGTTAAATATCTTACGAAATATGAGCATTTATATTAGATAATTTTTAACTACACATGCGCAAACTTTTGAAAAGTTCATTTGCATAATTATATAGCCAAAAGTATTGAGCTACTTACATGAAAATCCCAAACAAATATCATGTAAACCCAAAAAGTAATGCGCGACAGACTGAACAGAATTTCAGTTCCTCTCAAAATTAGAACTAAAGTGTTTTACTCAAATTTTTATTTTGATTCAATCAATGGTAATGCAGTATTCGCTGATTGTAAATAAATATTGATAAAACCCACATCGTCTTCCTTTTTCTTTTTTGGAGCAACTGAAACTCTTTCATTCTATCTTTCATATTTTTTTTTTTTTTTTTTTGGATTTACACGATACTTATTTGGCGTTTTCGTATAAGTAGCTCAATATTTTTGGCTATAAAATTATGCAGAAGAAGTTTTTCCAAAAGCTTGCGCATGTGTAGTTAAAACTTATTTAGTAAAGTTGCTCATATTTTGTAAGATATTTAATATTTTTGCATTCTGATAGTAGTATGCTGTGTCTAATATAGTACACCAAGTTTACTAAAAATGACTTTGCTCTGGGTCTAATACCCTACGTGTTATAATTTTTTTTTTTTTTTTTTTTTTTATCTTGTAAAGAAACTGTTATATCTTCTTGAATATATGGAGTAGCCTTAGAAAAATGTATACAGATAATTAGAGAAATATCAAAATCCCATACTATAGCCAAAACACATTTTAAGCATTACTTTTTACAGGGTGATGCAAAACATTTTGATTATTGTTTTTTTATTTACTCGAAGTTGAAAATTCAGAAAGAAAAGTATCTAAAGGCCTCTGTTTATTTAAAATGTTAGAAAAAGCTACTTGGTGCTAAATTGTTTTTAAAAGGGCAACAGGGTGCTAAAATTGGTTTGGAAGGGCAGCAGAGTGGAGCACCCTGCGAAATTGGCCAGCACTACATAAAATTAACGATTTTTAAAAATAAATTTTACTTAATATTCTACAACATTGATGTATTTATTTGACAGCTTGGAAATTAGTTTTTATTAGTAGTATATTGTATACATTGTGTGTATTAATTCATTTCATAAACATTGTTTTATTCGTGTTTTGACTTTGACCCGCATTTGTTGTTTTCCCGCTTTCATCTTTTTTTTTTTTTTTTTCCTTGCTCCCCGTGAAAAACGATAGATCGAGCTTCTAATTGTACTTGTAATATTTATGTTATAATTTTCTGAAAGATTTGTTTAATAATATAATTGTATTTTGTGAAATACAATTTTAATTCGGTTTTTTATATAATGTAAGTTGAATAATAATTTGTTGCGGGTCAGAAGCTGCAGGTTCATGTCGGGTAGTGCCGGTTGTGGGTCGAAAGTGTTCCTGCGGGTCAAGTTTACTCGACCCACGCAGAACTCTATATTGCTGTTTTCGCAAAATGCATATTTTGCAAAATGTTTAATATACATATATATATATATATGTTTTTTTTTTTTTTTTTTTTTTTTTTTTTTCCCAACTATTTGATAAAATCCCTGCCAAAAATTATTTACAATTATTATTTTTTTTTTTCCCAGAAAAGAAATAGTAATAATGTGCTTTACAGGGCTCGAAAATTATATTGCCCGACAGGCCCGGGGCATATAAAAATTTACAGTGGGCATGTATTTTTTTCTCTTACATGCCCAGCTAGGCATGCATACAGAAACAAAAATGACTTTCTAAAAATAATTTTAAAATACAGCATCCTGTTTAAGACTTTTACTTAAATTGAAATAATGTCAATATAGATCTAATGTCGTTAAATTATTTCCACTAGGTATGTGAATGATTTTATTAATATGCATTTTAATAAGATATTTGGGCATGTAAAAATTTTGAGATTTTTCAAGCCCTGGTGCTTTACCACACTGCTTGGTGACTTTTTTCAAAATCACCAATTTAGCACATTTTTGCAGTTTTGTCTCGTGATTTTTTTTCAAAATGGCTGATTTTATGTGTTTTAAATCAAGTGCCTAAAAATAAAGTGTAAAAAGTAGCTTTTCAAAAACTTGAACAAAAGATAATAAAAATAAAAACTAAAAAATATTAAACATTACAAATCAAAAATACCATAAATAACTGAATAAGTGTATAAGCAGATATGCAGATTCGATTTAATGTCGCACTACTACTGTGTTATGGGCAATTAAAGGCAATCCGGGAGGTACACAGGCAGGTAGGTTGGATTTAACATCGCACTAGCACTGCGCTATGGCGACGTTTTGCAGCAATCAGTAATACGTATGTCTACGCTTCACATTAAAAAAAAAAAAAAAAAAAAAAAATCACTGAATACTTCACTCGCAATCTGCATGAACCTTTAAAAGGTACAAAATTTTGTTTCGCAGCAATCACTTTTAGAACAAAATATCCCCTCCCACTCCAAAATTTTTCTGAAATGAACTTTCATTGTTGTTGAATAAATATCTAAATTAAATTAAAATTTCGTAGTCTATTGGAGTTGTGCCGTGATTAATAATGTCGGGCCGGGTTCGATTCCCTGCTCTGGTATTCTTTACATAGTTGGTATAAAAAATCATGCTTCTACTCCAAATTTTTCTGAGATGAACTTTCATGGTTGATGAATAAATCTCACAATTAAATTAAATTAAAATATTTTATTTTGTTAAAATATGCATAACTTGTTTTTACTTTCCTTTATATTCAATAGAAGAAGGTATTGGATTCGTAAAAATCTTAGACTTTAGGTTTTCAATGGTTTTACATGTTTGAGATTCTAGAACATGATTTGACTATTTTTTAAAAATATCTGTGTGTGACAAAATTTTGTAACAACTGTATCTCAGGAACTATACTACTCAGAATTTCATGAAATTTGATATGTGGTTGCAACTTGATATACCTAAATGAATGCCTAGAAACTTTTGGTAAAAATCATCCAACAAATAGGGTTGACATTGTGCTTTTTTTTTTTTTTTTTTCTTTAGTGTTTTACATTGCAGAACAAACATTTCATGTAAATGCACATAAAGTGAATTGTTTTTTAATAATCATTATGAAATTAAAAAGAAGTATCTATATTAGTGATAGTCAACTGGGAAAATTGTTTTGTAAATGAGCAAGCACCCCCCCCCCCCTCAAAAGGAAAGTCCCTCCCAAGAGGGGCAAATTTTCCTTATGAGTATCTTCCAAATGAGCTCATCAACACCTTTTAAAATAAATGGTTGAACCATCAAGGTGTGGTAATTTAAAAGAAACTTATGCTCTTTATTTTGTGGTTAAAATTAAGAAAAAAAAAGTCCAATCTAAAAAATTGGTTTTTCTTTGCATATTTAGTGGTATTATATTGGCAGTCAATAAATAACGAGTCAGTGAATATTTCACCAAAAGTATAGTATGCAGAAAAGTGCAGCCTAACGATTCATGCGCATTTCTCTCGCCAGATGCCGTTACTTGTCTGGCAAAGAGTGAGAAAAGGATAACCCAGTATCAGCCACATCCAGTCATTTCATTTTTGAAAGCGACGTAGAATGGAGGCATCCAAAGCTGAGCAGCATGAACTTCATGCTGAGCAGTGTGGTGTTGTGCGTTTTTGGCAGCGGAAAGTATAGTAGGACGGGAAATTCATAGACGAATCGAAAGGATCTATGGGGAGTGCTGTATGTCACGGGCAAGAGTTCAGGAGTGGAATAAGTGCTTTCGCGAAGGATGCAGATCTATCAGTGATGATCCCTGGACTGGAGCACCGAAGTGTGTTACAGAAGAACATGTTGCAAAAGTGGATGAGCTCATAAAGAAAGACCGTCGTCTAACAGTAGACGAAATTTCTGTATCAGTGGGGCTTAGCCATCGTACGGTTCACGAAATCATCAAGGACAGGTTGAAGTTCCGTAAAGTGTGCGCGCAATGGGTCCTGCATCGCTTGACACCGGCACAAGAAGGCAGCCGCATGGCCATGTCTCTGCAAGCATTGCAGCGTTACAACAGCGATGGGGACGAATTTCTTTCAGCAATTGTTACCGGTGATGAAACTTGGTGCCGCAACTTTTAGCCCGAGTCAAAACAGCTAAGTCTTTTGTTGAAGCATACAGATTCCCCTCCACACTAGTGCCAACAAGGTACTGCTTTCGTTCTTCTTCGATCGTAATGGACCACTCCTCGTCGATTTCCTGGAGCATGGAGCTACGGTCAATGCTCAGCAGTATTATAAAATCTTATATAAGCTCAGGAATGCAATCAAATCAAAACGTCCCAGTTAACTTTCTGGAGGTGTCATCCTGTTGTACGACAACGCTAGACTATCACACTTAGCCAACGCAACACAGGAATGTCTGCAGAAGTTCACGTGGGAAGTCCTGAGCCACCCCTCCTATAGTCCAGATCTGCCAGCATATGACTTCCACATCTTCAACTTAAAAAAGCACTGTGGAGACACTAATTTCAAATAGACGACCAAGTCAACGAGTGCGTGCGCCATTGATTCAAACAGCAACCAAAGGATTTCGACGAGCATGGCATTATGCGACTGTTGTCACAATGGAATAAATGCCTAAATACCTACGGACAATACTTTTAAGTTTTATTAAATAATTACTTGAATTTGCCTCTGACATGTTATTTATTGACTGCTCCTAATATTATTTCTCTAGAATGGAAATTGTCTGCATTCATCATATCGAAGATAAATTTTAATAAATTATTTTTTACTGAGGGAATTTGTATAGAAACTCAGAAGTTGTGTGTGTTGACCACAACAAACTAGTTTTAAAAAATGGCATTTATGTGTGGCAGGGGAACAGTAATAGTTTTTAAGGTTTTCACAGAAATTGTGTAGAATTTTAAAAACTGCAGAGAAAATGAAAGTAACAGGAGTAAGTATTTTCAGTTTTTCGCAGAAGCATAAAAACCGAAGGCAGTGGCACAAGTTTTTTTATGGAAATTTTGCAGAATTTTAAAAACTACAGAAAAACTGACAGTAAGTGGAACAAGTTTTTTTAAAGTTTTTCCATGGAAATTTTGCAGATCTTCAAAAACTGCAGAAAAACTGAAGGTAAGTGGAACAAGTTTTTTAAGTTTTTTCGCTGAAATTTTGAAGTCTGTTCAGTAAAACTTTGATTTTAAAATATCTTTTTAAAAAAAACTAAAAAAAAACTTGTGCCAATTGCCTTCAGTTGTTCTGCAGTTTTTTTTTTTTTTACAGTTTTTTTGCAGATTTTTTTAGCTGGAAAGGACTAAAATCATGAAAAATATCTCTAAAATGGCACGAACGATTTTATTTTAATTAATGTTTGTTGTTAATGGGATCTTTCTAAATCTAGTAACGTCTTCGTTTTTTTTTTTTTTTTTTTTTTTTTCAGGAAAACTCTTGTTTTATATAAAAGTTGTTTTAAAAATAGAACTATATTACTCCGCCAATTGCATGCTTTTCTTCGGCAAAAATGCCGTGATGCGGTTCTTACTTCTTACTTGTAAGGCTTGAGTTGCTCACGTTGGTTAGCTGATCAACGTGAATGCAGTCAATAAATTTTTGTTATGAAGAAAATACTTTTAATTTTAAAATTTCCCATGTCGCCAAAAAGTAATTAGATAATATTTAAAATAAAAGAAGTATTTTGTAATTATAGATATCCTATTTCATCGTTATTCATAATAAATTAAAAACAAAAAAAATTAAAGCGAAAAAGTTTAAATCACTCATGCACACGAATTTATACCATGATCCATGGCCTTTGGAGCGCATGCGTACACTGTAAAAAAATGTTGTAATTTTTCCTGCACTTTCTGTTGTATATTTTCAAGCATTGGCGCTTTTTTAATAAATTCAAGCACTAAATGTTGTAAAATCGACTTCCTGTGGACTTTAGACGCGAACATCTGCGCTGAAACATTAAATCTGTGTCTCTGAACTTAGATGCAGATGCACGATGAATGAATGAAGAGAAGATCATGGAACGAGCAATTCCCGTTCATCAAAAAGGTTAGCTATTAATTTTTTTATTAATATTTTGTATTGATTAATGGTACTTTTACTTAATATTTTTAATATTTTATTTTGAACTTGCAAAATGAGAAAATTTCACATATTAAAAATTCGTATTTTGCAGCTTCAAAATAAAATATAAAAAATTTAAAAAATATATTTTTTAAAAAGGTCCGTCAATTTAATAGCTGAGAATTTTCAGAATGTGAAAACAGAATTTAAAAATATTTATTTGTTAATAAGTTATTTGTAAAGAAAAATTTCCCATAGAATAACATTAGCTTCGGCTTCCGGCGGCGGTGAGTGAAGAGGGCCCTTAAAGCCTTTGAACGAGCAATTCCCGTTCATCAAAAAGGTTAGCTATTAATTTTTTTATTAATATTTTGTATTGATTAATGGTACTTTTACTTAATATTTTTAATATTTTATTTTGAACTTGCAAAATGAGAAAATTTCACATATTAAAAATTCGTATTTTGCAGCTTCAAAATAAAATATAAAAAATTTAAAAAATATATTTTTTAAAAAGGTCCGTCAATTTAATAGCTGAGAATTTTCAGAATGTGAAAACAGAATTTAAAAATATTTATTTGTTAATAAGTTATTTGTAAAGAAAAATTTCCCATAGAATAACATTAGCTTCGGCTTCCGGCGGCGGTGAGTGAAGAGGGCCCTTAAAGCCTTTTTTTTTTTTTTTTTTGTGAGGCGAATTTATTATTATTATTATAATTACTTTCCTTGGAAATCGGATTATGGTCTGGTTATTCATTGTCTGGTTATTCATTGCCAAGTCAAATTGTGAACATTTTTTTTTTTTTTTTTTTTTTTTTTTAACTATAGTAATTAGAAATTCGTTCAATATAAATGTAGCTGCATAAAATATGTAAGAGTATTAAATATACACCTGTTTCAGATATTTTTATTTAATACATACATTAAATGTAAACTTATGAAAAAAGCGGAATGTTTGTTTGTGAGTGCTTTTGCGCTCAGGCTATTAATCGCACAGCTTACACATTTTGTCAAATAGATAGCTAGGACGACTGCACACCTCACTGATATATTTTAAATTTCTAATTTTAATCTTTTTTCTTTTCATTTTCTTAAATTTATTCTTTAGTTTTATTCGTCAGCATCTCTTAGCAGCACAGTTGTTACATTATGTTTTATAATATATATATATATATATATATATATATATATATATTCCTTTGAGAAGGATACTTTATTTATTTATTGTATTTATCAGAAACAAATGGTAGTGTGTAAAAAAGTTTAAACGTCTTGAATTTTAAATTTAATTAAAATGTATTTGTTTTTATTTAATTTTTTTGAAAAGTAATATATATATATATATATATATATATTGTGCTAACTGAAATCAAATGGTAATAATTTAGAGAGATCGAGGTCTATAAAATACATGGTTTCAAAACTCAAATGTGTAATTGATACTGAGCTACAGTCATTTTTTAAAATTGTAGTTCTTGAGTAACAGCAGCTCCACGATTTATCTGATAAATACCGAAATTGAAGTGCCCAAAAATTAAGTTGCTGCAGTCAGTAACCTTGACCGGACACAGCGCAAACGGGAAAGATGCTACCGTAGGCAGCAGATACTTTAAGCGAGGTCATGATTATTTACTTTTTATTTATTATTATTATTTTTTTTTTTTTTGAAGTTTTCTTTGTATAAAGTGATATGAAAAATAGTGATTTATTTATTTCTTGCTTTAAGCGGGTAAAACCAGCTAGTGCATGAATAATATAATAATAAAAATTCTCAGCAAAAAAAAAAAAAAAAAAAAAAAAAAATACTGCAGAGTAAAAGAAAATTGTGCCAACGTCACAAAAGATTATTGTTAACATTATAACAGGGATGGAACACGGGCGCAGAATTCATACCACTATCAATGTAAGAAAATTTTCTACTTCTTAAATCAACGATATTATAGGTAGAGAAATTTCTTAAACGGATTCCGGTATGAATTCTGCGCCCGTGTTCCATCCCTGTTATAACGATAATATAATTATCCAGAGTCTCTGTAAATTTACAATAGTATTCATTTAAAAATAAGTATTCGAGATACTCAATCTTTACTCTGCATTTTTATTTTTTTTTCAAATGGTACTTTTTCTTAATAAAAAATAAAAATGCTTTTTTCTATTTTTGAAAAATGTAATCACTAAAGTTACTACCACTAATAAATAATAAAATAAATATTAGACACTAAAATGTGTGCACAAAATAAATTTCTAATTTCAGTTTAATTTTCGCATAATTTTCCAGTTGAATCTTTTAAAAGTGCAGCTGAAAACATCTCATGTCTTTATGAAAAAAAAAATTCTGTCTAAGTAAGCAAAACATATTTGATCTAAAACGGATGTGTAAGTTTTTCAGTAAAATATTTAGATGAATCATCAATTATATGACTGCAGATGGCTATAAAAACCGCTTAGCAACAGCGTGCATTTGTTTTTAGAAGTAAAAGATAATCAACTGCCTTATTTAATTTGTAGTATTTTTTTTTTTTTGGGGGGGGGGAGGGGAAGGTGAATTTAAATCTTAAATTGTTAATAATCTTCCCCAACTTAATAGATATTGATTTCTTAATTATGAAAAAGTAATTCATAAATTTTAGAAGAAATAATTGTTTAGATAAATTTTTGAGAATAAAAAATTTTGTGTCTAAGTTGGTTTTGAATTAGTTTTTCAGTCCATATTAACTATATTATCAAGATTGGGTCAGAGTTTGGCTTGATATCATATTCAACTGTCGAATAAGTGTTGATTGAAATCCGATTTTTGCAGGGCTCTTGTTCTAGCTCAATATTATAAAATTGTAATAAATATATGCGCTAAAGATTAATTTTAATTTTAAATAAGTTTATTTTATTTAGAAAATAATATAAATTTGATGTAATTTCTTTTTTTTTTTTACTTTATATATACTTTATACAATTACTTTATACCAAGCACTTTCAAAAACTGCTTTAGAAAGTCTTAAAAAACTTCTTATTAAATTACAGATCAAACTGAACGGAGATATTAAAAAATAAATTTATATATTTATTTAAAACTATTACTTAATTATTAAGAGCAAAATATTTGTGTTAGGAATTTCTTTCTTTCTTTTTTTTTTTTTTTTGTAAAAGAAACCTTGAATTTAAAATTTTATTGACAAATAAAATAGTAAACTGCATTATAAAAAAAAAAAAAAAAAAAAAATGAAAATCTTGATTATTTTTTTATCTATTACAAAAATTTTATGTCAATGAATCAAAAGTAAAGAAAACCTGAACTTAAGTTAATTAAAAAAAAAAAAAAAAAAAGAAAGAAAGAAAGAAAGAAAGAAATGCCGACTGATCTAAAACTAAAAATGGATTTTAAAGCACCGTGTTTATTACATTCTCAATGTATTTATGTAAGAAAAAAAATATACACATTAAAAATTTTGACAGTGGGATTTTAATGTATATCTATGTTTTGAGGTTTCCTGAATTCATTCTTGGTAATATACGATTACGTGTGTGTGTATATATATATGTTTGATTGAACATCATAGTCTCTAAACGCTTCCTTTGTTCGTTTGAGCTAAAAATTTAAGATTGTGTTACTGTCGGATGAATTGCAGATTGTATAATGGTATATTTTAAAATATGCATGCGCGTAGAACTTGTAATTCTTTTATTATAAAAACACAAAAAAAAAAAAATATTATTATTTATTATGGCCTAATGGCTCAAAATATTTGTATGCTAGCATCTAACCTAAACATTCGATTCAGGTAACATTGAGAAGGCTTGTTACAGGTCACCATTGACAGAAATATACAGACTTTTATGATTGCGGGACAAAGTTTACTTAGGGATACGGAGTCGAATTTTTATATAATACGATATATAGACTCAAATAATTTGAAATTAGTGTTAATGATGCTAAATTATTTAAAGAGAATAGGGCTGATATACGTTACTTTGAATCTTTTATTCGCTAAAGTACGATTACTATTTAAAAAAAAAAAAAAAAAAAAAAAAACATGCATATTATTTGTAGTTCTTTTACAAGGAAACAAATATTAACAAGTATTTATACCCTATGACTAATTTCCTAAAGTGCATTAAGTTATTTAAAAAAAGAATGAAACCGATATAGGTTTTATTAATTTTTTACAGTATCGTTTTTACTGGAAATTACAGGCTCCCAATTAGATATTTTGCAGTGACACACAAAACAATTAAGATGTAATAGCAAAAGCTATAAACATGGGAATAAATTTTAAAAACGCTATTGTAACTTTTACAATTGTCTGACCACTGAAATGTTCGGGAATTTATTTTTTACTTATTATTGTTATTATTTTTTTTTTTTTTTTTTATAAAGCCTGGTAATTTTTAAATGTACCAACGGTCGTTTAAAAATTTCAATTTAATTAGCGCAATAGCATAATTATTAATTATAATGCCATCTGTAATGATAATAATTAATCTTAACAATGATCAGACATCATGAAAGGGGCCTTGAATTAATTGATAAACAATTACGTATGGTTGGTTGCGTTTAACGTCCCACTAGTGCTCACAGTAGGCAATTAATTAATACGAAATGAAGCCTTATAGAAAGTAAAAAATATTGAAAAAGTTACTATAAATTTGTACTGAGATACTGATATATAAGATCGTATGTAATAAATATGACAAAAAATGAAAAATAAAATAAAATAAAATAGCAACTTGAAGAAGGAGCAGAGGCTACCACGGCATAAGACTCTTAGAGCGTATTATGCCAATTTGGCGTAAGCCCAATTTTACCAAATGTGTGCAAATCTCTGTGATTACACAGAAGAAAAAATTAAAATGAAGATAAATTTAATTAATTAACAAAATAATTATATGATCAAAATGTAGAAAACACAGTTTTTTTATTTGGTTCAAATGAGATTAGTGAGTAATGTTAAAGATAACAGTAATTACGTAGATAATGTTTCATGTTAGTTAAAGATACTAATTACTTGATTTCAAATTTACATAATAATCCGTTATCGTAATCATCTTCACAAACAACCTTACTTTTTAAAATATACAAATTCAGTGATGTTAATTAAAACTTTTGTTATTTATCAATTATTTTTATTACATTCATTTTATATCTGAATATATCTTTTTATCCATAAATGTTATATAGTAATGGTAATTATTAAAGATAGATTTGTTGTAATATACTTTAAAACCAAATAAGTATGGAGGCAGAATATAATACATGGACATAGTATGCAGAATGAAATATATCAAAAATTTAAATGTAATTCAAATTACAGTGGTTGAAATTAATTTAATTTTTCCGTAGGTAATGGAAGTATTGTATTCGGTCCAAAAATTCGATATCGAGTTTTCACCTGATTTACACGTTTTAAGGTCCCCTGAGTCCAAAAAAAGGGGTCAGTGTGTGTGTGTGTGTGTGTGTGTGTGTGTGTGTGTGTATGCGTATAGTGTATGTGTTTGGGGAATCTTCTGGCTATTATATCTCCGAAACTATTTAAGAGAGAACTACAAAACTTCAGAATTGACACAGGTTTGGTGTACAGATGAAGTTTCCAAATTTTGGTGAAATTTGGAAAACAGGAAGTAGGCCATCGGAAACCGGAAGTGAGACCGTAAGTCCATATCTCAAAAACGACTTTAATGATTTTCTTTAAAGTTGCTATATAAACACTCAATTAGATGCCCTTTCGAATGATATAGTTGGTTCATTCAGGAAAATTGTTAGGCGTTCTGTATAAATAGCTCAATTTCAGGTCTCACAAGTGCGTTCCGTTAAAAACGATTGTACGGATTTTTTTCAAACTCGGCATAATAACTCTTTTTTAGATATACTTTCATATGTAATTGTTTTCTGATCAAAAATTTATTTTGTTAAGTTTTGATGAAAGCCTGTATCTCAAAAACTGCTCTAATGTTTTTCTTGAAAATTGTTACGTAAATCAGTTTTAGATATCCTTTCTCATATATTACATGGGTATTACAGGAAAAATAGCTGTCATTTTGTTTAGGTAGGCTAATTTTAGATCTCGGAAATTGGTGTTTCAAAAAATAGCTCTATCATTTTTTTCTGTTATTTTCTAACTTGCCATGTAAACTTTGTTTTATGTGTCTTCACTCTTCTCATACAGGAAAAATTTTAGTTTTCAATAATTCGTTTGGTTAATTTGATGTCTTCTGATCATATTATCTTTAAAAAAATATATATATATATATAATACGTGTGGGTAAAGGAAGTCGTGTTGTTGTTTTACATCAGATTTTTAAATATTATAAAATGTTACCTGACATAATTATCGATACCTTTAATATTATTAATTAAACTCAAATCTAAAAGGAAAAAAAAATATGCTCTTTACATTTTGGTTATATAACTACTATCTTAATTAATTAAATTTACATTCATTTTTACTTTTTTTACTTCTATTACCCGACTACCATAGGTAATGGAAGCATTGTATTCGGTTCAAAAATTCGATATGGAGATTTCACCTAATTTACATGTTTTAAAGTCTCCTGAGTCCAAAAAAGTGTTTTTTGGCAATTGGTCAGTGTGTGTGTATGTATGTGTGCAGAGAATCTTCTGACTACCATATCTCCGAAACTAACAAAGATACAGCTACAAAACTTCAGAATTAAGACAGAATTGATGTACAGATGGATTTTCTAAATTTTGGTGAAAATTGGAAAACCGGAAGTGGGACATCGAAAACGGGAAGTGGGGCCGTAATTCCGTATCTCAAAAACGGCTCTAACGATTTTCTTAAAAACTGTTACATAAATCCATTTTAGATATCCTTTCTCGTTTATTTTACGTGGTTATTACATTAAAATTAACAGTAATCCTGTTTAGGTTGATCAGTTTTAGATCTCGGAAGTTGGTGTTTCAAAAAGTTACTCTACCATTTCTAGTTCCATTACCCGAATACCGTACGTAATGGAAGTATGTATTCAGTCCAAAAATTCGGTATCGAGATTTACATGTTTTAAGGTCTCCCGAGTCCGAAAAAGTGGATTATGCAATTGGTCAGTGTGTGTGTGTATGTGTGTGGGAAATCTTCTGACTAACATATCTCCGAAACTAATAAAGATGCAGTTACGAAACTTCAGAATTGAGACAGAACTGGTGTACAGATGAATTTTCAAAATTTTGGTGAAAACTGAAAAACCGTAAATGGGACATCCGGAAGTGGAAACGTAAGTAAAAAAAAAAAAGTCTCTGGCGATTTTCGTCAAAGCTGCTATATAAACACTGTATTAGATGTCCTTTCGAATGATATAATTGGTTAGTTCAGGAAAATTGATAGGCGTCCTGTGTAAATAGTTGAATTTCAGGTACTCCGAGTGGATTCCTTTCAAAACGGCTGTATAGATTTTTTTCAAACTTGCAATATTAACACTCTTTTAAATATCCTTTTGTATGTTATTGTTGTTTTCCGGTCAACAACTGAATACGCAAAGTTTGGTAAAAATCGGTGTCTCAAAAACGGCTCTAATGATTTGAAAGAAATCCACTCGTAGTATCTGAAATTCAGCTATTTATACAGGACGCCTATCAATTTTCCTGAACTAAGCAACCATATCATTCAAAAGGACATCTAATAGAGTGTTTATATAGCAACTTTAAAGAAAAATCGTTAGAACCGTTTTTAAGATACGGACTTACAGCTTCACTTCCGGTTCCGAAAGTCCCACTTTCGGTTTTCCAATTTTCACCAGAATTTGCAAAATTCATCTGTACATTAGTTCCGTCTTTATTCTGGAGTTTCGAGCTGTATCTTTATTAGTTTTGGAGATATAATAGGCAGGAGATTCCCCACACACATACACACACACACTGACCAATTGCCAAAAACTATTTTTTTGGACTCAGGAGACCTTAAAACATGTAAATCAAGTGAAATCTCAACATCGAAATTTTGGACCGAATACAATACTTCCATTACTTACGGTAGTCGGGTAATGGAATTAAAAATTTCTGTTATCATATAGTATTGCAGAGGATTTGCCGGAAATTGGATAATCACCAAACTAGGTCAACCTACTTCACTCGTCTTAAGTCGTGGTAGCCTCTTCTCCTTCTTCTAGTTATATATATTCTGCTATACTTCTTTCATATTTATTTTATATGATCTCATATATCAATGTCTTAGAAAGAACTCATTAATTTTTTCAATATACAGGGTTATTAGAACATGATCATCGGGTTTCCGAAGCGTTTATTTCGGAACATAATTGAGTTACAACAATGAGTTATACATGAAAATAAACCGAAAGCATCCAAGATTGACGTCCATACTATAAGTAAATGTTCAATATGTGCTCCTTGAGTGATATGGCAGATGTCAAGGCGATAGTTCAGTTCGCTCCACGCATTACTCAGATTGGTCGCGTCGATGGTCGCGAATGCAGTCGTTGTGCGTTTCCGCAACTTAGCCAAAGTGGTAGGTAATGGTGGTACGTAGACGCAGTCTTTAACATATTCCCAAACGAAGAAGTGCCCCATATCCGTACTTTGTGTCGGTTGACCTTGCCACTAAGATGAAAGGTAGCTTCGTCACTTAAAACAAACTTGTTTGCAAAGTCATCGTCCTCACAGACTTCTTGCATCTATAGTATGAACGTCAATCTAGGATGTTTTCTGTTTATTTTCATGTATAACTCATTGTTGTAACCCAATTATGTTTTGAAATAAGTGTTTCGGAAACCCGATGATTCTTTTGTAATAACCCTGTATTTTGCCTTATATAAGGCTCCACTTTCACACTCAGAAATATATATATATATATATATATATATATATATATATACTGCCTTCATCTAGAATGAATAAGTGGTCATTTTCTAAATCCCTTAACTAGACATATTGATTTCCGAGCTATGCGCGTAAGGCACGCCAATAAATTGTATAGACGAAATGATTGAGAATTTCTAGTCTACACATTTCCAGAAGGTGAAACAATAGTCTGAATAGTATTGCGAGAAATTATCGCTTGATTTTCTAGAATTGTGTAACTAAGATTATAGTTGCTAAAACCAGCCTCGTGTATTCGCATTTATTTGTAAATATTTTTAAATAACTTTGCCCTCGAGTATATCGTCAAACGCTCTAGATTTCTGATACGGGTTTCTAGAACGCCCTTTCAAAGGCGACTAGAATTTATAAGGATGACATGGAACTATTTTTTCTGAAGACACAATTTAAATTCTAGATATCAGTTACAGATATTTTTATCAGTACATATATAATCTTTTATTGATTAAGTCAAGTCCTACTTTTTTGTGTTCGATCATTGTAATGATGAATTATTATTATTATATATACGTTTATATATTTCATATCCTCATCGTTTATAAATCCCTTATTTGAAAATAATGTAACAGAGAATTAATTTTATTTATTTATTTATTTATTTAAGTAAATTTATAAGTTTTTTTTTTCTTTCTCTCTTTCTTTCTTTCTTTTTTTTTTTTTTTTTTTTTTTAAAGAAAACTTATCAAGTGGTTTTTTTTCCTTGTACTAGAAATCCTGAATTTATAATTAAAGTCTTAGAATAAAAAAACTTCTAAAAATATTACAAAAAAAAAAAAAAAAAAAGAAAAAAAGAAAAGAAAAAGAAAAGAAAAAAAGGAAAATCAAAATGAATGGTTCCAGCCAGTAGAATGACAGTTGTCTTCAAATGGAAACAGTTGGCACCTATTTTGCGATTATGAATCACAAATTTGTCATCCCGAAAATTTGCCATTAAAATATTTCTGATATTTATATTGGAGAAAACAAATCTCTAGCACCTAGAAGCTAGATCCAACTAGCAGCATCATGTTTTCTTTGAAGGAACAAACAAACGTCTTTTCTCTCTTTTGATCTTTCTGTGTTTGATGGCGCGCGGCGCCTACACTCAGTGATGCCAAATGGTCGAAAATTTTTTCCCCAAACAGGTCTTCAAATTTTCCCAAATCAGTTTTTTTTTTTTTTTTTTTTTCGAAAAAAAATCCCTAGCTTGATTTCTACTAAAAAAAAAAAAAAAAAAAAAAAAAAATCAAGCAGATTTTTCCATGATTTGAGCTCAGATTTTTCCCGAAATGAAGGCAATTTTTGAAAAAAAACCTCAAATAACAATAAAGCTATTGAAAGTCTCTAGTCGTAGGGATAAATCATTACGTTGCCAACATTGACAGAAAGTTGAAGAACTCCCCAGATTTGTCCCCAAAAATTTTAAAATTCCCCAAAAATGTCCCCACAAACATTTGGTCACCAAAATTCCCTCGAAAATCCCCAAAATGGGGACAAAATCCCCAATCTGGCATCACTGCCTCGCTGAAAAAAAAAAAAAAAAAAAAAAAAAAAAGAAAGAAAGAATCAGTATTTTACAACAAAAGGTGCTGGCACCGCGGCTGCCAACACAGTTGCTGTAAAATTTACAAGCGGCTGTTTTTTATGGCGCTGTAAAATTTACTGCACTTTGCTGTGAATTTTACAAGATGTTGTTTTTAATAGTGCTGTAAAATTAACAGCACTTTGTTGTGTATTTTACAAGATGCTGTTTTAAAAAGTGTTGTAAAATTAACTACACTTTGCTGTAAATTTTACAACACTTTTTAAAACAGCATCTTGTAAAATTCACAGCAAAATGCAGTTAATTTTACAGCACTACTAAAAGCAGCATCTTGTAAAATTCACAGCAAAGTGCAGTAAATTTTACAGCACCATAAAAAACAGCAGCTTGTAAATTTTACAGCAACTGTGCTGGCAGCCGCGGTGCCAGCACCTTTTGTTGTAAAATACTGAAATTTTTTTTTACAGTGTACATCATCCAGATCCAAAAGTTTTGGCGCTCCTAGACGCTAACGCTAGCTGTTTACACTGTATCCCTCCGCTTGTGTTTTTTCAACACAATACAATATAAAAATCGTTTATTGATATGCATTGTGGATTAAATTTTAATTATGTACGATTTATTTTAATGCTTTGATATGCATTATATTGATTTGATGATTACCTAGACTGAATAGTTATTGATTTACGTATGTGTTTATTAAATATTTTGTCGCATACTAAGACAATATTATTTCAATAATTCGTAAGTAGTTATAAAATCCTACTACATTTCTGAGTCACACTGTAAGTTAAAATATTCATATATATTTTGTATTTGTTTTAGCTATTAACTTTTAGGTTAAAATTTTTAATTTACGGGTCTTCGCGATATAAGATTTACTGTTTCAAAATTTCTCCCTTTACTCAAATTTTATAAATTACCAAAATGATGCAATATTTATTTTCTGGTACTTGCAAATTAACTGCTTGACAGAGAGATTTATTTTTGTTATGCAGTTAATTCAAGATGTATATTTTATTAGTTATATTAATGAGTGTATATGTATGAATATTATAAAATGATTCCATGAAATATGTTGCACTTTCGTATATATTTACTTTTCTGTTTATAAATATCCCGCCAAATACTATTGTAGATCTTTTTTTTTTTTCGGAAAAGTGGTTTTTTATATATATCTAAAGAGAGAGAGGGGGATAAAAAGATAAATTATAAAATAAAATTATATTAGTTTATAGAAACTAACGGCCATATTAATAAGATTTGCATTACATTTTATTTTTATTTATTTATATTTTACATTCCTCGAGTCACATAGTTTTCTTTACTTTGACAAACAACTGTTTTTCCTTGCTTATATATATATAAAAATTGTGTTTTAATAAGATAATTATAACATTTTTTCACATAATTTTCATAAAATATTTTTAATTGTCGTCCCTCCTTCTACATTACTTAAGTGTTGCATTGTTAAAGTTTTCAGAAATTTTATTTTTATTTATTTACATTTTACATTCCTCGAGTCACGTAGTTTCTTTACATTGACAAAAAACTGTTTTTTCTTGTTTATATATATAAATTGTGTTTTAATAAGATAATTATAATTTTTTTTAACAGACAACTAGATTTTAATAACTATTTAGTGTTGCTTTATTCAGGGGTGAAACTTTTCAAGGGCTATCCCTGAATTCAGGTTTTTGAAAATTTTGCTGTCTCTGAATTTCATGTTCAATTATTTTGTTTTTGCCGAAATTCCTCATTAGGAATGTTTAATTTTCATTAAAATGTATTAGGAACTCTTCAAATATCACTTATAATAAGTAGCCATGTAATATATCACTAGTAAGTGTGCCCTATAAGCATGCAAGTATTAGTTTTCAGGGTTTTTGAGGCCGAATTTTGCGGTTCTAGAATCTAATAAAGCGTGTTTAAAATAAATATTGACATTTATGTTGTGGATGGAGAAAGATTGAAAATTGCTGTTTTTCCTACCAAAATCGTGAAACTTGGAATCTCTGCACAATACTGTTTCAAAAATAATCTGCAGACTGAAAAAACTGTGATGTACGTCTCACATTCTCTGCTATGGGGCGGCCTTCGGCGAGCAGCTGGTTCGTGATCCTTTAAAAGTCCAACCGTGCGAAACTCTCACTCGGTGGCGCCTGTGGCACCTTTTTCCCATTCCAGGACCTACAACAGCTTATTAATATAGTGCAAATAGCTTTATTAAAAATTTTAACTGCAGTAAATTCCCGCTCAGTAGTGCCTGCAGTGCCCTGTTCCCGTTTGAATATCTGAAACAGTCTGTTTGCTCACCATGTTATGATCTTTCTTTGAAAACTAGAAGTTTACCCCTGCAAAGCACGGTGGTAGTTTCGTTATGAAAATTCCTTTCAAAATTTTAAAAATCTCATTTAATGAGATATATGCAAAGCATCAATTAAAGAAATATACAGGGTGACAATTATTGAACTATATGAATTAAAACGTAAATTACTTACAAACTACGGCGTGAACACACTTTATTCAACATATAAACGACACTACATATATTCAGATTTAGGTTATGACATGTTCGATATGCCTCCCATCATTGGCGATGATGTGGCACAGAGGAAAAGCGAAATTCTGCATGACCCGCTGAAGGGTCGGAACGTCGATGCTGTCGATGACCTCCTAAATGGCTGTTTTCAGCTCAGAAATGGTTTTGAGGTTATTGTTGTACACCTTGTCCTTAATATAGCCCCACAAAAAGAAGCCGCATGGGTTCAGATCCGGAGAATATGGCGACCAATCGAGGCCCATGCCAGTAGCTTCTGGGTACCCCAGAGCCAGAATGCGGCCCCCAAAGTGCTCCTCCAGGGCATCAAACTTTCTCCTGCTTCGATGGGGTCGAGCTCCGTCTTTCATGAACCACATCTTTTCGAAATCAGAGGCACTTTGGATAATGGGGATGATATCATTTTCCAAAACCTTCACGTACCGTTCAGTATTTACCGTGCCGTCAACGAATATCGCACCGATTATTCCATGACTGGACATTGCACACCACACAGTCATCCGTTGAGGGTGGCGAGACTTCTTGATCACGAAATGCGGATTCTCAGTCCCCCAAATGCGCCAATTTTGCTTATTAACGAACCCACCCAAATGAAAGTGGGCTTCATCGCTAAACCAAACCATATTCACATCAAAGTCCTGTTCGTCAATTCTGTTGACACTAGTGCTAGTGCAACACAACCGCTTTTCCATGACCCTGGAGCTTACTGTCTGATGGATTTGAATTTTGTATGGGAAGAGATGCAGGTCTTCAACAACAATTTGTCACATTGTCTCTCGATTTATTCCCACCTGTTTTGCAGCTCGTCTGATCGATTTCCTGGGGCTGGTTTGAAACACAGCGCGTGTCTTCTCGATGTTTTTAGGTGTTTTCACAATTTTATGACGACCGACATTTCCAACACTGTCATCACGAACACTACCTGTTCTCTTAAACTTGCGAATCGATTCCTTGATTGTTAGCACACTTGGACCAGATGTCTTCAGTTTGAACTGGGTCGCAAAGTTCCTTTGAGCCGCAGTCGGGCTGTTATTGCTCACATAGTAGGCCTTCACAGGCGCTATATGCTCAGGCACGCTGCACCGTGACATTTTTACTTGCAAATGGCCGACAAAAACGGTGCGGGCGCAAGCGCATACTAATTTCCATCATGCCCTTTGGCCAACAGTGCAGTTTGAACGCCCTAACGCAAACCGTTCAGAAGTTATGAAGATTTTATTTCATATAGTTCAATAATTGTCACTCTGTATGTACAAATAGAAAAAAAAATGATTAAGTATTTAAATATTAATTTAATAATTTCAAAAGAAATGTGTTATGAAAAAGTACTTAAGATGTTTAGCTTGTGCAAAGCGTGTTGGTAATTTGGTTATGAGAATATATAAAGAAATATATACAAATTTAAATATGCAGATAAAAAAGAATTAAATGTGTTAATATCGATTAAATATTTTCGAAATGGACCAATAGCAAAAAATAAATTTCAATTTCAGGAGTTAGTAGAATATAATTTTAATAATTTTAATTCAGATTTATGTAAAGAAGCAAAATGCCCTAATTGTAATAACACTAACATTTTAATTACTAAAACAGAAATTGAAAATATACAAAATGTATTATTTTTTTCACTGCAATCAATAAATTCAAGCATGCAGAAAAGTACAAACTTGTTACTGTCAGAAGTTACACAAAGTAAAATAACTTTTTGTAATAAACATTACATATTATCAGGTGCGATATTTCCTCACGGTAAAAGTGCATCAAGTGGCCATTATACAGCTATAGTTCGAAAAAACAAACATTGGTTTAAAGCAGATGATAGTGTAATTCCTAAATGTTTATGGCCAAGAAACAGTAAAAATATTTACATTTTACTTTTTGAAAAAAAACAGAATAATCTCTTTAGTTTAGAAAACTCCTGTATATCAGGAAACCACTTTTAAGAACTGGCAAACAGAAAGTGCGAGTTAAAATTTCTCTTTGCTATGTGTTATGTTATATGAATTGTTAATTTTCATGAAACTTTCTTTTTTAAATACATATATATATAATGCCTGAACATAAGTGGGCTACAATGAGCCGTTCCATTGGTGACAGCGATACCCCCCCCCCCCCCACCTTGTTTTGTGGATAATAGGGAATAATTGTTTTTAAATTTTTTTTTTTTTTCCTCCCGGGGACCCACATTACCAATTGATTGTTCAGATGCTCCTTGTGTTTAAAAAAATAAAAAAATTTTATATGTATATCTTAGCTATTTCTGTGGAGAAAAGAGCTGCAAATGAAAAATTTCTCTTTATACTGTTAAATATTTATTTCAATAATATTTTTTCAATATGAATAAAATGAATTTTATTTTTGTTATGTGGAAAAAGTTTTCAAAGTTTAAATTATTTTTATTATTTTCATGTTATGTATTTTTATAGTATAAAATAGTAGCTCCCCCCCCCCACCACCACACACACACACACAAGTAGTATGTTTTTGTCAAGTTGTCCCTTTTAATTTCTTAAAAATTGTTCTCTTTTTCTTTAAAAATTTTTTTTTATCACTTACTGCAAAATTTAATGCAAGAGTACTTTTTACACAGAGCTACAAACTCATTGCTTCGATCTTTTAATCATTAATCCTTAAAAAAAAAAAAATGATATCAGTACAAAAAACCCTTGACGGGTTAAAAGTTTGTGTCGCAGCAATCAATTCTATGCCTACATAAATTGTAATTATGGATCTTAAAATTAATATCAAATTTGGAGTGACTTTATTAATTAAAAATATTGATTTCTTTTTATTTCATTTGCTTTTTCATTTTGTTTATATTTACAGTGTAAACATTATTTTTAACATGAAAAGGTATATATAAAATAATTTTACTTGCCAATACTATTTCATTCACATTTTTCATGAATTGAAAATTTGGGTTTTAAAAGATATGATATCAAAATTTCTGTGACGCTTTGGTGTTACTTTAGAATATTTGTTTTAAGATTCCATTACAATTACTTTTGTTTTGTGCAATAAAAAATATTTACACATTGAAAAATGCTTTTAATTTTCAAATATACTGTAAAATAATCACTCTTTCAATAAACTTTGTGGAGAATTTGACTTCTCCATCCTCATTTAACTTTAACTTGACTTAAGGTTGAATGTTGCAAACTGAAATACTTAATTTATGAAGAAATGACAGAGTCCAAATATATAAAATAAATCAGCTTTAATTGAGCTTAAATAAGAATGAGGGCGCTGGACTATAATGGCGTTTAGTAACTTACGACTTAAAATGGGCAGTCCTCTTAAATACTTTGACAGCAATAAATAACCACAGTTACTTTACTTAATTACTCGCAAATGATCTCAACTACTTTTATTTAAATTAGCTTCTAAGGCCAAGTAATCTTTCGCATGTAGGAGGATTCCCTGACGCTACAATGCTACTGGACTTACTCTCTTCTACCCTAAGTCGCTAACAACTAACTCCTTCAATTCTCATACTTTCCTTCCCACTAACTTTCTAACTACCATCCTTCAACTCACTCGCTTTCCATCTAACACTCGTACCAACTCTCAACTAACTCCCTAGCTCACTCCTTCCAACTAACACCAACTAACATCTCGAAACAATCTTCCTTCTACTTTTATACTATTCAGTTTCCAAAATATTAGCATATTTCAATTTACAATTTTAAGTTAGGATAGGAACTAACTCCATTACTCAATCGAATCCTAAAACCTTCGTATTCATGTTTTATTCGCAAAGTGCGAATTTTAATCGTAGCACTTTGCTAGACCTCACAACTTATATTACAAATTCAAATGTATTTATTTCAGTAAATTGATTTGTCTTTTGGATCACGTTATCCGAAACTGCAAGCAAAATTTGTGCAAATGTTTTCTTTGCGTCCCACTATCTATTTGCTTATTCCACTTTCACTAGTTGGTTATTATGATACAAAGTAACACCAAGGCGTCACAGAAATTTTGATATATCTTTTAAAACCCAAATTTTCAATTCATGAGAAATATGAATGAAATAGTATTGGCAAGTAAAATTTTTATATATCTTTTCTAGGGGTGAGAATCGATTAAGAGTTTTAACTGGGTTAATCGTAGTTCATTAATCGATTAATCAGTCAATTAATCGGATTTTTAATCGATTTTCACTTTTCTTTACATAATCTTATTTGAACAATGAATAAAACTGTCCTATGTATATATATATATCTATATATGTATATTAAGATAGTACACAACGAACCATAAAAATGATATAGATGTTAATTTAACTAGTTCCTTAAACAATAAATTATAATAATCATGCAAATAAATAATGAAAAAAGAGAACCTCATAGATTTTTTCTAATAAATGAAAAACTGTTTTAAATACGAAGATAATGCAACACTTTGAAAACCAACTGCAAATATTCATACGTGACAGAACATTTATAAATTATTTTTTATCTTATGAAATACATTTCCTGGTTAAACTTAGATTTAATTGTGAAGATATTTAATTTTATTGCCTCTTAATTATTGATATATAATGGTAATACATAAATGAAAAATATCTAATATATATTAAATTGTACTCACTCATATATAATGAAAGATCAGAATGAAACTCACCTACATGTTTATTTCCATATATTATACAATAGATCATAAAAAAATTACTATTTTAACCAATCCCTTAAACATACAAGCACATTGACATTTTCGGGATCTAAGCTCGATCTTATCTTAGTCACAATAAATCCCGCGCTACTAAATACTCTTTCCACCGGTACAGATGTTGCAGTCATGCATAACAGTCTTTTTGTTAATAATGATAGAGTTGGAAATTTTACATTATCTTTTTTCCACCAGTCAAGAGAATTAATAAAATCATCGTCAAGTTCAGCCATTTTTTTTTAAATAATTTGAATTTATTTTTGTACGAGGGCAAAGTTTGAGGAGTTTCTATATACATTTCACTGCACATTGAATCAAAACATAATTTTCTTCGTTTGGCTTTTGTATCATTTTGTACATTTTGAAGCTCAGTAGTATTTTCAAATTTATTCATCAGCGAAACATTTTCCCAAACAATATATCTTCGTTCCAAAGACATATAATTAAGAGACTTAAATCGCGGATAGAGAGCTGTAGAAATTTCATATTTTCAAGTTGAGGCCGCATGAGAACAAGAACAGATGTCACTCTCTTTAAATACTGGCCTAAACTTTCCCTCCAAAGAGAAAGAAATACAACGATGACATACTTTCACTCCAGAGTAGAAAACAAAATGTTGTTTCTGTTTGTACTTCAATAGTTATTATCAGCAATTCTGAACGTACAATAAATGCTCGAAGGTATTGCGAAAACCTCTTGACATCTTCCAGAGTACTTTTTTTTCTCTGCATTCCCGTCCTTTACAAACGCACGCTTCCTATTTCTGAGAATCCTATTCCCTCACCACGGGCATAAAACAGCATTTCCTTTAAGAACTGTCTTTTCTCTTTTCTCTATCAACAAAAAGGTAATAACTTCTATTAAGTTTTTTTTTTTTTTTTTTTTTCATCATTTGAGGAAATTTTTAGAAAGTATTTTAGCAAAATATGTGAAAAAATATTTTGTAGGAAAAATAGCATTTTAAATTTTTACTTGAATCGAGTTACTCGTAGTTTGAAAATTTTAATCGGATTTTCAAAATCTTTAATCGAATTAATCGGGTTGATTAACTAGATTAAAAAAATTGATTGGGACAAAGCATTCATCGATTAATCGTACAGATTAACCGATTAATCGGCACAGCCCTAATCTTTTCATGTTAAAAATAATGTTTACACTGTAAATATAAACAAAATGAAAAAGCAAATGAAATAAAAAGAAATCAATATTTTTAATGAATAAGTCACTCCAAATCTGATATCATTATTTTTAAGACCCATAATTACAATTTATGTAGCCGTAGAATTGATTGCTGCGTCACAAATTTTTAACCCGTCAAGGGTTTTTTGTACTGATAAGTATACCACAAATCAATAAAATTCGCACATTTTTGTTTACATTACTGATTCCCGAAACATGTGGTAATTTTGCTGTGGTTAGCCGAAATCATAGGGAAGGGATCGGATTCAGATCAGGATGATCAACCAATATGTTGATCATCCTGAGCTGAATCCGATCACTTCCGTATATATAGGTACACTTCTCTCTTATTTCTTTATGCACTGAATACCGTACGCTAAATGCTACCGAAAAAGCTGTCTGCTCTACTATTATTTTTATTTAGCATTTTAGAAGTTGTTGTTTGCCTTGGTTTTGTAATCTCACGTCAAGTCTTCTATTAATATTCTCAAAGAGTGATTATGGATTCAGTTATTCTATTTATCTGTCTTTCTATCCCTCAGCCTGTCCGTTGTGTGATCACGTAAGTAAAACACATTAAATGTTGAACGATGCAAAAGGTACATACAGTTGTAAAGTGTCGCAATTGTAAGAATCGCAGAATTTTTCGTGCCTTTTTTTTTTTTTTTTTTTTTTTGCTCGACCGCAAAACAAAATATTGACGAAAACTTTGGTTCACCGAGCGCATATGTCTATTTATCTTGCCATTTAAAGAAAATTAAGAAATAGGAAATCATAATTCTGCGCGTTTAGAACCCTGAAAATGTAAATATTCATGCGTTTATGCAAAGGAACATTTATACTTACAATGAAATACAGATTAAAAAATTGCATTTGTATATGTTATTATTATTTTTTTTTTTTACTTCTGTCTACAAGTTTATAATTTTGGACCAATATATCATAACTTTAAAAATCTTTTTGAACCACTAAATTTTCGTTATTGGAGTAAACAGTAATGATAATCAGCGCAAAAATACATTGTGTAAATAAACAATATCTTCTATAATTTTTTCTAATTTTGTTTGAATGGGTACAGACGTTAAAAGTCAGATAAATTACGTTAAGAAGAAATGATTAGTACTAAAATATCTTAGTTTTGCTAATCTATGTACAAAATGCTCTAGCTACTTTTGTAGCTTTTCTTATAGTTCTCTAAGTTTTCTGATTGCTTAGTTAATACGTTAGACAAGTATCAATGTTTACGGTCAAACATTTAAAATGCTACGATTAATTTTCTAAAATTAATAATGTGTCGATAAAATTTGTTGGAGAGTTCACTGCTATTTATTCTCTAGCTCAATTTAACTTTGTTTGCATTGGAATTATTTTCAATGACTTGTTTTATTAAAATATATATATATATATATATATATATATATATATATATATATATATATATATATATATATAATATACAATTTTATAATTTAATTAAACTATTCCCTCATACAGAAAGCAGGGAATTTCATGTCTACCGTGCTTTTTAACTTGTTTGTTAAAATATACTTAAAAAGAAATATTTGATACAATCAAATGGCAGTTTTAAGTACTCCACAAAATTTAATTTCAGAATGTATTCAGTACACTTTGAACTAATTTCAGCTGCTTTAAAATGATGTTTGTTTTTTAGTATTTTTATGCTGTTTCAAATCTAATTTTTACGTTTTTTACTTCAGAATAACTCCAAGTATTCCAAATAATTTTCAATTATGCTTTTCTTATCAAAGCATATGAAGCTTTAATGTCGAATGTTCTTTTAAATAACTGTTTAATTCAATAAAGTATTCTTTTGACTAGTGAAAGAATGTCTTTCAGAAAAAAAAAAAAAAAAAAAAGTTTTTTTTTTTTTTTTAAATAAATGTACATATTTTAAGTTCTAGAATATTTTTTAAAAAGAAATATGAATTGTGATACATATGTACGAAAAAAATAACTTTGATCAAAGCAAAATTTAAATAGATGAATGAAATAACAATATAGCTTATCATAAAAAAAAAAAAAAAAAAAAAAAACTAATTTCATTGACTAAAAACATTTCTTTCTTCACCTTTGAAATTAATATACAGATTAAAAAAAAAATCAAATAAAATTACATTAATATCGTTCATTGATATTATCATTTTACCAGGACATTTGTTCAGCCCAATATTAAAAAAGTGTATATAAAAAATTTACTAGTAATTTTTATTTTCATTTTACTTATACATCATAAATACTATCTACATTAAGTATACAGAACTTCTTTTTAACTGAGTTATGAAAATGTTAAATAGCAATAATAATAAAGACATGACTGAAAATATAAAAAATAAAGCCAATAGCCCTTTGCATAGTAGATATTGATGACGATAAACTGCTAAAAACTATTTTTATTTTTTTATTAGCTAAAGAAATTTAAATCTGCTATACGTTACATATATTTCATGTCATATATTACAGATCATTTTTCTACTGACCTCTGCAGTCATCTTGTTTCAAAATAATTGAAATAAATATAAAGTGTCTTAAAATATCGTCACTATCCTTGGAATCTTGGAAACCTCAGGATGGACCCATACCTACCTGGACTAGGCCAAGTTTGACAGATTGGATACTGTCCAAAGGGGCAAATAACGCCGGATCACCGCATGGGTATCAACTACTCTTCGAACTACTTGATCATCCCATAGAAATGAAATGTGTCCGGAGGATCTTGGTTAAGACTTCTAACTGTAAACTTCTATCTCATAGGTGAGACTTCGAAAGTGCGATTTCACTTTTCAGAGTTTTTCTTGGGGTGTGTCCAGCCTCTGGACCACTTCGACCGATCCAACTGGGTCCTGAGACATTTGACCCACGGCCTGACGAAAGCAGAGGCTAAACAACTCCGATCCCTCTGTTGGATCAAAATCAGTGCTGCCATCTGTAGGCTTAGTTTGAAATTAGCTATAAAATAATACAGAATTAAATTAGTTAAAGAAAATTTAATTCATTAGTTAAAAAATGTAATTTAAGTATGAATAAAAAAAAAGATAGATTCATATCTATTTTTTTTCTATTCTGCATAGTTGGTACATATGCTCTGAAAGACAATAATAATAATTATATAATTCATTTTTGAAAATTACTTAAATAAAAAAAATAATAACAATAAAATTTTAATTTTAGAAAATTTTCCAGCAATTTTTTTTTTCTTTTTAATTATTTCCCTCAATTATGCATTATTCTATTTTAAGGATATATTGTAAACAATTTTAAGTATTATTTTATGGATTTATTATCAAGCTAATTTTTGTTAAATATTTTTAAGTTGGAATGCTGAAATTTAAAGCAAATATTTAGCATTCAAATATTTGATGTAAATAAGAAGTAGGTTCAAGTTTTATTATTATGATCTAAGGTAAGAAATATAAAACTATTACGCATTGCCAAAAAATTATAACATTTAAATTTTGATTTAAATAAAAGATTACAATATATATATATATATATATTACAGTTTTTTAAATTATCACTTCATCAAATTGATTTGTTAAATTCAATTAATTATGATTTCAATCAATAATATTTAAATGTTTAATATATTTAAGTTTTTTTTTTTTTCAAATAAAAATACAAATTGAATATTGATTTTTAAATATTGTTAATTACTTTTATGTTTGAATGCTGAAATTTAATGCAAATATTTAATATTCAAACATAAAAAGGTTTTATAAAAATTAACTCATCGATAAATTAACAAAGCGGTACAAAACATATTTAAAATATTTTGTTAAGCTCAAAATTAAAAAATTGTTAGGAGGGCGCATTTTAAAATTTTATTTTATTAAATTTAAATGCTATTCGATGAATTTTAATTTGCATAGTTGTATTATATTTCAATCCATTGCATGCATTATATTCTAAAACAATTAAACAGTTATATAAAAAATAAATAAATGCTTGTGTGAATATTCGCGTTTGTAATGACCGATAGAGGGCGGAACCAGAGCAATAACACAATGTCCAATCATAGTAATGGATTAGTAAATAGATCATATGACTCAGAAAAATTTCTTGGGCGATTTGATCCAGACCGGTCATGAGACAGGACGCATTGTTACAAGACCAATTTTATCAGTCGAGAGCCTGAACCCACCCTTGGATACGTTGCTCGACCAACAAAGCCACATTTCCAAGAACGCAGTAAAAGGAGTGCACAGAGCACGCAGCAGGGTATTGTGATTTTGAATTAGTGCACAGATAGCTGAGAAAAATAATCAATTTGAGAGAAGGAATCGGAATGAGAAGGGTATGGGAACCGCAAAAAGTAGTTTTGCACGAGAAATTATTTGTCGAAAGGAAGAACGTACAAACATAAAAAATAAAAATAAAAATAAAAAAACTAGAGGAAAGAAATCGCTATGACACTCCTGCTTGAAAAGTGCTCAACGAAGAAAGAAACTGAAAGCTAACGGCCTGGGGAATTCACTGCGGAGGGGATGGTGCCCGAGATTGGTAGCCGGTCGAGCTGCTAGTAACCACATCAAGCCCTTGATAAAAATTTAACAGATTAACGAGGAGTAGACACCACCACACCCTCGGTTTCAAATAGAACGAATATAATGTAACATTAACATAAACTATCTAATTAACATAAAATAATGGTACACCAAGAAGAAAATAAAATAAAACGGGAACTTAAAATTATAAAACGATACATAAATAACTTATACATTACTAGAATTAAAAGGTAATGGGGAAAAAAAAAAAAAAAAAAAAAAAAAAAAAACACAACATAATATAATGCAAGATAAGAAAACAAATAAAAATTAGAGGTATTCATTAAAACAAGAATAACATTCGGACGCACTGCATCCCGTGTTGCTAAAACGGGCCAGAGGAGGAGCCAAGTTGGCTCGCCAGTGTCTGCCACAATTGCCGAATGTCCCTTAACCTGCTCGCAAAGAGAGCGTCCTAGCTTGACCAAAAATGGCTGAAGTGGTGTAACTATGGTGGGAGGCTGCCGACGTCCCACCGTAGGATGGCTACCAGACCAACTGCTAAGCGTGAACATAGATGTTGAAAGTAGATAGATAAATTGGCTCTAAATATCATAATCAACAAATAATATGGGAAAAAGGAACCAAAATAAAATATATAACTGGAATTGGCCGCCTCCCATCACGAGAAGTAGTAATAGCAGATATACACACTAACATACTGAGTTTTTATACTTTTTCAATTTTTTATACATTTAATATTTCATAAATTTTTGAAGTTGGCTGACTGGCGCTAGAAAAAATATAACCCGATGAGCATTGTTAAAAGAAAAAAAAAAGTGTAATGTTTGAAAAGAAGTAAGTCGTTAGTCAGTTACAAAAATCATCGCAGCTTAAAAAAAATGAAAGTGTTAAAACAGTAGAAAAGGATGTCAGGCGGGCTCCTAAAGCATTGGGGGACGTTGCTATGAGCCATTTTACATTATATATATTTTTTCTTTTTATACATTTTAAATTTTTATCATTTTCTATTTTAGGAGGCACTACCCAAAGCTGTAGCATATTATAACGATGCTTCTTTTAATTATTTATCTATTTATCTATATAAGCCCAAAATGTACAAGGTATAAAAAATATTAGAACATCGAGGATTTTTTCCCCCTTTTAACGTACAAATTTTAGGAGTGGATCGAGACAGCACATTTCCTCCTTTGAAATAGACATCTAAATTTTTAATTGTTGCCTTTATTTTAATTGTTTTCAACAATAAAATAAAATATGCTTTCACGTGAAAAAATAAATAAATAAATAAAATATTAATATTTTATTTTGGCATCCAATTGCTTTAAAATGCTGATTAGATATTTTCTTTTGTAAGAACGCTTCCTGCTACCTGAAACCCCCGTTATACATTTAGATCCTTCCACTAAAAGTAATGAAATAGAAAACGAAAGATGTAATGGGAAAACACGTAAACGTGTGTTGTATCATGCACTTATGTACGCTTCGCGCACATACAAAAAAAAAAAAAAAAAAAAAAAAAAAATCACTGGACACCCCAACCTCGCTGTGCATGAATCTGAGAACGCATGTAACTCGTTTTCGCAGAAATCTGCATCGCACACATGAAAACAAAAATCACTAGACACCCTTACCTCGCTCTGCACGAATCTGAGAATGCATGTAACTCGTTTTCGCAGCCATCAGTATCCCGCACGTATGTACGCTTTGCGCACATGTAAAAAAAAAAAAAAAAAAAATCACTGGACACGCCAACCTCGCTGTGCATGAATCTGAGAACGCATGCAACTCGTTTTCGCTGCAATCAGTATCGCACACATAACTCCCCCAACACCCCCCTCAAAAGAAAAAAAAAAAAAAATCGCAAAAGTGCACGAAATTACGATACTTACGTATTATCCGTAAGTACATGCATGAACATTTTTTTTTTTCACGTGAAAGTATATTTTATTTTAATGGTTGAAAAAAAAAATAAAATAAAGGCAACAATTAAAAATTTAGATGTCTATTTCAAAGGAGGAAATGTGCTGTCTCGATCCACTCCTCAATTTTTTTTAAACCAATGTAATGTGATTTTTTTTAGAAAACTCGACCTACTTTATTAGACATAATATTGAGCTGTCACCCAAAAAAGGAAAATATTAAATAACCAACGAAATACACGCGTATACGCATATACGCGCGTTGACAAAACTTATTTTGCATAATTTATAACTGAAATATCTGAATTTACTCCCTCCCCTCCCTGCCCCCCCCCCCTTCAAAAAAAAAAAAAAAAAAAAAAAAGGAAAAATACAAATATCGGGAAAACTTGGAAAGACTTCATTGTTACAATTGGTTAATTTTCAGATTCAGTTAAATAGGAACAATTGATAAAAGGTTTTTTCCATACCTTTATTTGAATTTATTAACAACAATACAGACAGAGTACGTTGATTCGAAATAAAAAATGTGAGTTAAATCCCTAATCATTTTGCTTCTGTTTGAGAGTAATTGAAATTCAATTATTTCCATCGACGGTGTCTTTCCGATTTTTCTTTATATTAGCTTTTTTTTTTTTTTTTTTCTAATATAACTGATACCTTTCGCCAATAAATTACCCAAAAGATTTTTTTATAATATTTGTGCACGCGCACTTTAGTAAAAATCGTGATATTTCTTCAGATATTTAATATTTTTATATTCTGATTGCAGTGTGTTGCATCTGTTATAGTATAAGTTTTGCAAAATTGATGTTTCATTGGTTTGAAATCCGTGCATTTTATAAGCAAAAAATGTACTAAAAATTTCAATTTTGTTAAAGAAACCTTTATATCTTCATGAATATATATCCTATTTGCATATAAATGAATACAGATAATTAAAAAAAATCTTATAATCATATGCTACAGCTACAATGCGTTTCCAGCATTTTTTAAAAAATATTATTGCTTTTTAATTTATTTTTTAACAGAGGGATCACAAACATTATTTCAGTTTTTAATTTGTTGGTTCATCCTCGGTTTCGCCAACACTAAAATTTCATTCACTCTCTCGTTGACAAATTCCGCAAAGAGGGGAAAATCATCATCGACGGTTCACCCCTCGTTTCGCCAATACTAACAATTTTTAAACGCGTTTCAAAATTTTAAACAATTGGACGAAATGTGCAGTTTGAAGGCAATATTCCTGAGAAACTTACTTATTTTTGCTAAGATGATTAATGCAAAAGAAAAAATTGTGTGAAAAAAGGAGGCATCAAAACAATGGTTACTGATCAAACATATTTTTGGTTATTGATCAAACATATAGCAAAATCTTTGCTTAAATTCTAAGCCATAACTTTCACCTTTGATCTTTATATTTAACAGAAATCTTTGGTAGGTATCTTGTAATTTATTCGGTTAAAGGAGGAATATGAATATGAAAATACCTGTCCTGTATATATATGTGTGTGTGTGTGCGTGTGTGTAACATGTATAGTGTATAATTGATGAAATCCCTAAATCGACTTAAAAGGGATGCTTGAATGAGGCAAACAATAGGAGAAAATTTCGTGTAGTCAAAACGGCTGGAACACCAATTTGATTCTGATCCCCTTTTTACCTTCGGAACAAAATTTCCACTAAAATCTATGTGTAATGACAAGCTTTTTACAACTATGAATTTCTAAGAGAATCAGGATATTTGAGAAAATGTATAAATTCATATGTGTTCACGTTATTTTATGATCCACCTGTGTATAAGAAATCGCAAAGTTGCTTAATAATATATACAGAATTTTATAAAATTAGATAAAAATTTTATGATCTTCTATTTAAAGAATTAAAATATTTATTTAAATTTTTGTTTGTTCTCTTACAAAAATATATACATTGAGTAAAATTTCCTCTTAACTTAATACTAATAGCAGAAAAGTTTCAGAATTGTATCATAAATACCCCCTCAAATTTACCTACGATTAAAAAAAAAAAAAAAAAAAAAAAAATTCTAGACTATGAGAAAACAAAAAGAAGCTGACTTAAACCCCTTTTAATTATCGCAACATAATCGCGAAAAAACACCATGTCGTCAAACTGCGTTTTTGTGATTTTACGAAGATAATACAAATAAAGAAATTAGCATTTTAATTTGTGATGGATCCATTACTGACTTTGTTTAAATATATCTTTAGAACCTTTTATTTTAAAATGCTGAAATTTTGTACCTAATTCAATTATAGAAATGAATTTTACTCATTAAAAATTTCTTTTTTTTTTCTTTCTTTTTTTGAGTACAGGCCGGATAAAAATTTAGAATTCAGTTTTATTGAAATTTAATATTTCGTTTATTTTTTAACATTTTTTGTAATATTTTACGTGTGCCTAAGTCAAATTTTTAAAAAAGTGAAACCGGACGTTAATGATTTTTGAACAACCTGTATTGATTATTTGGTGAAAATTTTGATTTTCAGTGTTAAGCTATAACAATTTATGAATTAATAATAATAATAATAATAAAATGACAAAAAGTTAAAAATATTAATAAATTTAAAAAAAAGTTTTATCGCTTAATCTTTCTGACTTTAGAAGAAGAAGAATTAGTACCAATTGAATCGCTTGTAATGTGATTTTATATTAATATATAAAAAGTTTTATATAGGCAGAAAAAACATTGCAACAAATGTTCGTTTTTCTTTTTTTACTGGAAATCAGGGTCATAACACAAACTTTTGTCATAAATAGGAAGTTTTACTTCAAATCGATGTTTCTCATAATTTTAATAATTATAAGCACATTGTAAAGATATTTTCAATAAACGTAACTTGCTTTGTATGTAATTTATTGACCTCACAAAAAATGGATAAAATAGCCAGTGTCTTTATATGAATACTTCTCACATATCGTCTGAGATGTCAGATGTTTCTAATACTTCGTTGTGTCTTAAATCTAAGATAAAAAAATCTTTAAAATTTTAAGTTGTCTACATTTTTGTTGAAGTTGCAGTCTTCATCTGTTTTAAAGTGAAACCCCTTATAAGTGGATTAAGAACTTAGACGTTTTTATGCTAAAAATTTTACTTGTAATGTGCTCTATCACACCATTTTTAAATTCTCCTGAATAAAAATATTATGACTAGTTCAGTTTAAAGAGTTTAAACACCCATTAAGAACGATTCCGAGTTAATTTCAAGTTGTGCAGATATGTAAAATGTAAAATATTTTAGTTAATTTAACTTGAAAGCATTTAGGAGAAGTACTTTGGTAAACTATGCAATTACACATTAGTTAAAATTAAATGTGTCTGAATTAAATACTTTACAGTTAATTCAAATAAGTATTTAGAACTGGAAAAATTGGAATTTAATGTAAAAAAATCTATTTACAAGTAAACTTTAAATTATTGTTAAAATAATGTGTAGTAATAGTAATATAGTTAAGCTAAGTTGTATAATTTAAATCATTGAAATATATAAAATATTTCAGCGGTTTAAATTAGACAGATATCAATCAAACCGTTGAAAATTTCAATGGAAATGACAGCATTAAGGAATGGGATGAATTTACAAAAGTAGCACATAATTTGTTTTTAAAATTCCTAAGCAAGTTCTCTTGAACAAGTTTCAACTTTAGCAAAATATGGACCACGAAAAACCAATATGAAACGGAAAACTGGGTAGTCTAAAAATTTGAATATTACCCCAGCAAAAGAACTAATGGAGGAAAGAAAATGAAAGGAAAGGGATTGAATTCCAAATAAAAAGTTTTGAAGGAACTGTTGTTTTCAAAAATTACTTCTATGTCAAAATTAAACCCATTACTTTTGAAATCTGTGAGTGTACCACAATGAATCTACATTTCTTTCTTCAGGCATTCCTTTTTTTAAGAGGAAGGGGATTTTTCAATAGCCAAATTTCGAAATAAAGCATGAGTTTGTCATTTTGTTGAAACAGTTGCTGAAAAGATTGATGATCATTTAATGGTAACATTTTTGCCAAGGAGTATTATTCGTAATTATATCCATTCACGTATTAAGAGAAAGTTGTATCAACTTTTCCTAGGGCAGATATTTCAGCAAAGTTTCCAAATCCCAAGTCAGTTGGAGGTTCAAGTCGTGTTGCATTAAAATACGCGTTGGCTTTAATTTTTCAATTTATAACTGTTATTAATCTCACTGCGTCATTCAGGATACTTCTCCTAGGCCCAGTTAAGAAGTACTATGAGCCTACCAAATTTACATAAAAAGTTCTTCATTAATTTCATTATTTTAAACTAAGTTGTCTGAAAATATATTTTAGAAATCAAAATGTTATGTTAGGTTAATCTATACATAGTGTGGCTTGACTCAAAATTTGCCCCACGTAAGCACCAATTCTCATGTTTCACTTATAATAAGCAATGTAATAAACTGCTGCCGTAATTTTGATTACAGCGATTCCAATTGACAAAATAACATATAAATAATCTATATAAACCGAATAGTGAATTTTATGTATTTTAATTTGAAAAAATAACGTAAAGCATCTTCAGTATTTTCTACATACATTACGAAATAAATTAAAATAAAAAATAACCAAAACCTTAGTTCTAATTCATATGATTAAAAAAAGGAAGGTGATTATTTTATAGGGGGATTCAGATATTAAGCTGAATTTAATTTAGATTTACATTTTTGAAATTAACTCGTTTAAAATTACTAAACCTACGCATTATTTATCTTTATTTTTATTTCTTTTTAACGAAACTTTGTTATTATTTGTTAAATTCATTATGCTTATGTCTGCAATTAATATTTAAAGAAATAAATTTTTAGAAATTTATTTATTTATTTTTTCAATTATTTTTCAAACAAGCTGTATGCTTTTTTGTATTCATTGAATTAAGAGAATTACAATCTACAATTTCCATGCTGTTCAATTTATTGTAGAGTCCTATTTATTATTATTATTACGTATGTTTCAAGTTTTCTTTTACGCATGTTTTAAGATTACGCTCGTCCTTTAAGAAGAAATATTTCACGAATTGTATAACATTTAAAGAAAGAGAATGAGAAAAAACAAAACAAAAATAAAGCAAAATGGAAATTGAAGAATTGATATGTTTCGAGAAAATTTATAATGTTGAATGCATATGTGTGAAAATTATAATTATTAGAATATATGTTTTAAATTCTCTTTTGCTTTATTTATTACTAGCAGGCTACGCCCGCTTCGCTGGTCACTATTTTTGAATGAATCATTATAATTAATGAATTCTCAAAATTGCATTAATTTTTATAATTTTATATAAAAAAAAAAAAAAACTCTGATCGGGAAAAATGTCGCACCGGGTCCCCACTGTCTTCGGCAGCGTAGCGCACGCACGAATGCATATATGTGAGCGCTGCACGCGCGTATTCCTCCACCACCTTTATGATTTCTCAAAATTCCATGTTATTTCTGATGGGGTAAAAACTCACACGGGGTCCCCTCTTCCTTCGTCAGCGTAGACCCGTGCGCGCGCAGTGCGCACGAATTCACATATACGCTCGATTAGCACCCTCTGTTGGATAAATTTAATGTAGGTTATTCGATAATATAAAAGTACTTTAAAATATCTTTCGAATGATGTATTAAAAGTAATTTAATCATATTTAGAATTCGAAATATTGAAATTTTAAAATATTACAGCGCCATCTGGCGGTAGAAAATTCTGTAATCTATTGTTCAATTCCAAATCAACAAAGCATTCAAATAATGTATTACTTATAAAAATATTTTAATTAGTAGCTGAGATACAAAAGAAAACCTAATCAGGATACCTTAAAACTTGTAAATCACGTGAAATCTCGAATTCCAATACTTACGGTAGTCGGTTAATGGAAGATGACAGAAATATGTGGCGTCTACTCTTGAAATTCAACTTAAATAAAATTCAAAATGACATATTACTTTTTAAATTATGCTAATTAGAAGCTGAGATACAAATATGCTATAAACACTATAATAAAACGATTTGTGTCTGACTTTTCGTGGTTTTCTCCGAAACTTGCGTAATTCCGGGCTAAATACTGTTAAAAATCAATAGTATGAAATGTGAAAGGAGAATCAGAATTTGAAACTCTGCAAAATATAAAAGAATAAAGGCGTTCCGGGTTTTCCGTTGTTTTCTCCGAAACAACCGTTCCTTTTCTACGTTTTTGCCCTTCCCCCCTTTCCGTCCCTTCTAATAATTTTACACTTGAAAATATCCGCAATCGATTTATCTTTCCTTAAAACCTAATAATACCAATTTCAAACGCTAAAACTCTCTTTTTTTCCGCTTCGCCCCCCCCCCAACTCCCCCTCAAGCCCTTCCTAATAATTCTACACTTTCAAAAAAATTCAGATTGGAATTATCGGGCGTTAAAACCAAATGTTACGAAATTTCAACGGTATATCGCAATTTTAAATACTGCAAAAATATAAAACAAAATTTAATCTAATTTTTTTGTTTATCCACATATTTTCATGAAAATTGAACAGTAGCTTTGTAATATGCTGTCTAGGCTGAATATTAATTCAAATGTAACGTGAATGAAAATTTGAAAAAGTTTGAAAATTGCAATTTTTCCCCCCACTATAAAAAACATCTTGATCGGTTACAATCATTTCCTTTTTCATGGCAGACGGTCGTCTTGCATTTGAAATGATTTTGCCACAAAAAATTCATACTTTAGTTAATTTTAAAAAATCTAACTGTTGTACCGATAAGCCGCTTGCACACTTAGATTCAGAAAAAATTCCCCTTTCATTTGGTACCGAAATCGTAACGATCGGACAAACATTTCTAATTTATTTTCCACTTTTTCTGCTTTTAACTCCGTTAAAATATCTTCTTTATGCAATGGCGGTGAATTCTCAGTCATTGAGATCGCTTTTAGATTAGACATGAGTGGACACTTTAATTAATATCTCCACAACTAATTAAAATTTTTAAATTTTTTTTTCAGGAGGACCTCGGAAAGGTTTCAGAGCATCTGTATGTCAATTCTTGTACTTCTGCTTTCAGTAGGGGCTGAGCGTATAAAAGAACAGACAGACAGACAGACAAACCTTTCCATTTATTATTATAGATTAATATTATTTACAATGCATGCGATAGTTAAAATAATAATAATTTCATTTGTTGTTATAGAGAGAGAGCAGAAGGTATAAAAATGGGCAAAGGTGTAAATATGGGTATTCCTCCAAAAATGTCTATAGGAGGTGCTGAAGGCTGGCGACAAGGATTGTGAGTGTACACAGTGTCACTTGTTGATATAAAATAGTAGAGAGCAGTTAGAACCATTGTTTCAAGTAATGTGGATGCAGTGTGAGTTATTGGGCAAATTAGTGTTTGTTAAGGGCTGCAAATATTTGACAAGTATCTGAAATCATTTTCTTTTCATGTTCTTATTTTTAGTTTAAAATAATTTCATAGTGGTACACGGAAAGCGAAGATCCTAAGCTACGTTTAGAAACACGCTTTTAGTCCCGCAAGCCTTTAGGTTACGTGTGATATAAGCCATCATTTTTAAGTGGGGTTGGTATAAATATGAGCATCCTTTCATGGTGTAAATATGGGCCCTAGGAACTTCAAATGCTTTTTATTCCGTTCGATATATCTCTTTCCCCAGCATTAAGAAGAAAACCACTACTCATGGACGCAAAGCAGCAAGGTAAGTTCTTTGGTCCAGCCACACCATTCGATACCATACAAGGATCAATTGACTAAGTTGCTTGACAAAAAAGCTCTCAAGTAGGCAGCCTTGAATTTTTCCGTTGTAAGGTACCAGCCAGGGTCCGGTAAGATAAAAGGCCGGTCAAGGGCGCGAACACCAAAGGCCTTCCAGAAAGAAAATTCGCTCCACGAAAACGACATGATTCATCATCGAATTATGAGATTACTGTGACCCTTTTCTTATCAACACCGAAGATGATATCAACGATGGGGATAAACTGAATTCGAGCGATGCAACTTGCATCTTTAGTTATGTAATGTTCTCGAATACACTCGTGGAGAAACGAGGTGTAAAGTGTTACATGCCAAATGTGAGCACATTTATGTTGTGCCGGGTTTGAAAATGCCAGTTACGTTTGCGATTTCTATAAATATTTTTTTCCAGTAATAAATAAATTCTCTGCGTTTTTGTATTGTTTTATCATGATTTAAAGCCTTTTAAACAATTTTTGTTACTTTTCTGGAAAGGGCTGATATTTGCGCCTCATTTTTTCTGGTTCTTTTGTAAAAGCTTTTTCTAAATCTTCACTTTCGAATTAAAATAATTAATATTAACCATCGTTTTGCCTCCTCTCATTTAGTAAACTTGTCATAGTTCTTAATGAAGGTCAAAAACTTATAATTTTTCAAAATTAGAGTATCTTTAAATTAAAAACAAAAGATTGTCCCCATATTTACACCTTTTCCTCCCTCTCTCTCTCTCTACATATATAGTACGACCACGTTTCCTACGACTAGCAGTGAGGCCGAATCCAAAAGTTTGGAGGGATGCAAAATTGCCCGAGAGATAGTTATTTGGCAAACATCTAGTTATTCGGTGTTCCCTTATCGCTTGTTTTCTCTCAGTCACCCCTATTTTAACACTGGACTCGTTCAATCCACACTTGCGCAGAGGCTTCCATGGTCGCAAGAAATGTGGTTAAAGAATATATTAATTTTTAACAGATACATTTAGCACTTTCCACCGAAGATATAAAACGTCTTTCACTTTGGTCTGTTTATTTGTCTATGCACGTTTTCGTAAGCAAAATTTTGAATAATATACACCCGTCATATTAAAAAATGTAACACATATACACTTTTCGAAATCACTGGAAAGTGTAGAAAGCACATATACAACTGAAAATGTACCGTCAAAAAATTCCTTTTATGAATCCGAATAGTTTTGTGTGATTTTGCAGTCATTGATGTTATTTATATTAATCTTTATAAAAAGCATCCTGTATTTATCTGAAAAATGCCATGTTTATTTTGCAAGTTCGGTGCATACGAAATGTTGAATTGTGCTTATAGTCAAAATATTTACTCAGTTTTTTAATGAATATTTTCTGTCAAATTTTTCTCAGCGTGTTAGTTAAAAAAGATTTAATAAACAACATCAAAAGCAAAATTAAGATTTGTGGATTCATAAGTTTTGAACTTTAACGAAAGCGAATATTTTCACACTTTACATCTTGTTAAAAAGCTATTTTGAAAATGTATAAATTAATATTTTTTTATTAAAAACCTATACTTGTAATATTTCAGTTACTTTATAATTAATATTCAAATTGTATTTTATTTATATATTAAGCTTAATTGCAAAAAATGTGTTTCGTTTAAAAATTCTTTTAATTCTTATTTTTTCTAGAAATGGATTCTAGGCCGTCGCTAATTGCCCAAGGTGTAGCTATAATGGGGCGTTAAACCCTATTAACTCCTCCTATTTTGTATTCATAAAATTTTAAAAACAGGACCATAACACTTGAATTGTGTTTAAAAATTTAAAAATTACTAGCATACAGTAAAATCTGAAAAGATATCGGAATTATCTTTTTAAATTATCACTTTACTTGTATAATTTTGATGTTATAATTTTGACGAAATAAAACATATAGATTTTTACTAAATTTTTTAACAAATCTCGATTTTGTAACTGACAGTAATTCTGTATCAGAAAAACATAATATATTTAATGCTCAAACAGCGTGTAGCTTAAAATATGTCTGCAAAATTACTTTAATTTTTCATATCCGCAGCTACAAAATGAAAGTAATAATGCACTGATACGTCCACACTAATGAAATGAAAAAGTGTAGGAATTAATAAACCTAGTGTTGTTGTCAGATAAAAGCAACGTAATGAATAGAAAACAGTAAAGGGAGAAAATTAACAGCATTTTCTATATTTTTGTCTGAATGTAAAGAAATTGTTACTAATAAAGTGAAACATTTTATTCAATTTATGGTTAGAGTTTTACTTGTAAATCTTTTTTGTACTGTAAGTTTATTAACTAAAAAGATAAATAGGTTAATAAAAAGGAAATATTAACTATTTTAAAGCATAAAAATTTAGATTTTAAAAAATTAACCATTCATTCCTTTAAAAGATGTTATTAATCCCTATAATTTAGCTAATAAACATAACTTAAAAACTTCTTTATACGCTTGCGTGCACTGTAATTAAACATAGCATAACTCCTTGATCTATGAAAATTGCTCCAAAATAAATTTTGATTAATATATGTTAGTAAAAGAAAATGGATGTTTGTGCATCTAGGCATAAAATACTCACAAAATTACGTTATTTGGAAATCGAAACAATGGGGTGGTAAAGTGTAATGTAAAAATATTTTAATGTTAAATTAATAGTTTTATATTAAATGTTCCGTGTGAAATATTTTCGAAGTTCTAGAAAAAGCGTTCATTGATGAAGTTTGGTGGTTATGTGACTTCTCTTTTAAAATCACGTAATCATTAAATATCTATTTCTGGTTTACTGTGTCACTCTACGGTCATTTTTTGCACATTAAGCTCATTCGACCAGGACCTAGGCCGGGACAAATGATGATGCAAAATTATCAATATCGATGCCATTAAAAATATCTTGATAGTTATTATAGAATGCTATGTAATACTTTTAAAATAATAACATTCTACAGCTTCTCAAACATTATTTAAATTTCCTTTTACAAAATTTTAAAGTTTAAATATGTTTTTCTTTGACTCTAAATTTCAAGAATAATTAGTTACTTATAATGTTCCTTGCTAATTTGTTTTCATCCAATTCTCTTAAAAATCTGTGTGATTGATAACCAGTTATTTGTCACAAAACTGAAAATTCGTATTGAAATTAAGAAATTATTATATTTATTGCGAAAACTTCAATTCAGACGATGATAAAATTTATGAAAATTTCAATTTTAAGCATTTTTGTGTTTGTAACTGATTCTGTAATTGAGGTACAAAAAATTCAGTGCACCTATGTGTTCAGTTACATACAAATGACACACAGTAAAAAAATTGGAACTTTAGAATAACTTAGAAATAGCATGGAGCATTTGGAATTTGGGCATTTTTTAAAACTATATTTTATATAAAAAAGGCCTTTTCATCTGAAAAATTACTTTTCATCATTTGAAACATGCTAAAAAAATTGTAGATTTTATGGCAGTACTTGGTTTGAGAAGAAATAGAATGTAAGACGAAACTAATTAATTTGACCATCCTCTGTCCTCTTAACCCTTTCAGGGGCGGTGGCTAGAGGGTCTATCCACCTACTTTAGAAATTTTTCTCTAAGTGTGCAGTGGCTACTTTTTTTATCCACTTTTATGAAAAGTTAATGTGTACTTCTAAAATTGAAATAGAGATGGCAGAACTACAGTAACTTTAGGCAGGATGTGCCTGTGACATTTTTAAATGGACAAGTTGCGGGAAAATTTTTTGAAGTTTCTTTTATATATTTTTATGAAAAATAATTTTTTATTCAAAAGTATTTGGTAGTGTAAATATACTGTAATGCACCTTTTAAATACAACAGATTTACATATTATCTTAGATCATTAATTTTAGTTTGATTTTTAGGAGCATCTTTTAGGTGGATAGACACGGTGGCTAGAATGCCTAGCCACCACCCACAAAAAAATCCCCACATGCTGAATTTTTTTCTTCATCAAATATGACTTGTAGGGGATGTTTACTTTATGATATATATATATTTAAAAGGAAATTCAACCATTTTTACTTAGTGCCCCTGAAAGGGTTAAAGCAGATTACGGACCACTATAAACATCCACGTCTAAACCAGGATTCAAACCTGGAACCTGAAGGCCAGAATGTTAACTATTCGGCTACCAGATGGAAAAAATACTTATTTCCTATTTGGTAATAAACTACAGTAGAAGATAGCTGATATATTACCCTATATTTAAGAAAAAATGAACATGACATATATGATAATTAATTAAACTTTTTAAATGAAATAAAATAGCAAATCTATTGTGACCTTTCCGTGAAGTTCATTGCAGGCAAAACGGTGGATATAGCGGCTAATAAATTTGGAACATTTTTTTGTTTGTTTGTTTGTTTCTTTCTTTTTTACATAGACTGTCATCTCCCACTTTAAACGAATTAAAGAATATTCTGGAATGTTCTTCCAGAATTTCTGGAATGGTCTAGTCTGGAACGCACTTTCTCTTACCCTGCATCAGCATTATAAAAGCAGATTGCTGATTAAGAGGTAAGGTAACATGTACGGTGTATGAAACTACTTTAAAAAGAACTAAAGGGAAATATTTATATATTTGTGTGTGAGGGAGATACCATCCCCTTCACCTTACCTCATTAATTATAATACCTACATTCATAAAAAAAAAAAAATAAAAGTCAAGGTTCTTATTAAATTTTAGAATTTAATCCAAATTATTCAGACAACTTTTACCCGCAACAGATATTGAAATTTGCAAATCTTGATAAATATTTTTAAACGGCAACTTCATATGGACTTTAGATGAACAAATTTGAATTTATTTCCATTATTTGTGTTTAAGTCATGCTGATAACAGTTATACATGCAGATCACTTGCTAAAAATTTTAAGTTCATATTAAGGGGACCTCAAAACGTGATACCTTATAAAAAAGATTGTAGAAAATTGAACTTTAAATAATACTTTTGTTATCGTATGGGTATGCGAAAGTAATTTTTCATTCTTAATTTGTTTCCGTTGACATGGTAAACTGTTGTAAAGCACTTCCATCACTCAATTGAAATGAATTTAATGAAAAAGAATGTTTTCGCTCAATTTTTCGTCACTCTGTATATTGTCTATACACTATATGGGCTCCACATTGTGTCCTTAACCCGTTAGTAGTCGCTATTGACAGCGCCACCTATTACAGATTGCGAACTTTTTACTTAACTGTCACCAATAATTTTAAGAAGTGATGTGATCGACGTTAAATCGATTTTATTCGCGTTTTATGTATATCAAATGCCATTTCTAAAAATTTTTGGTAGCTATTGAATAAATAAGTCTGGAAAAACTGAGGGATGGGCGGTAAATCGACCAACTAGCGACTACTAACGAGTTAAGTTTAGTGCTATATAAAAAACACACAGCACAATCTGAAATGCATTTCAAACAATTTTCAAGTATAGCCCCAATATATCGAAGGTAGCCCTCTAATCGAATGATCAATGATTTCCATATCACAATCTGCACAAAACATGCTTTTATACCTATAAAAATATAAGCTCATTTTATTTTGTTTAGGGCAGCATTTACTTGTTAAATCGTACCTACCAGAAAATTCGCCCATTGGCGCAATGTATTTGATTTCTCTTGGATAAAACTGTACACGAACTATTTGCTTGATCTCAACGAAATGTTTAATGTAGCATACCTGGTAATATTTATAATTTATTCCGGAGTACTGTTAGCCTCGCACTTTCTTCACACCAATATAATTTCAGAGAAATTTTCTGCATTATGTAATTATGAAATAAGAAAGAAAATGCTTATAAAATATACTGGTGTGAAAAAAAGGCGGGGCTAACAGTTCTACGGAATAAATTATAAACGTTACTAGGTATGGTGTAGCACCCCTATATAATACAGATTTGGAATACTGAGATTAGGTTTCCTACTACTATTTGTTTTTTAGATATAGAAAAAATAGACAAGTATTCATGCACACACCCAGAGAGATCAGCCACTAAGAGCATGTTTTTGAGGTTCAATAACCTCAAAGCGTGTAAATATAACAAAAACTCAACTTCGAAAATTTGACTTTAAAACAATACTTTCTCTACCGTAAATGTATAAGCTTTTTTGGCTGTGTGAAAATAATGCCTGGACTGGGACTCGAACCCCGGATCTTTGACTTACAAGGTCAAGGCTCTACCAATTGAGCTATCCAGGCCGACACCCCGGTCAGCATTACTCACTCAGACAACCTTTTTAGGCAGAAACATCTCTGGTTTATCATGTAATTAGCTCAATAGCAAATACGCCTCAGGAAATGGAAAACACCATTAGATAATGGGAGAAAGAAATACAATTTTTATTAAAATCATACAATCAACTGTGGAAGAAAATCATATTTATTGAATATTCATTGAATATTTAATATCTTAATATATTTTAATATATTTAATAATATTTAATATTTAATATTTAATTAAATTTTCATATTTATTGAATATTTATTGAATATATCTGTATTGATAAGTATAAAGGATTTAAGTCCAAAAATGTCTATTTTAAGTTAAGTACATTGTCAGACTCAGAAAAAAATTCTCAATCGATTGGTATAAAGGATTTTAGTCTATGTCATTTAGTCTTTGAGAAAATCGATTGGTAAAAAAAGGTTCAAGTCAGAAATTTACCATTCATGTATGGTATAAAATATTTAATTCAGTTTTTTCCTGTTTTTAAATGAAGGTTGATAATCACTGAATGATATAAAGGTTATAAATCAACATAATCCCTTTTCCCTAATCGATTCTTCTGATTTATTTTTAGTTGGTTTAACTTTATTTTTCGTCTCTTGAAAAATCAAGAATATGGACTTAAATCCTTTATACTTATCAGTACAGATATAATCATATTTATTTATAGAGCCTTGACCTTGTAAGTCAAAGATCCGGGGTTCGAGTCCCGGTCCAGGCATTATTTTCACTCAGTCGGAAAAATAAAATTTCAATAAATATTATTTTCTTCCACAGTTGATTGTGTGATTTTAATAAAAAATGTATTTCTTTCTCCCATTATCTAATAGTGTTTTCCACTTCCTGCGGCTTATTTTCTGTTGAGCTATCTACATGATAGACCAGAGATGTTTCTGCCTAAAAAGGTTGTCTGAGTGAGTAATGCTGACCGGGGTGTCGGCCTGGATAGCGCAATTGATAAAGCCTTGACCTTGTAAGTCAAAGATCCGGGGTTCGAGTCCCGGTCCAGGCATTTTTTTCACTCAGTCGGAAAAATAAAATTTCAATAAATATGATTTTCTTCCACAGTTGATTGTGTGATTTTAATAAAAATTGTATTTTTTAGCTGTATTTATCAAGGAATTCAATAAAGATTAAGTTCAATAAAGAATTGTTTATTTTATACTCTGACCGGCGTAGAAAATGCGACACAGTGAAGATTCACTAGCAGAAGTACGAAAATTTTGAGGAATACACAGCTGAACAAGTTATCCAGATGATGTAACGTGTAAGTTGGTAACATGATTATAGCGCAAGATAAATGGGGAGGAGACAGTGAATGAACCAATTACTTCTACTCGCTGGCCCCTGCGGAATGCAGAATTATAGTAAGTTCTATGTTCCCGAAGGCTCGTGTGAATTAGGAGATGCCTGAGGGATGACATCGAAGGTAGTTTCGGCGATCGGGCGATTTTACGAAGGGTTAAATTGTAGGATTACATACCGCTGGTTGATCTTATCGACGTATCGCTGCTGGAAAGCACGTAGGTGTTTCCACTGTGAATAGAATTTGGATCATATGAATTGAAAAAGGAAATGTGTATCGTCATGAAAGTCTAGGTCCACCTAGGCGTACAACACAACTTACGTACACACGCATTCGAAGGGCTGCGGTACCTGACCTCATCATCTACTCTTGACATCCTGTGAAAAATACAGGGAGATTTGGATGCTTCAATATGTAAGAAAAAAGTTTCACAACGAAAGCGGCTTGCATTTTTGTAACAATTTACGAAGACTGTCCTTGACGTGTCCAAATACTTATTGGTAGATAGTGTATATAAATTGAACATGATCATATGTCGATATGTTCATATTCTAATATGCAACAGTTTCATTCTATTTTAATTTCATACATATCGTTCTTTTATGATTAAGAGATTTTTTTTAAATTATCCCTGTTTCAATATCTTTAAAATTTTTAGTTCTATTTTTAGAAAAAAATCAGCTTTTAATTCTATTTTTAGCGATGATAAACAAATTATTTTTATTAATAACATTTTTGTTTCAAAAAATAATTCTGCTTTTACAATTGATAGATGGGTGGTGCCGAATTCAAGTCCAGTCACGCTTGTTTGCCTAGCCATTTGAAGTTTTCCGTGGGTTTCTGGGAAACTCGTGTAAATACAGACTAGAACACCTTCAAAAGACCCACACAGGGGGTGTCCATTCAAGGCCTATGTCCCATGTGTGGCAAGCGGCTTTATTCCATACACCACCAGTTCAGAAATATATTCTGCAATATGTAAAAGCATTAATTAGTAAGTAAGTAAAGTCATAAGTGAGCTGCATATTTTATGTTCTGTTTATAAAATTTTTCGTACATGAACATTCTGTTTTGATGCTTTTCAGAGGAGTAGAGCATCAACAGAGTCAGGTATCGGAAGCTCGCTAGGGTCAGAATTATTTAATGTAAAACTACAGGATGATGACACCTACGGAGCGAAATTTGCCACGGTGAGAATTTTCGGAGTTTATGAATCAGATGGTCACCAAAGCAGAATAGTAATTAATAAATGACTGTAGAAAATCGTTTCCCATATCTTCAAGTAAATTAAATTATGCCGCAAGAAAAGCTAGGGTAAATAACATCGAAATCAATTTTAAACGAACATGCATGTTAACAGTAAAATAGTCAAACGTAACAAAGCATTTCAAGCAAAGCTGTTAATGTTGTATTATAAAAAGGTATTGTATTTACCAAGACTAAGTCACTCACACTTTGATCTAATTCGCGTGCACCACATTTTTGCAAAATAATTTGGAAAACATGTGGTTTTAGAAAAAATACAAAAGGTGTCCGAGAGTCACCATTCGGTTTGATGCGATAATCGAGCATTAACAATATTTATTTAGGTTTGGTTGGGAAAATGTTTCTTTGTTAGTGTATTCAGTAACACACGCGTATAAAACAACTGCCAATCTTTAGCCCTTTCAGGAGGAGCACAGCGATAACGTATATTAATATTGTGGAAATCGCCTATTTTTGTTTTTCAAGAAAATCAAGAAATATGCAGAAAATTATCTCGAGTACTGGTTCGCTCGGGCGAAAAAGCTCTCGAGGTCCAAAGAGTTAAAATTATATAATTGTTAATTGAGTTTTTCACATCTTTTTTTCACTTCATTTAACAATTGAGCAAACAATGAATTCCCCTCCCCCAATAAAATAAAATAAAATAAATAAAAAATTAACTTCACTAAAATTTTTCAACGCTTGTTTCACCTACATTCGTTTTGCTGCCTGAAGATTTGTCATCTTTTCGGACATGGGTCCGAATTTACGTTTCACAATGATGCCTGTATCTACCCTAAACCAACGCGCCTGGAAATTGGTACAACATTTATGCTATAATGACATATAGGTGAGCGTCTCGTAAATTTCCCTAAGTCCAGGAAATGTTTTAATTAACTTAACTAAACACTGAGTAAAATAGCTAACGTTTAGTTAATGATCGTTCATTTATTTATTAATTAACTAACTATTATTTAATTGAAAATCCATATAAGCAAACTTCTACATTAAATCCACAAAATATTAAATTTGATATAAATTTTAAATAGTAAGAGCTGTATAAGTTTAACGAAGTTTTTGCGGGAAAAAAAAAAAAAAAAAAAAAAAAAAAGCATTTGAAAAATTTTGTAATTATTTCGTATTTCTCTTGTACATTCAGGAAAACAAAACAAAAAATAAAAGAAAAAAAAAGAAATATAAATGCTATTTCCCGACTAATTTTGCCGCAAATAATTGTATAAATATGTGAGTGGCTCCGATACATTAGTACTATAATGAAATAAAATTGCTACACTTATATTTTTTTTTTAGAAGTCGTCTAGATATTAACACTTCCACTAATTTCAAATTTTTCATTCAGTAACACCCGTTTTTAAATTTTTTTGAGTTATTTGGATCAAATCGTCTCAGCAAAACGTATAATTTACATATTTCTCTTAATTTTCATAGATATTTACGCTGTCAAAATTCGAGGATGCTAATGTTAAATAAATGTGGAAGCCATGGATTTTCAAAGCTATACCTCATTTTTACTTTCTCTTACCCATAAGGTAGAAAAAGTATTGTTTTTGGGTCAAATTTTCGAACGCGAGATTTTGTTATATTTACACGTTTTGAGGTCCCTGAATACGAAAATCATGTTTTTAGCAAATGGTCTGTGTGTATGTCTGTGTGTGTGTCTGTGTGTCTGTGTGTGTGTGTCTGTGTGTGTGTCTGTCTGTTATCAGCATATCTCAAAAACAAATTATGGCAGAAAGTTCAAACTTGGTATTCTAAATGTGTATCATATAGGGATGCTACAGTAAGCTTTTCGTTAAGTTCAAGCAAATGGTTCGTGTACAGGGACAATCAAGATAATTCTAATACATTACGTCTATGGGGGAAATTGCAGGAAAATAGAGTTTAACGTCTATAGACTGCACTAAACCAAATGAAACAAATACATATTTTTTGTAATAGAGACAGTTAACTGGGAAAAAAAAATTGTGTATGTAGGACCCTCGCCTCCCCCCCTGGGGGGGGGAAGTCCCCCGTCGAGGACAGTAAATTTTCATGATGGGTATCTTTCAAAAGAGCTCGCCAATACCTTTAAAACGAATGGTTGAACCATCGATCTGCGATAATTTAAAACAAAGTTATCGATTTTTTTTACTTTTAACGAAAAAAAAAAAAACTTCGAAAAAAAATCGTACTTTTTTTTTTTTTTTTGAGAATAAAATGGACTTTTTTGGATATTTGGTGTTATACTACTTCTCTAATATGGAAATGGTCTGCCTTATCATAAAAGATAATTTTTTTAAATAATAACTTTAATAAATTATTTTTTAAAAAGAGAAATATTTTTTTTATAACCGAATTAAATTCTATATAAGTGTAGGTGCATTAATGAAACGGGGGGTTGAGGGGGCGGTAGCCCCCTCACACAGAACTAATTATCATATAAAACTCTTCAGAAGCCTAATATGAATAGTTTAACATAGGTTTACATAACAGTACTCGTTATCTTACCTATTAATCTGCAACCTGTATTTATAGTATTAAATTTCAGTGTAAGAGAAAGTCGTGTGAGTCACACACCAGATTATTATTCTATGTTATCGAGTTATAGTGATGTTTTACTTCATATTTTCCTTAAGGGGAGTACCATGTTATCATTTTTATCCTCTATAATGGAAAATCAAAAATTTCCGCAAAACGTTTACAGTTTTTATTTATTTATTTATTTTTTTTTTTTTTTCAATTATTATTATTAATTTATTTTTATGTTTCAAGTTTCATCGTAATACCTATACATTTTTAAAGAAATGTCATATTATTATCTATTATTTAATTACGCTTTTATGCTCTTAAACAATAAATATGTCCTCATATTTCTCCCCTCTAACATTTTCTTTTATTCTTGTTATTCATATTCTGGTATTTAAATATAGCAGAGTTCATATACTTTAAGGACTTCAAAACATTTGGCTTTGCAGCCAAAAGACGAATATACAACTTTGTGTCATTTTATACGAATCTCGACTTTGAATTTTACTTTTAATTTAGAATATCTGTAATTATGAATTTCAAATTAAATAACTATTTAAAATTCTTAAATCTGAATTTGAATAGACCTTACATTTAAATAATATGAAATGAGCATGCATTAAATTCAATTAGAATAAATTTAAATCTACTCATCCCTTTTGCCAGAATCCGGGAAAGAAATCAAACGACGACGGCACATAAATTAGCTGCACTAATTGATAATTAAACGACATTATTTATTCGTGATATTACATCACTTAATTCCATGTGAGTATTATGATGGGATTTTACAGATTGAATTAATGTTATATCAAATAAGATTGAATTAAAGAATATTTAGAGGCCGTACACCTCTTTCTTCCGAATTATCTACAACACTGACAGTCAAACTGCGCAAAGGAGTCCAAAAATGTTTTAGTCATGCGCAAGATAGAATTGAGAAGAAAATTAAAGTCATTGTGTGGTGCTGCCCTCTGGAATCAATGGTGTTAGTTATTTCCATCTCGAGATTCCCACCAACATTCATAATCGGAATTATACACTGGGTTGCAAAATGATATGGACACTTAGTAGTTTTGTGATATCAAGAAAAAAATTCATAAAGAACTCTCAGAAAACACTATTATGTGGACAAGTGCGGTAATCTCACTTCATACATAAAGACAGAATAAATACAAAACTTTAAATTTATGGAAAATAGAAATTATTTTTAAAAATTATGTTGCAAAATGTCATGAACACTGATCGAAATTACAACTAAACGAGTATATAAACTGATCAGGAATGCTGAATACTACCCCGAGAAGAAGAAAACGAAATATGCATATCAGTTAAGCATATAAATGTGCTTCGCAGGCTTGGAAATTTTCGAATGAGTTCGCAAACTGAGTTTTAAAAGTATGGGTCGTAAGAGCATTATAAGGGGTTTTGAGAAAGGCAAAATTGTGACTCAAGGACTCAAGGAGTTTTAGCAAGAGCTATCGTAAAAAAAAATTGAAAAGATCCTCAAGCGTAATTCTGAATTTTCTTCAATCACAAAAGAATTACGGAGCAAAGAAATCGCCAGAACGTCTGCCAAAACTATCGAAAATGGAAAAAATGAGCCATTATAAAATGAATAAGAGATGGAAGAACAAGTTTAGGCGAACTTATGAGAGATCCAGCGATAGCGGTGTCAAAAAGTACTTTGTACAGAACAGTCAATAGCTCTAAAGTGTTGAAGTACAAGAAAAGAAAATTCCAACCACGTATGACTAAAAAGCAAATGCAGAATCATCTGGATTGGGCGAAAGATCACATGTCCTGGAAGTTAGAATACGATAGAATAATATTTGTCGATGAAAAAAATTTCAATTTAGATGGACTTGACGGTTTTTCTTATTATTGGTGCGATCTACGCAAAGAACCTAAAACATTTTCACAACGGCAGAAAGGAGGAGGGTCACTCATTGTTTGGGCTGCGTTTGAATTTCGTGGTAAAGTCGGCATTGCGCTTCCCTCTGGCAGAATGCATGCAATAACCTACCAACATCCACTCTAAAAAAAATTATTGCCTGTTGCCAAGGTAATCGGCGGACCTATATGGATATTCCAACAGGACAATGCATCCATCCATACGACAAAAGGTACTTGGAAATGATTCCTGAATAATAGTGTACATGTAATTCAATAGCCATATGTTTCTCCTGATTTAAACTCGATGGAAAACGTTTGGAGTCCACTTGTTAGAGCAATTTATACAAATGGAAAGCAATATGGCACAATTTCAGAATTAAAAGCTTTCTGTCATCTCCCACAGAAAAACAAAATCGATCAAAATACATTAAAAGGCTTGGTTCGATTCATGCTTGATCGCAATTTTATAGTAATTACAAAATCTGGTTCATACACTGACTACTAATTCCTATATTTGGGTCGTGTTCATATCATTATGCAACACTTCAAAAATGAAAAATGCAGTTTTCTTTATATAAAAACGTCTGTTTGAATTATATTTTGCTATAAAATAAAATTATTTATTCTATTTCTAACGTTGATAAGTCTTAAGTTTATTCTGTGGCATTGTTTTATTTCTTATGTTTAAAAAACTTGGTGTTCATATCATTTTGAAACCCACTGCATTAAAGCAATGTTTATCTTATTTAATTATAAAAGAAATTATATCAGTTACGTATTTTGATAGTTAATTTTATACAAATTTTATATTCAGATTTTATAAATTTCGAGAATCCACTGAAGAATATGAAGTATATAGTGTCTACAATTTATGTGAAATAGTAAAAGCTAAAAAGAAAAAAAAAATCATACAAAAAAAATCTAAGCTATGCAATATTTATTAAATATAATGCTATATTTAAAATTCTTTCTTAAGTCTAATGTCTCTTGCTTTTATTCACTCGCATTTTTTATATTCTGAGGTTTTTAATCATATTCCGCTCCCCCCCTTTCCCCTCCTCACAACCTTTTTAAAATTACAATTTGCCATCAGTTTTGCTGTGTTTTTGTAGCTAACTACTAAGGGAATTTTTTCTTGTTGGAGAGAATTGTAATTATCTGAGTCAATTAAAAACATTTAACAACTGGATTGAGTAAATTAATGGTGTCAATTGCAATATATAGTTTTCTCGCACGTTTAAAGCTTTTTCCGGCCCTAAAGCTCTAAATCTCTGTAAACAGTGTTGCCAAATTTAGGAACTCTTTTATTAAACTAACACCAATAATTTTGAGGAGTGGTACTTGATAAACATAATGGACGAATAACCTTCGTAGTGATTAGGAAACCGTTACAATCCAATTTTAGTGATGTATATTGAATGAGAAAGTCCCTAAATTTGGCAACATTAAACAAAAGAGTTAAATTAAATAGGACCAGCAAAGGATTAATTATTGCTTATTCGTTTCTACATAGACAGATTTTTAGATTACCAAATATTTTTAGTTGATGATCAATATAAACTTTAAATATTAGCCCCATAAAAAAAAAAAAAAAAAAAAAAAAAAAAAAAAAGATAATTGCAGCTGTTTCTGGTAAAAAAAAAAAAAGAGAGAGAAAAGAAACTACTTTTCATCGGATGAGAAAACTGAGTGCAAATATGGATTGAATGATACAATGTACAGTCGGTAACAAAATATCCGAACACTAGCAAAAATTCCTATGTAAAAAAAGTACACTTCATACGGTTCTGTTAAATAAATCCTTATCGAATCATGTTCATAGACTGACTAAGAAGAGGATTCAACAAGGATTTATTTAACAAAACCGTATGAAGTGTAATTATTTTACATGGGAATTTTTGCTAGTGTTCGGAGACTTTTGTTGCCGAATGTACTTACGGACGCACGGATCATAGCTTTATATAAAAGAAATCAAGAAATAGTATATATATATATATTTTTTTTTTTTCATAATATTTCTATTATTAGTTTCATTTTGCATCACATAATATTTGTCTAAAAAAAAGTTTTTAGTCTGTGAAAAATTATAAATAAATCAAACGAGAAAATTTGATTAATACAGTACCTCAAAATTTCTTTATCTTTCCTAAATTGGAAAAGTGGTACATTTTTTTTTTTTTTTTTTTTTTAATGCTTATAGCAAAATAATAATAATAATAATAATATAAAAATAAAAAAAGGTCCTTTAAATGATTTAGTATACAAAGTAATTTTCCACCACTCCAAATATGCCATGTAATGCATGGCACCGCTTTTGATTCTGAACTGTGTATTTCCTTGTGTTTGAAGAGTTTTAATAATCTTTTTTTCTTAATGTTTAGCTTTAAAATAATAATAATAATATTTCTCTATACATCTTAAATCTTATATTAACCTAGAAAATATTATAAATCTAAATTTGATAATAATAATACTATTTATTTATTTTTATTGATTACTGTTCATGCAATATATCTTTTTTACTAGTGACGCAAGTAGAATTTTATTATTTTAATACCTCTGTTGTGTTTTGGTACTTTAAAAGTATTTTATTGAGAGTGTCTGTGATCTACATCGTGCAATTCTCTTAACGCATTGAGGTCGAAGTGTTTTTCTAATTTAAAGCGTTAGCCCCACAATTTGGCGTTCCTCTAAAACATTGCATTATTTATTAAAGGATTTTACGCATTCATGTTCAAATTGTGTCATGAGCCATCTATGCTAGAAATACACATCACTTAAGTGTTTAAAATACTCGTTAAAATATTTTTAATTTCTTTCTTCTTTTCATTTCTTTTTTTCCTTTTTTTTTTTTTTTTTTTTTTTCTTTTTTAGTACCATATTGCATTCCTGCCAACATTCTAATTAATATTCCGTAGTACAATTAGTACTGCTTTTTTTTCAAAGTATATTTAATCGTGATTATATTTGGAAAAAATTACCTCAAAAATAAATTGGTGTGGAAGAAAGGGTGTGTACTACAATACTACGGTATAATAATTAGAAATTTGGCAGGTATGCGTACTGTCTTACAAGGAAAGTCTCTTTAAAGAGCCTACTCGGAATATTGAGTATCCCTCTAAAAAATATACAAAAAATAGAATACTTTCGAATATTTGTCTCAAAAAGAGAAAAAATGCAACGATTTGGAGATCAACATCTTTCCCGCCAAATGCAAGTAATTTTAATGCGTTTAAAAATTTCTTGCAAAACAAATCTTTCTGAATAACATTATAGTAAATATAGTTTGAAATTTATTGATGAAACATTTACCTGTTTCTCATGCAAGCTTGTATAGTATATGCATGTAGCCTTCTATTAAAAATTTCATTTTAGCTTCTATTTTTTTTTTTTTTTTAATTTTGCGAGTTGGAAATATTTAAATTGCAGTCAAATAAACGTTTAAGTTATAGACATCTTCAGTTTTATAATTAGTGGTTGAAAAATTTTCTGTATTTTGCAAGTCACAAATAATTATTTTTACTTTTAGTTAACGTTTAACCCTCTCATTGCGTATTTTTGTTTATCAAAATAGGTTAAAAAGTTGCGTACTCTTTTTATTACATATTTCAAATCTACATATAATATTTTAGAGTTAAAATATACAAAAAAATTTTGTAAAAGAGTTTTTTTTTTTTTTTTTTTTAAATATAGAATTAGATCATAAGAAAAAGGTAGTCAGAAAATTGAAATTGAAGAATAATGATATAAAAGCAAAATTTTGAAAATTAATATTGGTTAAATTATGATTTAATTTATGAAACACAAAGGTAAAAAGTATATGTTAATAAAAATATGTAAAATACTTACAAAATATTTATTAGAAATGAATAAAAAATGAATTTTCAGATTCCTCGCTATCCGCAGAGGAATCCGAGAAATTCTCAACAGTTTCGCTATAACTATATTTAATATATGATAGAATGGAGTAGAAGGCTGATTTTTACCAACCATGTAAAAAATACCAGAGCCGGGAATCGGTGACCTTGCCAACGTAAATTATGTGAGAAGTGCCGAGCTGGTTATCAGCCAGGGTAGCTCAGTGGCTAGAGCATCCGCGCGTTAAGCCGAAGGACCGGGGTTCGATTCCCGGCTCTGGTATTTTTCACATGGTTTGTAAAAATCAGCCTTCTACTCCATTCTATCATAAATTTATTTACAGGTTGATGAATTAAGGGAGGCATACTATTGTAACAATCGCAACTATCGTAGATCACAAGTCGGATCGTACACTCCGCAGCAAAAGTATCCGAGCACTAGCAATAATCCTTGTCTAAAAAAAGTGCACTTAATACTGCTTTGTTAAATAAATCCTTGTCGAATCATGTTCTTAGTCTGTCTAAGAACATGATTTGATAAGGATTTATTTAGCAAAGCAGTATTAAGTGTACTTTTTTAAGACGGGGATTATTGCTAGTGCTCGGACACTTTTACTGCGGAGAGTACGATCCGACTTGTGATCAACGATAGCTGCGATTGTTACAATAGTATGCCTCCCTAAATTTCTGAATTAAAGTATCTTTAACATACTTGAAATCAGAGTCAGAACTACTATCAGTGTCGGAAATGTCGTCAGGAATATAGGTTATATCACTCGCGGAACGTTTCCTGCCAGACATCTTTGAGCTTTGAAAAGCGCGCGCAAAATGCTACAAAAATTTCTTGTACATTTCGCAGAAATGTGGACAACTAACGTCATCTGTTAGCCCACATCTAAATAAACAATTAAACATCACAGAAAATCCGAAATGAAACCATGAACGGGAAAAGAGCGGGTTGCGCAAATTTTGCTACTTCTACGTTGCCCGTGGTAATCGCAGGGTGCGCAGCGAGAGGGTTAAAACGAATTTAACAATCTGAAAAATTAAATCTACTTTAATTTTTTATTGAAGACTGTGTCTTTAGAAATTAACATGTACAGTCAGTGACAAAAGTGTCCGAACACTAGCAAAAATTCCTATGTAAGAAAAGTACACTTCATACGGTTTTGTTAAATAAATCCTTATTGAATCATGTTCTTACACTGACTAAGAACATGATTCGACAAGGATTTATTTAACAAAACCGTATGAAGTGTACTTTTTATACATAGGAATTTTTGCTAGTGTTCGGACGCTTTTGTTACCGACTGTACATTAACATTGTTTGGATGCTGTATAAACAATACATGGGAAAAAATATGGCACTCGCAAATGTTATAGTAAAAGGAATTAAAAAACATATTGTTGAAAGATTAAATAATGTGAGTGTGTAAGTTAAGAAAAACTTGAAGGTATTCCTGATTAATATTATTTGTCTAACGAAATATCGCAAAATTCCGATGAAAGTAAGTATACTACCAAATTGCCTCTTAAACATGTGGAACATCAAAATATAAATGTATACCATGGGACTATAAGAAGAAGGTTGTAAATTACTGGCATAATGGTAATTCTGGAAATTCATGGTGAAGCTTAAAAAGTGTCCAAATGATGTAAAAAATTACGTGGATTTATTCGGAGAAACAAATAGAAAATGTAACTAATCATAGAGGGGGGGGGGGGAGGAAAGAATAAAAAGCTTTTTACTTGGGGTGGGGCAGGGTAGAATTATATCTTTTAATGAAGCATCATTCAATATCAAAGTCTATGGTCATACAAAGAAATTTGTTTTTATGTAATTTTGCTAATACAAAGGCATATTTTACTCCCCGTCTTAATATATGATTATTATTTAAATTCATTAACATCTTAAAATTTTTAATTCTTTATATTTTCCATTAAAATTTGGTTTAAAGTTTGAATAAATTAATAAAATATACACGGTTAGAATATTACAATCACACAAATGTACTTTTTTAGATTAAATTTATTTAAATTAAATTGTTAGGTAGCGTTAAGAATGTTATTTGGTAAATGTTATCTAACCAGTGTAAGAAAAAGTAAATTATAGAAAAATGGTGTAAATTTTTAATATTAATGTGTAATCTATACTAAATTTTGAGACTTAAACTTAAATTTGAAATAATTTTTATCAATTTAAATTTTCTCTATATATTAAAAAAATGTTACTGCCACTGGCGTCAAATTTTTTTGTCTTTGTCCCCTACCATCTTCTAACGGAGGGCAGGGTCCTTCGCGTCATGAGAGGTATCAATGTGTTCCAAGTACTCCAAGGTAGACATTTCAGCAGCTTAGAAATTTCTATCATTTTAATTAAAGAAGTTATTAACTAAAAACGACAAGTTTATGAAGTTACTCTATTTGCCATTTTGAAAAAAAATTCTCCCAGTGACGTTGTTCTTCTGTCATGAAGTCATTTTACACGAGAAAATTAAAATATGATCCATGTAGGTAGGTAGGTTGGTTGGATTTAACGTCGCACCAATACTGCACTATGGGTAATTGGCGATGGTCTGGGACGCACCCCTACATATGTTCCGGAGATACATCATCACAATTTTGAACCTTCACGGAGAGGATCCCCCTCCACATTGGTGATCCCCAGAGGTATAGTTGGGATGGGAACATGGAGGACTTTGCGACCACGACAGATTTTATGTGCGCCAACCACCATTAGTGTACACGACGGTCATTGGTCGGCTCGAGAACCGAACCCACAATCTTCCAATTACGAGCTCGGCGCTCTACCGACTGGGGTATAGTGGTCCGGATTTAAGGTTGTAGAAAAAGAAATATAAAGGGTCATATTCTAAAGCTGTACTGCAAAATGGTATAGATATTATGATTTTCTTTCTATTAAAAAAAAGAATATATAAATATTATATATTTCAATTTGACATTGAATATGAGGATTTCCATAATAATTTTCTGCTTTTGTCTTGTAATATGCACTATTGATATTCCTTTTCAGTGAAAGAAAGCAGCGAATAGGCAGGCAGAGTTGTGCATGTGTAAAGTGAGTCGAGAATAAAGTGAGTCGGGGAAGAGGCGAAGCCTCCTTCGGGGGTTGGTGAGCGGAGCGAGCAGGGGGCAGAGCCCCCTAGTGCTCTAGATTACTGGTTGTGAAATCGATATTCTTCGAAAACACAAAATAGCACACGGATAAATTATTGCCGTTTACCACTGTTTCATTTCCAAATTGTTATGAACGTTCGATTTAATTTGTTATGTATTATAAATAAATGTGCATACTCTTTTACTTTAAGCCATAATAATTAAAGCTTAAGTAAAACTTATGCTTATTTTAAGTATTTTACGTTAAAAACTAAAGTTTGTATAATTTGATCACTAGGTTTACTTATCAATAAATATCACAAAATTGTAGTTATAAAAGTTTATTAATTTAAAGTAAACTTTCTTAAACTTGTTTAGTATGAAAAGTGTGGAAAACGTTTTTCTGTAATGAGTATTTATCAAAAAACCGTTTTGTAACAGTTTTCATTGTGTCGCCAACAAGCAATAAATAGCCAAGAATCGGACATTTTCAATATTTTCTTACGGACAATATATAGTGATAAGGAAAGGGCAGGTGACGTCACTCGCAGTCAAGTTATAGGTAAAGTGGCATAACATTGGCATTTCCACCAATACAGGTTGATCTTTTGCCACTCGAGAGTGGCAAAGATTGATTGACGGAGCGTTTGTTTGTAAACATGCCCTTTCCTTATTGCGCCGGGATAATTTTTTGAACATACATAATCTCGTGAGAAGAGTATTCTGTAATTTTTTCAAAAATTTTTTGCGTATGCGCCTATGGAGACCTTTCTTGTTAGAGGAGCATCTCAAACCGGGATTCTCTCCTTCCCTCAGTAAAACTATTATCTTCGTTTCCCACCTATAAATTGTTAAGAATAAGTTGAAAATTTTTGAAAAAATAAATCCATTATTGAGATTATTTAATTCCGTTGTTATACTATTTATTCTATGTTTATTGACTTGTATTCTGGCGAATGAATGATTTTACAGACAATTCAAAAATCAGGCATTTGTTCTTTGAAAGTACAAAATCTATTATAGGAAGAATAGGTGCAATATTAGGTACATTCATTTAAAGTTAAATAATTACGGCGCACTTTATTATAATAAAATGATTAAAATTAGAATAATATGATATTGGGATTTATTAGTTTTGAAGATTTCGATAATTGTCTGATAGCGCTCATACAAAAGAATTAAAATAGCAATTTAAATAAGTTTAGAAATAAGCACAATCTGTATCAGTATTACATTGTGAGCGTTCACAGATACCATTTCGCAAGAAGGTCAAAAGTTGAGAAATTTTAGAAAAGTTTACTTACTTTGAATGGTTGTATTAGCTGAAGCAAGATATTAAGTATAATTAAAAAGTATTAGGTAGTTTGAAGAAAGAGTGGGGTATCTGTCATCTTCAAAGAAAAAAAAATCTAACATTGGAAGATTCACTTGATCTACCAATATATCCATGGCTTTTACCTTCAAGTAACACTAGAGGAATCACTTCAATATCAGCAGGAGGTTTTGCCCCCACAAATGGTTTTGCCTACTTGCGCCGCTAGCCAGTATTTGTAGAAACTTTTACTCGTTTCTAATTCATCGGCCAGTGTGTTTAGTTAATTTCAGTTGTCACCAATGATTTTTGTTAGAAACATGCTCTCCACATCTCTTCATTGCACACTTTTTAACGTTTTAACGTTTGATCACTTAGATAGTACTATTTTCCCTTTCCCTTATTGAAGTTTAAATAAACTGTTAAGTTTTACATTTCTCCTCATTCTTGGTTCATTATCTACACATTTCAGCTATGAGTATGCTGATTTAGAAGGTGTAAGGTAACAATGTTATTACAGATATATATATTTTTAATTTTGATAATTTTTGTGGTGACTATTTAAATGCATAAGGTACTTTTTTGTACAAGATCTTAATTTAACACTTCTAAATTTATGGACATATCATTAATATATTTTAAGTTTTAAGTATATCAAGAATTAATTAGAAGTGTATAAACTACATCTTTTCCGAAATGCATTGGTCTCAGATATTCGAAAGTTGATATTAAAAATTGGGATTATTATTTGAAAAATGAAGTTTGTGCAAGTTTTATTATGTAGACGATCTCCTAAGCAAAAGTCAATTATCTAGACATTATGACCAATTTATCGGCACCATCCACATATTTATAGGGTAATCTGTGGCAAAATTAGACGGAGAATGACGGTTTTTTCCCCGTTGATTGTGCATACCTCTTTTCGAGGATGCTAAATTTTTGAAAATTATTGCGGGACAACTCTTTCATTTATCTAGTTAGTGAAATATTCAAACAATACATGCTTCTATGAATAAAATAATAATATGTTTTAAGAATATTGTTTGATCCTCAAAACTATTAATATCATTTATTGAGTGCAAAAGATATTAAGTTATAGAAACATCAACTTATAGGAATTTGTTGCATTCTATTAGTCATTATGCGGTGTAAAGAAGACAACATGAGCAAACAAATAAATCTAAAATCCTAGTTGCGTTAAATTAAAAAAAAAAAAAAAATAGTAAAAATATCCGGAAAAGCTTTTGAAAACAAAAATAAGCTTGTATGTATAAGTTTATACCCCGTGAGTTAGCTTCAATTTTTTTAAAAGGATAATATACTTGCCATAAATGAAGAGCTGAGGGGATGAATATAAAGTGAGACTTTTGAAAGAAAGAAGATTTCTGGGAGGAAGAACATATTGTGGTTTCTTTCAAGTATCAAACATTTACTGGTACTTAAAAATCATCTAATGACGCAGTTATCGACATAGAAAATTGTCGAAGCAGGACCCTTTGGTCCCGCCGTTTTGATCCCGAAGAAAATTTGGTCCCTGGCAATTTTGGTCCCGAGATATTTTTGTCCCGTCAATTTTTTGCAATTTTAAAAAATATATATCAGTTTTTTAATATGATAACATATTTATTGATATGGGAAAATTGAAGTGCTCTTAGAATATCTTTAATTAAGGAATATCTTACAGATAAATATATAAATTTTCGACATTACGATTGCTGCCTAGCTATTGAGATTCGGAGGATTTTGTACTAATTTTTTTACGAACATTTAATTTATTTATTTATTATTTATTTATTACTATTATTTTTTTAATGCGATAGCACTTTTTTTTTTTTTTCATTTGATTTCGATTTAACTTGCTTCAATTGTAATTTTATTTTTAATTTACTATCAGTGACAAAATTTTGTGATTTTAAAAGTGGTTAATAATAACAACAGTACCTTCTTATTAAAAAAAGAATCCCCATTTCATATTTATTGATAAAGTTTGAATTATTTTAAAAATAATAAAATACAGAAAAAATTTGTTTAAAAAAAGGGAAAAGAAAGAAAGAAAACCTTGCGGCATAATTTGCTTTTAGTGCCAGAATGCTATTTCTTTTAAAGAACTAATAATTGGCCTGCTCCCACCGTAGACTCTTCTTCATAAGCATAAGCTTGGGATCATTTATGAAGTTTTTGAATTTATATATGAATTTATTCATATATATATATATATATATATATATGTGTGTGTGTGTGTGTGTGTGAGAGAGAGAGAGAGACACGTTTCATTCGATTTGATTGTGATTTACTTTTTATCATCAATCTAAGAGGAATTTATTTCAAAATCTGTGTTATATTGATAATAATAAAATGCATGTTTGTTTGTCCGTGATATTTAATTACGATAACCGTATATATATATGTGTATAAATTACTTTTATTTCAATTACAATGGTTTTATTTTAAAAATGAAAAAATGTAAGTAGTCCAATATTTTATTAACTGTGTGCATTGCAAGTATAAATGTTCAGAATATGTTGATGTACAATTTTTTTACCTTTTTAGTTTAATATTATGTTTAAAAATAAATAAATAAATATATCTGTCTGATATGTCTTAATGACTAAAAACAATGCCCGCATTGAAATCTTTGTAGCCCCTTGCGATTCGTTTCACACCTGTTTCGCCCACAGACAATGAAAAGGAATTTCGCTGTTTTGTTTCAGCGCATTTGAAAAAAAAAAAAAAAGGGTGGGGGGGGGGGTGTTAGGGGCTTTTAATGGACATTTTCTTAAACAATATTGTAAGGGGTTATAATGGAATAAAAATGCTTTTCCAATTCTATGTGATATGTAACTATTTCCTGTGTTTGACAAATATATCCGGATTGACAGAGAAGAAAATCCCTTAAGTTTAGCAGATCTGTACAAATTATTCCCGAGATCATTCTTTAGGTTCCTCGCATCTTCTTTTATTATTAAACTCTAACATTTAGGAGATGCTTCGATAAAGCATCGATTTCCTACAAATTTTGTATTCGAGCACTCTAAATATAAATGTGATAATTAAGAGCCGCATTACAGTGTTTTATATTAAAAACCTTGTATTTTATTTAAACTGAAATTTTGCAGACTTATATAAATTAACAATGCTTAGATCTGCGCTGATAACTAATACCTTTATCATTCAAAAATCGATCCGAAATAATAAATTTTCTGTTCCATGTGCCCTATAGTTACATCATTTTCAATAAAGGTTGTAGATATTCAACTCTCCAATTGAAAACATTCGTCTAAGTTATCTTTTGCCCGAAGTTCCCTCATATATTTGCTGTCCTTTTTCCTCTATCTTACAAAGAAATAATCTAAATCTCAAAAGTTTAGACGTTTTTTCAGTTTTATTTGTTACAATTTTCTGTTGCATAATAATAATAATGATGATGATAATTTTGACTTTTCCTACTCCCATGTTTTCAAGTCAAATGACAAAAATTCGAAATATGAAAAAGAATTTCTCTTTTTTTTCTGTAATACTTTGATTATTCCTGATATTGGGATCAAAATGGCGGGACCAAAGCGGCGGGATCAAAACGGCAGGACCATAACGGCGGGACCAAAATTTCCTCGGGACCAAAATTTCCTCGGGACCAAAGTGGCGGGACCAATTCAACGGGACCAAAGTGTCATGCACCCGAAAATTGTTAAGTAGATAGTTTTTAGTTATCTCCTTACCACTTCAATGCTGATTTTCTCAAATTCTTCAAATTGTCATATAACATGTTCATCTACTGAGCTTACCAAATATGTAGAACTTCATGCAATAATTCAAAGTTAATTTCTATAAAACCCTTCTTGTTGTGTAATATTTAAAAGTGTTCTAAAACGAGAATTTTTCTCCTTTATCACTTCTAAAAGTATCTTGTTGAAATTAGGGCACTGCTCAAGTAAAATGCGAAGTTTAATTATAGAAACTAATAAGAAGTTAAATTCATAAACATATTGCTTTATAAAAAATAATTAATATAACACTATGTGAATTGGAGAAAGCAATTTTTGTGCAGAAAGATAGTGTATACGGGAATTAAAGAATGTGATACATTTAATCCAACTTCAAAAATATAATTTACATTTGGTGGGAAGATCGGGAATAACAAATGGAGATAATTTTACAAATGAAAGCATGGCTGGAAGAGTATGCGTGGTACTATAGAGAACGTTGTGTACCTGCAACTTTCGTTCACATGCAAAGACGTCAGAAAAATACAGGTAATTGTCATTCCACATGGTGACTTCATATGACTAACATTAGCTGATATGCATTTAATGAAATAATATATATGCATCTAATACACAATGCGACAGAGAAAATTACTCAATGTAAAAATTCCTAAAATGTAAGAAAATTGCCCATCCGGTACTTACCACCGTATCAAATGTTTGCAAGTATTCATCAACAACTGTAAGCTAGGAAATCATTTCCGAAGACGAGTTATGTTAGAGAAAAACATTTACTGCATTCAGTTTTATAGTCGAGAAAGCACCTTTTAAGTTAGTTGAAGCCCAATAAAGTTCCAACTTAGGGGAGAGTGGGGTACAATGGACCAATTTTGGAAATTTTAGGTGTTTACTCACAAAGTAATAATTTCTCGCTATTGAAAATATGTGTGCATATCACCTGTATATTGGGTTATGTGGCACTCAATCAAAAGCAATAATTATGTTTACTTCTTTTAATATAATTTTTTTAGTAACAACTGACAAAATGGGCCATCGTACCCCTACCGCGTGGTACAATGGTCCATGACATGGGGTGCTATGGACCACAGGTCAAATTAAAAAAATAACATACTAATGTAGTATGTTTTTTAATAGTATAAAATGTATAATATATTATATCTGTTTATTTATGTCTTCGATTCATACGAATAATGTAAATTAATGAACATTAAAATTAGAAAACTATACGCTAAACAATTTTTGTGTCACTGAAAATCTGCTGCTTTCTTGTGAAGTTGTAGTTTTCTGGAAAACTCATCATTACAATAACTCAAAAATTTACAAGAGATATAGCAACACTCTCAGGAAAAAATGTAGAAGATCTTAATTAAGTTTTCGTTGCATGAATCTCACAAAAACAGATTCTTTATCTTTTATTTTTGTGATTAAACCAACAAAATGTGAAACCGTCTTTTTCGTCAAATTTATTTGTATTATTATTTTTTAATTGCATTATTTAATTTAGTTTGTTACAGCTGTATAATATTTGTAGAAATATAAGAATACAAAAGTAACTGAATGGTTATTAAAAATAAATGAGAAGGAACCTCAAAGTAAATTGCTTTCTTATAATAGCAGGAGACTTGGCGTTGGAATATTAAAACAGGAATAAACTACTACGTCAGAAACGCCAAATATTTCAACGCTCAATTTCATACGCCAACGCTTCAATATTTTTTCTTTGGCGTTTCTGACGTAGTAGTTTATTCCTGTTTTAAATTGCTTTCTTATTCATCTTTGAAGACATAATAGATCTAATTAAAGTTAACTCTGAAATTTTTATGCTTAATTTATACTTAACGCTTCAAAAATGCAGATTTCGTAAATCAGTCTATTATGGCAGAGAACTGAGGTAAATGGATCATGGTCCATTGTACCCCGTTTCTTAGTATTCCAGTATACCCTGTCTGGACCTCTAACAGCAAATGACTAAAAAAAGTAAAAAATCCCCTTAAAAATATTTTAATGAGATTAAATATAATAGATGACCTTAGCTCTTTATTGTGCTAAATAGCCTGTTCCAGATCATTATTCCTGAAAGACGAAAAGAAAAAATGTTTAACTAAAAATATTTAATTTTGGCTACCGAAAAGTAAACTTCACGAATAAAATGGCTAAATTGTTAGTTAGGCATGAAGTTGGTGGCTAATTTTCATCATTGCAGTGCTGCTATCTATGTACCAAGATAGGAACCATAAAAAAAAAAAAATTATAGGGAGCGATCCATTCATTGTACCCCGTGGTCCATTGTACCCCACTCTCTCCTACATGGTATTGCTCACCGTTTCGGTGTTTCACAATTTATGTCCGAGCAGATATCGATTAAAGTACCTTTACATCCTTTCCATTAATAAAGTATAGTTATTACCAATAGTCAACAATTCTAAGCATACGTTCTTTTCTCCGATAAAATTTTCTTACTCATAAAGATATTTTTAATTCATTCAGTTTGCATATTTAGGTTTTTCATAATCCGCAAAAGAAAGGAGGTGAAATGTAACAACAGCATTTTCCCGTAATGTGTGGTCTAGGATCATCAGTAGCTTTCTTCTTGGACCACATTGTTTACAATTAAGAAGCATTTTACAATTTTTTTCGATGCATACAATTTGTATGCATCGAAATACTTTACGTTACTTCACTCTATGTTAACGAGTTTTTAATTGAAGCACTGCTGTTAGTCGGCAACATATGGGATTCCAGCATGATGATACTCCGACATATTGAGCACGATTATCTGACCACTAAATTCGGAACTCAACGAAATTGTCACGGTAGATAAATATCTTGGATTTCACTATTAACGGATTTAAAAAAATTCTTTTTCTGGAGCACAGTGAAAAGTCTGGGTATAGTTTTCAATCCTTCTCTTATCAGTGATATGGAGTTTGTAGCTCGTATATCAGTTACCGTAGGCGATATCCAATATATGCCATGAATTTTTTAGAATGGCTGACTGTCCGCACAATTGCATTGTCAGGCAAGTATTGTATCAAACTCTCAATTTTCGAATATTTTATTGTACCAAAGTACTAACAAGGAAACATTCAAAAGGTGTCATCTTCAAAAAATATTGAAAAAAATATATGTGATTCTACTCTTCATAAAACACCAGAGAGTGAAAAAATTATCGGCTGAAGTTAATTACAGCGACCACAAAAAAATATCAAAATTAAGCATTTGTGGCGATTTAGCGCTGTTAGGCGATAAGTTCGCTGGCACCGAGATTGCCCTTTACGAAGAGAATCGTCTTTTGCTTCTGCGCCAAGTACTCAAAATCAATCGCCAAATGTGCTTAATTTTGATAATTTTTTGCGGTCGCTATAATTCATTTCAATCGATAATTTTTTTTCACTTTCTGGTATTTTACAAAGAGTAGAATCACATATATATTATTTTAAATATGTTTTGAAGACGACACCTTTTGAGTGTTTCCTTGTAAGTACTAAATATGCAAAAATATGTTTATTGGCTTCCTTCTTTTATTTATTTTATTTATTTATTTTTATCACATATTAGATTTGCTTTATCCTACTATTAAACCTTCATGCCTATACATTCTTCTGTGAAATTATCACCATTTCCTATTATTTACCTAACCACTAATTTCAAAAGCAATGCTCTGAATCACCCAGTGTTATAGTTTTTGTAGAATACGATTAGAATTTCTTTGTTAAGTAATATTTGGACATTAGTTTAATATGAAATTTTGCTGATTAACATTTCTTCAAGATTAATTTCTGTAATATTTTAATTATATGTTATAAAAATAGATTTTAAGTAGATGAAAATGTTTTTCATATTGATGAAACAACATTGAAAAGTTCTTTTGTTAAGGGAACTTGGCACCACTGAAAGTTTCATATTTCTATTTAATATTTATAAATTAAAACTAAAACTATATAATGTTTTTCAATAAAATATATATTCAGGTAAAATTTCTTATGGTTACATATACATTTTCTACAAATTTGAAACCTTTAAATTGCGTTTACTCAGTTCGCATTTTACCATGAATTCATGGTATCAATATGCTGAAACATCACAACACATGCAATAAAAGACTTCATACATTTTTTATATTTAGTAGAAGCTACTTAAAATAATTAGGGAAAGATTTTGCAATACCTTTAAAAGAAAAAATATTATAAATATAAATATAACAAAAATCAAGTTTTTTTTTTTTTCTTTTTCTCTACACAGACGTGCAGTTTTTAATATTTTTCTCAAAACGAATTAATACATTTTTAAACTTAATCTGTAATTCTTTTTTAAGTAGGATTTATTAAACATCCAAAATTAAGTCTTTTATTAAATATCTGTAGAAGTTTTAGTATTTTGAAGATCATGAATTCACAAAAAACGCAATTTAAAGATTTTAAATCAGTAATAAATAAATTAAAAAAAACATAAGAATTATTACCTGAATGTACATTTTATTGAACAGACCGAAAATAGTTCAATTTATAAATTTTAAGCTTTTATATGAATTCTTAAGTGGTGCCAAGTCCCTTAAAAATTTTAAGACCTTCAAAATGTGGTTGTTAAAATTCACAAATGTAAATCTAAATATATTTTTTAAATGCAGAGTAATTCAGTTGTATTTTCATCAGAAATATATTGTTTTATTAAAGAATACGACAAGACTGTTCAGCAAAAAAAAATGCATTAATGCAGAAGAGCGGTATTACGAATGAATGAAATACGAAATTTGTTTTCCAAAAATTGTATTTATTGTCTTACTTTAACAAACCAAGTTATTAAAAAATATTTAACGAATACTGTTTATTCCATCACATAAAACATGTATTTTGAAAAAACATTCAAACATTCTATTTGATTTTACGAAATAGAATAACATTACATCAATTAATTAAAAACATTCTTTGGTATTCTTTGATTTAATAATACATGTAATTGTGATGCTAAGTATTTCTCATTGTGCTGGACTGATATATTCCACTGAATTGATCATAAAAGAGTTTCTAAACCCAAGAGTTTCTAGAACCCATTTAATGAAGCAGTTATTTATATATTTATATGTATAAAAAAAAATACTTACTCAGAAGTTTGTTCAAATCAATCAATAGTTTTGGGAACGCAGCTGGAACAAAATGTCAAGTTTCCAGAAAGATTTGTCTTTCAGTACACAAATAAAGACTCTAAATAGTTGGTTAAATGAAAATAACCTAAGTAAAAAAAAAAAAAAAAGTAGTGAAGAACAAGCTTTCACATGAAATCCTTGAATGAATCCATTTATTAGTCGAAGGAAATATATTTAAATGTTTATAGCAATTTTTCGTTCAGTTCATCAAATAAATTAAAACTTTATTTAATAATTATACTTTAAGCATATTATTTTGATTTTTTTTTTTTTTTTTTGTAAATTGTGATGTGTATCAGGAGCATTCAGATGGTGTAATGTGTAAAACTTTAATGTTTATTTATCTTAGTAGGGCATGAATAAAAATATAAACGCATATTATATCTTCATTATTATCTAAATCATGGAAGAAATCAAATTATGTTTTCTGTCCTTCGAGTATTTCTTTATTACTTATTTCTTTTCACATGATACATTTACACATTAAAATGAAACCAAAAATTTAACCGCTCAGATACAGCGTGCATATTGTATATAACATATTTTACTACAACATTTAAAATAATGGACAGAGTTTTAATATTTCTAATAAACGAGTGAAAATTTGTTACCACTAGCTGACTTTGTTCGCTTCGCTGGTCACTATATTTAAATGAATCATTTGCAGAATAAGTCGTCTGAAATTTGTAATTTCTATGATTATTAATATGTGAACAGTTATCGTTTGCTACAAATGAATAGTTTTTTATATAATTCTACTGCAAAACATGAACCTGGAATGGAAACACTATAAAAAAAGAAAAATTGTTGTTCTGAGAAAATAACATACAAAAGCCTTCCGATATAGTATTTAGAGTTAATATCCACGTACATACATGCAATGATTTTTTTTTTTTTAATTGCTTATATTGTGCTCTAGGTGATACTGTAACAAATATATTTATAAAATACTTTACAAAAATCAATGTAAAAAGGAAAAATGCACAGTTATAAAAAACGCAGTTATTTAAAATGCACAGTTATTTAAAATATTATAAGGAATAATACTACTAATAAATATTACGATTATTAAAAAGCCAAATATAGCATGTTTAATATGTATCCTGCAAAAACACAAAGACTATAGGAGATTGATATATGTAGATTTATGATAGGATTTTTTTCCGAAAATGACACATTGAAGTGGTAGATGGTGCGATGACATCAGTAAGTTAAAGCCCCTCACTGGCTGTTATCATAATTTCCCGTGTTCATTTCCAGCAGAATGCATTCTTACGCACATTTTTTTACTAAAATAACCTAAAAATTATGCTGTATGAAAGGACTCTTTGGTTTACAAAGCTAACGCAAATCAATCTTTGCACGGGCGCTGAGAGTCTTGTAACAATCTTGGTGGTTACTCTTTGGATCATCTATTTTTAAAAGTTTGATCATTGTAAATATTTTTTATTAGACTTTAGCAATTGTTTTACTTAGCTGCTCTTAATTATTTAAATGCAAAGACTCAGCTTTATGTACCCATATTTCTATGATAATCTGCTTATTTCTGTCTCGCCTATTTGCCTTTTTATTTTTAACTGACATTTTTGAAACACCCTGTATATGAAATTGTTAACAGGGGGGCTTGAGGCAAAAGAAAATTAAGGGGCATTCTAAAATATAAATATTTAGTGACAGTTCTAATTTTAGTTAAAGTGATCGTTTTTCTAAAAAAAATAGTGGAGTACTGAAAACGCTGGCCAGCTGGAATGATTCCTAAAAAAATATATCAAGTGAAAATCTAAAATATATATATATATATAAAAGAAAGGATTGACTCACCACTTAGTTGAAATAATCCATTTTATTATGAGAAAGGGTACCCACAACTTATTAGGTTTCATACAATACATAAACTCATTATGTAAATCTTAATTATGTTAGCACTACGCATCATTGACACATATAAACACTATTAAATTATGAAGCCAAGAGTCCTTGAGAGCATATAAGTCTTATTGCTAAAGTTAAAAAAAATTTTTAATTATTTTGCCAGCACAATAGTTCTACAAAACAAAGAAGGAACTTCAGTTTTCATCAAAAAGGACGCTCAGCTGTTATCAATGGACGAGGAGATGACTGAAAAGATCACTAATATATCTTACGCCTCTTGCAATAATTTTACATATCTTAAGGATGGTAATAACACCATAAAGACTAATTTGCTACTTCTTTGATACGATGTTACATATCTTGAGGATGGAACTAAACTTCATAAAGGCTAATATGCTTCTTCGATGTTACGATGCCGGAATTGGAACTTTTTGTATTAAACGACACTTCCAGGTTACTGCCAACGTTTCTGGGAAGGTTTCACCGCATCATTGATGTCTCTTAACTGTCACTTGATGAGAATTTAAGGCATTAAAACAGGCACTTGTGAACTATTGCTGAGACCTTTTTGTCTTTGTAAACCACATCGATTTTTGTACTGCTCCAGCTCAATATTGGCGATAGATCAGCAAAACATATCATGAAAGTCAATTCATGTCTTCTTTTATACGATAAAATAAACTTTTCATGCCACTGAACCAAGCATCGGTGCGGGAATAATCCCGGCCTCCGCTGGCGCGAACGACGTAATCGTCTGAGATCCCCTGCTGTTCTGTCCGAGAGCTATCGGAAATTCGCGCTCTTCGTGAAGCGATCCAATCAGCGCTCTACAAAGGGATGCTACTGACGTCACAGATGCACTCGCTACGTCAAGGAACGTGCGGAATGCGTTCTCTCCGCGTCCTTGGAAAGATCGAGAAGCCTGTAGAAGGATTCTCCCCCCCCCCCCTCAAAAATCGGGAAATACAAATATGTTAAGAAATCATGGCAGACTTCCGATTTTAGAAACTCAGAGAATAAAAAATGTTGTTTTTTAACTTAAGATTTTTTTAAACGAAAAATATTAAATTTTAAGCTATTTTGATGAGTGATATATCAAATTAAATAAAATTTAAAAAGCAATCTGATGAAACCAGAAATAAGTGGAAATAAAACTTAGAAAAATTATTCTAAATGCGAAAAATAAACATTGACCGCTGATAAAACAATTATGGATTTATCTGATTTTAGGTTTTCTTTATTTTCTTTGTTTGCTATTTTAGGGATTTCTCTATTTTCTTTTAGCAGTTTTACTGAAAGAATAATCGATTAAACTATCGTTTTAATCCTGACTTGTTTGAATTATATATTTATTTATCTATTTTTTTTAAATGCTAATTTTCAAAGTTAAAACGGAATTATTTTAAACAATTAAATCATGATCGATTTTATTTAAAATTTGCGAGTAGCAAGATGAATCACAAATGAGAGAGCTTTTTAAATTAGAAAACCCTGAAAACCTATATTTTTAAATAAAATAGTGATATGCTATTTGGAGCATAACATTTCCCCCAGCCAAAAGGAAAAGTAAAAAAAAACAAAGATTTGGACCAAAGAAACAATATGTACCTCACCATAACACCGATTGAGCAGGAGCAGCAAAACCAACCAAACAAATTTTTTACATTAAATATGCATAAATACAAGTTAACATTTTAAATTATCTTGAATAACTATAGATCAATATATACTCATAAATAAAATTATAACCTGAAGAAGATAATATCAGTGTAATTAATTGGCAAGTCAATACAACAACAAAAAAAAAAAAAAAAAAAAAGTAGAAAAACAACAAAAAAAATATATATAAAATTTCACTCAAGATATTCATCAACAAATGTCTCAAATAATTGAAACAAAAACAAAAAAGTCAAATATAAACAATTAAAAAATTTTCTGGAATACATAACAAAAAATATCACACAAAATAGGAACTTTACAACAGCACATTGAAGACTGAAGTCAACTTTGGAACAGGTCGATGGTTAAGTAAGTGACTGAAGTAAGCATATGCATTTACTTTTTTTTCTTGTTGCATTACATAAGAAGCTTCGGGAAAAAATTTTACCCTAACATTTATACCCTTTTTTTAAAGACAGTCGACGACACTAGTGACTAGGCTCAACTTTGTGGGTCTTCATAAGGAATAATAGGAACCCAAGTAAAAATATAACTCTTTACACGGAATATTTTGAGAGAGAAATTTTTTTTTCTAAGAATTAAATTTGATTTTGTCTGATATTCTCAAAGTATTTCAAGTATTTATGATCACGTGCATGACATTAAGGGTAAAATCTAAAAATATGCAAATGATAGGAAAACATTTCTTAGCAGAATACTTCGCCAATTCATTCTGATGTGAATAATTAACATGTGCAAAGGAAGATTATCAACTGAGTGAAAAAAAAAAAAAAAAATAGAATTTTAGTCTATTGATATGATCTGATGCAGTATGAATTAGAATTTAAAAAAAATCAAAAGCCTTCAATAAAAGCATCTCTAAATGCCAGTACCAGCCTAAAAGCAAAAGAATGAAAGTCTCAACAAGCGCTACGAGCTTGCCAACTATATCTATTGCTATCATATCGCCAGGGGCAAGATTGGATTTTGGAATACATTTAGGCTTAATTTTAGTTGGTTTGGATTTATTTTGCAGGCATTTATGACATGAGTTACAGAATAATTTGACCTGTTCAAACATTTTTGTCCAATAGTATATCTTTTTTTAAGTTATCAAAAGTTTTTTCTATACCAAAATGAGGTTGATGGGTAATTTCAATAGCTTGAGTCTGTAATGATGTTGGAATTACTATTTTATCAGTGGAATCATTATGGATTTTATCTCTATACATAATTAAGTTAGTCTTCTGGTCGATGAAATAACTAGATTTTGATAATTTGTTTTTGTTTATTTTATTTCTTATATCTGCTAATTTTGGAACTTCTAGTTGACTTTTTAAGATGTTTGGAAAATATAGTAAATTTTACTCTGGAGTAAATAAATTAATACCATTAATATTTAAGTTATTAGATTCATCGCTCTCAAAAACACTTGAAAGAAATTCTGCGGGGTTTGGCATTCCTGGGATATACTCAAATGTATAGTTAAAATCTTGTAAATACATCAACCATCTAGCAATTATATCCGTATGTTTGTTTAAATTTAAATGGTAAGTTAAAGCCTTGTCATCCGTAATACTTTAAACTGTCTGCATAGAGATGTTCTTGAAAATGTTTAACTGAAGAATAAATTGCAAAAAGCTCACGTGTAATGGATGAGTATTTAGATTCTGCTGGGGTTAAAAGTTTGGAAAAGAATTGAATAAGGGTAAAATACATTGTTATGACTTTGCTTAAGAATGCCACATATTGCATGGTGTGAAGCAAAAGTAACAAGGTAAATATCTTTATTTTCATTTACATTTTTGATAGTGGGATTTTCCAGTAAAATATTTTGAATTTTCATGAACGCCTCCTGACAGTCAGCTGTCCAACTAAACTCAACCTTTTTTTTTTTTTTTTTTTTTTTTTTTTTTTTTTTGTAAGATTGATGATGGGTTTATGCATTCTGCAAAATTAAATATGAAAGGTCGAAAATAGTTAACCATACCTAAATATGATTGCACCTGCTTGACATTAGTAGGAATCGGGAAGTTTTTGATCTTATTGACATTATCAGAAGAGGGCGAATAACCGTGCTCATTCAAATTAAAACCAAGATAACCAATATTAGGTTTACAAAGTTGCATCTTTGCTGGATCCAAAGTGAGTTGATTAAATTCTTTAAGTTTGTCAAATACTTTTTGTAACCAAACCATCATTTCTTCTATGTTATCAGCTGCAACAATTATGTCGTCTAAAAAAATTGTATGCTATTACCTTTAAGCTCTTCTAAGTATTTATTTATGAGAGTATGAAAATAAGATGTGCTATTGACCAAACCAAAAGGAAGTCTGGAAGGTTGAAAATTACCGAAATCGGTTGCAAAGGATAATTTTGATTTATCGGAGTCTTTAAGTTTGATTTGAAAAAAGGCTGCCTTTAGTTCCAGCACAGAGTATAACTTTTTACAAGAGATGCTTTGGTGTATATCATTAATCTCAGTAAGGCTAATTTTATAGGACTCGGTTATAGAATTAAGCAAACGATAGTCCATTACCATACGAAATTTTAATTCATCAGAGTTGATTAGGCAGGGATTTAAAAAAATTAAACATAATTTATACATCTCATTAATATATTAAAACCAATGTAACATTTAAAATGAGATAAAAAATACAAAAGTTTAAAACCTCAAAAATACATTTTAATTTAAGTGACAGTTCTAATTTTAGTTAAAGTGATCGTTTTTCTAAAAATCTTAAATAGTGGAGTACTGAAAATGCTGGCCAGCTGAAATGAATCCTAAAAAAATATCGCAAGTGAAATATATATATATATATATATATATATATATATATATATGTATATATATATATAAAGGATTGACTCACCACTTAGTAGTAGACTATTTTTATTGAAATAATCCATTTTATCATGAGACCACGTGCCCTCGATATATTATGTTGCATAAAATGCATAAACTCATTATGTAAATCTTGATTATTTTAGTACTACGCATCATTAACACACATAAACTCTATTAAATTATGAAGCCAAGGGCCCTTGAGAGCATATAAGTCTTGATGCTAAAGTTCAAAAGTTTTTTAATTAATCTGTCAGCACAATAGTTCAACAAAACAAAGAAGGAACTTCAGTTTTCATCAAAAAGGACGCTCAGCTGTTACCAATGGAGGAGGAGATCATGACTGAAAAGATCAATAACATATCTTATGCCTCTTGCAATGTTTTACATATCTTAGGGATAGTACTAAGCAACATAAAGGCTAATTTGCTACTTCTTTGATACGATGTTACATATCTTGAGGATGGAATTAAACTCCATAAAGGCTAATATGCTTTTTCGGTGTTACGATGCCGGAATTGGAACTTTTTGTATTACACGACACTTCCAGGTTAGTGCCATCGTTTCTGGGAAGGTGTCACCGCATCGTTGATATCTCTTAGGGCCTTATTCACCAACTTCTTAACACTCGGATTAAACCTCGGATCAGTGGTAATCGCTCGATCATACAAAAATCAGTATTCTCCAACAAAAATCCGCGGCAGATCTGTAGAACAGAGGTTCACTGGTGTTTGTTTACATTTTGGCGATATTATCCGTGCGCCAACGAACCAAGGAAATGAATTTATCTTATGGCAACCTTACAAAACGTTTGTTTACGTTCGAAATGAAAGAAATATTAATGCAGACGACTATTTAACATAATTAAATAAAATTATCGAAGAAATTTCTTAAAATGGCGATGGTTAATTAACTTTTTAACTACAATATTTTAATAAATAAGCATATATTTAACAATATGCACGTTTTGTCATAGAAGTTTTAACCCTTTGCGGCGCAAGACAATTTGAAACATTTAAATTATACTGCCACCGGAATTCATAAACTCAATTAAACTAAAAGAAATTTTAAATTTTATGGTTTAAAAAACCGGCCTTTTCTGATATGTTATAAACGTGAATTTTTGCTAAGATATTTCCGGGATGAATTTTTGCAGCTGGATCTTAAATTTTGCGTCCTCGCAGCGAGGACAGCGCGCGTTAAGGGGTTAAGAGCAAATTAATACCAACAAAGAAACATGGCTGTATAAAGCTATGAATCTGAAAACGCACGTAACTCGGCTCCACGGCAATCACTGTCGCGCATGTTAAAACCAAAAAAACATCACTGGACACCCCTACCTCACTGTGCATGAATCTGAAAACGCACGTAACTCGGCTCCGCGGCAATCACTATCACGCATGTTAAGACCAAAATTTCCCATAATGTAGCTCTAGTGCAACGTAAAATGCGCTCGAAACAAATGAACCAATTAAATATCGCCTAATTTCCCATAATGTAGCTCTAGTGCAACGTAAAATATACTCAAAACAAATGAACCAATTAAATATAGCCTAATTACCCATAATGTAGCTCTAGTGCAATGTAAAATACACCCAATCAATAAAAAACAAATGAACCAATCAAATATCGCCTAATTTCCCATAATGTAGCTCTAGTGCAACGTAAAATACACTCAAAACAAATGAACCAATTAAATATAGTCTAATTACCCATAATATAGCTCTAGTGCAATGTAAAATACACTCAAATCAATAAAAAACAAATGAACCAATCAAATCTCTCCATACTGCGTCATAATACAATAGTTAAGTTATGTTTACAAGGATAGGCAGTTTCTCGCTACGGAAGTTCGCCAAGCAGAAAGTGAACCTCTGTTCTACGGATCAACCAAATCCGCTCTTCACCGGCTACTTTAATTCTCGGATTTGCTGATCCATGGTTTAATCCGAGTGTTAAGAAGTTGGTGAATAAGGCCCTTATCTATCGCTTGATGAGAATTAAAGGGAATCAAGCAGGCACTTGTGAACTATTGTTGAGACGGATTGAACTTCGCTGTCGCTGGATGAGAATTTAAGGCATTAAAACAGGCACTCGTGAACTATTGCTGAGACCTTTTTGAGTATTCGTGTCTTTGTACACCACACCGATTTTTTTACTGCTCCAGCTCAATATCGGCGATCGATCAGCGAAATATATGGTAAAAGTCAATGCATGCCTTCTTTCATACGATAAAATAAACTTTTCATGCCACTGAACCAAGCATCGCCGCGGGAATAATCCCGGCCTGCACTGGCACGAACGACCTGCTCGTCTGAGATTCCCTGCTGTTCTGCCCGAGAGTTATCGTAATTTCGCGCTCTTCGTGAAGCGAGCTAATCAGTGCTCTAGAAAGGGACGCTACTGACGTCAGAGGTAACGCTCGCTACGTCACGACACGTGCGGAATGTGTACTCTGCGCTTCTTTGGAAAGATCGAGAAGCCTGTAGAAGGATTCTCCCCCTCTCAAAATGCAGGAAATACAAATATTTTAAGAAAACATATCTGACTTCCGATTTTAGAAATTCAGTGAATAAAAAAAGTTGTTTTTTAACTTAAGTTTTTTTTAAACGAAATATATTAAATTTTTATCAATTTGATGAGTGATAGACCAAATTAAATGAAATTTAAAAAGCAATCTCATGAAACCAGAAATAAATGGAAATAAAACTTAGAAAAATTATTTTAAATACATAAAATATACATTGACCGCTAATAAAACAATTATGGATTTATCTGATTTTAGATTTTCTTTATTTTATTTGTTTGCTTTTTTAGGGATTTCTCTGTTTTCTTTTAGCAGTTTTACTGAAAGGATAATCGATTAAACTATCGTTTTAATCCTGAATTGTTGGAATTATTTATTTATTTATCTATTTTTTGAAAAATGCTAATTTTCAAAGTGAAAAAGGAATTATTTTAAACAATTAAATCATGATCGATTTTAATTAAAATTTGCAGAGTTTCTAGATGAATTTCAAATGAGAGAACTTTTTAAATCAGAAAAACCTGAAAACCTATATTTTTAAATAAAATAGTGTTATGCTATTTAGAGCATAACAAAATTTTCATTTAAAATTCAAGCATAATTGCTGCTGCTGTAAAATTTTCGAGAAATCTACATAAAAATAGAAATAAATAAAAAATATGGGTGCAATAAAAAATTAAAACATTCTAAAAGAATAGTAATAGTATATTTTATTATAAAAGGAAAATTTTTCCATAAAAGCAGTCACAGTGCGGTTTTTAGCCTCTATGAAGCAAAATGGATAAAACATTATGATGAATGAGTTCAATGTGATGCGTCTAAATTTCAGGCCTATTGTAAAATTACTATTTTTTTTTCTTATATATATATATATATATATATATATATATTTATATATATGTGTGTGTGTGTGTGTGTGTGTGTAGTACCTTCTGGGATGTTGCTACGATTTTATCAATTTTAGGTCTACTGTGATTTTATTAATGAAAGTATTAAAGTAATGATAAGTAAAGGAGCTGTTTTTATTTCTGATCAGCTGAGATATTTCACTGCCAGCATATTTTCAACGCATCACTCCTTTTCGCAGTAGTATCCATTATTTATCCTCCCTCCTAGTTAAAAAACAAAAGGTCAGGTCAAAATTTAAAAAGTTGAATACTAAATTTACTTAAGCAATTATTACTACCCTTAGAAATTAATAGCAACATTAATTTATTAATGCTCGCTTTCAACTCAAATTTTCATTGCAATAAAAAAAAGTAATTGTAATAGAGAATATAATTTAAATAAGTTCTAGCAAATGAAACCTTCTGATCATTATACATTATTTTTTATTGCTAATACTATAGAAATTCACAAAGGTATAATCTAATATGTAATATTAGTACAATTTTTGATATTTACAGAGAATGTGTATAGGCATGAAAAAAAAAAAAAAAAAAAAAAAACTTGGAAAGTAAAAGGAAATAAGAGGAAAAAATTGATGAGAATAAAAATGAAAAATATAGTTTTTTTTAAGAGGGGATTTGAAAGATGTTTTTAAATATGTCGTATTGTCTGTCCTTACCCTCCAAAGTTGAAATAAGACTACCTTATGATCGGGCTTTTTTATCGAAGCCTAACATTGTAGTGTCAAGTTTTATTTCGCATTTTATAATTTTACTACTAGATTTTAATATATGGAACTGTATAAGAACAATTTTAATTATTTTATTTTATATACATTTTCCAGTTCCTGGTAGAAAGTCTGATATTTATTATTAAGCTATAGAGAGACTAAATGTAAAGCATTCTCTCTTCTCAGATAGAAAATGAATTAATATATTTATTCTACAAATTATACATTAATATTTGTCAGAATCTATTTACAGCTTTACATGAACTTATTTTAATTTCTGATTTGTCAACAAAGCAGATAATATTCTGTGGAATTTAGAGTGTCACCATAAAGCTAAAGAGGATGATTTATTATATTCTGGATTAATATGCGTGACTAAATAAGGAAGTTCTGAATATAATACCACTATATATTTTAATTGTGTAAAATTAGCTATTGTAAGGAACTTCCAAAACCATTTTAAACATATTTCTCATGTTCTAATAAACTTTTTACACTTTTATTTATTTATTTATAACTATAGAATGGTATTGTATATTTATCCTGATACCACAAGGTTATTTAAAATTTAAAAACAAAACTTTGACAATTTAAACAAAAAATATAAATATTTTCAAAATTTTTGCGAATAATTATTTATCTTTAATACTTATCGAATTTCGAAATTTTATTAATTTTATTTACAAACATAAAACTATTAGAAAATGCAAAAAAATTACTGTTTAACATTAAACAAAAAATCCTTTTTACTTTATACTGACAAAATAAATTTCTAAAATTTCCTAAAAAATGCTTTGTAGAAAAATGGGAAATTGATTATAAAATAAAACAAAGAAATAAATGAACTAGAAGAAAAGTAAAGAAATTTAATGCCAACGAAACATATATATTGAAATAATTTATCTTCGGTACATAAAAAAAAGTTACATTTTAAACGTTTCCAATTTAAAATCATAATGTTTTAAAATATTCCAAGCAATAAATGCTTCTGATGAATGACTTTCAAACTATTTTAGTTGGAAGAAAAATCTTTTAATGTGAATTGTGTTAAAGAAATTTGTTGTTAGGCAATTAATTATCAGAAAAAGCATTGGTGATTTGATTTTTAATGAATGAAAATTGATTGATTAGGGAATTAATAGGATTTCTTTTCTACAGATTGATTAATTAAGCGTTATAAAGTTTCAGAATAAAATAATTACCATTTTTATTATCCAATTATCTCATTTATTCATGGAATATCCTCTTTTCTATAGGCAAACATTTTATCTTTCAAGCTGAATGAAACAAAGAATTCATTAAATATATTTTTAGTACTTTAAACATTTGCAATTTTTTTAGCGTAATTTTATTATTTCCTTTTCAGAAAATATATCATAGATTAAAAGAAATATTGATATCGTAAACATAAATTTAATTAGTTTCAGCGTATACATTTTATCAAAATGTTTTGAAATATATTTTAAATATATAACGATTCATTAACTTAAAAATATTTTTGAATAAAAAACCATTAGTAAATTAAACGATAAATATAATAAAAGAAATATTGAAACGACGAAACTGAATTACATAAAATAACTTAAGTTTTAGTTTATCAATAGATATAATTATTTTATTCCGTTGGAAAATTTGTTATTTAAATATTTTATTAAATTAAAATAAACATTAACGTGGAACTTACTAAAATAACATTAAAACATATTAAAAAAAGTCAAACAATTTTCAAAGAGTAATTTATATTTCTGTGTTTTATAGTTATTTTTCTAAAGTGTAATGTACTTTGAAGTATATTTTATTTTTTTATTGCTGATTTTTCCATTTATTTTTAAGCAAATTGGCTAGAAAAGGTTCAGAACAGCCATTTAATGTCAAATACATGGGTACTTGAAGAATAATTATTATTTTTTTTATTCTTCTAACGAAGAATGCTAATCTTTTGGTTCCTTTTATTTTATTTTATTTTTTACTTATCCGTTACAATGATTTTCTTTCTTCTTTGATGTATTTTATGAAAATTTTAATAGTAAAAGAAAAAATTTAAATAATAAAAGATAATTCTGAAAACTAAAAAAGTAAATGTTAAAAATTTAATAATATATACATTTAGCTTCAGTATTTCCTTTAAAAATGTATATTGGGTTTTAAAAATTTCGTTTAGTATTATTTGCATAAAAAAATTTAATCAGTTTTAGCCTATTTGAATATTTTTCATTTTCTTAAATAATATTCAGGAAAAGTTTATTTTGGTCATAGTAAACTGAAAATTCCAAATAACAAGAAGAAATGTGAACAACATTTTACAAATTTAGTTTTCAAATAAGTAATACATTTTTAGTTATATTTTCTCTTCGAATGCAGTTGTTTTCTATTTAGTCAAACATACTCTAGGGATATTCCTGAACATAGATTTTACAAGAGAAAAATAGATTATTCTAACTCGTTTAAACTTTGAAACAGAAAGTTTTAAATCACTCGTATTTCTGGCAAGAGTCCAGTTCTTTCAGAACTCTTACAAAATAAAGCATGAAACTTGAAAGAAATTCAAACGGTTTTTGTTAAGGGAAAATCTAAATTAAAATATCACAAAATATATTGTTTAAAACTCATGCGAAATCTTCCGAATCGATCTTATAATATTTCTTTTTAATTTTCATATTTGATAGACTTATTTATCTAAGTATCATGTATATTTTGAATTATGCATGGTAATATTTTTTAATATTTTCTAAAAATCGGTTTTAACTGATTTATAAAAACTTCCTTTTTTCCAGCAGATACATTTTATTGGAAAAAAGTAGAAACACTTGATTTAACATTTACTGGATTTTTAAATTTTAGTCAAAATTTGTCGTTATTTAAAGAGCATTTTTAAATTTTTTGCGTGGATATTTATATTTTCTGTATTTATAAATTTTAAGAGGTTAAATTAATGTAGGAAAGACTCATTTTTTTCATTATAGTATATAGCAAACAAAAGAATGCTTCAATTAATTGTATGTAAAATTATATTATCTTTCAAATTCTTTATTTCTTAAATTTATAACAAATTTAAGGAGTCCTTGAATTAAAAAATATATAGTCTATAAATATTTTACAATATTTTTAGACTATTTTATTTTATTTTATTTTTTAACAGAATTAACTGATTTTTCGGTTAAGAATTTTAAACATTAAACATGCTTTTTTATTTTCTCTCGCTCTAAATATGTTGTATCAAATAAATGTAGAACATTAATCAAATTTTAAATTTAGACAAATATGTACTCAATATATAACATTATATTTTTAAACTAATAATGGAAAACTAAGAATTTTAGATGAATCAAATACATAGCGATTCATAATTAATTCGTTAAAATTTTAGAAATTAAATTTTTGTTTGAATGGGTCTTTGCAATTTGAAGATAAATGTTCTGTTTTATAGAAAATTTTAATAGAAAAATCGCCTTATTAATGACTGAATATGTGTTTTTTATAGGATATTTTTAACACTATTGTACTCCCTATAACTTCAAACATTTTTTTTCTTTTCCAAGATTTAAAGTATTGCTTAGACTTATATATTCTGAGAAAGACACGAAATGAATAAATGTCGAGTGAAATGATTTTTTAAATAACAAAAGAGAGAACAGTTTTTTTTTTTTTTTTTTTTTTTTTTTTTTAAATCTATATTATAAAAAAAATCCTCCCCCACAATTTCCCTGCTACTTATTTTGCCTAAAAGGAAGATTTTTTCTTTGATGTGTCAGCTAAGTTTTGAATTTTTTAGTGAATTATTGTGTTATTTGTCACACTTTTTATTATTATACCGTATTTTGTGGAAATATTATCAATTTAATAAATGTCGGTTAAGGAAGATATTGCTAGTGTTTGGAGAGGAAATAATTGACGAATCATTATGAAGGGATGTATTGAGATCTGCATTACAAGATGATGTCGTGCACTTCGAAAATTTGTTTGTCAAAATTATTTAATTGCATTGGAATGAACTGCAATTTTTGAAGAAACTATATTCATTAGAGAAAAAAAAGAAGAAAAAGAAAAAAGAAAAATACTGTGCACATTCTAGCTGAGAAAATAATTTTGAGTGACAAGGAACTTATTAATTTCATTGAAAAATGAAAAGACATTAATTTGAAGAGGTGGTAGGGCATCATTCTTCGTATGAGTCTGAATCATAAGAAGGGAGGAAAAAAAGTAAATGAATGAACAGATACCTTTGGGTTAAAAAATTAAAGCTTTAAACATTGCCAAGGCACATGCAACGAGAAATTAACAAACTTTACCATAGAAAAAAAAAATGATCCAGGCCTGTAAAGAAGGAAAACTTTTAGCTACATTGAAATAAGATATTTAAGAGCCAAGTTTTGTAAAAAGCGGGCAGACTTAGATAATTGACATTTTTGATTTTGATGAAATTTTCAGGAGATGTTCTTTATGTAAAAAGGTTTAGACACGCATTTTTTTATTTTTGCGAAATTTTTTTTTCTTGGAGTTTTGGAGGGTTAAAGGGGGGAGGAGGGGTCCTCTGTTTTGTTACGAAAAACATACCTATTTACGGAAGCCAATACTTTTTGCGCCAGAAGTGAAGCATAATACTGATAGTTATTTTGTAATCTCCTGTTTCCAGACTAACTATTTAGACATAAGTACTTATGGTTGACTCTTGGCGCAAAGGGTAAAGGTCATCCAAATTCTAAAAAAAAATGCATTTTTTTTTTTATTTGACCCTCCAAATCTTTTTGCGCCAGAAGTGTACCACAAAGGTATATATTTCAGTGAATACATACTGACAATAACTACTCAAAAATAGTAAAATTTGTGTGGTTGACTTCTGGCGCCAAAAAATAAAACATAAAAACACAGCACTTTACACGTTAAAATTCAAGTCAAGAGATTTAGTTTAAAAGTTTACAGTATACAAGTTAAAAGGAAGAACATCACGACGTTTCGTCCAAGCATAGTTACTTGTGGACATCCTCAGGTCTAGTTCGCTTACTGCCAGCGTCTTGATCTTTTAATATATCTAGAATGGGTTGCCATACTCTCGCCAATTCCTTAGAACGTACATAATTGATGGCGCGTTTATCGTATTTTATTATCTCTATTTTTTCTTGTATTTCAAGTTTAATCAGATTGGAGGGGGTTGCTATTATTTCAGCTTGATTCCATAAAGGTTTTGCATTTTTATTTTCTAGTATGTAATCTTTAAGAGCTGTATTTCCGTACGGGGATCGTAAAGAATATTGATGTTCAGAAATGCGTTTTTTTAAACTTCTTTTTGTTTTTCCTATGTAATAAACAGTGTCATTTTCAATTTCGATAGGTATTTTATACACGCCTTTTTGGGGAGGGTTAATTCGATGTTTAATTTTTAACAAGCTTTGTAATTTCTGTGTTTTAAAGGCTAAATTATAATCGTAATTCTTTAATATATTTCTGATTGGGATAAATTGTTTATGAAAATCTATTGAGCCGATGTAATTATAGTTGTCTTTTTTAATTCTAGTTTGATTTATTGTTGCTTTGCTTGTTTGATCAAGCATAGTGCGTGCACTATGCTTGAAAATGGTTATAAATTATCAATTTTCAATAAAATTCATAATCAAGTTAAAATTACCTTAAATCAAACTAGAATTAAAAAAGACAACTATAATTACATCGGCTCAATAGATTTTCATAAACAATTTATCCCAATCAGAAATATATTAAAGAATTACGATTATAGTTTAGCCTTTAAAACACAGAAATTACAAAGCTTGTTAAAAATTAAACATCGAATTAACCCTCCCCAAAAAGGCGTGTATAAAATACCTATCGAAATTGAAAATGACACTGTTTATTACATAGGAAAAACAAAAAGAAGTTTAAAAAAACGCATTTCTGAACATCAATATTCTTTACGATCCCCGTACGGAAATACAGCTCTTAAAGATTACATACTAGAAAATAAAAATGCAAAACCTTTATGGAATCAAGCTGAAATAATAGCAACCCCCTCCAATCTGATTAAACTTGAAATACAAGAAAAAAATAGAGATAATAAAATACGATAAACGCGCCATCAATTATGTACATTCTAAGGAATTGGCGAGAGTATGGCAACCCATTCTAGATATATTAAAAGATCAAGACGCTGGCAGTAAGCGAACTAGACCTGAGGATGTCCACAAGTAACTATGCTTGGACGAAACGTCGTGATGTTCTTCCTTTTAACAAATTCGCTGCCACTGACGCGCTGGCGCGTCAGCATGGCGCTACCTCCCATGCCGGTGACGCTCTGGGGCGTCAATCGAGTATGATAAGTAAACTGCTTTAGTTTTAGTTCGGATTTGGAGGTTGAACGATGAGGTTTTTGTGGCACGTTAGTGAAGCATTATTTTTATATTTTCAGTGCGTGGTTTTTAAATTTTGTGTTTAAATTTTTTTTTTTGTGCAGCCAACGTTTTTAATCATTAAAACACTTTTTTTAAATTCGGCTTCTGAGGATGGATATATAAATTTTGGTGGCAGCGAATGTGTTAACTTGTATACTGTAAACTTTTAAACTAAGTCTCTTGACTTGAATTTTAACGTGTAAAGTGCTGTGTTTTTATGTTTTATCAATTTGATCTATACACGTGTTGAAAACAATTACTCATCCAAGGCGCCAAAAAATATTTGACTTCGAAATTGCGAAAAACTAAAAATTGTATGACTTTGAAGGTCATTTACTGCTTGAGCCAGATGTCAACCGGTAAGAAATAAGTCGTTTAAGTAGCCTTAAGTAAAGCAAAAACAAGGTCAATTCAGAAAGCTATTGTTATTTCCTTAACTTTTATGTAATGCGGCTCTATACTTTGTGTTTTGTGGTACATGTTCAATAGCTTTCATTATTTTTTTTCAGTATTTATTACTATTGTATATAGAAATATTACATCAAAATTGCTTTAAATTACTGAATTGCTATCTAAACATAAAACCTTGTTAATAACAAAAGTCCAAGTTTCAGGAGGATAACGCTAAAACTAACGTCATAGCTACAAATGTATATTGAAATAAAAACAAATAAATAAATTTCTATCCCTGATTTGGAAAGAGGAATAAAATAATTTAAAAAGGAGGATTTAACAGAAAAAATGACGTCACAATTGCAATAGTGTATATATGTAATTTCTTCAAATTTTATGTAATGATGCTTTATACTGTGTGATGAATACTTGTTTTGTAGTACTTGTTAAAGAACTTTGATAACTTTTACATCAGAATTTATTATTGTGTATAAAAATATTACAAAATTTTCTATGAGGCTTCTCTCTCCATCTTAAAAATTCTCCGTCTCCGATCACCAAATCAAATGTATTTATGGGAAAATTTGTTTTTTACTTTGCGTAATGCAGTATTCACAAGTTAAGGTTGAGTAGGTTTTACGTTGCATAAAAGTTACACAATGCATTAACAATAGTTTACAAGGTTGAAATTGAGTGAGTTTAGCGCCGAATTAGAAATATGAAGTCGCTAATTGGCGACAGGCGTTTCAAAGTAGTTATTCATCATAAAAACAGTATTTGTAGTACTCAATTTTTAATTTGATCTAATTATACTAGACGGTCTTCACCCGCCTATTTGTCAATATTTCTAAATAAACCCATTTTCAAAATTGCCGCATTCGTCAAATCAAAAACAGTGGTCATAGGTCTGATAAAACTGCATAAATAAAAAAGTTAAATGTTTGTTTGTTCAAAATTTTAAATCTCAGAAAGCTCTTAACTGATTCTTTTGAAAATTTGACACAACATTGCACTCGTACAGGCCTGTTTTTATTCGGAGTTTTGCGAATTCCCCAGCCCCTTTTGTATCTTTCGAGACTAGACGGGAAAAAGGCAGGCCTTCAAACGTAATTCTACCCCAAATTATCCCAGGAAGCGGATTTTTGGTGTGTGGACTGGTTAAGTGTACGCAACATACATTACAAATAGAATTTGCGAAAATTCCACCTTACTCCTTTGAGGTAGAAAGCAAGAATATGTTTCCAAATGTAACTCTGCTGCAAATTATCTGAGAAGGACGGTTTTTTGGTGTGTGTGGAAAATTTAGCTAAATGTTTTGACTATGATTTGGTTGTTTATAGCGATGGCTCAGATAAAAAACCCTCCAAGTCGTCAATTGGCGGTCCGTACATATAATTACATCATTTGTCTTAAATTATATTTTATTCTTATTTTAAGTTTTTGAAATGACTGGTAAAGTTTTTTTTATCTCGAAACATTGTTGCAATTGTGATCTCTTTTTTTCTGCTAAATGATACTTTTCCCATCATTTTATTCATTCTTCTGAGGACAAACAATTTATTTTCGTTATTTCAGTACACTTTCGTAACTATAACGTTAGTTTTAGCGTTATCCCCGTGAAATTTAGGCTTTTATTATTAAAATAGTTTTAAGATTAGATAGCAATTCAATTAGTTAAAGCAATTTTGATATAATACTTTTATACACAATAGTAATAAATACTGAAAAAAAGTAATGAAAGCTATTGAGCATGCACCACAAAACACAAAGTATAGACCCGCATTCCCTGAAAGTTAAGGAAGTTAACATAGCTTTCTGAATTGACCTTCTTTTTGCTTTACTTAAGACTTTTTAAACGACTAATTGTGTACCGGTTGACTTCTGGCTCAAGCAGTAAATAACCTTGAAAGTCATGCAGCTTTTTGTTTATCGTAATTTCAAAGTGAAATATTTTTTTTGCGCCAGATGTCAACCACACAAATTTTACTCTTTTTGGTTAGTTATTATCAGTATGTATTTATTGAAATATATACCTTTGTGGTTCACTTATGGCGCAAGAAGATTTGGATAGTCAAAGATTAAATGCTTTTTTTTTTTTTTTTTTTTCCAGAATTTTCAATGACCTTTAACCTTTGCGCCAAGAGTGAACTATAAGTATTTATGTCCCAATATTTAGTCTGGAAACATGAGAATACAAAATAACTATCAGTACCATGGTTCATTTCTGGCGCAAAAAGTATTGGCTTCCGTAAATAGGTATGTTTTCGTAACAAAACAGCGGACTCCATCTTTGACCCCCAAAACTCCAAGAATTTTTTTTTTTTTTTTTTCGCAAAAATAAAAAAAATACGTGTCTAATAATTTTACATAAAGAACATCTCCTGAAAATTTCAACAAAATAAAAAATGTCAACTATCCAAACATGCCGAATTTCCCCGATTTAAAAAAAAACTGGCTCTTAAAAAGAGTTAATTTAAATCTTTTGAATTAATACTGTAAGTTTGAAAGTAACAACTATATGTTTATTATAGTTGTTACTTTCCTGTTTAAAATATTTATAATTTTTAATAGGTTAAAAAATAAGTTTAACTTTGCTTTAGTATAAATTATAGTAAAAGAGTAAAGAAAATTTTAGAACATTAAAATAAAAATAAAAAAATTCCTTCAGGTATCATTAAATTGACACCCTCCGGAAAAGGGATTTCACCCGCTACAAAGTATGCCAAAAAAGTCCGGGTTCAAGCGGAAAACAAATTATTCTTAAACTATTACTGAAACTTTATTTTTTTTTCTCGAGCTTATTTTACTAGTGCGCTTACTACTTTAATATGTAGTTACAGTGACAGTATACTACAATTCTGCTTAAACTTATCCCTAACTAAAATTTTTATGTCATAAGCTTTGCTCATTAAGAAAAGGAATTAACAATTTATTTTAATTATTTTACTTAACTGCCAACTAAACACCAACTTTATTTAATTTTGGCTCTTTTATTTAATTTATTGATGAAAAATAATCGAGAAAAGATTTAATATTTTATTAATATTGCTTCAGAAGAACCGTTTTATAAGAATGTGTTCTTAAGTCTAGAGACAGGTTATGTGGTTCAGAGATTCGAATACTACTTTTTTTAATTTTGAATTTCGTTATAACATAGAATTTTACTTAGAGTTTGTCTGGTATTTATATATTTACACTACCGCTCATTAATTTCAATACACCCTTTGTTTTTGCAGTTTTCTACAAAATAAACAAAATAATAAGCTATCGCATCAATATAATCTTTTAAGCGAAGAAACATATTTCTTGGCATAATTTAGCGCACACAACAGAATTTTGGCTTATATCTTCCCTTCAAAGTAATCACCTTTAGAAACTACCACCGCCGCACACACACTCGGGACATTCTACTAGTTATTTATCTAAAATTTCTGATCCAATGTTATTCTAATTGAATTGAATCCTCTCCCACAAATGATTTCGGCTTGTAATATTTATATATCTGATGCAGCTGTTTAAATAATCCACATGTAGTTCAATTGGGTTTCTGTCTGGACTTTGGAGAAGGGGAGAAGGCAAAAAATATTTTGTAGCATTTGTTCAAATTGTTTGGATTGATTGAACGGACTTTCTATACAGACTTGAAACATGTTTAGTGTCGTTGTCCGGTTGTAGAATGAATCTTCGACAAAAAGACGAGTGCCAGATTGAATAGCATGCCGCACAAGGATGTTTGCTATTGGTTAGAATCCATAATTCCATCTATTTTTACAAAATCACCAATTGCACCACCACCAAAACGTCCCCAATTCATGATAGAATCTTCTCCATGTTTGATAGTAGGTTGGGTATAAACAGACAACATGTGCTGACCCACAGCACGAGGAAAAAACTGGCTCTTCTTAGAACCAAATATTTCGAATATCGATTCGTCAGTAAAAAGTACCTTTTTCCACTGATCATGGGTCATATCCTTATGTCCTTTAGCCCAGTTAAGCCTTTTCCTTTCATTACTCCTCCATAGAATTGGTTTTCTTGCTGCCACACAGACCTTTAAGCCAGAAGCTCGGTGGCGAAATTTAAATGTAGGTATTGATATGTTTATTTCGTTTGTTTCCGCCAATTCAGCTCGAATTGCGTTAGGCTGTTTTGATCTTATGGGCTGTTTTGAACTTATTTCTTTTGCATATCACTCTAACAGGCTTGTCTTCCTGTTTTGAAGTTTTCCAAGGTTGCTCAGGACGTGGGCTGTCAAAAACACTCCTGGTTATCAGCATGCCTCTGAAGAGTGTACTTTACCTTCCCCCCACTCCCCAGCCGAAAAAACAGAAGCTTTCAGTAAACGGACAATACCCTGCAAGCTATGTCCTGCATGTCTTAAAGCAACAATAATGGAACGTTTTATAATTGATACTCTTTAAGAGGAGCCGTACGAAAACGAAAATAACACCTTTGTGCGAAATAGTAACGTAATCCCTACCTAAAAAATTATGTTACGAAATCTTGCTTTATTAACTGGTTTTGCTTTAAACCTAAAGTATGCGCACATTCACCTAACATCATGCCAAACAATTCGTGTGACTCATACCTATGTTACATACATCAATCATGCGTATTTTGCTTAATATGATGCAATGATTAAATATAGAAAACTTTGTTCCAAAATGTTCGTTTTAGGGCAAACCTGCCAAAAAAAAAATATATTTGTCTTTTTTTCTGGCCAATGTCTGATATAGAAATGAACGGAAGCATCTTCACAAACAGCAGCTACGTGAATACTACATTGAAGTACAGTACACTGTAAAAAAATGTTGTAAAATTACAACGAATATCCATCATCTTGTGATGTGATAAAATCACGCATTCGTGCTGTAAAAATTTTTCAAGCAAAACGTGCTGTTTTTTTACATTCACTATGGCGTCAAAGAGTCATGTGACACAGATACGCCAATGACCTTCAAACATGAACTAAAACTTTTAAATGTTTGTTATGTTACGCCACGCCTTTTGCTATCATAAACGGAAAACGCAAAAAATGGAGGAACGAAGCCACGATTAAGATTCATATTATGACCAACACAAAATTTTAAGTAACAAGTAAGTTATAATTGTTTTAATTTTGATTTTATTTCTTCTCTTTTTTAATTCTGTCAGTATAAGTTTGATAAGGGTCTGCGTATTATTAATGAAATCTAATCTTAAAAGCTCTGTCTCATGAAACTGTATTTTGAATTATGCGCATTAAAATTTCCAACACAATAATTATTTCCTCCCGAAATAAAACTATTAAACTCCAACATTTTCAGACTAATTTAATTTAAAAATGATTTAAATTACTATTACTTATTGATGATGAAAAATGATGTATTAGTTTTTAGTTCTGAAAATGTTATGGCATTTAAAATAGAACATTATTTAATAAATATTTAATATGAAATTTTTGTTCGTTTTTTAGTATTTCATTACTTTTTTGTTTTGTTTCTTTCAAGTTTCCTTTATAAATTGTATGTATTATGATTATATTTTATTTTTTAAATTTTGTTCGCTTTTTCTGATAATTTCGTTGTAGTTTGTTACGTAGAATGTATTGATAAAGTTTTTATTTCTTGTTTATTTTGTAAAATTAATATATTTGCTAAAATTGCACGGATATATGTATGCTACAAAATGTAGTTTAATAAAGCATTGGAAAACGGTCATTTTAATTTTCATGCGTTCTAAAAAATATTAATCAAGAGTTTTAATTATTTGATGTACTTATTAAATATAATGCTTCTGATTTGACTAATTTTTTAATATTTCTTTAGTGAATTAAAAATTTATGCATTATTATTATTATTATTTTAATAGTAATAGCAATATAAGTTGTTAATAAAACACTTTTTTATTATTATTATTTAAATGGTTAAATATTTTTTACTTTGAAACGAATTCGTTACTGTATTATAATTCTAATATTCATTCATAAAATCGAATTTATTGAAAGCTTTAAAGGTATTATATTTCATGTAAAAATTCATAACCTTTCCAAACTTATGTTGACAGAATAATAAAGGTGAAATAAATAAAAAATTGAAACAAAATAACTTAAATAAAGATTAAAACACATACAGATGAAGATAAATAAATAAATAAAAAAGAAAACAAATATAGTACCCCCCCCCTTTTTTTTTTTTTTTTTTTTTTTTGAACGAAAAAAAAATAAATACAACACAGCGTGTTGTAAAATTAAAACAGCCTCTTTGAAAATTCAAGCACGCATTTATTTACATCACACTTGAAATTTAACGCACATGGTGTTGGCGATTTTTTTACCCGCACATTGTGATGTAATCTAGCATGTTCATTTTTTACAGTGTATTTTACCTGCTTTTGATGGAAAAAAAGTAGGAGGTATATGGAAATTAATGAGCGGTAGTGTATATATATATATGCCTCATGTGGAAAAGCGTTCCTTAAAATCTGAATGATTGTAAACAATGACTTTTGTCAAAAGTCGAGTCAAGAAAGCTCGATAAGAAATAGTTGCAAACCATGTTTACGAAAAGCATTTGTAACTTCACAGCCTCTTCGCAATACCATACATGCTACTTTAACTTAGTTTCCGACATGTAGTAAGATAAGCACGTCTAACAGGTATGTATTTTATCTTTATGAACTTTAACATGAAGGCTATTGGCGTTTATATGTATTTAGTGGTGTTGGTGTGTGGATTAAGGTCGATTGTCTCCATGAAGGATTTAGACATGTTTGGAATGCCCTCACTGAGTGTCGGGGAAATGGGGAAGGTTTCTTAATAAATTTTCCATATTTACGCGAGATTCATAAAAAAATAAAAATATAAATTTCGAACGGCTAACAAGGAAACATTCAAAAGGTGTCGTCTTCAAAAAATATATGTGATTCTTTTCTTCATAAAACACCAGAAAGTGAAAAAAATTATCGGCTGAAATTAATTACAGCAACCGCAAAAAATTATCAAAATTAAGCATATTTAACAGGGAGCAGCCCCCGCTCATCACTCTTTGAGTGATGTTGAGCGCTTCTAAGGGGAAATTTCAGCCGATAATTTTTTCACTTTCTGGTGTTTTATGAAGAGTAGAATCACATATATATTTTTCAATATTTTTTGAAGAAGACACCTTTTGAATGTTTCCTTGTAAGTACTATGAGTGACACCCCCAACCCCCACAGTTGTCACTCCATTCAGGTCTAAGCCTCTAGTACAGTCAATCACTTGCAACTCCACTACAACACACTGATCAGCTAAATCAAAAAATGCAAAATGGGTTCGAACACTGCACCACTCACTAGCTTTTTCAGAGCCGAACCTTTTGACCACAGGTGATATGCATCTGATTTAGAAGTAACGAAAATGAGAAGGATTTTTTTGTACATTTATTGCTTCTGCTCCTTCACTCATAGCGAATAGACGTATCATTTTACTCTTTTTCATACCCGAAGATTTTTACTAAATCTCTCAAAAACTGCTGTACAGCTTTTTTGTGAAAGTCATACCTTTAAATTCATAATTTACTTTGTGCATTTTAAAATCTGTTAAAACTGACTTTAGGTGGTTATGAAACTGAATTACTCAAAGTCAGTGATCTTTAAGGTAGACATAACCTTCATTGTTTTAAAAACTCTCTATGCATTTTTATTTAAAATATTTTTAAGATCATTGCATTAGTTAATCTGGTATTCTATATTTTGAATATTGCAAAATGTTTTTTTCCACTTGCCTAAATGATTAAAAAATATTATCTGTCCTTGTTTAAAATATCAATTTTTAGATAGATAATATTTTATTTCTAGAATTATATTAATTTTTGTTTCGCACAAAATAAGAGCTAAATTTATTTCTGTAAAAAATAAAATTAAAAGGAAACTCTTTTCTCCAATTTAATAAAGAAGAAACTTTTTTTGCGAGTTCTGCAAATCTGTAAAATTTTTATTTATTGACACAATTTAAAGAAAATTTTTTTTCAACATTTCAAATGAATATCGAATCTTAAAACAAATTATAGAAGTAACGTAGTTTTTTATATCCGTATTTTTAGAAATTTTAATAACATGGCTTTAGAAACAAGCTTAGACTGTTTTTCTTAAGGTTACATCAATTTAAAGTAAAAGGAAGAAGATATACTCTGTATATATGGAAGTAAACACTTTTCATCCTTCATTTTAACAAATGGTTAAGAGCATGGCTGACATGATGATACACCCAAATTGTGTATCTGCCAATTTGCTGAAAATTTATTCATCCTTCATATACTCTTTGGTAAAAGATTTTTCTCAGTATGTGTAAACACTTACTATATACATATTTATGTATAACTAAATATATACATATAAATAATTTTTAAAAAATATTTGAAATACAAGAAATTTTAAATTTACTGTATAAAGAATGTAAATTATTGAATTGAAGTAATACTGTGTAAATTTCCAAATAGGAGTAAATTATGAAAAAAGTAAAAATAAATATAAAGGAATATTTCAGTCATACATGCTTTAGTTGTATGCTTAGTAAAAGATTGTCATAATTATGGTTTTTAAGGTTAAAAAAAATATTAACTTCTGTTTTGAATATATTTTAATTAGCACACATACAAATATACAGGGTGTCCGCTGAAGTCCTGTCTACTCATTTAAACTTAAAAAAAAAAAAAAAAATCATGCATAATGCCTTAAATGTGGCGTCTCAATATAGGAAAGTAGATGTAAGCTGCATGTTGAGATAAGTTATAGCTTCTTCCGGCAGTAAAAAATATAATTAACATTTCTAACTCGGAAACGGTAGGAGATACTGAAAAAAGTCAATAAGAAAGATTTAGAGCGTCCTCGATAGAATACGAAAAGGTACTTTTCGCGCAATAGTACTGAATGGGTAAAATGCGCGCTTGTTTGGTCCAGAGATTTCATGATGTTAAAAAACACGTACGAAAGGAAAGAAAATAAATAATATTTAACCACGGTCATTTCGAATGTGAGTCATGCGTCGCATAATTGAAATACGATACCAGTTTGTTTTTGGTCGTAAAGATGATAATTCCTCGGTTCGTCCGTAATTTCTAACGTCATGAATTAGGGAAACCTCGATCAAAGTAATGCGCATTTTAAACTTTATTCTGTTTATTACTCAGCATTATTATGCGCAAGGGGTCTTGTAATAAAACGAGGACTCTCTACAACTTCGTAATTGACTTTTTTCTAGTATATCTTAACGTTTTCGATTTAGGAATGCCAATTTCCTTGTTTGCTGCCAAGGGGCGTTGTAACCGGTATCCAGTTGTAGCGTATAGTTGAAATGGATTTTCAACCACCGTCTATCGAAAAAATTTTGCTGTCTCCCTTCCTCCCCATGCGCGTTCATGTCACCCACCTAACCAAAAAATGGCTGCTTTCCATAATTTTGTAAACCGTGCACTTAATATTTGTTCAAATCCTATTTTATTAAAATCTGAAATTAAATACCTGAAAACCATTGCAATTGACAGAGGTTATGACCCTTCCATTATAGACAAAGCTATCCAAAAATTACAACTCCCTCGTATTTCGTTTACTAAACCAGTCTCTTCTAATATCAGTATTGTCTTAGCCTATTTTCCTAAATCCAGTCAAGCCATAGCTAAAATTCTCAAACAATATGATTTAAAATAACATTTTCGCCTTCCAATAAACTCACCTTTTCTCAGTTAAAAGATCCCATTGATATGCGTAATTCTTGGGGTATTTATAGAATTTTCTGTCAGTGTGGTTTATCATATATTGGCCAAACTAAACGCAGTCTTAAATTTCGTCTAAAAGAACATATGAATTACGTCCGCAAACAAGAAACCAATAAATCGGCTATTTCTAAACATTGCTGGGAGAAAAATCATAATTTTAAATTTAATTCAGCTAAAATAATTTGCAGACCTAAATCCATTCATGAACTCGATTTCTTTGAAGCTTTTCATATCTATAAAAATTTTAAAAACCTTGTAAATTGTGATTTCGCTATTCCCTATTTGTCTGACTGTTGGAAATCTTATATTCAGTCCACATTTTCTTAATTTTTCTACTGTTTACACAGCTAACTTTCTAAATTCTTATTGGCCACTCTCCCCACCTCTCCCGTAATCCTATTGGTTGAACTAAATCCGGCCCCTCTCCTATATATACGTGCACTTCTCATGATTCAGAATCCTTTTTGCTCTGAAGACGGTACGCTATAGGCTACCGAAACAGCTGTATGCATTTCCAAGATTTTTCTTTGGCGTTTCTGACGTAGTTGTTTATTCGGGTTTTATTAAAACATTCCTCTGTTTTCGGATAGGAATTGAAAAAGTAACCATGTCGAAGGTTAAAACAAAATTCGTTTTTCTTCAAACTATTTTTCTCTAAGACAAAAAAAATGCATACTTATATTCTGCATTACTTTCTGCACAAATTTAGCACAGTTTTTTTTTTTTTTTTTTTTTTTTTTTTCATTTATGTTGTATAGTAAAGCTTCAATCGCGAAGAAAAAAGCATTACGTTCTACGGGGATCGCTCCGAAATGGCAGTAAGATGGCCGACTTTCGGTCAATGTCCAGTCTCTCTATATATAGGGCCCCTACTGACATTACCCTGACAGCGCCATCCATAGGAACATGTTGAAACTACTTCTTTCCTCCCCCAAACAAAATTTCATTGCCTCACGATTGCTCTGGTAAAATATCAAATCGCTCCGATGGGTAGTTTTAAAATTATAGCATATTGAAATCGTAACTTTAATTATAATCACCCTGTACACTCCCCACTATTAAAATAACAGTGCTCTACCTCCGCTGTGGCAGAAAGTAGAAGCTGAATCCCAACTATCTTGTTATACTTACTATTCCTGATCGCTCCTAAAATGTATTGTTAGATTATTGAAATCAAATGGAAAATTATGTTTTACGTATATCTGAAACCTTTGAAGAATTCAAAAATTCTAATAAACTTAGAAAGTTTTCTAGCTAAAATGTAAATCAGAAATTCTATACCTGATACGTACAATTCAAATTTTTGTGATTAAAGAAAAAAATATATATATATTCCATTTATTTTCTCTCTCATCCAGAAAATTCTGAAGTTTAATGTTGTAAATATGAGTGGCTAAGAAAATCCTAAAGTTAAAATTAACGTCACTACAGCTTCTAATGAAACATTAAAAAAAAAACAAAAAAGAAAAGTAATTAATTTCAAGGCTTTTCTGCGGACCACCGGTTGGCGTGGCGACCACTGCTCTAAAGCATTCAAACCGTAATATATTATTTTCTTTTCATCTCCTTCTTTTTTTTTCTTTTTAAAAATATGATTTATAAATTAAATATTTTAAAAGAATTTTCAATTATAAATGAAATGGTTTAGTCATTTACTTTATACATTAAGATTTAAATAACTTGAAGCGTACGAACCATACAATAATCAATTATAAAATTATGGACAACAAGATTGAAACAAAAAATTAGCGGTAGAAAACTAGGAAAAAGTATCTAATATTTAACTTAAAAATGTAACCTATTTTCGTTGGATATATTTGTATTTTGAACAGTAAACCCCGTCTTAATGCGTTTCTCTAAAACGTTACATTTAACTTAAGTCGTCCAAACCCTATTTTATTCAAATACAAAAGTACAGATAGCAAAAAATTATCGGATAAAGACTAGAAAAATTGTTTAATATTTAAATAAAAGAAATAATATATTCCTATTTTGAATATTAAGCTCCGCTTTTACGCGTTTCTCTAAAACGTTACATTATTCAACAAAATGGTTTTACGCACTCTTAATTAAATCACTGAATTTTTGTTTTCAGAAATCAATACGTTAAATGCCATTGACGTTCATATATTCCAACGTCAAATAAAGAGAAACATGGACACGCAAGATATTTTTTTAAAGTAAAGTATTGTTTCAGTGGAAGCCACAAGGAAGAAATGTAGGTCCTAAGCCTGAGGGGTCCTAGCCCGTATTTACGCAAGTTTCGGAGAAAACCACGGAAAACTCTGAACGGCTATGCCGACGAGCGCTACCTGGGATCGAACCCGGCATCTCACGTCTACCAGCTTTGAGCGCAGAACCGCTCAGCCGCTGGTGGGCCTAAACGAAATATCGGAAAAATCCGATAAAATTAAGTATAAGACTGAATTGCCTCTTATATATAAAAATGTGAAACATCAAAATAAAAAATATACATCATATACTGTATGAAGGCTGTAAATTACTGGCATAATGTGGATTCTGGAAATGTACCTCGCAGTTTAAAAAGTATCCAAACGAAGTCTAAAAATATATCAAAATTACGTGAAATGTATCATTGAGAGAAACAAATTGAAAATATAATCGTAGGGGAAGAAGGAAAAAAAATATATCAAAAGAAGCTTTTTCTTTGGAAAGGGTAGGGAGGGTTAGAATTACATCTTCTAATGAAGCATTTTTCAATATCAAAGTTTATCGTCATATAAATAAATTTGTTTTGTGCATTTTTGTAATCCATAGACCTATTTTGCTTCCCCTTATCAATGATTATTATTTAAATCCATTAAGAGCTTAAAATTTTTAATTTTTTTTTTTTATAATTTTCCATTAAAAATTTTGGTTTAAAGTTTGAATAAATTAACAAAAAAAGATACACGATTCATAAATTGCAGTTATACAAATGAATTTTTTTTAAGTTAGACTTATTTAAATTAATTTCGTATATAGAGTTTAAAAAGTTATTTGATAAATTTTATCTAACCAGTGTAATAAAAAGTAAATTATAATTAAATAGATGTAAATTTTCAATATTAATGTGTAATCTACACTGAAATTTGAAACTTAAATTTAAATTTGAAATAATTTTTATAGATTTAAATTTTGATTTATCAAGGGAAATCGATAGTCTTGGAAAACACAAAATTATGCACTTATAAGTGATTGCCGTTTACCATTGTTTCATTTTCAAACTGTTATGCTCTTTCTTTTCAATTTATTTTCAAATATAAATAAATGTGCGTAGTGTAGCCATGATATTTAACATTCAAGTGGAACTTAAGTTTAGTTTAAATATTCCACGTTAAACTAACGGTTGTATAAATTGATCGTTAAGTTTGCTTATAAATATATATTTCAAAATTGTAGTTATAAAGGTGCATTTATTCAAAATAAACATTCTTAAACTAGTTCAGTATGAAGAGTATGGGAAAAAAAATTTCTGTAATGAGCATTTATCAAAAAAAAAAAAAAGTTTTGCATCAGTTTTTATTGTGTCGCCAACGAGCATTAATAGCTGAGGATCGGTCATTTTCAATTTTTTTTTTTTTTTTCTTTATGGACGATATATAGAGATTCCGCCGGAATTTTTTTAATAAACATACATAACCACATGAGGAGAGTATTCGATAATTTTTTCAAAATTTTTTATGTATGCGCCTATGGGGACCTTCCTTGTAATAAAAAAAGAAGACATGTTAGAAGAGTGGAATTAAAAAAAAAATAAAATTAAAAAACAGAATTTGAAAAACTTTATTTTTGAAAGAGATATCCTCATAATACAAAGCAGCAAAAATTCCATAGGATTACGAGGGAGAAAAAAGGGTATCTAATTATCACGGAACCTTAAGAGGTGGCGCGGTGGTCCTATTAAAAATTTTAATAACAACATAGGGCAATATATGTATAAATGTACGCAATGAAGATTTAACCAATCACTGTAAAATTTTAAAATTTCATTTATAATAGCAATATTCAACAGGATAATTTTTTTCTGTCAAAGGGAAAGTACCCCACTGGGGGGGGGGGGGTGTGTGTGTAAATTTCAATATGAATATTTTTCGAAAGAAATTGTTAATACTTTGTAAACGAATAGTTGAACCATATATCTGTCATAACATAAATCAAATATATCAAATGAATTTTTTTCATATTTAAAAAGAAATAAATCCGAAAAGAAAATTGATTTCTTAAAATATTGTTAATAGGTCAGTAAAATGATCAGCTCTGGAATGATTTATTTTTATTTTTAATTAATTTATTTATTTTTTTTTCCTTAATGTTTGAGAAGTTAACCAACAATTAATGCATAACGCTGGGTGACTGAATTTTAATCTAAGTTACGTGATTTTGTACGGAAATATATTGAAGAAACATTTGTGATGGTGTCAATATATTAATTATTTACTTCATTGCTGATATTTGTTTAATATATATATCTATACAGGATATACCGAGTGTCTCGGAAAACTTATAAGTTTTACAACTTATCTTGCACTTTTAGAAGTCATCCTTATTTTACTTAGGCATCTCTGTAAAATATTATATATATATATATATATATATATATATATATATATATATATATATATATATATATATATATGTGTGTGTGTGTGTGTGTGTGTGTGTGTGTGTGTGTGTGTATTCTTACGCTTTTTCTAAAGTTCGGCTTAATTATTTGCAGATAATGTGATGCAAAATGGTCACTATTTAAAAACAAAATTTTTTAAAACTTTATCACATTTTTAATAAGCATGAAACAAACGTCTAAGCTTCGAACTGTTTCTTACACACAAACACACAAAAAAAAAAAAAAAAAAAAAAAAAAAGAAGAAGAAAAAGAAAAAGAAAACGAAAGAAAATGCTAACAGTATAATAGTCATGACAGTCATACCAGATATGGAAGCTATAGCTCTACTCAAAAATGTAGACATTATTTCCAATCGGAATCATAATTAGAACACAATATTTTTATAGTTGAAAAATTATATTGGTATTCCAATGCTTTTTCAAAATGGCAGTTGATCCTCTCAGTAGAACAATCAATTTCTAATGTTGGAAAATCATATGATGCCAGTCGGAATGTTGCTGAATGTTACTGAATTAGATATTTTAACCCGTTTATTCTTTAACGTTCATTGGTTTCGCGCTGAAATATTCAACATTTTTTGTGCTATAGTTTATCAATATTATTTTCTTGTTTTCTTCGATCTTTAAACTTTTTTCTTTCCTTTTCGGAAAATAGCAGCACTACTCTAAAATGTAAGAAAAAATGAATTAGGGTAGACCATATGCAAAAACAATTTAAATTTCCTAATTTCCTAATTTCCACTGTTTTTTTTTTTTTTTTTTTTTTTTTTTTATTATTATTATTATTATTGTTGTAAGAATATTATTTATTTTGAATAACTTCATATAGACTTAGGCTCTTTCCGAATTTCAAATTATGATTTTCAATATTTTGTAAAAATAAACAGAATTGTTAGAAAAATTGAAAAAAAAAAAAAAAAACTTTGATTTCGCGGAAAAACCCATCTCCAGTAACGGCCAAATTCAGTCACATGAAAGAGTGAAGTTTCATAGGAATTGTAAGGAAATTTATTTATAATTACAAAACAGAAGCTAAGTATTTGTATTTTTCTTTAAAAAAATTTATATTTCTTTATTTTGTGTATGTTTATTTATACTTTTTTAAAAGTATTTAATACGAATATGAATATGTAAATGCATATAATATAAATAAATATTTTCGTGCTCATGTGTGTATTTATCTTCATATATTCTCTCTTAAAAATATAGATAAATAATTATAATTACTAAATCTGTTTTCAATTTGCTAGATTTGATTATATAATTTGATGAATATTATTTTTCTATTCATTAAAATATATACTCCTATGAGTTATACACAATTTTACATAAAAACTATTTAAAATACCAATTTTTACTTCAGGGAATCTTTTGTATTGGATTACTTAAGAAGGAATAACAGGCCGTTACTGTTCATTGGTTTCACTGTGAAACAAAAATGTCTCGAAAATTAAAAGCTATTTTTTTTTTATTTTTAAATATTTATGATCCGTTATGTGTCTAATAGCCCGTTTTGAAATTAGATTAGCAATTTTCAAAGGAAAACATGCAGTGAACTTTACAAGTTTTATGCCTGAATTGATTCTGTCAAATATATTTTGTTGAACATCACAAAACGAAGATAATATGGAGTTTGTTTGTTTATTGATAACATATACATCAGATTTGTATGCTTGACTTGTAGTCCGCTTGTAAATCTTCGTCAGATAATTACAGATAGCACAGGACAGAATTACAATACCAAGAAATGGAAAGACACGCAGGGCCAGCACGAGAATCGAACCCGCTCTCCTACGCTCGAAGGCGATTAGCAGTGTGGTGACCATGAAGCTGACATAACCACTTGGCTACGGAGTGCCCTATGGACTTTTGAGAGAAAAATATGGGAAACAAAAACAATTCTTATGTTTAAAACTAGAACCTGTCTTTATTTCAGGACGACTGGTCGTTCCAATGAAAAACTTCAAAAAAAGATAGCTTAAAGACCAGAGACAATTTTTCTATTATGTGTTAACATAGACTTCTAAAATATAACGTATATTGTTTCTCAACTTGACTTCAGTTGGTATTCCTGTGCTAAGAGAATAAAAAAAATCATAAAAAAGTGAATTAAATCAAGGAATTATCTTTAACAATAAACGCATTAAAGTTTTTCGAATTATTTATAGTACTATCGTCGAACGCATTTAAAAGAAATAGCCGTTGCCAGAATCCATGACACTTTACGTACAATTTTGTTAAATGTCTTTAAATGAGAATGCTAGGATTAGTTTTAATATTCAGCAGTAACCTTTTAAACGAACTTCAAATAAGGTAGCTTTATTAAAATATTCCAAACGAATATTTATTTATTGGTAAATTAATTGACAATTGTTACCATCTATTCATGAAAATGGAAAGCAATCCTAGTTCTATTTGATTTTCTGTCCCGAAGCTAATCATTATAAATTTAAGTTTCTAGTTTGAATTCATAATTTAGTATGAATACAAATCGCCTTGGGAAGATAAGTGAATATATTGCCAGCATAATTCGGGACATAAATCCGAATAGCTTTAATGTTCATAACAACTTGATCTAAAGATTTTATATAAAGGAGAGAATGGGAAAATTTTAGACATATTCAAGCATAATTTATTTAAATAGAACTTGATAATATTTCACAAAATGTTTCATACTCCTCATTTTAGATGTTCAGTTGGAACTTATAAATACATTTGCATTCAAAAATATATTTGCCTTATCTAAATAATAAAGTTCATAAAAGAACACCTTAACTTGTATAAATTTTATGCTTATGGCAAAACTTTTTAATCTATATATATAAACAGCTAAGATATTTCCTTGGACTCTGTTTGTCTGTGTGTTGACGCATTTTGCCACCAAATTTTCATGCTTTAGTTAATTAAAAAAAAAAAAAAAACTAATTGTTTGATCGATAAGCTAATTAATCCGACGGGTCCAGAAAAAATTGCTCCTTTCATTTGGTACCTTATTTGTAACGAAATTTTGATTAGATTTTTTTAAATTAATTAAAATATGAAAATAATAAACTGGTAATATACCTTTAAATTGGACGTTTAAATGTTTCATTGTTGAAAAAAAAAAAAAAAAAAAAAAAAAGAGTTAGATAGACTTCATATGCATATACAGAGTATACACGTTTAATCTCAAAGACCTTTATTTTCGCAACCGTTAGTTCTAGGTGTATACTTCCAATTACAAAAGTGATCTACATAATATGCAGAGTGAAGATATTAAAAGCTTGAAGACAAAAAATACAAAATTTAATATTGTATATAATCCCCCCCCCCCCCTACACACACAAACTTTAAATTCGTATTTAGGAAAATCTTGTTTTTAGAAAAATATTCCAAACAGAAAAAGTTTGGCATTTGTACGACCAATACTCACAGAGAAAATCGAGTTCGATGTTTTAACGCGTAGTATGGGGATCGTACGCAAATGTAGATGGGAACATATCGCCTTATTAGAAAAACAACGAGCTTTTAGACTAGGTATGATCGTGACAAAAGTTTTGTTGTTCAAATCAAAAACAGTACAATATATACCTTATCACTGCTATTAAAAAAGTTTTATCTTGTTTAATACACTCTGAGAAAAAATTAAACCATCTTCATGTAGAACGAATATGTAGTCATTATCCGAGTCTCTAAACTAGAAATATAGATTTCCAAAATACGTATAAGGTAAAGAAATAACCTGGGTACATGAAATCAACGAGAATATCTAGTCTATACATTTCTAGAGGGGAAACAATCTTATGATTATTATGGACATTATGAATCTTTTGTACTGCGAGAAATTCTGGCTTGATTCTCTAGGATTGGATTATAAACTCGAATTATAGTAGCTAAAACTCACCTCTTATGTTCGCATTTATTTGCAGAGACTTTTAAATAAGTTTGACCTTGATAATATAGGGAAACGCTCTAAAATTCTAATAGGGGTTCCTAGAACTCGCATTCAAAGGGGATTAGAATTTATAAGGATGATATGGAACTATTTTTACTAGAGCCACAATTTAGTTTCTAGATGTCAGTCACAGAATTTTTTGTCAGTGCATAAAAACACAGTTTATAAATTCATAAAATTTTAATAAAGCAATTTAAAATAATATTTTAGTATATTGTGCTTTCTCGCACAGAAACAAAAACAAGCACATTAGAAGTAAACAGGCTGTAACGGATAAATATATTCAGTTTCTTTCCTTTCTGATCACATGTGCTCCAAGTGTCTTCATTGGACTACAATACACAGACGAACATGTGACTGAAATTCCTCTTCAACACTTCTTAGCGTTACAGGCATGATGTATCTGACGTTCAGAGTGGTTCGGAGTCTACTTTACACCATAAGTAACGGTCTAATGCGTCTTCGTGGGTCAAATACACTATGATCGTAGTGTAAGCTGACCAAATGACTCCATTTTCTCGTTAAAGTCTTTATTTTGAAGGCATTTTTCTAAGTTTAAACCCTAGAGCACTAGTGGTACGTAAATTTTACGTGCGGTCTTCATTTATTGGTTCTTTTCTACCCTTTCCCTACTATTGGTTTACTTATTTGAACTTGAGTGCTTCGAAATAATTATTCAGTTAATGAAAAATTAGTAATATTGGGAAACAGCAAATAATCAAACATATTTAAAAACAACATTAATGTAATATAAGCAAATAAAATGACTTTTACATGAGCACGTAAAATTTACGTACCTGTAGCGGCAGCGGCATATATGAACACGTTAGTGTTCTAGGGTTAAAAAATTATAGAAAGTAAATTATTAATCAATAATATTTTACTTTTAGTCCTTATTTATTAGGAAAGAAAAAAAAAAACATCCGTAATTTGGTAATTGTAGCAATTTTTAACGCTTCTCTATTATAAAGGTACTCTAATCTGGTCAGCCTACAGTAGTGTGATTCTCCAAACCGAGCTAAATCACTTTTTATCTCTATTTTAATGTATTAATGTATTTTTCCCTCTTAGACTGTTTCAGTTTACAGGCGATGACTATATATATATATATATATATATATATATATTTTACCTATTTCTTTAGTTAGTTTTTTAGTTTTTGTAACAATACACCTTAACGTCAATTTCATTTAAGCTCTTAAAACTGTTGATTTTCAGCGTTTGAAAAATTTTAATTTCTATTTAAAACAAATGGATTTTTATTTAATTTTTTTCGTTTAATAAATAACTCGGTAAAGTAAAGACTTCGACGTCGAAAAATGGATGCCAAAATTGCAGGTAAAGTGGTGTAAGTCATTACTTTTAAATTTAAATAACTGGAAAGCTGTTTTCCTTAGCGACATAGTCATAGAATATTTTGTTTTCCTTTTTAGACTAAGGCCAATATTTTTCTGAATATCAAGCATAGGAAAAGATGGACTGCATAAAAATTTATTTTCGTATTTTACTATGTGTACTGCCCCTTGTACAAAAATTGCCATAATTGAAATCCACTTTTCATCTGAACCAATTTTGCAATTGAAAGTGTGCATCTAGGACTAACGGTTGCGAAAATAAAGGTCATTCAGTTTAAACGAAAACACTCTATATATATATATATATATATACAGGGTGCTTTAAAAGTTCATGCCCAAATGGCACGGGTGGGTGTGTCAGGTCATGAGGAATAAGAATTACATAGGAACTGGAGATCAAAATACGATTATAACCCGCTAGATGACGATAAGCTCTGGCCAGCTTATATGCAAGCGAAAAGACACAAGTGACGATGTGAAGCATGCACCTAGGCTAATGGGTATACTGACCAAACGTCCCCATTTTCTGGGGACAAATGGGGACTTCTTTTTTTTTTTTTTTTTTTTTTTGAAGGCATTTTTCTAAGTTTTAAAAAATTATAGAAAGTAAATTATTAATCAATAATGCTTTATTTTTAGTCCTTATTTATTAGGAATGAAAAGAATACGTCCATAATTGGATAATTGTAGCAATTTTTAACGCTTCTCTATTATAAAGGTACTTTGATCTGGTCAGCCTACTAATGGGGCACATTTTGAACACTGCTTAAGTGTTATAATATTTGTCATTTGTATTTTGTACTTAGATTACGTTTTTTGTAAAGTAAGGTCTTTTTACACCATTTGTTTATCTTTTTTTTGCGTGACGGTCACGATGCAATTGCACTGTAATGATCACATTTTAGATCCCGCAATTCCGATGTAATTCTTACTCCTCATAACCTGATATACCCACACGTACCGTTTGGGCATTACTTTTTGAATTACCCTGTACATAAATAGAATAGTGAAATGACATTATCTTAATCATCAATGTCTATTCGTTATGAAAAACTGATGCGAAGACACATCCCCCCCCCAAATTCTTATATACTTACTGTCATTCACTACGGTATGTTTGTGAATCTCAACCAAATAAAAAATGCTCCTCTATTTTAAGGTAAATACAAGCTTCTCGTTTGTCTCTCCGTGGCTCAGTTGGTACGAGCGCTATGTTAGTAATCCGGTGGTCCCGCGTTCGATACCCTGACGGTCCGGAGTGTTAAATTTTGCAGATAATTAGTAGAAGAAATGTCAATTAATAAAAGAAAATTTATCGTTGACTACACAGCATTCTAAGTATTTTTGAAGTTTTTTTAAGAAGTATTTTTCTTACATCTCTTTTTAGAAGCAAAAAAGAGTTTTCTGTGGACTACAAGCCCCCTCTATTGGGCGGAATATTCACTAAAATGTCAATGAAACAACTAACAATACAAAATAAAAATGATTTGAAAAAATACATAAACATTAACCAAATCAGTAAAATGTTAAGTTATAATATAAAAAAAATAATAAACTAAAATAATAATAAAAAGTTGCCTCAAACGAATAATTACATTGCAGATATTGGCCCTAAATCAGAAAATGAAATCACAAAACTTATAGGCAATCGTGTGGTGCTGCTATTGTGAATTTTAAGAAATAATTTCTCTTTCCTTAACACAGTTCAAATTTCCCCAATTTTGGTTAATAAACAAAAAAATTACTTTTTTTTTTTTTTTTTTTTTTTTTTTGCAAATTAAATTTTATTCTAACTTCGAAAAGATTTATATTTTACGCTATAATAAGAATTTGGGTTTTAAAAGTTTTTTAAATAGATTATTTTAGCATTAGTAGGGGAGCGTGGGGATGAATGGAACGCAGGATGAATGGTACAATAGCAAAATTTTTATGTTTTGCAAGCACTAGAAACTTGACAATTTTTCTGATATATGGCAGTACTGAGGTTCATCAGGTGCAGTTTTAGAATTGTGCTGTCTATTGAAGGGCAGAAAAAAACTAAAGTGTATTTTTCTGCTGCCAGAGTAAGTTTTTACTGATTCAATTAGATGGTAGTTAAAAATTAACTAATTGCTTTAAGTTAATATAACTCATATATGCTGAAAAGGCATAATCTTTTATTGTGTTTATGATATTCAAGAGGAATATTGGCAATTGTTCCTTAGGCCTATTTCATGTTTTATATGATAATGTGGTGGTGGGGATGAATGGGACAATTTGAATGGGGATGAATGGGACATTCTCCACTATGTGCTAATTTAAAATTGTACACAAGAATTATAGTAAAACAAATCGTAAATAGATTTTCAATATTTTTATAACCTGTAGCTCAATAGTTATAACATGGAATTATAAAAGTAGCATCGATTTAGAGAAAAATAGATTGAAATTAATTGTTCTGATTTTTGTTTATAATAATTATGATTAAAAAAATTATAAGTTAGAATATTCAATTCAACTTAAATCAATAATATCAATAATTAAAAAAATAAATAAATAAACTAACAATAATTGGATTAAAATCACAATTTCAATCAAGCTAATTGAATTAATTCTGGTGATTATTAATGCAATACAGAATAGAATGCCTATTTTTTCCGATCAGTCGGAAACAAAAATTTATCTGGATAATTTGTACTCTATTATAATGATTTATATTTTTCTAGTGTCTTATTTGTTTATTTTTAGATTAGATCATATTAGATTAAATTACCAAAACATAGAGCACTAGGAACTGTGCGAACCAAAGGACTTTTGCCTTTTGGTGTTAATTTGAGTCAATACATCAGTTTATGTTAATTTCAGTAACTTCATAGTGTGAAATAAAATCACATAAACCAATTTAACTTTAAAAATTTATTTACTTTTCAATTTGCTTTCTTTTCTTTGATAACTCCTGTCCCATTCATCCCCATAAATGGAGATGAATGGGACAATGCATATGCATGTAAAAAAATTATTATTAATTAAAAATGATAACTTTTTATTAAAGTTAGTATGTTTATATGTAACTGATTACTGAAGTGGACTCATGAGCCACTTTACAAAATTCTGAAGTACATATGGCCAATGTTATCAATAAAAACATGAAAAATGTCCCATTCATCCCCACTCTCCCCTACATATTAAAACTGTCGTTGAATATTTACGTTTCGAAATTTCCATAAAATTTTAAAAGGTTAATGAATATAATATAATCAATTACTAAAAATTTAGTTAAACGTATGTTTGCTTAAAAATGAGTTCTTACTGACGTAATTTCCTTTTCTTTAACCAATTTCATTGTAGTCAAGGTTACAAATATTTATATCTATATTAATCAATAATGTGACATTCTGTTGTTAATTACAGCAAGAAATATAGAACTATTCAAAGAAGATGATATTGAATTTCCTAATGAATTTAAAGAATTATTCTGAATATAAAATATTTCTCAATTTTAGGAATATGTTTGCAGAATATGATTGGCTTACACTTAAGAAAACAAAAATGTAATTTAAATTTAATTTCCTTTTGAACTCGTTTTAATATCTACAGTTTAGAAACAATACATATCCCCCCTCCATCCTTTATTCTCTTTTACAGTTTCAGAATCATTCTTAGTCTGCTTTTAATTCATACAAAGCATAGAACTCATTTTTATATCTTTACCGATTAGCTTATTTTAAGTACGTATGCAGTTCCTGTCAATGAATAATAATAAGGAAGGAATACGAAAAGCAAATTTTTTGCTGAATTGAATGATTAGATTTATCGTAAGCATTTTTTTGCAGAGTTGGTTAATTAGAATTAGCATGTAAGCGTTTCTTTTTAATCGAAAGAATGATTAAATTAGCATGTAAAAATATAAATGCAGCAAATTCCTTTTAGAAGAAGTAAAACTGAATTGTTAAATATGAGTATTTCATTTTAAAAAGAAATAATGCAAAATTGCATGCAATAAATAAATGTATATTCATTTAATATATAAATTATTTTTATTTGAATCAAGTTTTGAGCTTTTTTGTTTTGACACGTAATCAGCAAAATAAATAAAAAAAATATTAATGAAGGAAATTTAACGTTTTTAAACAATGGTAATTTTTAAATAGTAACATTTACAAATCAACGTAATAGGGTTTTTTCTTTTTTCTTTTTTTTCTTTTTTTTTTTTTTGGTTGTTTCAATTTTGTTTATGGTGTCTTATTTTTTCGAAACGTTAGAGGATAACATATCACTCACTGCGTCTGAAACAATTCAAATGACAAATATAAATCTTATATCTGGGTTTTGAGAAAACAACTGCACGTAGCTACCTAATCAATAAAAAATTCGCAGGATTAAAACTTAAATAACATTTTTTATAAGTTGTAAGTTTTTTTCTTTTTTTCAATATCTACTTATATTTTTATTTGTTATTTTGTGCAATTTCTACGTTAAATTTAAAAAAAAAAAATGTAACAGAAATAGAAATATAACAGAAATTTTATTTTTATAAAATATAAGCGTATATATATATATATATATATATATGTGTTTATAAGATAAAGCTAAGAGAGATTAGAGGTCTGCATGGGCCGGAATTTCGAGGCCCGGGCCTGGCCCGGCCCGTACGAAAACTGTACTTACCCGGCCCGGCCCGATTCAAAAATATGTAAAATAACAAAAAAAAAAAAAAAAAAAAAAAAATGCCTTTTTATAAAAAAGATTTTTAGTATGAGTTTTCCAAAGGTTTTATATAACCAAACAATAGTACGTTCTTTAACAAAACTGTTGAAATTTAACAAGACAATTATACATAAACAGAAATTTATTATAGTCAAGGCACAAAGACAAACAGAAAGTCAAATCGAAAATATTAGCATTCATCAAACAATATAGGAAGGTATTTAAAAAGGTTAATACTACTGAAAATGCACTTTAAACCATTTTCTCTTGTATACCATAATGTATCCGAATCTTTCATGTGCTCCGGTAAACAAAACTTTAATGTTAATCCAACCATATTCAATAGAAAAGTTGCTTTTGCCCATGATAAAAATGATGCTGCTTTTGTCCACTGGAGAAAAGGAAAAGCAGCCTTAGTGGAAAAGTTACAGCGGAAAGATTTAGCCTTTATACCACCTAAATTCAACAGATAAGGAACAAACCCTTATACACAGTAGTGTATCTAATTTCTTTTGTTGTGTACATGTACGCAAACTGGTAGTGACATGCATACTATTTTGAATAGGAAACCATCTAATATTACTTTAAATAAAATATATTAATTTCGAGGCATGGTAAAAATATTTGCGAAAAATCAGATTTCGGACAGACAGACTGATAGACAATTAAAATGACGTTACAGACACTTTTTTTTTAACAAAATAGAACTTTATGTGACATACAAGCCTGTAAAATTACGTAAAATAAATGACTGAAGAAATATTTTATCATTTTCCTTTTTCGTTGATTAACGAGGAAACCAGAAAAAGATTCGGGACGACACGGCCCTGAGAAAATTTCATTCAGGCTCGGCCCGGCCCGAATATACTAAAAAAAACTGAGCCCGAGCCTGAAAAATTTTTTTAAGCCCGGGCCCGGCCCGGCCCGAGAGTAAATTCAAAAATTCGGCCCGAACCCGGCCCGAGGGCCGTGCCGGGCTCGGGCTCGGGCCGGAAGCCCGGCCCGTGCAGACCTCTAAGAGAGATTGCGCACATAGTGGATCGGCGGTAAAGAGCAAAGTGGGCGAACTGCGACTCCAGCTAGTTGTATAACATCAATAATAGCGTGCGGACTAACAACTTCAAAAATAAATGCTTGAATTTTCGTAACCTTTCCTAGGAATTTCTTTAGAAAGGTAGCAGAACAAAATATTTTTCAATTAAACAATTTATCATAAGTTGCTAACCTAGACTAATGATACGAGCACCACGGTTCTCTTTGAAAGAGAATAATTATTGAATATGAAATGGGAGAGTTTGTACTTTTCCTTCTTAAGAGAAATTGCGCATTTTTTCCATTAAATTCTAAACTCGATAAGATTACACAGCTAATTGGTAATGACAAGACACCGAGGGTAAGTTTGTTGAATGTCTGAAAGTGTACAAAGAGACAACTTTGACTAGTGACTGTAGTCTTTTAACCCATTTGAGAGGGCACATCTTTTTGAAGATCGTTCCCCAAATACGAAATTGGTGGCAATGATTGACAAAAGCAACAACACCTCAGGTTGTAGTTACCTCTTGAGTGCAAATGTTGGCATATAGGAAATTTATCATAAATTATTTAAATGTTATTATATATCTATTTAGTTTTCAATATTTTTAATTATGATACTCAAGTTTTGTGCAGATCTCTGTTGCTTAAACATAAGCTATATTTCCTAAATTACTGGTGATACAAAGAAACATAACAGACATTTTTATAGGAAATTTCAAATAGATTAATTTTGTAACCGAGATTTTTTTCTCTAACTCTATAGTTTTCAAGATATTTAATAAAAGTGAAAAGTCCCCCTTTTTAAATGCCCCCTGACCCCCGCTCAACCCCCGAGGGCGGGGACTTTTAGTATGTTGTTCAGGGCACTCTGCATTGGTACTTAAAACGCCATTCTCCCCTACTTGCCTCAAATTTATTAAAAAAAAAAAAAAAAAAAAAAAAAAAAAAAAAAAATCTTGCTGTATTACCCTTAATTAACCCCTTCGAACATAATATCTACTTAAGTTGAGAATATTTGACCAGAATCCTTTTAATTACAGTCTTTAGTTAATTTTACTACTACAAAAAAGCGTTTGTTAAAAAAGTGTGATATTTCATCTCCCCATATTTTGTAAATTATTGATTATACAAAAAAACGTAATAGACAATTTTGTAGGAAATTTCACGCAGTAATTTTGTAATTGCGATTTTTTTCTCCACATCCTACTGTTTTCAAGATATTTAATAAAAATTGTAATGTGCCCCTCCCCCTTTAAATACCCCCTGTCCCTGATCACCCCCCACAAGCGGGGACTTTTAGTTTGTTGTTCAGGACACGCTCGGCTATAACTGTGCCAAATTTTTAAATTACATGATTTTTCTATTTTTCCTCTTTTGACTGGACTACTTACAAAATACCAATCTGTGATCACTACCAGAGTTAAATCTATTTATCACGACACAATCCGTAAAAGATTAACTGAGCATTCATTACTGAGATGCTTAAAAGCATATTTTCTGAAGAAAATTGTTTGTTTATACTTAATAAACAATGTACAGGACTTTATAAAAGCGTTTCGAAAATGTTACAGTCGGTAACAAAATTGTCCGAACACTAGCAAAAATTCCTATGTAAAAAAAGTACACTTCATACGGTTTTGTTAAATAAATCCTTATCGAATCATGTTCTTACACTGACTAAGAACAGGATTCGACAAGGGTTTATTTAACAAAATCGTATGCAGTGTACTTTTTTTACATAGGACTTTTTGCTAGTGTTCGGACATTTTTCTTACCGACTGTACGTGATTATCCAAATTATGTCAAATTTCGAACAATTTCTCATGAGCTTCATAGAATAAGTTGTATATTTTTAATAGTGTATATAATTTTTATGGCTAGTTTACAGGGACACACAAAAGAATTTCATGACATTAGAGCCTATGGGCAGATTTTTATTTAGGCGAATTTTTACGCGTTTATGCTGCATTCAACATTACAGTATAAACATACATTATTAAGATGTTTAAAAGCATGTTTTGTCTAGAAAAATGATATGTATACACTGTAAAAAAATATGTCCTATTTACTGCCAGAAATTCTCTGTAATTTGAGAAAATAATACGTTCTGACAATGTAATTTTTTTCGTAAATTACGCGTATTTTCTCATATTACAGCGAATTTCTGGCAGCAAATAGGACATTTTTTACAGTGTAGACTAAATATTTAATTTCCTCCATTGAGACTACTTCATGTCCATTTCTTTTTTGGATTCCTTTTGAAAAATGAATTCATGACATAAAGGTTTACCCATTGATCAAATTCAATCAGTCTGTGTCCTCTTTCATGTCTAGTTCCCTTTCCTGATGCACCAACTACACGTTCATTTGAATGTTTGCTGCCAATTCGAGCACTGAAATCTCCCATAATGATTTTAAGATTGTGCCTTCTGGTCTTGTTGAGGGCCTTCGTAACATCCTAATAGAATTTCTCAATAACTTGGTCTTCACATGTGCTGATTGGAGCATAGACTTTTATTATCACAGCATTGTGAGTGTTCCAACTCTATCAGAAAAGCTTGTAGCTTTTATTACTCAGTTTTTAAGTTCGTGTTAACCAAAAATCCTACTGCACTGCATTTTCCATTAACAGCTGCTTGATAATAAAGCATATTTCTCTTCTTCAAATCTAAAAAAGCTTCATATTTTCTTCTAATTTCACTGAGACCGACAATATCCAATGTAATATATCGTAACTCTTCTTCAAGCTCAAGGAGTCCATCTTCGGAGCTCAACGAACTGCAATTTAAAGTACATATAGTCATTCCTTAGCAGCTGACCCGATGATTCTCCGCACCCTCTGCCTTCTTGCTTTCCTGCTTGCTGCCTAGAGTAGGGACATTTCGGCCACCGGGGACTGAGGGCCATTGGACATGTGAAACAGGCATTTTGAAATATGAAGGAGGAATTGGACAAGTCCCACCACGCTGGAAGTACACACACACACACATATATATATATATATATATATATATATATATATATATATATATTACAAAGGAAAATAATTTCAAAGGTTAAGCAACCAAAAATTAATAAAATAAATAATAAAAAGCAACAAATTCACACACTCCATGTGCAAAAAAATGCAGCGAATAGAAGATATGTAAACATAATTATACGTAAAAATTGAAAATGAATGCAAGTAAAAGGCTGAAATGTGAAAGCAGACTGAAAATATTAACTAACACAAAAACCACTGAGACAGTCGTCAAAGAAACCCCTCAATTAAGGGTGGAAATAGATGTTTCAAGAGTTACTAGCAAAAATAATAAGTAGCTTAGCTCCCTAAATCTCACCAAGAGTAAAGAAACGAAACACTGCATTTCTGAATGCAAAAAAAAAAAAAAGAATCTGAAGGAAAAAAAAAATATTTTAAAAATAAACCATAATTGCCGAAACATCAGTGGAGACCTCTGAGTGAAGACTCAAAAAGTATTTGAATCGTTTATTTCAGAAACCCGTCAACTGACATTTCTTTGCGAAAATGGGATATGAATAGATTCGAAATGGCCTACTATAAACACACCATTTTGTGCAAAAACACGTAAACTGTCAAGCCTCCCAATGGGTCATATTTTATGTTGAAATTTCTGTTTAGTGCAGAAACCCGTCAAGCGAAATCACGTTGTGGGATTCTGCTGTAAATTTCATGTGGCAACCCTCCCTTGAGGCAATCCTGCTGATTACTGTTTCAACGGTTACATCAACTGTTTTTAATGATTTGTTTTCCACAAACCAAATAGTTGTTGTGCAAGAGTGAGTTGTACTTCCGTTTTTGAGGTTAATATTATTGCTCAGTGGTTTCACTTAGTGTGTTGTGATTATTTCGTTTTCAGAAATGCACAGTGGAAGTTCTGATGATGAACCTCAAGCAAAAAGAAAACTAGGTGCTGTAAATGAAAATAAGTATAAACGTAATGTCATAAGGAAAGCAAGAGTGAAAATTGAAGAGTACACAAACTTCAAAGGTAACCTTGTTCGTGGTAAATCTATTCCTGATGAGCTTGTGTGCAACTGCCCTCGAAAATGCAGTTTGTTTATTAATAACGGAACAAAAAGTGCTATCTGGAATAAATTCTAAAAACCAACAAGATTTACATTTGCAGACATTGATAGAAGCTAAGGAAGTTAAGCGTAGAAAGAAGGAAAACTCAGATAATGATCATCGTAGTGCTGCTTCATTTTCAACTGAAAGCCCACAGACAAATGTAAATATTTTGTAAACAATGTTAAATCAATGGCGAGTTTACACCAGTTTGCAAAAATGTCTTTTTACAAATACATGGAGTTTCTCGAGGTCGAGTTGCAAGGTTATGTAATATATTACTGCAGAATAGAATACCTGTTAATATGAGAGGCAAAAATCGTAGTGGAAATGCGATTGATGGCAGTATATGAGTCCTTATCCGTGAACCCATTTCTAAATTTGAGGTAAGAGAAACATATTATGGTTCAACGGAAAACCAATACTTGGATGCACGGCTAAATATCACAAAAATGTGGGAAATGTTCAAAACCGACCAACCTGAGTTGATAGATAAAGTTAAATATAGTTTTTATTGTACTTACTTTAAGGAAAACCCCAATCTATCATTCGGGCGGCGCAAGTTGGTGTTTCCAACCAGAGAATTTCACATCAAACTAAGAGACCCTTGTGTAAGCGACAATGTCAAGCGCAGCGTTGCAGCTAAACAAATTGTTCACAAGCGCAGAGTCAAAAAGTTTTATATCAAACAAAAGTTTTATATTAACAACAATGATGAAGACACAGTGGTGCTTTGCTTTGACTTCATGCAAAATTTACTACTTCCTAACACACCTGTACAGGAGGTGTTTTACATGCGTCAGCTTTGGCTTAATCTTTTTGATATTCATGATATGAAAACTAACAAGGCAAAAATGTATATACCTACTTCTCATACTTATAAGGACACTTTATGTTTTGAAATAACTAATGTAAAAATAATTGTGAACAAGATTATTCTAAGTGCACTTAATATATCTATTATTCTAAAAACCAAAACTGTTATAATGTTTTTAATATGAAACAAAATTAATAAAAAACAGTGCAAAATATTTTTTTCTCCACGTTTTTAGATGTTCATAATTATAGGGACAATCAAGATTTTTTTTCGACTTATTTAGCTTACTAGCGGATAAATTACAGTTGACATGCGAATTTGTTAACTACTATGATAGATTAATTCATGTATAAGTCTTCAATTTTTCTTTGACGGACATTACTGATAATTCCTCGAAAAACTAGTATGTTGTGGCCACCACAAGACTTTCTTCTATATTTACCTATACATATTCAATCAGTAACAATATTAAAAAAAAAAGTACGATTTTTTTACTTTCTTCTATATGTAATATAGAGAAAGTATTGGATTCGCGAAAATTTTCGACCTCCGTTTTTTGACGGATCTACACGTTTTGGGATGTCCTGAACACGAATTGATACTTTTTAAAAAATGTCTGTCTGTCTGTCTGTCTGTGTGTCTGTATCATTTTTTTGTGGACGCTGTATCTCACGAACATATGAATGAAATTTAACCAAACTTGGTATTTAGTTGCACCCTGACATGAACTGGTGCCCATTAGATTTGGGGATCAATAGCTCAACAGGTGGCGCTGTAATCGCATTTTATGCAAATTTTTAACATGGCAGCATAGGACAAAATTCCGTATAAATGGGCATAATGAGAGTTATTTTAAACTTGTGATTGTAAAATTAATTTGAATTATTGATGATAGTAGTAGTTAACTAGGAAAAAAAAATTGTGCATGGGGGGGGCATCGGTTCCTCCCCTGGGGGGGAAGTACCCCCCCGGGGGGGTTAAATTTTGAAGATGGGTATCATTCGAAAGATCTCGTCAATACCTTTAAAACGAATGGTTGAACCATAAATCTGTGATAATTTAAAACAAAGTTATCGATTTTTTTTACTTTTACGAAAAAAAAAAAAACTTAGAAAAAAATTCGATTTTTTTTTTTTTTTTTTTTTTTATTGTTAGTGATTGAATATGTATTAATTTTCACAAAAAAAAAAAAAAAAAAAAAAAAAAAAAAATTTTTTTTTTTTTTTTTTTTTTTTTTTAATATTGTTACTGATTGAATATGTATAGGAAAATATAGAAGAAAGTCTTGTGGTGGCCACAACATACTAGTTTTCTAAGTTTTTTTTTTTTTTTGTTAAAAGTGAAAAAAATCGATAACTTTGTTTTAAATTATCACAGATTTATAGTTCAACCATTCGTTTTAAAGGTATTGACGAGACCTTTCGAAAGATACCCATCTTGAAAATTTATCCCCCCCGGGGGGGTACTTCCCCCCCAGGGGGGGAAGCGATGCCCCCCCATGCAGAAATTTTTTTCCTAGTTACATACTACTATTATCAATAATTCATATTAATTTTACAATCACAAGTTTAAAACAACTCTAATTATGCACATTTATACGAATTTTTTTCCTATGCTGCCATGTTAAAAATTTAGATAAAATGCTATCACAGCGCCACCTGTTGAGCTATTGATCCCCAAACATAATCAGCACCAGTTTATGTCGGGGACCAACTAAATACCAAGTTTGGTTAAATTTCGTTAAAAAAAAAAAAAAAAAAAAAAAAAATTGCGATATTTTTCTAAGTTTTTTTTTGTTAAAAGTAAAAAAAATCGATAACTTTGGTTTAAATTATCACAGATTTATCGTTCAACCATTCGTTTTAAAGGTATTGACGAGATCTTTCGAAAGATACCCATCTTGAAATTTTGCCCCCCCGGTGGGGGGGCAACCGATGCCCCCACATGCACAAAAATTTTTTCCTAGTTAACTACTACTATTATCAACGAGACCTTTCGAAAGATACCCATCTTGAAAATTTACTTCCCCGGGGGGGGATTTTCCCCCCCAGGGGGGGAACCGATGCCCCCCCATGCACAATTTTTTTTCCTAGCTAACTACTACTATTATCAATAATTCCTAGTAATTTTACAATCACAAGTGTAAAATATGCCCATGTGTAAAATATGCTCTCTTTATGCCCATTTATACGGAATTTTGTCCTATGCTGCCATGTTAAAAATTTGCATAAAATGCGATCACAACGCCACCTATTGAGCGAGTGATCCCAAAATCTAATCAGCACCAGTTTATGTCAGGGTGCAACTAAATACCAAGTTTGGTTAAATTTCATTCATTGGTTCGTGAGATACAGCGTCCACAAAAAAATGATACAGACAGACAGACAGAGAGACAGACAGACATTTTCTAAAAACTATTAATTCGTGTTCTCCATATCCCAAAACATGTAAATCCATCAAAAAGTGGACTTCGAAAATTTTCGCGAATCCAATACTTTCTCTATATTACATATAGAAGAAAGTAAAAAAAGAACGTTCATGTAGGGAAGTATGATAAATGTGTTTTTTAAGTGGAAGGATAATTTCAATCCGCCGTATTTCTAATGAAATTCGAAGATCTAAAATTGCTGAAGGAAATGTGATCAAACGTTGAACTGCTGGTTCGATAGGAGAGAGATCTTATGAAAAATCAGAGTTTTTTTTTTTACAGAGATCGAAGACTCATATATCCTCTTACTGTTCCACTCAAAATGACTTCTGCTGAATTTGCTCGTAATTTTTAACGGAAGGTTGGGGTTCACATTTATGCATGTTTAAAATAATTAATAATATGTTAAAATAAATAAAAAACCTGTAATAATCAATAAGCATGTAATGGAAGAAAGACCGTCCGTGTTAAAGTTGAATAAAGACAATATGAAATGATAAAATGTTGCATTTTCGGATGAAAAACATTTTATTCTTCATTAACCAAATGGTTTTAACAATTACTGGCACGATCTGAAGATAGCGAAAGACAGAGCAGATTTTTTAAAGGCAGATATGAATCGGGAATTTTAAAGGTGGGTCAATGGTGCTCTGGGGAGCTGTTTCTGCTGAAAGCAGAATGCATTTAGTAATTTTTTTCTATTATTATGAACATCAAGAGAATAGCCGCAAATTTTAAACGTGGAATTCTCAGACTTTTGTTAGATTTTGGGGGGTAATAATTTTTTTTTTCAACAAGACATACATTTTTGCTCTACTTCTAGAGCAATAGGAAATAGTTTGAAGAAAGAAACGTCTGTATTATTGCCTTTCCCGTGGCCTAAAAGGTGAATAAACCTTAACTTATCATATTAGAAAAGTGCATGCAAATGGAAAGCAATTTTAAATAGTTTAAATGTATTCAGAATATCATCTATGCTGTATGAAATGGTATTGAAACTGAATATTAAATATATATATACCATAGAGAATGTCTGACTGTTTCACCCTAAAAAGAGGCCCCACAAAATATTAATTTAAAGAATAACTGAAAAAAAATTACTAAGATTCGAGCTGTCTTTATAATAGTGAACACATGAAAAATCACTTTTTATACCGTATTTAAAGTTTTTAAAGATAGAAAACGATAAAAAATTTTAAATATCGTCTATTAATGAAATTCAAATTAATAAAAAATATATTTGTTTAAATAATAGTGTTCAGTTTTTAGTTAATATAGAAAAATGGGTGTCCTTATAATCATGAGAACCAGTGTATATCACGAAGGTGAGGCCAATAAATCCCCACAGGAGGTTTGCTCGTTGCACTATTAAAAAACTGAAGTTTCTAGTGGAACTAAGCATCTTGTTTTCTCCAGGGCAAAACAAAAACCACTGTGTTGTGCGATTCCTAATGAACCTTTGTGACAAGGGAATTTTCGAGACCGTTCATCACTACTTCCCAGTCAGGAGCACTTATTTTTACCATGTGATCGTGATTTTGGGTGTTTTAAACGTCGTCTTCGAAGAGTAGATAGAGTTTACACACCAAATCAGTATGCTGAAATGATTCTTAAATCAAGTGAAACAGGGCATTTTACTGTTCATAAGGTAACAAGAGGTAACATGAGGTAACATGATCTATAGTTTTAATATTTGGTGGCCTCAGTTTTACAAGAGGACTGTAAACTCAGATGAAACTTCTGGAAGGGGAATTCAAAGGAAAGACAAGATTAATTTTAAAGTGTCCACATTAATAAATTAAGTGAATTACAGCATTAAGTGAATTACAGCAAATCTGACTATGGAAAAGTGGTTGCTAAGCATATTATCGACGGTTTAACCTTCTCAACTTTCACGCTGAAAAAATATAGTACTATTCCGGAGATCCCTATACTGATGGCATGTCTATCTGGAAAGGTTCTCACCAATATGAAGAAAATCAATGACCTGAAGAAGTTGGCGAAGTACACTACAGGATACGAAGATTTTTACAACAGCATCCTCCAGTGGCCTACAACAGAAGCTGATCGTAACGTAGACAGGGTGTATGAGGATGAGTAGATAGATTTGTTTTAGACCAAACTGATTGGAATTTTTTTTTCTTTGATATTTAATAAATTCAGGTATAAAGTATCAGTACAAAAACCCTTAACGGGTTAAAAGTTTGTGACGCAGCTACTTTATAAGAATTTGAAATATGGGTCTTAAAAATAATGATAACAAATTTTAAGTGACGCTTACCTATTAGTTAAAATATACATCTATTTTCTTATTTGATCATTTGCTTTTTTCTTTTATTTATATTTACAATGCGAACATAATATTTTTAACTTCAAGATAAGACAAATATATAAAATATACTCACTTATGCTTTTTCATTTGCATTTCAAAATAATAGTTTTAAAAGGAATGATATAAAAATTCCAGTGACGCATCAGTGTCATTGCAAAGATTTGTTTTTAGATTCTATTAAAATTAGCTTTGTATTGTCTAATAAAGTATATTTATACATTGAAACAGTGCTTTTAATTTTCGAATAAACTGTCAAATAATCGCACTTTCACTGAGTTTGCATTATAAATTGAAATTATTTATTTCAATAAATTGATTTGTCTTTTGCGTCACGCTATCCAAAACTGCGAGTAAAATTTGTGCAAATGTTTTCTTTGCATCACACTATCTCTTTGCACAAATTTTCACTTAGTTGGATACTATGATACAAAGTAGCATTTACATAAATTTTACTCACAGTTTTGGAAAACGTGACGCAAAAGACAAATCAAATAAATTGATTTGTCTTTTGCGTCACGCTATCCAAAACTGCGAGTAAAATTTGTGCAAATGTTTTCTTTGCATCACACTATCTCTTTGCACAAATTTGCACTTAGTTGGATACAATGACACAAAGTAGCATTTACATAAATTTTACTCACAGTTTTGGATAGCGTGACGCAAAAGTCAAATCAATTTATTGAAATAAATAATTTCAATTTATAATGCAAACTCAGTGAAAGTGTGATTATTTGATAGTTTATTCGAAAATTAAAAGCACTGTTTCAATGTGTAAATATACTTTATTAGACAATACAAAGCTAATTTTAATAGAATCTAAAAACAAATCTTTAAAATTACACTGATGCGTCACTGGAATTTTTATATCATTCCTTTTAAAACTATCATTTTGAAATTGGAATGCAAATGAAAAAGCATCAGTGAGTATATTTTATATATTTGTCTTATCTTGAAGTTAAAAATATTATGTTCACATTGTAAATATAAATAAAAGAAAAAAGCAAATGATCAAATAAGAAAATAAGAAAATATATGTATATTGTAACTAATAGGAAAGCGTCACTTAAAATTTGATATAATTATTTTTAAGACCCATATTTCAAATTCTTATAAAGTAGCTGCGTCACAAACTTTTAACCCGTTAAGGGTTTTTATACTGATATCATTACTTTTTAGAGGTTATTGATCAGTTGAGTTCAAAAATGCGAATTTTCACACAAATTGCTTTTTTTAACCCCAAAATGAAATACTAAAAATTTAGAAAATCAATTTTTGGAAAATGAGTACTAATTTAACTATTTTGAATTTTCTGAATATGAAAATGGTTTTTAAAAAATGAGTTTGATAACGATAACTAACGATAATCTGTTTCAAAATTTATTTTCAATTTGATTTTGAATACTGAAAGAGTGCTTGACAGAAATGCAGTAACTGGAATAAACTAAATTTAATAAATAATATCAGGGTTGGCAGGCTTTTGACGGTTTAAACCACAGTTTAAACTGCCATGTCAAAAACCTTAAATTTTACACTTCTTGGTATATTTTAACAATGAAGTAGTCATATCTAGAGTAATAAAAAAAAAAAGTGCTTAGTTTATATGTCTCCCATTGTTAAAAATAATTCTTAGAAGAGTATTATCTGTTTTTTATGAGTGCTAATGATTTCCATTTAAGTATAAAAAACAGATATTTATTAGCTTTACAAAAAACGAAAATTCAAATATAGGAATTTGTATATTCTAAGGTGAACCACTTATTGCATTTTAAGTTGATAATTAAAAGATACCGTAAGTATTTTACCTCAGTGAATGAAATTACTGTGCTCTTAAATAATGCATTATGTTCTTTCATTTTGGGTTATAAACAATAGCATACTTTAATGTTGTACGATTAAAAATTAGAGGTATTGCATGACTAGTTGAACTAAATTTTAATATGAATACATAATGCATTTCTATTTTTAATTAAGGAGATGATGGATAGTATATATCTCTTTTGTAATTTACTGCCATAAAGGTGGGAAAATTTGCATTTACATGCATTGAAATTTAATAATACATTAAAATTTCAAGTGGAGACACCCCAGTTTTTTTTTTTTTTTTTTTTTTTTTTTTTAAGATAGTTTGATTGCTAAAAATTTTCATTGAAATTTCATCATTTAACATAATTTTAAGAATTAACCTATCATCTAATTCACAAAGTAATAACCTAATATATTTAATATATTTTTAAACCATAATAATGCTAAAGTGAAGAGAAAAAAAATGATTAGCAGGGAAAATTTAAAAATTTTCAAAAAATAAAAAAATTTGATTTTTTAAAATTATTATTTAGTTAGTTTTAAATTTTTTTAAATACATTTAATTGTATTACTATAATTTACCACCTATATACACAAATTTTTATAGCTCTAAGACAATTTACAAAAAAGATTTATAATGTTCACTCTCACCATAAGATGATACATTGATATGTTTCCTAACATAAAAACTTTTCTGGGAAAAAAAAAAAAAAAAAAAAAAAAATTATATATATATATATATATATATATATATATATATATAATGAAAGTTAGTTCATATAGTACACTGCAACTTAAAAATATGCATAAAATCATTTAACATTATAGTTTCCATTTCTCACATATGGTTTTTGACGGCTTAAACCAGTTTTTGACGTCAAAAACCAACCCTGTAATAATATTACTGGAATTTTTAGCCTTTCCACTTCGTAGTTGTTTCTTGTTAAAATAAACAATTCATAATTCCTCTTAACAAACATTTACACTTAGAAGGTTTTTGAAATAATTACATAATATCCCCCCCCCTTTTTTTTTTAATTCTTTTTTTACTTTTATCAAGAAATTCTGAAGAAGTTAAAAAAAGATTAACTACAGGCTTCAAAGCAATTAATACAATACTAGCTAAAAAATTGATGGAATACTCAATGAGCAACGATATTCAATGAGCAATATAAAAATCTTCACCTAGCATCTCACACATGGTATTTATTTGACTTATTTTAAAAATCAATTGACCAGCAGATAATTAAAAATTTTCTTCTATCATTTGTTTTGCTTTAAGTTTTTAATTTTTCATTAATTTATTTTTTAAGTATAAGTATATTCATTTTTTAATTTTCGTGTACATAAAAATCCCTTTGAAAAGTGTATTTTTATACCTGCTGTTTTTTTTTTTTTTTTTTTTTTTTTTTTTTTTTTTCCCCGAGCGTATGAATGTATTTATACTTAAAAGAAAACTAAAACTAAAAATTAATAATAAATTAATCAAAAAATAAAAATTTACTTAAAACAGAACAAATAGTAGAAGAAAGTTTTTAATTTTCTGCTGGCTAACTGATTTTTAAAATAAGTCAAATACCATGTAACTGACAAAGAAATTTTTTAAGATAATAAAAAACTAGCATTTTGAAAATCATAAAAAAAATGTTTATTATGACAAAATAGATTTTCTAAAATCTAGTCAAAAGTTAGGCGTAAAAAAATGATGCCTGGGTGTGATTTTGTACTATTTTAGGACGCTTACAGTTTCTATTTTCATATAACCAGTGTCCAATTTTATATAATACAAATCAATGTTTATATAAACAAAGATGAATAAATAATGTTAAAAAACTATCACTTATTCGGATACAACCTACCGCTGAGCATAAAGGGTGTTTATTTGGTATTTTAAGAACAAACAAAATTAATGTGAAAAACAGAATGAGGGGTTAGCAATTAAATAGAGCAAAGGCACTTTTACGATATATATATATATACAGTGAAACCCAGATCTATCGTTCCTGCATCCATCGTTTACCACATTGACCGTTTTATTAATTCCTCTTCTTAGGAATGAAAGTTTATGAGTGATAACATGGAATTTTGAGAAATCATAAGGCACCATCCTTATGATTTCTCATGCACGTGCAGCGCACGGGTCTACACTGCCGTGCCGATCACAAATATTTTTTTAAAAATTTCTTTTCTTAAGGGCCTGCTTCACTCACCGCCGTCGGAAGTCGAAACTAATGTTATTCTATGTGAATTTTTTCTTTACAAATAACCTATTAACCAATACATATTTTTAAATTCTGTTTTCATATCCTGAAAATTCCCAGCTGTTAAACTGACGGACCTTTTTCAAAAAATATATTTTTTTAATTTTTTATATATTATTTTGAAGCTGCAAAATACGAATTTTCAATAAGTGAATTTTTTTTCATTTTGCAATTTCAAAATAAAATATTAAAAATTTAAAAAATGCATTTTTAAAAAAGGTCCTTCAGTTTAACAGTTGGGAATTTTCTGAATGTGAAGACAATTTAAAAATATGTACTAGTTAATAAGTTATTTGTAAAGAAAATTTCCCCATAGAATAACATTGGCTCGGGCTTCCGGCGACGGTAAGTGAATAGGGCCGTTAATAGTAATGTTAATGTGGGATAATATGCAATTTTGAGAATACATTCATTATAGTGATTCATTTAAAAATACTGACCCGCTAGCGGGCGAAGGCAGAGGGTACCCGGTGTAAGTTTCTACCCGATCAAAAATTATTTTTTTTTAATTCCTTTTCTTAAGAATAAAAGTTTATGAGTAATAACATGGAATTTTGAGCAATCATAAGCGTGGAGAAAGAATATACGTGTGCAGCGCTCATATATATGCATTCGTTCGAGCGCATTGCGCACGGGTCTACGCTGCCGAAGGCAGTGGGGACCCGGTGCGACATTTTTACCGACCAGAATTTTTTTCTCACGATAAAAATTAATGTAATTTTGAAAATTCATTAATTATAAGTGATTTGTTTAAAAATAGTGACAAGCGAAGCGGGCATAGTCTGCTAGTGTATAATAAAATATTTTTAAAAAGCAACATACATAAAGATGAACGTTTTCTCTGCCAACGGCAAACAAATCCTATGTTATTGGAGAAAATTGTTATGAGAATTGTTCATTATCTAATGATTTTTCTTTCATTTTTTTCCCAATTCTGTATTTACATTCAAAAAATTCACAAACTTCAAATTCGTTTTTGTTTTTCAAAATCAGTTTGATTTAATTTTTAATGTTTCATTTTGTATTTATAAAGTGCAAAAAAGCACTTAGTTCATTCTTTCCCCCTGCTTTATAGCTTTATGCAGTATTAAAAATTAAAGAAATTTTGAGAAAAACAAAAACAAATTTAATTATTCTGCATCTTTTAGCTCAAAAAGGAAGAGCCTTCGTTTTATTGAAGGATCGAAATTGTGGTGGCAAGTCTTCGGATCACCCTAAGGGGCGAGTCCCAGACTGTCACCAATTGCTAATAGCATAGCACTAGTACAACATATATCCCTCTGGATTTTTTAATTATGTAAATAGAAAAAAAAATGATTGAGTCATTCTCATAACAATTTTCCCAATATAATTAAAAGGGGATTCACCTGCTGTTAATGCTATGTGGAGAGTCTCCAAGAGCTATAGAATGCACACAAACACTTTATTTATATTGATTACTCAACTATTATACGTATTCATAACAGCAGAGAAACTCCTCTATAGGCATATTTTATGCATTAAAATATAAATATATCTTAAAATTCAACCACACTTTGTATTTTTAGGTTAAATTTAGTGTATTTTATTGTTTGTGTCTGAAAAAGTTCATATTCTTTTTTAAACTCAAAGCTCTGAATACTTTTTTTTTTTTTTTTAATCAATAAATATCTTCTTTTACAATGGATAAAAAGTTTGCAGAATTAAAATTATTCTGATGAGTAAAACTGTAAACATCTGAATCATTAATAAAATTTCTCATGGCTTTAAAAATCCCACAACAGCGTTCACAAAACAATAGGAAAAAATCTGGAGTGACTCCACTCGACTTTCCGAACATTGAGTAATTAACAGTTTTGTAGATAAAGTAAAGAAAGAGGAGTTGTTAAACAAACAAAAGAGAGTAAACCATAATAGAGTGTTTGAGTATTTTTCTCCATCTATTACACGATGTTTTATTTAACGCTACTGAACTTTGAGCCCATAGATCATAATGATAAAGAATTTTTCGTTGTGTCCCTGTAAAAACCTATAAATGCTAAATTCACCAAAATGCTTATAGTTAGTGCAACAGTGATTTATAATACTCATATAAATTTTCAGCTCAATTCAATAAGGCGTTTAGATGCTATCGTACTTTTAAAAATTTAGTCCCATAGGCCATAATGATAAAGAATTTTTCTTTGTGTCCCTGTAAAAAAACTGTAAGTGCTAGATTCACCAAAGTCTACACAGTTAGTTCAACTGTGATCTATAACATGTGTACAAATTTTTTGCTCAGATTAATAAGGCGTTTAGGCGCTATCACACTTTTAAATATTTGGCCCCATAGGCATAATGATAAAGAATTTTTCTTTGTGTCCCTGTAAAAAAACTATAAGTGCTAGATTCTCCAAAATCTATACAGATTGAGTATTTGTGACCTATAATATGTGTATAAATTTTTTGCTCAATTGAATAAGGCGTTTAGATGCTATCGCACTTTTAAGATTTTGCTCCCATAGGCCATAATGATAAAGAATTTTTCTTTGTGTCCCTGTAAAAAACTATAAGTGCTAGATTCACCAAAATCTATAGGGTTTGTACTATGGTGACTTACAATATGCGTACCAACTTTCAGGTTAATTGAACAAAGCGTTTAGACGCTAGCGTGTTCACTCACAGACATACACGCATACACACATACACACACACATACATACATCATCGTAAAAATAGTGAAAACGGACTCAGGGGACCTCAAAACGTATAGAAACATCAAAATCTCGAATTCGGATTTTTGACATGATTACAATACTTTCCTCACTATAGTGTTCGGAAAGTAAAAATATTGAGTGGGATTCTCTAATTAAAAAAAATAAACATTAAGCAGAACTTTCAAATTAAAGTGAGAATTATGTAATTTACATTTTGCAAATTTCTTTTGAGAGAATTACAAATGCAAACTAAAAAAAAAAAAAAGAAAGTGAATGTTAAAATTGTAAATTTATTTATTTATTTTCTTTTCCCTTTTTGTGGCTAAGGACAGATACTTCTTCAATATTCATAATATAAATTTTCATCAAAAAATGCAGAAAGAATTGCTCAAGTTATTATTTAATCTGCTTCAAAATTTATTTTCAATTTGATTTTGAGTACTGAAAGAGTGCTTGACAGGAGTGCAGTAACTGGAATAAACTAATTTTAATATATAATTATTGCAATTTTTAGGCTTCACTTGTTTCTTGATAAAATAAACAATTCATAAATCCTCTTAACAAACATTTACAATTAAGAAGTATTTTGAAATAATTACATATTTTTTTTTTTTTACTTTTATCAAGAAATTCAAAAGAAGTTTTTTAAAAAAAGATCACTACAGGCTTCAAAGCAATTAACAAAATACCCAACTGAACTAAAAAATTGATAAAATATTCAATGACCAATGTGAAAAAAATTGGGGGAAATCCTCTTATGATATATTTTTGAGTGGGATTTTTCTAAATAATGTTAGATTCTCGAAATTCCACCCTCTAATGTGAACCCTGCACAATTCTACAGCAATTGGTTTTGAGTAAATGTTTTATTTTATTTTATTTATTTTTTTTAATTAGTTATTCATATTTAAATAAAGATTATAAAATTAAACTACATTATAAATATTGAAATTTGCCGACTCTTGATTCCCTTTCTGGCTTTCCGTATAGGCTAGAAGAACTAAAAATCGTCAAGAGAAAGCAATATACCTATATATAAACAGAAATGTATTTTCATAACCTCTATTTCCAAAATCGAAACTTTTACTCAACAAATTTGTTCGAATAATAGAAGAATTCCAATTAAATAAATAGAATTTCAGAATAGAAGTATAACTTTAAAAATAATTAAAAAAAAATAAAATATACAGGATATGCAACTTAAAATTAAATTTCTTTCTATTTTAACCAGACGTGAATCTAGATTTTTTAAAATGGCACTCTATTTGTAAATTTTATAAACAATTTGTGCAAATTGTAAATTTTTGAAAATTAAAAATACTTTCTGAATAATTAACTAAAATGTACAAAGCAATTTTGAAATGCATTTTAAAGTTAAGAACAGAACAATTGTAAAATAACATAACTAAAGATGTCGGTTGGGTAAATATAAAGAATTTCAAATCACTCTATAATATAATAAAATTTAACTGTTAGATCGCTAGCAGAAATAGTTTCTTTAAATTTTGAGGAAAACTTATTATGAATCAGTAAAGTTACCTGTTTAATAGTTCAATCAAAATTAATTGCTCAACATGCTATTATTTTGCAGCTAATTAATAAAATTTGTATATTTTTTTTTTTAAAGCCATCCCTGAAATTTAATTTTTTGCTCCTGATCGTCAACATACACAATTATTTTGTTTACTAATCTATACAATTTGCTCTTTTTTCAAAATTATTTTTTGAAATGAGTGATAATTTTGTGGCATATTAAAATATGGCATCATATTGCCACTTGTTGAGAAACTTTATGCTTCATGACAATTAATTACATAAATAAGAGTTTATTTTATCACTCTAATCAATATTTATTTATTTATTTTTTCCTAATCTATTTCTTAAATCCATGATAATTTTGTGGCGTACTATTGAAATGCAGAATCATTCGCCTCAAACTGGCAAATTTTATGTTTAATAACACAAATAATTACAAAAATTCATGATTATTTCTTTGCCAATCAAAAAAATTTGCTTTTTTCAAAGAGGTTTACCTAAATATGCAATAATTTTGTAACCTGCTACTGAAATGTACAAGCATTTTGTTGCTAACAGTCCAAATATATGTTTGATGAAGCAAATATTTGAAAATAGGCTTATTTTGCTGAAAATCGCTTTTTTCAAGCGGCCTAATATTGAAATATGAAATTATTACACTGCTAATTATAAATGTTTAAAAAATATTTCCCATAACACACAGTTATTTCTCCGTAAAACAAAATAATTGAATTTTCTGGCTTTTTTTAAGGGCTATTTACCAAATTACGCGCTAATTTTGCAGCTCATCACTGAAATATGAAACCATTTTTTTGTTCATATAGCCAGATAAAATTGAAAACTGTCTGCACACTAAGTATTTTACCAAACACTTCCTGCAAAAAAAGAAAAATCTGTGGGGTTATACAAATACATACACAGGGTTAAGGAAATTTTAGAAACTTTTATCAGTCAGATTTTTTTTTCTTACCAGTGATCACTATATGAAACTTGGTCTATAATCTTTGCAGCAAAATTTACACAAATGTTTGGTGAATTTTCCATTTAATTCTTTTACGTTCTTAAAGCACCGTTTCATAAAATAGTCTATAAACTGATAACATCTTAAAAAGATAAAACCTGAAGTAGTTGCCTATTCAAACACTTTTATACTATTCGGAGAAGCTTTCCTGAACATTCATATATAGAGAGAGAACACAGCTTTACTCAAAATAGCTGAGAACAAGTTTAATATATATTTCATTCAGAATAGTAGTAAATATTTTCTTACTATTGACAATTTTTAGTTCGGAAGGAACTTAACGATACGGTAAGGGAATCGAATGTTAATAAATTTTAATATTTAAAACGAAATATTAAATCATGAATAACTTATTTTTTAAGAAATAAAACTATAAAACACTTACCTTTAATAATAATAATACTATTATTTGAGAAAGTAGACACAAGCGGAGGGATACAATGTATGTGTAAACAACTAGCGTCTAACGAACACCAAAACCTTTGGATCTGGATGATGTACGCATGCGCTCCCAAGACCATGGTATAAATTCGTGTGCATGAGTGATTTAAACTTTTTTACTTTAAATTTTTTGAATTCATTATGAATAACGATGAAATAGAATATCTATGATTACAAATACTTCTTTTATTTTAAATATTATCTAAATACTTTTTTGACGCAATGGGAAATTTTGAAATTAAAAATATTTTCTTCATAAAAATTATTCACTGCATTCACGTTCGTCAGCCAACCAAACTGTATCATGGAATTTTCGCTGAAGAAAAGCATGCAATTGGCGGAGTAATATAGTTCCATTTTTAAAATAAATTATATAAATTCAAGTTTACCTGAAAGAAAAAAAAAAAAAAAAAAGGAAACGTTACTGGATTAAAAAAGATCCCATTAACAACATATATTAATTACAAGAAAATCGTTCATGCCCTTTTATAGATATTTTTTATGATTTTAGACCATTACAAAATTACACTGATGTTTTTTCCCATTTCATGTTAAATTCAGATTTCAGATCTCAAAACATACTGTATGTTTGAATGTAAAATTTTCAGGATAGATTAAGACCAAAGATAAAAGACTATTTTTAAAAGATCAGAACAAAATATGGCATATTTGCTCAGATATTAAGTGTCAGCTTTTACAAATCTCTTTGATGTCAAACTAGCTGTATATATGAGTTTGCAGCGTTCCGTTTGTCCTCACGCTTGCGTCACTCAAAAAACTCTTGTTTTTCATGATCTTGAAATTCAGCTTTAATGTTAAGCTTTTGAAATTGGTCTCGTGGAATAAAAGTGAACACTGCACTCGAATCTACTTCAAACTTCTGTTTATGACCTTCAATGGACACCAAAACAACATAGTTTTCATTATCTTTAGAATGGTGTTCCTTCTGTTGATAAATATTTACAGTTTTGAAAACACCATAGTGGCTGGATGATTCATCATCCGAAACATAATTTGTAGATTCGACTTTTGAATTTTTTTTTTCTTTTTTTCCAGTAGAGTTCGGATTCATACCTTCTTTACGTGCCCCATTTTCTTACATGCATTACATTTGAGAGAATTGGGGTCTGAATGGATATTTTTTGCAGTATGATTACTTCAACCACATCGGAGGCAAAGATTTTGTATACCAAGCTTTTCATAATCGATACGAGAGTGTGACTTTTTGTTTGTTTGAGTTCTAAATCGAGAAGTTGACACAAGAAGCGGACACAGAAAAACGGCTTGCGAACAGTTTTTCTCTGCACTGAGAAAAAAAAAAATTGAGAATACAATTGTTTATACTATATTGTTTTGTAGTAAAATTGTATTCATGTATTGTTGCACGAGATCACCACTGATGTTAACCCCCCATCAGCTTTCAGGCTTTTTGAGTGTAAGCCATTTTCACCCCTGATTACACGCAAATTTTGCAAACAGATTATGAAATTTTAAAAGCCTGTCGTAGACAGCGTCAAAACTTTCTGTCACTGGGTTCACAGTCAAGTACAACGTCGAAGAGTGGCGATATATGCAGGAATTGTTTAATTTTCATGTTGATAAAAACTGGTGTTGAGCAACAATATTCTTTTTAGAGCAGAGATGCACTTCTAGGGTTTGTATTAGTTTATCATATTTTAATTCTGTTGGAGTTTTTGGAGATGCTAAAGAAACTAACATATTGTAATAAGTAGCACCTATTGAGTTTTGTAACATCTGAGAACAAATTTCTTTATTTGAAAGTTCATTTTTTATTTCAAGAAAATTTTCAAAGCGTTGGCGATAATAGTTGAACAATTCCATCTTCAGATCGAAATTTTCAAAAGGTTGAAGTAAAATGGGATTTACAGATTGTAATCCAGTACTTTGGTTTTATTAACTATGACTTGGAAAGAAAGATTTTTATCAAAAAACTGCTGTTGTTGCATTTGAAAAGTTTTTAAAAATTCATGAAATTGATTTGCATCCATATTCGTATCAAAATATTTGTAACAGAAGTCTTCTTTAAAAACGTAAGTTCCAAGTCACATAGAAAAATTGTAATATAAAATATAAAAAGTATGTTTATAAAATCGTAATTTTAGCTTTGAAAGTTATTTACCTCGTCGACAAACTGTTCTCCCACGTTTAATTGTCTAGATTTGAGGGCAAATATACTGCTTAATAATAAAATTTGGACCTTTAAAAAAAAAAAAAAAACTATTCCTGAAATATAACTTCAACAACATAAACACACACCGCGTAGGGATACAGTGTAAATAATTAGCGACATTAGCATAGTGTCTACAGCGAGCGCAAATGATCTACGCCTCCGGATGTAGTACGCATGCGCTCCAAAGACCATGGACCATGGTATAAATTCGTGTTTATGAGTACTTTAAATTTTTTCGCTTTATTTTTCTTTTTATTTAGTTTGAATAACGATGAAATAGAATGTCTATAACTAAAAAATATTTCTTTTATTTTAAATATGATCTAAATACTTTTTTGACGAAATCGGAAATTTTAAAATTACAAAAATTTATAACAAAAATTTATTGACTGCATTCACGTTGGTCAGCCAACCAACGTGCCTTGAAAGCAAGAACCGAATTATGACATTTTCGCCGAATAAAAGCATGCATTTTGGCGGAGTAATATAGTTCTATTTTTAAAGTAACTTTTACAAAAAACAAGAGTTTTCCTGAAAAAAAAAAAACGTTACTAGATTCAGAAAGATCCCATTAACAACATATATTATTTAAATTAAAATCGTTCGTGCGGTTTTAGAGATATTTTTTCATGAATTTAGTCCATTACAACCTTACACCACACATTTTCCCTTTTTGGCTTTAAATTGAGATTCAGATCTCAAAACATACTGCATGTAGAAATGTAAAATTTTCAGGATAGATTAAGACCAAAGATAAAAGACTATTTTGAAAAGATCAGAACAAAATATGGCATATTTGCTGAGATATTAAGTGTCGGCTTTTACAAATCACTTTCATGTCAAACTAGCAGTATATACAGTCGGCTGCAAAATTATTCGAGCACTAGCAATAATCCTTGCCAAAAAAAAAGTACACTTAATGCAGTTTTGTTAAATAAATCCTTGTCGAGTCATGTTCTTAATCAGTCTAAGACCATGATTCGACAAGGATTTACTTAGCAAAACAGTCTTAAGTGTACTTTTTAAATATAAGAATTATTGGCTAGTGCTCGAATAATTTTGCAGCCGACTGGTATGAGTTCGCAGCGTTCCGTCCGTTTGTCCTTCCGCTTGCGTCACTCGAAAAACTGCCGTTTTTTATGATATGTTTCTATTTAACATACCATTGCTGTTTAAAAATTCACAATTTTACTAAAAAAAACCATTTTTTTAGAAAAAAAAGTTTTTTCATTGCCGAAACCCGTCAAATGCAAATTTTTTTTTAAATTTTTTTTATGAATAGAATATAATTTTAAAAATTAAATACAAGCGTTATTAGTTTTTAGGGTATATTGAGAAACATTGTAGAGTTTTTCCAGGCAAAAATCTACAGTAGTATTAAAAAGTGTTTCGAAAATGTTAGTGATTATCCAAATTTTGTCAAATTTCCCATGAGCTTCATAGAATAAATTGTATATTTTTAATAGTGTATATAATGTTTGTAGCTGGTTTACAGGGAAACAGAAAAGAATTTCGTGACATAAGAGCCGAGGGGCATATTTTTATTTAAGCGAATTTTAACGCGTTTCTGCTGCCTTCAACGTTATAGAATTAACTTATAAGGTGTGCCCAAAAGAAAATGAGACCTTAGCTATAGCGGCGTTATATCAAATCCCAGTGAGTTAATGTGTTGGCCTATATATGGCATGGTGGTATTGCTACATGCACATGCGCAGTTAACGGCTTCGCATCAATATCCTCATTGCTGGAGGGTCATTTCCGCAGTTCGTTGCATGATGGATTCCTCCAGATCAGCACAAAAAGATCGGCTGTGGATGAGCTCACACGGCAGAATCGGTGGATCACCACACGTGAAACTGCTGTTGAACTGTCGATAAACAAAGGAAATGCGCATCACGTAATCCACAAAAAGCTGGGTTATGGCAAAGTTTGTGCACAATGAGTGCCCAAGCATCTGTCAGAGAATCAGAAGACGGAGAGAATGGATGTTTCCTTGACCCATCTTTTGAGCCATCCACTCCCTTCCTACGAGTTGGGATCAGTGTATCAAATGGCAATTATTTATAGTTGTACTATACCACATGAACTGTAATCGTAATATTGTTATTAAAATTTCTTCACATATAACTTTAGTCTCTTTCTCATTTGGGCACACCTTTTATGCTGATCTGAAGGAATCCATCATTCAACGAACTCCGGAAATGACTCTCCAGCAATGAGGATATTGATGCGAAGTTGTTAACTGCGCATGTGCATGTAGCAATACCACCATTCCATATATCGGCCAACACATTAACTTACTGGGATTTGATATAACGCCGCTACAGTTAAGGTTGTGAGGAATAAGTGGCAGCCATAATCTCAAACATTAACTTAATTACTTAAGTAGTAAATAAGAGCACGAGAGAAAGTTAAATACAAACAAACAAAGTTTATTAACAATCAATTTCAAGGCGGGTGTTGGGCTGACTCAGTTTTAACTCTCAAACAACTTTAGGGGATAACTTCAGCAATTCACTAAATAAACGTAAATTAATCTCACCAATACAGATACCGTCGACGATTGCTCTCTACCAATCCACAATGCTCCATTGATGACAGGATTTCCTTGGTTCACCTAACTTCGCATTATCGATGAACACCTTCCAAAACGACTTCGACATTCACCAAAACTAAGAATTAATCACAAAAAGGCAATTAACCAAACTCTTTCTCCGTCGACTCTCCTACTCTCCTCTTCACACACTTTTACACTCCAACACACATCCATATTTATATCTAAGCTTACTCCATTCCACTCACTTTATTTGATTCTACGACTTCTCCTTATTCACTCGCGCTTTGCAACTGGTGAACTTAGTTGCAGCGCCATGCTGACGGGACTTCTACTACACACCGACCTTACAGCCCCTCCCCCCCATAAGAAAAAAAAAATACGTAGAAATCCCCAACGGGTTTTTACCCGTTAAATTTTTAAAACACAATATATCATCTAAACTAAGCCAACTTTACTGCGAGAGTAGCCGTTAATTAAAATTCAAAAACTAAACTTTAGAATAAGTTAGAAAAAAGGGGGGAAAGTTTAATTTACTGAGCAATGAAATGCTTACAGCTTAAAATACAATGGTGAGTAAAAAAAAAAAATTCCTGAGCGGAAAACCTGACAAACCCCGATAAAAGAAATATAAATTTTAAATAAAATTGGGGACCCTTTACAGCAGAAAACTCCGGAACCAAAAAAAAAAAAAAAAAAAAAAAAAATGGAGTGTAGCCCAACAAATACATAAGGGATTAACAAACATCTTCCTGTCAACCCAGGAAGGTAAATTCCTTGAATTCAAAAGGATTTTTGTAAAGTTAGGTCGCTTTACATAAATTCGACAATCAATGACAAAGTGCAGTGATGCAAAAACAGTTTTGCAGTAGAAAGGTTTACATGATAACCATAAAAGTGAAGTCTTTATTGGAAAAAAAAAAAACCTTTCATCAGCTGTCTTGTAAAGAGGTTCATCAAAGGAGATTAACTGGTATCTTCAGTACTCGAGACTAGGATCTGAGTGGACTTTACTAGCTGAGGTATGCTCACGAAGGCTCACAGACTAGATCAGCCCTCAGTCTGAGGTCAGGAAGGGGTGATTGAATCGTCCACAGAAACATCATCAGAATACTCTGGACATCTCACCAGAGAATATCTATAATAAAAGCTTTTTACAGTAACATATTCAAAAGAGATTTTAAACTGCCTCCTGCAGAAAGACAATCGAGACAATTTGTCTCTGAATACATAAAATAGTTTAGATATACAGAAAAGTCTTCTTTTCCTGGGCTATAGCATGAACGAAAAACTAAGTTGTTAGTGTTTTTAGAGTTAAAAGCTAAGCACGATTGATGCATATAGCCAAAAAATAAAACATTTCCCCACTCTAAAACATATAGACAGAGAAAATTTTAGTACATATACAAAAGTTTACAATTACAAATATTCATTTTATGTATACAAATACATTATTTATAGAAATACGAAAAGGGGGGAAATTTTTACAAAGGGCTAAGAAAAACATTTTATATTCCCAGCTCTACAGGTGATGGCTAAAAAGTAATAGCACTTAATGAACATACATAAAATATATATTAAGAGAGAACAAAAATGCTGACATAGAAGCTTAAACATGAAATTCAATATGAAAGTTCATGCACTGATTTTAAATTTTGCAGTTTTGAGCTTGAGAAAGTCCTTTGCTTTCATACAACGTTCGAAAGTCCGAAAGGCTTCAAGGCATGTCGTACATTTTGGTACAGCTCTGATAGAAATGCACTGTATAACAAAAAAAAATACAGAACGATATCACCTGATTTAAGGTTTTCGCTGTAACATGAGTAGGATCAAACATCTTAGTCATGCTGGTAATTTCACTCGTCGCAGAAATCACAGGGCTGGAGGCTTGCAGAACAGGGTCAGGCGTTGGAAAGAAACTTTCCAGGGATAGGTTCGAACCTGCACACTGTCGCTGTCAACAGTTCCAGGAGAAGGTTCAGCTTGCTCTCTACTCATGAATTTCGAGGTCCTGGAGGGCTTACAAGCTTTAAAACAGTTCAATGCATTAGTGGAAATTACAACATTTTCTTTTAACTTCGTAAAGAAATTTTCAGAAGCAGCGTTATGTAACCTTTCGTTTTCTTTTATTTTGACGACATTTTCATTAGAAATTAACAAATCTGTCGGCTTGACAGGTGAACAATTAAACTGTAATTTATCATGAGGTGCATTTAAACTACTAGAAAAGTCTGTTGACTCAACAGTTATAAAACAGAAATTTGATCTATTGACGAAATGTTTAGCCGCAACATTTAATGAGATTTCATTCTTCTCTAAATTTGAAAATAACGGAGAGTTCAAATTAGAAAAGCATTGAGAAGAAGAATTGAAATGAGTGTTATTTTCTTCTCAAAGAATAGCATGTTCGTTTAGTTTAACTTGAACATGAGTACCAGCAATAAATACAAGGTTTTTAGCAAAATTAATTTGAACATTACGCTTTTTCATAAAGTCTAGGCCGATTATACACGAATATTGGAGATTTTCCACAACATAAAATGGCCATATCACTTCAAACTCATTTAATTTTACTTTTAGATTAATCACTCCCCGACTTATGCATGATTCTCCTTGAGCCGTAATTAGATTATAAGGAGTGGGATTTAGTGCTTTGAAGGAAAAATATTTATTATAAGTGTCAGAAGCTAGAAAAGATTTTTCAGCGCCAGTGTCGTTGTAGACAGGCATAACTACATCATGCAGTATAATATTAAAATGAGGTAAATTTACTTGACAATTAGAAATGGAATCTAAAAATATAGATTTAACTTCAGCATTATGCGAGCTTGGTTGATTTAAATGACTGTTTCTTGGCTGTTGAAAATGAGTAGCAGTTTGCGGGCGATTGAAGTTATTAGTTGGAAAGGGGGCGAAATTTTCTCACTGTTAAGTTTGAACATTTATGGGTTCCTGCGGGTGATCGGAGTTATTCGCAGGTTTAGCAGCGTGACGTGCTTGATATTTACCTAAAATTTGAAAAATAGTATCAACAGATGCGGTTGGCTTTAAATCGAGGTAATCTTGAATTTGGATTGTGAACAGCGGGGTTATAATATCCAATATTTCCAAGAATGATAATTTTAATTCCAATTATTTAATTAAATCGAGTTTACGGAGAAAAAAGGTTGTCGGCTTATCAAATATAGACATTTTAGTCGTATAAAGTTCTTGCATTATTTTTGCTCTATCGGCACTTGAGGAAAAGGTGCTTATAATTTTCACTTTAAAATCTTCATAAGTGGGGTTTTGACCCAATGAACGAGAGGCAATAAGTTCGTACCACATTTTAGGTTGTCCTTTTAAGGAATATTTTAGCCAACTAAATCTATCAGCAATATCAATTTTACATACTTCAAAATATTGTTCAAGTTCCTCGAAAAGTTAGGCACATTATTTAAGCCGGTAAAGTAAACCCGAGCGGGGATGGGGGGGGTGGTCCAGCATGTATGGGCGCCACTGTGAGGAATAAGTGGCAGCCATAATGTTAAACATTAACTTAATTACTTAAGTATTAAATAAGAGCACGAGACAAAGTTAAATACAAACAAAGTTTATTAACAATCAATTTCAAGGCGGGTGTTGGGCTAACTCAGTTTTAACTCTCAAATAACTTTAGGGGATAACTTCAGCAATTCATTAAATAAACGTAAATTAATCTCACCAATACAGATACCGTCGACAATTGCTCTCCGCTTATCCACAATGCTCCGTTGATGACAGGATTCCCTTGGTTCACCTAACTTCGCATTAACGATGAGCACCTTCCAAAACGACTACGACATTCACCAAAACTAAGAACTAATCACAAAAAGGCACTTAACCAAACTCTTTCTTCATCGACTCTCCTACTCTGCTCTTCAAACACTTTTACACTCCAACACACATCCATATTTATATCTAAGCTTACTCCATTCCACTCACTTCATTTGATTCTACGACTTCTCCTTATTCACTCGCGCTTCGCAACTTGTGAACTTAGCTGCAGCGCCATGTTGACGTGAATTCTACTACACACCGACCTTACAAGGTCTCCTTTTCCTTTGGGCACACGTTATACATTATTAAGAGGCTTAAAAGCATGTTTTATCTAGAAAAAAGATATGTATACACTGTAAAAAATGCTGCAGTAAAATTACGGGCAAAGCCCGGCAGCAGAGATTCCAGACAAAGCCCGTAAAGAAACATTTAGACGATGAATGACGTATCGCCAGTAATTTTACGTTGCGACGTACAGCCAACCTGTAAAAAAAGTAGTATTGCCCGTAAAATGAAAAGGGAGCTCGGTATATTCAAATAGTAGCACTGCCCGTAAAATTAGAACGCTGTTCAGTATGTAAGAAAAAGAAGTACTAATGCTCATCAAATTAAGGGAATTTTGTATCTTTTACGGCAGCACTAAACTATGTTTGATATAAAAGCTTATTATTTATTAAGGGAACTATATTACGTCTGTTTATTCAATGAAATGGGTAACAATTCTTATGGTTTTTGATACATTTTTTACAGCTATGAATTTTTTAAATTGAGTTTTGTCAGTTTTCGTTTTCTCACAAATTTATGATTTTCAAAATGCTAAAACTGCTTCATATATTTAAGAAGAGACATAATTCTTCTAACGTTTAACAGAACGTACTTAAAAGAGTTAAGAATGGGTTTTGAAATTTATTGATTAGTCTTCGTGATAAAAAATAGAAAGTGAATGTCTATGTAAAAATTTCAGGGAAAGGAAAAAAAAAACAGATTTTTGTTATATTTTAATTTTTAATACTTTTAAAGATATTGCAAAACCCATCCTTAATTCTTTTAAATAGGTTCTATTAAATATATATTAAAAAAAATTAAGTCTTTTTTTTTTTTTTTTTTTTTTTTTAAGTATCTATAGAAATTTTAGCAATTCGAGATCATGAATTTATGAAAAAAAAAAAAAATGCAAACTGAGAAAACTCAGTTTAAATATTTCGAATCTTATGGAAAAAAAGGATAAAAAACAATTAGAACTTTTGCCTGAATATATATTTCATTGAACAAGCCTAATGTAGTTCCATTTATAAATATTAAATGGAAATATAAGATTTTATATGACACCTACAGCAGTACTGCTGTAAAAAGTACCACGTCCCCTTTAAAAAAAAAAAAAAAAAAAAGGATTACGTAGAAAAAAATATACAATTCTCTGTTTTACAAGTATATGATTATATGCAAAATTTTCTACCCCCCCCCTCCTACAAAAAATAAATAAATAAATAAATAAATAGAATTTGTATGAATATTACAGATAGATTTCCAATAGAGGTCAATATTATTAAAGCCTCTTATCAGCTTTCCGATTTCCTTTACTATAATGGTAAACCTGAACATAAATGTTTTTGTATTTTCAAACTATGTCTATACTATTCAAAAAATGAATATTTTTAACTGATAATCTGCATACTCTTCTTCTTAAAACCTGTCTCTTATAGTCTCATCATTGCAAAATATTTCCAAAATGTACATTTTTATTTGAATTGTTAAAATCTTTTGCTCTCAGATCGTTAACATCGGTAATTTTAATACATCAAATACAAAATTAAGTGTGTGTTTTAGAAATATATATATATATATATAAACCACCCTTTAAAATGTCACAGAAAATATAGTTAACAATATACATTCATTGAGGAGATAGTTTTTGAGATTGCGATAGCATTCCACAACCATAGGATTAGAATTTATGAAAGAAATCATAGCGCTAACTGATGAGGGGGATCTAAGTGGCTATGCTCATATCATAAAAGAAACTCACAAGCTGTTGATCCCACTAGTGGGTATGCTTGATAAATTGATTGCACTGTTTTTCAATTTTGGTTGCAGTTTTTCTGTTCTGAGGTTAAAAAAAAACTGCACATGAAATTGAAAAAATTATGCAATTAAAAATGTTCCAAGAACATGCTGCCATGGATTAACATTAGCTTGTCTCTTCATGAACGTAGCTCTCAAATGTAGCAATATGAGTAATCACCAATAATATGATCACTAATCAAATTTTTAGAGAATTGATATTTAGAAATATTTTTTTCTGGCATTTTAAAACTTTCATTTACCACTAAAATTTAACAGAAATTTCTCATTTATTAAATAAGTCAAAATTTTAGTGGCAAGAAGAACTATATAAAAGATGGCAATTATGTGGCAGCTATAGTTCATAATATTTGTATTCAGAACCTAGAGTTACGTTTTGATGTATGACATTTTTTCATCAAATTAAGACTGAATTTCATCACGAAAATAAAACTTATTTATGCTTAATATAGCATTGATAAAAAAAAAAAAATTCTTCATATTTCAAATGTATAAAACGTTTAAACGTTTTATACATTTGAACTATGCATTAACTACTTGCTTAGTAGTTTGTAGTCTACAAAGATAGTTACCAATTTCTATAGTTAACATGAGATACTACTGTATTCAAGATATTTTTTCTAACTTTTACTATAGTACTTTATAAAGTTATTCTTTTATTTGTGTAACTTTTTTTACTTCAGAGAGAATTTATATCAAATACAGAAAATTCATAAATGGAGTTTTGAAATTTCTTATTTGTTAAAAGAATATGTAATATTTTACTTTTTTTTTTATTAACTTCGATTCTTGTTTGTATGTTTGTTTGTATGTTTGTTTGTTTGTTTGTCTGTCAGGGACAAATCTTGCAATCGATTTTTAACTAACTTCCCGACTAGCTAGATATTTGAAATTTTCAGGACAGCTCACAACACGGTGACAATACATTTTTCTAATAATTTTAGTCAACTATTTCAGGTCCCGCTGCCTTCGGCAGCGCTTATATGATTAGACAGAAAATTTATTTAACTAACTTCCCGACTAGCTAGACATTTGAAACTTTCAGAATAGTTCAGAACACGGTGAAAATACTTTTTTTTAACACCTTTAGCCAACTGTTTCGGGTTCCTGCTGCCTTCGGCAGCGTTATCAGTACAAAGCTTGCAATCGATTTTTCACTAACTTCCCGACTAGCTAGACGTTTGAAACTTTTAGGCTAGCTCAGAACACGGTGACAATACATATTTTTAATACTTTTAGTCAACTGCTTCAGGTCCCTACTGCCTTCGGCAGCGTTTATATGATTCAACAGAAAATTTATTTAACTAACTTCCCGACTAGCTAGACATTTAAAACTTTCAGAATAGTTTAGAACACGGCGAAAATGCAATTTTTAAATATTTTTAATCAACTGCTTCTGGTTCCTGCTGCCTTCGACAGCGTTACCAGTACAAAGCTTGCAATCGAGTTTTCACTAACTTCCCGACTAGCTAGACATTTGAAACTTTCAGGCTAGTTCAGAACACGGTGACAATACATATTTTTAATACTTTTAGTCAACTGTTTCAGGTCCCTACTGCCTTCGGCAGCGTTTATATGATTCGACAGAAAATTTATTTAACTAACTTTCCGACTAGCTAGACATTTGAAACTTTCAGAATAGTTCAGAACACTGCGAAAATGCATTTTTAAAATACTTTTATCCAACTGTTTCGGGTTCTTGCTGCCTTCGGCAGCGTTACCAGTTCAAAGCATGCAATCGATTTTTCACGAAATTTCCGATTAGCTAGATATTTGAAACTTTCAGGATAGCTCAGAACACGGTGACAATACATTTTTTTAATACTTTTAGTCAACTGTTTCAGGTCCCTATTGTATTCGGAAGCGACAGAAAATTTATTTAACTAACTTCCCGAGTAGCTAGACATTTGAAACTTTCATAATAGTTCAGAATACGGTGAAAATGCATGTCAAAAATATTTTTAACCAATTGCTTCGGGACCCTGCTGCCTTCGGCAGCGTTACCAGTACAAAGCTTGCAATCAACTTTTAACTAATTTCCCGGCTAGATAGCCATTTGAAACTTTTATAATAGCTTAAAACACGATAGCAAGGAATTTTTTTAATACTTTTATCCAATTTCTCCGGGATCTCGCTGCCTTAGTAGCGTTTATATGATTCAACAGAAAATTTAAAAACATGGTGTATAAAAGTTCTTTTTATCTTGTAATTATTTACTTTCAAAATTTTGTTTGACTGAATCTTGAATTAGGATTTATAAAAAAGCTTGCGAAATCTGGAAATTCAGATATGAAATCAATAATGCCATTATATTATATAAGTATGAGAAAATATAAAAGACTGTAAAACTGAACATGAAAATATTCAGAATAATATAGAAACAAAATATATTTAAAAAATAAAATTTTAATATTTAAAATGGGATATAAGACTCTTTGCAAAAAGATTCCCCCTCCCCCATTTTTAATTCAACGTGAAATTTTTAAAATTTTCTTTCTACACACCTAAAACTTTTGTGAGTGAAATTATTCCTAGAAAAACTTTTGTTTTGGGGAATACAAAAGCATAGGGAAAGAATTTTAAAATTAAAAAAGTTTCTAAACAATATATATATACATTAAGAAGAAGAAAAAATACTTTAATATTTTATCAAGAACTCATTCAATATAAGAAAAGAAAATATTTACAACATATTTATTTATTAAGCATACTATTTTCAATTATTTACTACACATGCATAATTAGAGATTAAATTATAAACTCCACATTGATTTATATTAGCTTCATTTGACATTAAGTTTTTGTACTTTTGCATTTATATTCGATCTTCTGGTTCTTTTGGGTGATTTCGATCTTTCTTCTTGTTTAATACACAAGCATGCCCTATTAAAAATATATATAAATATTATATAAGACATACTATTTATTAATAAACGATGCTACTCTACTACTTACATTCTAATAAATATTGCAAATACTAAAGAAAAATACAAACACAATTTCAGTTGTGTCTCAATTAAAAAAAAAAAAAAAAAAAAAAAATCATAACTATTAATTTATTAAACACCACACTTTGAAACTTCGTTTAAATTCAAACAAATTTATTAAAAATTCATGAGATTAAATTTTGCACAATCCTAAACCACTAATATGAACTTTTTGCCCTTCAGTTTGTTTCTTTCAGTAGAAAGCTTATGAAAAATTGAAACGAGGAGGAGTTACTGTAATTAAGGCATTTACAGAAGAATAAGTTGAGAATAGAAATTAACCCGATCAGGTTATCGTATTTTTCGGCACTTTGTCAGTTTATCATAGGTTGCTGAAGACCCAGGCAATGTTAGAACACGTAAATTGTAATGAAAGAATATGTGATAAAATTCTTGAATACTTCTAATTTAAGGGCAGACAATGAATATTGCAAAATAAATTTTAACAAATATTTCATATTTCATCAGAAATACACTCATTTCAATAAAATTCAGGCATCTACTAAAAATTTTTAACTTTTGAACAAATTGAAATATTTGAAAAATTCAAATTGCATAATAAAGTTTAACCCTTTCAGCGTTAGCCATTTTTCAGTATATATGTTTAATGACTCATAAAATTAATACTATACAAAGTATAAAAACGAAAATTTAGTACAGTACTCTATACATGTTTATTAATCTTATTTTTTCGAAAAAAGCGATATATATTTTAAAATTTAGCCATACCAGCCTTCTGTTTTATTTTCGCATGACAGAAAAAGACGGGCTTAACGCTTATAGGGTTTTAAGAATGGTATTTTTACGAAAAAAGTCATCGACATCGTAGATAGGTATTTCGTTTATACGTGGATTCTGACGGATAAAACATAAGAAAAATAGCTCGGGTATCCAATGACCCACTATAACTTGATCGGGTTAATATTATTAAATGTACAGGAATCTTAACAAAATATAACTCTAATTAAAAAAGAAAATCACAGTTAAACGACGCTATTTATTGATCATTATATATAGAAACAATACTTCTTCAAATACTGTCAGCATCAAGGCTTAATTTCTAATTAAAAAGCATTAAAGTCTAACTACCACAGCGTATGTATCTTTCTAAATATTTATATCATATATTTTTTACACTTTTTTTTTTTTTTTTTTTTTTTTTTTTTTTTTAAGCAGGAAAACATTTTTTTAAATCTGTAAAGTTATTAAGTATTTATAATTAAGCGAGGTTAGTTGGTTGGGTGGTTGTATGATTTAAGGCCGATTGACTCTGTATGTGTCCTAGGCATACAGGGGGAATGCCGTCAATGGGGTCTTTCTAAGTGGTCTTAGCTCTTATTTACGCGAGTTTCGGAGGAAACCATGGAAAACTCCGAACGGCTAGGTCGATGAGTGCGAACTGGGATCGAACCCGGCACCTCCCATCTACCAGCTTTTAGCGGAGAACCACTCGGCCGCTGGTGGGCATAATTAAGCGAGGAAGAGTTCAAAAAATCTGAAAAGGATTTTTTTCCCTTATCAAATAACAAACTAAAACAAGCAGAAGAAACACATACTATAAGTTACATAAACACATCGCTGAGTATTTTAACTTTTAAAAATATATTTTCGGCTACAGCAACCGGTACTAGAGAGCGTATACTTACACGTGTATAACGCAGTATTTATAAACATTAAGATAAACTTTATAAGTTTTGTTGGGTTTAAATTAAATTAATATTTATTTTAATTCATTTCTTGAAGTAGACTGGGCCTGGCTCAATTTCTGGGAGACGGGATGGGGAGGGGGGGGGGAATCACAAAATTTTACTTATAGTTAAAATTATCTTATCTAAATACCCCATGTTTTTCTTTTCTTTTTCGTGTTTTCTAACTGTGTTTTATTTATATATATGAAGAAAATTTTAAAATAAAATATCGTTTGACTGAGTGAAGTAATTTTATTAAAGTCAGAAACATATTGATTTGTTTGCCAAAATAATTTTCCCAATCAGTCTTGTTTTATCGCCTGCTATAGATCATAGTATAATAACAACCTTTTTTCTTTCTAGAGGAGGGGGGGGGAGGATTGGATTTTTAAAGAGGGAATGAAAAGTAGAAAGCGCCACGGGAACAAAAATTTGGGGCTCGGTCCCTGAAAGTAGAAGCGAAATTTAGCACAAATTAAACTATATTTAGCATACATATGAATTAATAATAGCAGGAGACTTGGCGTTGGAATATTAAAACAGGAATAAACTACTACGTCAGAAACGCCAAAGAAAAATTATTGAGGTGCATACGGCTGTTTCGGTAGCCTAAAGCGTACCGTCATCAGAATTCTTTTTTTGCACTGATGACGGTACGCTTTAGGCTACCGAAACAGCTGTATGCACCTCAATAATTTTTCTTTGGCGTTTCTGACGTAGTAGTTTATTCCTGTTTTAATACATATGAATTATTTAGTATGAAAACACCTAAATTTATGATCTGTAATCCGACAAATGTGTGCAGGCTTAGTACATGCTTTTCGCAACAAGCGTTAGAAAACTTAAAAACATAAATACGATACATATTAAATATATATATATATATATATATATTTCAATAATTTAAGACTTAACAAACCTTTAACTAACTTACCTTGGTAATTCAACTGGCAATTCAAAAAGCATACTGTTAAACTTGATTTTCAATATCTGTATTGAAGTGATGGAAATCAAACAGTTGGGAGCAATCGGGCATGTTTTTAATGAAAATAAGAACTTTTCTTTGTTATTCCTTTTCTATGACAATACCAGGGATGGAACACGGGCGCAGAATTCATACCACTATCAATGTAAGAAAATTTTCTACCTCTTAAATCGACGATATTATAGGCAGAGAAATTTCTTAAACACATTCCGGTATGAATTCTGCGCCCGTGTTCCATCCCTGCAATACTCTGTAGAAAATATGTATATATTGGCAACAAAAATTCTTTGAATTAAAATAGGAAAACAATAGCTCTTCTATATCAATCGCTATTTGTACGAATGTGTAAATAAAATCTCTCAATCGATAAAAATACAATTATATTTTTCAATACAAATATGGAGTGTTTTTTTTTTTTTTTTTTTTATGACATCACAGAAAAGCTAACACTTTACATTTGAAGAGATTTAACCATAAAAATACAGTTTTAGGGCATATTTGAGCTATTTTGGTAGATTAAGGGTTACATGCACACGGAACGTTTGCAATTTCGATGACGTAAATTTTGCAAGTTTTTTGCAAATACAGTCGGCAGCAAAAGTAACATTGCACCAGCGAAAATTCCTATGTAAAAAAAGTACACTTACTGCAGATTCATTAAATAAATCCTTGTCGAATCCTGTTCTAAGAACACGATTCGACAAAGATTTATTTAACAAAACAGTGTTAAGTGTGTTTTTTTCATATAGGAATTTTTGCTAGTGCTCGGATACCTTTGCTGCCGATTGCAGTCATACATTTGGAACGCCTGGCTTTTGCCGGTAAAAAAAATAATCCAGTGTTCCACAATTATACTTTCATAACCTCAATTTACGGACTACGACCGTTTAGCTAGCAAAATGGTCATTTCCCGTAAAATTATATGGTCAGTTCCTAAATTGTACTTTCAAAACATTAATTTACGGATTATGACCGTTTAGGTGCCAAAACGGCCATTTCCCCTAAAATTATACGGTCAAATACCGTGATTTTACATTTTTTTTTTACAGTGTAGAGTAAATAATTTATTTACAGGACTACATAAAACAACTCCGATGAAAGTCTGTAATCATCCAAATGATATGAAATTTAGTTTAAATATTTATAAGTTACAATGAATTAGTTGTATACTTTTTATTGGTGTGTATAATTACTGTTGCTCGTGTACAGAGACACACAAAAGAATTTCGTACAATTACGATGCGTTGACGGTATTTCTTATAAGTGCATTTTAACATAATCATACTCCATTAAACATATGTTATGAGAATGTTTAAAAGTATGGTTTGTGTAGAAAATGTAGTCATAGAATCGGTAATTAGTTTACAGGGCTACACAAAATAATTCCGATATGATAGTTAATCATTTCGCATCAATTTGGTACAAGTATTTATGAGTTGTAAGGAATTAACTCAGGGCTAAGAGTTACAAGAAAATTTATGTACAAATATATGCAGATAGATATAGCATAGACGAACAGATACAACGAAGTTTTGAGGGGGCGGTAACCACTTCAGAAACGTATATGGTTATGTAGTGAGTTAGTCATATATATGTGATCATTTTAAATAATATGGAATAAATAAAAATAATCTGCTAAGTAATAAGTGATATAAATAGGAAGTTGAGGCTCTCGATCTGCAGATCCACTAGTATAAGTAAATACAAAAACTTATAAAAAAAAATATTGTAAAAGCACATTTACCAAAAAATTAACTGAAAAATATCATATGTTAACTGTAAAAGTATTGTATTGGTTTATTTTTTTTTTTTTTGTAATTGGTGTTTCGCCATGTTAAAGTTTCATGTTTTGTGATATTGTTTATTAGTATTCAGAACTTCTGTGAATGGGTTCTTTTCTCCTAGTAAAATGCAAGGAGGTAAGCTAATTTTTGTTTTTACTAATAGCTCTTGAAACTTTTTACTGTTTCTACCCTGCATTCTGCAGCTCCCCTCACCCTGCATTGTGGAGCTAGCTTCAATATATTTTGCGTTAATTAATATTTTCCGTCTGCTTTCATTTTTAAGATTTTTGCCTGCATTAATTTTTAATTTTTACATTATACCTAAATACATCATTATTATTATTTTTTATATATTAAGTAACATTTTTCTAAAGAAGAAAAACTTTAAAGCATTTTAAATAATTAATTTACATATTAGGTCGAAAGCCTGTTTATTTTAGTCTATGTAGAAAAAAAATAAAATTTGTTTTCCTTTAATTCCTTTGTCTTCAAATTAAAACAGACAATATATAACTGATTACACTGCTCTGCATGAAAATCGGCCCCAACACCATTTTTGTAAATTCTTATGTAAAATGAGCTCCTGAATCCAAATATGACACCCATTTTGCCCTATCTATTTTTATCAATTTTCAGTAATTATTTTATGGCTATAAGTTTGATTTGTAAGGGGGGAAAGGATTATTGTAAATGTCAAATGTCTTCTGAGGGGTTACAGAAGTGAAAAATTCTAAAATATGAACATTTGCAGCAAGGAAAAAATTTGGAGGGGGGGGGGGATTTGCCACTGAACTTATTAATTACACTTATTATATTTTATTAATAAATTACTATTATTTTTTTATACATTATATTTATATATATATATTGTTTTTAAGAGTTAAAATAATTCTTTTTCATTCTCCAAATCAAATTCATGGCCATAAAATTGCCGAACAGTGATAAAAATTGGGAGAGTGGATAGTGTCCCAAAAGAACAGTGGGTGATAAGGCAAAATGAAAGTCATATTCGTATTTAAGAGGTTCAAAAAAAATTTTTTTTCTAGCGCAGTGTTATAAAAAGGAAAATATACACAATTACTTTTTATTAAAAATTAAATTCCTTTTAAGGTCGAATTTTATTATTATTATTATTATTATTTTAATATGTAAATTAGCTTTTGTTAATAATTTATTCATAATAAAAATAAAAAAAATAGAATTTTTTAAAAAGTTAATATTGTGACATTATAAGTAACGGGATATACGATATAACAATCGTCATAAAAAAAAAAAAAAAGGAAAACTTATGCAATTAACTTTTATCCAAAATTAAATTTAGTTTCAGAAGAATTTTAATTGTGTTTTTAATGTGTAAATTAATTTTGTTTTTTCAAGTTATCTATTGTTTAAAAAATAAAATGTTAGTAATTTTAAAAACTGTAGAATTTTTTAAAATGTGTAAATTGTGTCGTCATAGATATTCTTAAATGAGTAAGAATAATGGATACTTCTATTGTTATATTTTATTAGCTGCTTTGACTATTAAATCTGAGGATGTGTCAGGCTTTTTATTTATTTTCTAGGGGATTATTGAAAACACTCTCCTTTTCTAAATTAAAACGAACCTACATTGCAATTCTTTCAAAGAGGAATATTTTGAGCGCTTCAAATTCAGTATTTCATCTAAGAGCATTACTTGAATTCTTCGCAAAAATTTTTATATTACGAAAACATTTCTGCTGAAATAAGGTTGAAACACCATATGGATTTTGAAAATTCTTCCAAAGAAATGCGTTTAACTTGCTCCACAGTTTGCGGAAATTTTTACAGATAAGAACAGTTGTCCTGACAACACGCATTAGAAATATTTTCTTGTAAGATGAGGATGTACTGCCGCATGCATTATGAAAACCATCCCAGAATGAAATTGTACTGTCCAAAGAGTTTCATTTATGTCTCTATATATGTGTATATGTATAAATATAGCACTTTTGACAGATATTATCTATATATATAAAGCTGATTGTTTCTTTGACCAGAATTTTAGTTCGCTGTACAAATCTACACCGTTTAAGCAACCGCTAAGAAAAATGGCACGCTTATTAATCAGAACAAAATCTAGCTAACGCCGTAATTTTTAGTTCAGCTGGATAATTGGATCAAAATATATTAAATAAAAACCCAATTTTAACTTCAAAATGATTAATAAAATAAATATTTTTTTTTAATTAAATACTTTTTCAATTAGCTTGATTAACTCTAAAAAGTATGAAAAAATTAAAATAAAGTTGTCCACTTAAATTACATACTTTAGTTAATTTCAAGAAATCTAATTGTCTTGTCAAAAAACTGTTTGCCCCCCCAGGATTAAAAAAATATCGCTCCTTTCATTCGGTACCAAATTTGACTGATATTTCTAATTTTATTTCCGTTTTTCCGTTTTTAACCCGGATTCGGCAGAAATCAGTAGGAGGTTTATGACAGAGAATGTAAGCTAAAAAAAAAAAAAAAAAAAAAAAAGTTTTTAATAAAAAGGAACAAATAGTTCTTTTTTTTTCGGAAATAAAATGAAATATTTTTAAATTTTTGGGAATAATAATTAAAGAGCTGTCGTTAATCAGTAAAAAGGAAAAAGAAAAGAAAAGGAAGAAAGGTTTAGATCATAAATAACTTTGGGGAAAAACAGAACTTTCATAAATCAAATCCTTTTTTAATTTGTGTATATCTTATAGTATAAAATTTCGAGCCAAGGCTACATGAACGCAGACGATTGGAATGAAAGAAAATTTAAGTACAAAAATTACAGGTATAAGTAAATGAAAGTGCCTAAAAATAAAAGTATTTTTAAATACCTTCTTGACATCGTAAGAAAATAATTTTTGTATTCTGCAGATCTGGCTTGGTAAATTTTGTTTTTATTCAGGAATTCGCGTGTCGATAAATATTTTCATAGAGATATTTGGCAGTAGCTTAAAACTTTTATTTAATTAAGTAGTACTTTTCCTTCCTGCAGTAAAACAAAATTTTTCGTTATTATTGTGTACCTTGAGAGGTTCTTTTATGTGCTCACCTTAATTATAAATAGATATAATTTGGATTTTATAAAGTTTTATATATATATATATATATAACAGCTTTAGTATCGAATACCTCTGGAAAAATTTGAAATTTGGCAACGAAGTAGCTCGGACGTTTCTCGCCCAGATCTGTAGTTACGCAATTGAGATAGCCATTTCAATTCCTTGTAAAAATTGCTTAATATATTTAAAATCGCCAAGGGGGTCCCATACTAAAGCTGTGCTTTTTGTATTTATTTATTTATAATATTTTATATCAAAAATTTCAGAAAATGTTCCATGAATTTCTCTCTTTACACCTTTTTTCATTTCTTTCATTGATTTCAAATTTCTATAAACACTTCTTGAACCTGGGCAACGCCAGGGAAACCTGCTAGTATATACATATATATACATACATACATATATATATGTGTGTGTGTGTGTGTATTATGAAGACTTTTTAAACATTGAACATGATTAAAAGAAAAAATATCATATAAAGAAGTGAAGGATTTTTTTTTTCTTTAATATAATGATGAGAATATTAAAAAAAAAAAATTCAAATGATGAAAGCATACAATATCGATACTTCATTGAGGGATTTATTATAAACAAACAATGTGCAATAATGTTATGTTACTCTGTAGGCCTACTGCCAAAATTTTAAAGAGTCTAAAGCCCGATTACACCGAAAAGGACGAGACAAATGTAAGCCAGGTGCAAGATTTAAAACATAACATTTATAGGAATGTGAAAAAAAAAACCTAAAAAGGATAAAAATTAATAAGAAGGTGAAATAAAACTTAGATGATAAAAGTCTATTATCATGAAAAATTCCAGGAAAATCCTAAAGCTCATGATCAGTTAGCTTGCAAATTTGAAAATTACACAGTGAATGATTATGTAAAAAATAACTATTCGTACCATAATTTAAGTTAGACTTAAAAAAAAAAAAGAACTTCTAAAAATATAAATTTTATAACTAAACAGCTTAATGTGCTAACTAAATAACTAACATAACTAACAGTTAATCTCAAAATAGAGATATTAATATCTAATTATTTATTTATAATTTAATATATACAGTAAGGGGGGGAAAAGCAGAAAAATTGACTTATACCATTTTTATTTGTAATAATTTCAAAACTCATTATTGAAAAAAATAAAGCTGTCATGTTTGTATAATACCAAAGATATAAAATGATACCTATGTTCATTTTCAATTTATTAATTCGCTTTACTACACTCTACGACATGTTCAATTAAAATCTACGTAAAACTTTCTTTTTAAAGATAATAATAATAAACATGTACTTTGTATTCTATTACGGTTCATTGCATAGAATAAACACATTATTATTTAATATGGGAAATAAAACTATTTATTTGTTAGATCTAAAAAATTACTGAATAAAAAATACATTCAGTATTTAACAACTCTATTTTTATATGGAATTATTGCTTTAATGCTTAACGGCTTTGAATCATACAATATTTAAGATAAACCTGAGAAATTTCATTTTACCAATCATCGTATATATTTTTTTCCAGCTCTTTAAAAGTTGTAGTTTACAAATTTCGACCTACCCCCATTTTTAATGACTAAACATTTTTGATTGGATTGAGGTTAGAACTATTTTCATGTTTGGAAAAGAAGAAATTCTACGCTATTCTTTGTGGGATTTAACCTAACGTGAAAATATTAATGATTACTTACACAATTACAGGTTCTCATAACAAGGAATGAATAATTTAAACAATTTGAATCAAATAAACATACCACAGAGGCCGTGTGGCAAGGTGCATTATCATCTTTAATATCATCTTAAATATTGATTGTGAGAGAAAGTTTGAGATGCATCTAAAATAGTCAAATAGGCACTCATTTTTATAATTGTCGTGTTCATTTCGAGTTAACCGATCCTTTGAGCATTAAAATTTAGCTAACTTATAGAAATGTCATGCACCCCCTTACCATAATGTACGGAGAATATTTCACTATTTTAAGAGTGCAATTTTCGTTAAGTCGGTCACATTTTCGGTTTTTTCCGTCATCTGTAAATAGGTCAAACTTGACCCATCAGAGAATACAGTTCAAGATCAATAATCAACAGACCATTTTTTAAGTTTTTTGGCCCACTGAAGTCTTGTTTTCTTTATTCTTTTCGATAATAATGACTTTTTTGCAGATCTTCTGGCTTTTAAACCTGCTTTGTTTCTGCAGTGTTTTTAAAGAAATTAAGTTACTAAACATTTTTTTTGAATTCTTTTTTTTAAGTCTTAAACGTAATACAAATTAATTTTTTAAACACTGTCTTTTTAACTTGCAGTCATCTCGCTTGGATGAGCAAGTGGTCGCCTAAAGCCAAATTTCCAGCTTAAGGGGACTTGGCACCTTGATTGGCACCACTGAAGTAGGTTTCATATAAAAGCTTATATTTTTATTTAATACACTGTAAATACAAGTGTCTGAAATTCAGACGCAATTGTGTCTGAAACGGGTGTTCAATTTTAAGATGCTAAAAAGTGTCTTAAAAGGCTCATCGTTTCACACTCGAAACGTCTGAAATTCCGCCATCTTTGATCCTGTCTGAAGTGAATATTTTTCATTAATAAATAAATAAAAAGATGCGTTTTATACTGTTTACCCGTGAGAAATAGATTTTAGAATCTCCTAGAGCATAGAATATATATATTAAAATGTTTTACAATAATAGTTCCCGTCGCCCCCGGCTGGAATCGGACTGACAACCAATGGATTCGAAGTCGAGTGTCTTCCCAATCAAGCCATCGGTGCTCACGCTGCACTCAGCTTGTATAACGAAATATACTCTAGTATCCGTAAAACAAACTGAACTTTTATGTCTTTGCAATAAAACTGTTCATAAGAAGTAAAGCTTAATACATATTATCTTAAATTTCATGTGTAGAGGTTTAGAGGTTTTTTTTTTTTTTTTTTTTTTTTTTTTTTTGTAAAATTCGTAATAAATATGAAAAAATAGTAGCCTATGGATTTTAAACGATTTTTTTTATTTTTATTTTTATTTTTTTTTAAACTGGTATTTTCAAGAAAACAAACTATATACATGAAACAAAAAAAAAAAAAAAAAAAAAAAAAAAAAAATTGCTCTTTTACATTTTGAAGTGTAGGGAAACATAAAATAATTTTTAAAACGCGAAAAAAAAAAAAATCAATTATGCATAAATTGTTTAAGATTGTTTAGCTACGAATTCGCTTTCTTAGCTACAGGTTACATGTTTCGTTTATCTTAATATTTTTTTGATTTATTACATGTGAGAATTTTAAATAAAAATTAACTTTGTTTTTTAATTTTTAACAGAATAAGATCCGTGTCTAAGTATTTTAAATAAGTTAACTACTTATATTACATAAAATAATGTCAAATTTATTTGTTTAAAAAAATGTTAAAACAGGATGTGCATGCTGCTTAAAGTAGATTCCATATGGAAAATTTGTTAAGTAATACAAATATCTGAATTTCTAAGTGTCTGAAATTTGTAATGTCTGAATTTTTAAGTGCATAAATTGTAAAATGTCTGAAATTTTATGTGTCTGAAAATGTTATATGTCTTAATTTCAGACATATCGACCTTATTCAGACACTTATCTGAGCTCATTTATAAAAAAGACACTTAATTTAAGACAACACATGCATCTAAAATTTTGCATGCGTAAGTGTTTCAGACATTTATGTGACTGAATTGACATTTCAGACACACTTCTGTCTGAATTTAAGACGCTTCTATTTACAGTGTATTTATAAATTGAAAGGTAATAGGTTTATTTAATAAAATATATTCAGGCGAGAATTCTTATGGTTTTTCATTTTTTTACATTTGTTCAGGAAATTATGACCCTCAAAATGCTCAAATTTCTACAGATATTTAAGAAAAGAACTTTTTTTTCTTTTTTTTTTTTTTACATACTTAAAAGAATTAGGGATGGGTTTTCAAATTTATTAATTGGTTTTTGAGAAAACAATTAAAAAATACAGGTCTAGTGAAAATTTATGAAAAAAAAAACAAAAAAAAAAAAACATACTCTTTGTTATATATTTATTAATATTTTTTCCTTTAAAGATATTGCAAAACCCTATCCCTAATTATTTTAAGAAGCTTCTATTAAACATAAAAAAAAAAAAAAAGTAAAACTTTTTTAAAATATCTGTAGAAATTTTAGCATATTAAATATCATGACAAATGCAAATTGAGAATATGTATATATATATATATATATATATATATATGTATATTTATATATATATTGAAAACATTTTCAAACATTGCATGATATGAAATCAAGTATCACATGAAGAACTATAAAATGAATAAAGTTACCGAAAAGAAAAAAATAAGCGACTTGATATTAAAACATACAAATTCATTACTTTTTCAAGGACATTGAATGAATGTTGTTTGCAAATTAAGTGATATTTCTGTCATGCTCTATGCAAACTGCTAAAAATTTACAACATGCAATGTCCAAGGTTACCTAAAAGACTTGAAAATAATTTCAAATAATGTGTAGAAAAACCATGAGAGAAAAAAATATATGAAGTGTAAAAAAACAAGAAAAAAAAAAACATATTAAACTTCAAACACCAATTTTTTCATAATAAATTAACCCAAAGAAAATTTAATAAAACTAAATTTTAACATTCTTTACTTTCTTTGAAAAGCATGCAGAAAAAGGTAAAACACTTCACAACAGCCATGAGGCCGAAAACAGTTAAATTTACAGTTAATAAGGAAAACGAATTCATCTACTGAACGATTAAGTAAAACTAAATTTTAGTTCAATTAGTTTTTTCTATCTTTTAACAAATAAACCTTAAAGTTAAAATTTAAAATTAAAATTAATGTATTTAATTAAATTTTAATTTTTTACAGAGAGTAAGTTTTACAGAAAGAATTTAAGTTACGTAAATTCGCAATTCATAGAAGTGTTTCAAGGATTAAAAAAAACAAGTTATAGAGAAATGAGAATATGTATATATTCTGTTAGAGTGTTAGATCTGTTAGAGTGAAAAAAAGTAATGACCCTCTTTTTTTAAATAATAAAATTTCACAATCCCACCCAACCATCCAGCCAAACAGCACCACCTATCTTCCGTAATCAAGCATCTGCCCACCCAACCTGCACCTTTTTTTTATTGTGTTTTATTGTGTTTTATTGTGTTTTATTGCCTTCTATTTTTATTTTATTTATTTTATTTTTTGGGTTGAATATATAAATACCATAAGAATTGTTGCCTGAATATACATTTTATTGAACAAACCAAATATATTTTAGTTTATTAAATGGATATATAAGCTTTTATATGAAACCTACTTTAGTGGTGGCGGCAAAGATGCCAAATCTCCTTAACACGTTAATCGCCACGATAATATCAGAAAAATTTTCACATGGGCCATGGTAACTTTATTAGACAATTTAGTTAAAAATGCGTGTTAAAAATGCGTCAGGCACATATGACTGACATGGCGATTAACGTGTTAATAATTACTCGGCGTATATCATATTCCTTTTAGGGTTATTGCCTAGTTAAAAATGCGTGTTAAAAATGCGTCAGACACATATGACTGACATGGCGATTAACGTGTTAAGCACCGAAAAAATTTTATATCTTGCTAAAAATCATCTCACCAATGACTCGTTCACATTTAATTATTTTGCCATCTCGGAAACTAAGATATTTTTCTGCGCTTCATTCTAAAATTAATACTTTTTGTGGCATCGTTAATTGCCTCATCATTGCCATTTTTGAAATACTTTTCAAAATTATAACTTCCATTAACTACTGTTTTCGTTTTGAACACTTGGCTTAATCCTAAATTTTACGAGGTAACCACGGTACGTGGTACCACGTAATAAAATTTGTTCTAATACTTCCTTTTAAATGATAAAATTGGCGGTTGTAGAAAGAGAAAAGGAAAATATCAAAGTACACCTTTTTTTTTTTGGCCTTTTAGTGTATATATATACAGCGTGTGTAAAATCTTTAAGGCAACTTTAGAAAAAATTCTTTTTTTTTTTTTTTTTTTTTTTCTTTTTTTTTTTAGGAACTTAGACGGTTTTCATAGTTGGACATCTGTGGCTTTTATTTCACCAAATATATAAACCATCTCCACTGGCGCCCTCACAGTCATCACTGGCATCCCGCATGCACATCTCCAACTAAAATACTATTATAATAAAATTAACATTCTACAACTAAACAACCACTGACTGATCAAAAACAGATCACGTTGTTGCTGCTGCATTGTGTGTTCTACAGCACAACAATTCTATCCCTCAGTGGGCAGGCAGGCTCGCGAACTACAACTCGGTTTTCCAGGCGGAAATATTTGCCATCATGATGGCACTCGAATGGGTGGAAGATAATTCCTCCCATTTCAAACAAATTTCCATCTATAGCGACAGTCTTTCGAGCCTGCTGGCTATCGCTCGCCACAAGAGCAGACATTCTCAAGTATTAATTTTTAAAACGAAACTCTCAACTTTAAATGTAAATATCTCCCTGGCACACGTTCCTGTCCACAGGGGAATCGTCGGCAATGAACTAGCAGATACTCCATCCAAAACTGCTACAATCGCCAAATATCCACTTTCCTCTCCCCGCACCCTCATCTCACATAAAAAGTAAATTAAATCAAATTCTATTAAATGACTGGCAACAGTTATTGTGTGTCTCAATAAAAGGAAATCACACACACGAGCTTATCCCAACTGCAATAGCAAATAACCGTGTTCTCGCCCCCGAAATATCGGACTTTCTCTCGGGATACGAACCCTTCCCAAAATATTTACATAAATTTCATCGCCAACGATCTCCCTTATGCCCATGTGGTGAGGAGGGTACTGCACCTCATTATTACTTTAGATATCAAATAACTACAGCATATCATTTAAGAAATCCAATTCCAAGACCAACAACATGGTTGGAAAATATCTTAACAAGACCCTCTCTTCGTGGTAAACTAAAAAATATGTATAATCTGCTTTTGAATATTTCAAATTCTACAGATTAAGTAACTCTGAATTCTCTCCACTTATTACTTTTGCTCACTGGCTGTTATTGGTTTTGCCAACTAATAAATGTCATCAACAAATGCAGCTCAAGATTAACGACTCAAATTCAAGAGCAAGAATTTTAATCTAAACAAACAATCTGTCTTCCCCATCGAACCTATTACTGTCATAACTTGAACCTTCAATTCTTAACTGTCCAAACTCAAGAACTCTGCAACAATTTCTAATCAGTTTCTACAAATCATCAACTGTTCAAGAACAGAACTCTGTAAATAGTAACTGTTTATAATTATACAAACTCAATCACTACTCCCATTGCTCCGGCTCTCATACCAATGAGAGCTGCGTCATAAACAATTAAGCGACGTTGTCTTCTGCCCTCTGTCGCGTAGGATCTTCTATCCGACAGAGATTGCATTTTTTTTTTTCGTTTGTTTGTTCAATAAAAACGGGGGATGCTTAACATTTGGAGACTTTCAAATTCAAAGTGTAGTCTTTCAATTGTTGTCAGAGCCCCTCTCTAAAGATTAAATTCGCTCAAAACTGCTGTGTAGTGGTGAGCGGCCTTCTTCCGTCCTTGAAATCCTTGAAACTCAATGGAACGTAAAGTAGTTTCTGAAGACAACTTATCATAAATATAGTAAATAGCTCAAGTAATATCATCAATTTTTCTAAATAACTCTAATTACGCACGCGCAAGCATTAAAAAATACCTTTTAGATAATTTATTATCCCAGTTCTTTGAATTATATACAGTCGGTAACAAAAGTGTGCGAACACTAGCAAAAATTTCTATGTAAAAAAAGTAGAGTTGATACTGTTTTGTTAAATAAATTCTTGTCGAATCCTGCTCTTAGTGTAAGAACATGACTCGATAAGGATTTATTTAACAAAACCGTATGAAGTGTACTTTTTTTTACATAGGAATTTTTGCTAGTGTTCGGACACTTTTGCTACCGACTGTATGCAAAAACCCAAAGAAAATATCGTAAAGATTCAAAAAGTTTTCACCGATAATATGATTTGAATTTTAAAACCAATGTAACATTTAAAATGAGATAAAAAATACAAAAAATTAAAACTTTAAAAATACATTTTAGTTAAAAACATTAAAACACAAGACAGACGTTTCGGCTAGAACACTAGCCCTCCTCAGTGTCAAACATACAAGCACAAACAACATTTACAAAAATTCATAATACATCATAGCAAGATTAAATATTCAGGAGGTATAGCTTTATTACTTACAAACTTTGAATAAACACCATAAAATGCAATAAACTCGCAACAATTGTTTCGGGTCGAAAAACACACGACCCTTCATCAGGCGAATAGAGTAAGCACGAGTGCTGCAGTCAAAGCGTTGCCGCTTTGACTGCAGCACTCGTGCTTACTTTATTCGCCTGATGAAGGGTCGTGTGTTTTTCGACCCGAAACAATTGTTGCGAGTTTATTGCATTTTATGGTGTTTATTCAAAATTTGTAAGTAATATTTTTACAACGCCAGTTTATTGATGCTTCTTTATTAGGTATAGCTTTAGCCTCGTTCAAGGCAGAATGTTGCATTTCGAAAAAAGCGCCCTCTAGAAAAATACGGGATTCTTAGATTAATCCCGGACGATATAATTAACGCCCCAGCCCGCCCGTTTCCGCTGTTCAATCTCTTTTTCTAGTCAATTTTGTCCTTTTATTACTTCCGGTGCGAGCCGTTTTTTTTTTTTAACACACTTGACATTGTGAGTCTTTTTTGGTTTTCGTCCCATGCTATTCCTATGGAGTTTTTAACTTTTTCCCCCCTCTTTTTCTACATTCTAAAGCACAGTGGCACATTAGAAGCTAAAATTTTAAAGTTTTCAAAATCGGGAATATGATCACTATTGAGAGAATGGATTACGAGTTTTGATTTTAAAACTCCTGTTTTATATGAGCGTTTATGTTCCTTTAATCTAATTTCACCTGTTCTGCCAGTTTCACCGATATATGTAGAATTACAATTTTTACAGAGGATTACACCTAGACGCTGAAGGGGGGGGGGGTGACAGTTTAAAGTTTGAGAGAAAGTTACTAATACGGAGTTGAGGTTTAAAGCTAGTAGAGATATTCAATGTTCTAAGTAATTTAGAGATATTTTCAGAAATATCTCTATAATAAGGGATAGTCGTACGATAAGTGGAATTTTTAACTTTAGGATAAACTGATTTATATGAAAAATAGAACTCTTCTTTATAAATTCTTTTAATAAAACGAGGGGGGTAACCATTATTTTTTAAATCAGAAAAAATGTTTGGATAGTTCAATATTTAGTAATTCGGAATTACTACAATAGTGCTTTGCACGATGTAAAAGAGTACGAATGACTGCAAGTTTATGCGATTAATGATTAGCTGAATTGAAGTTAAGATATTGACCAGAGAATGTGGGATTGAAGTTGAAAAATGTAAAAAATCATTGACTGTTTTATGCATTATAAGGATGTCAAGAAAGGGTAGTTCATTATTAATTTCAGTTTCAAGGGTAAACTGGATAGCAGAACATAAAGAGCTAGCAAAATCTAAAATATCGTTAACAAAAAGTTGCTTAGTAATTATAAAAATATCATCCACATACCTTTTCCAGAAATTTTTTTTTATCATGAACTGGGAATTAATTTTGTTTTCTAAGTGTTGCATTACAATTTCAGCTATAACGACAGATATAGGGCACACATGACAGTTAATTTGACGATAGTAAGAATCATTAAAAATAAAACAACTAGAAGATAAACAAAAAGTGGTAAGATCAAGTACAGTATTTAAATACTGTACTTGATCTTATCACTTTTTGTATAAATTATTTGTATAGATGTATAATTTATGTTTAATTTTATTAAATTTGAATTCTAGTTCCTTAAAAAATAAGTAAATAAACTCTACGGGGTTTAAATTATTAGTTTAAGTCATTTAAAGGTAATATAAGTTGATGGAAAAATACATGAATAATTGCTTAAATTTGGTTGTAAATATTGGTTTGTCAAAAAAAAAAAAAACAGAAAAATCCACGATATAATGTTGGTTGGGCTTTTTACATCACACTAGAGCTGCGCAGATGGCGATGGTCTGAGACACGCCCCTAGAGGTGGTCCGGAGACATGCCATCACAATTTTGATCCTCCACTTAAGGGATGGCTCTCCCGCTTCCGTGACCCCCAGAGGTATAATTTTTGATGGGAACATAGAGGACATTGCAGCCAAGACAGATTTTACGTGCACCAGCCACCATTAGTGTACACGACGGTCTTTGGACGGCTCGAGTACCGAACCCGCAATCTTCCAATTACAAGGCCGGTGCTCTACCGACTGGGCTACCGCGGCCCTCCACGATATAGTGATAAACATACTTTTTCTCAAACTTTATATTACCTGTACTGTGATTAAGCAGAATTCGGATTTTAAATCTGGAAATAGGCAAAAAGATTTAAAAAAAAATGCGAATGTAAATTACACTTATTTCACATAATCTTAGTAAAATTTTCAATAATTTAAAAGGAAAATAACGTATTTCTTGAAGTACACTATATATTTTCTTTAGTATAGAAGTGTAGAAACATTTAGTATCAGAACTTTGATAACTAGAATACAATAACTCTAATATTTGAAAAATAGAATGCTTCCGTTTTTAAAATGACACCATTATTTAAAGGAAATTCTTAAATGCATTTTTTAAAACTGAAATAGTTTATGAATAGTTTGCTTAAAAAATCGCTGTTTTCATTCACTGTTAATCTGTCGGTATTGAAAATGCTTCAGTTTATATTGAAGATGTTATTTGGGATGATAAAAAGTTCACAGGAAAATATAAATAAATAAATAAAAATAATAATTTATTTTTTGTGAAGTACTCTTAGAATTTTTTTCTTTTAAAAGATATTTATTAAACTTTTCATTAAGATGAAAAAGCTATAATAATTAAACTGATTTTAATCTGGAATTCAAGGCAAAACTAAATATGAAAGTTTTAAATTATAGTGTATGTTTAAATTCTTGTATTTTGAGACTAGAGTTATTCAGTATTAGACTGTATTGGAAATTTATAAGAATATATCATATGTTTGATCACCATAATCATGTCTTGTCTATAAAATTTAAATTATTTTTCAACTCTATATTTTATGCCGTCTTTAACTTTACCAAATTTTTATTTTTTATTCTTCTTTATCTAAACTTAGCTCGATCTATTTTTCTAATTTTTCTATTTATTTATTTATTTTTAATGAAAATTAGTTGCATGCATTTGTCATTTTTCAAATAAATTTCATATTCAATAAAAATAAAATATTATGTATTATAATAAAAATTCAAATTTGTGGTACATTTATCAAAATATTTTTATATTAGAATGTTGTCTTCTATTTAGATCCGTTAAAAAAATTAAAGATATTTTAAAACTTAAACAATTTTAATTTAAAATTATCAAAAATAAGAAATTACTTCTTAGTTATTAGTTATTATTATTTATTATTAGAAAGTTTTCAATTGAAATTGACTTGGTCATCGTGTCTTCGTGTCACGCTAGTAAACAAGGCGGCTCCATTTTATAATAAGTATAAGCCATTTCATTTGTCTCTCTTTGGCTCAGTAGGTAAAAGCGTCCCGTTACTAGCGTGGTGGTCGTGAGTTCGGTCCCGCGTGTTAATTTTTACAGATAATTAGTAGAAAAGGTGTTAATTGATACAAGAGAATTTTTCGTTGCTTACACTAAGAACATTTTGAGGAGTTTTTTCTAAGAAGCATTTTTTTTTTTTTTTAGATATTGGAAAACGCAAAACATTTTAGATATTAAAAAAGCACAAAATAAAATGTTTTAAGTAAAAAATACATAAAAAAATATTTTTAGAAGCTTTGTATATATGTATATATATATATTATATATTACTATTATACGAAATTGGATTTGTCATCAGCTTTTCGTCACGTTAAAAAACCAAGACGCTTCCATTATATATATTTAAAAAAAAAAAAAAAAATGTAAGCAACTCGTATTTCTTAATGAATCAGCTGGTTACAGCGTCATGTTGACAGAGTCGTCTATTCGATCCTCGAAAAGCCGATGTGTTATTTTTTGCAAATAATTAATAGAAAAAGTGTCAATTGATAAAAGAAAATATTTCGTTGTGTACACAGTATCCTAATAATTTTTCAAGAGTGTTTTAAACGGCTTTTTATCTAGTTACAAAACGCACAAAATAAAAATGTAAGTAAAAATAAATAAATTTTTATAAGCTTTTTAGGAGCTTTTTATATGAAATTGACTTTGTCATCGTGTCTTCGTGTCACGCTAGTAAACAATTAAAGTAATTATAAGCCATTCCGTTTGTGGCTCCGTGGTTCAGTCGGTTAGAGTGTCACCTTAAAAAAGCGGTTGTCGAGAGTTAGGTCCCCAGAAGGTCCGGTGTGTTATTTTTTTAGGATAATTAGAAGAAAAGGTGTCAATTTTTCGTTGACTACACAATATCTTAAGAATTTTCGAAGAGTTTTATATGTATATATATATATATATATATACATTTTAAAGAAGTTTTTCATTTTTTTTTAGATATTAGAAAACACAAAATATTTTAGATATTAAATAAGTTCAAGATAAAAATTTTCAAGTACAAAATACATAAATAAATAATTTTAGAAGCTTTGTGTATATATCTATATATATGTATATATATATTATATATTATTACATAAAGTTCAATTTGTCATCGCGTTTCCTTTCACGCTAAAAAAAAAAAAAAAAAAAAAAACTTCCACTTAAAAAGAAAAAAACAATCAAGCAATTCATTGTATCTCTATCTCTTAATAGCTAATTTGGTTAGAGCGTCATGTTAATTTTTCAAATAATTGATAGAGAATGTGTCAATTGATAAAAGGAAATATTTTGTTGTGTACAGAGTATCCTAATAATTTTTTAAGAGTTTTTAAAATAGCTTTTTATCTAGGTACTAAAATGCACAAAATAAAAATTTAAATAAAAATAAATAAGTAAATAAATAAATATTTTTTTTAGAAGCTTTTTATTGAAATTGGATTTCGTTATCGCGTCTTTATGTCACGCCAATAAATAAGGCACCTCAACTTTAAAGTAAATGTCAGCAGTCCTTATAGTTGCACGTTGACTCAGTTGGTTAGAGCGTCAAGTTGCTAATGCGATGGTGGTCACTTCCATCGCCGAAGTATCGATATGTTAAATTTTGCAGATAATTAATAGAAAATGTGTCAATTGATAAAATAAAATATTCCATTGTCTGCACAGTATTCTAAGAATTTTTGAAGAGTTTTTTTTAAGAAGCTTTTTCTTTGGATACTAAAAGGCACAAATTAAAAAGTTAAATGTATATATATACATATATTCTTTTAGAAGCAATTTATTGAATTTGGATTTTTATCATCGTGTCTTTGTGTCACTCTGAAAAAAAAGGCGCCTCCACTTTAATGTAAATTTAAACACTTTTTCGTCTCTCGTTAGCGCATTTGGTTAGCGCGTTATGGTGATGACGTGATGCTGGTGGGTTCGATCCTCGTAAGCCGATGTGTTACTTTTTTGCAGATAATTAATAGAAACGATGTCAACTGATGAAAGAAAATCTTTCATTGTCTACACAGTGTCCTAAGGAATTTTAATAGTTTTTTAAAGAAGTTTTTTTTTTGTGTGTGTGTATGTGTGTGTTACTAAACGTACAAAATAAAAATTTCAGTAAAAGTATAATTAAAAGAAAATAAATAAATAAATAAAAATAACACTGAAAGTTTTTTTTATTATTGTGGAGCCCTGAAAATCCTAAAATAAAAATTTATTCTTGCAGAGACATGCAATAAAATCATAAAAGTTTTAACGAAAATTTTAAAGAAAAAAATAGATATTTCACTTTTGCAAAACAAGAAAAATTGTAAATATTCCAAATATTTTAAAAAGCATTCGAGAAGAATATTCCTTTTGTATAAGTATTTGTTAGATTTTTCTAGAATATTCTATGATTTTTCTTGACAGTTCTTAGACTGTTGGTTAGAGCGTCATGCTGATAACGCGATGATCCCGGATTCGGTCCCCGAAAGACGATATAGTACATTTTTTGTAGATAAATAATCGAAAAAAAATGTCAATTGATAAAAGAAAATCTTCCGTTGTCTGCAAAATATCCTAAGAAATTTTAATTAGTTTTTTTTAAGAAGCTTTTTCCTTTTTTGTAACTAAAATCACAAAATAAAATTTAAGTAAAAAATCATTTTTTAAAGTTAAAAGTTTTTTATTGTGAAGCCCTAAAAAGCATAAAATAAAATTTATTCTGGCAAAGACTTTCTACAAAAAACTGAAAGATTCAACAATAGGAAAATTTTAGAGAAAAATATGGGTACTTTCCTTTTGCAAGAGATGAAAATTTTTTAATCTTCAAAATATTTTTAAAAGCTTTCGAGACATTTGAAATTTCTGATTTAACAAATGATTATACAAAAACTAATAACTAAGAATATTGGTCTCGAAAGCTTTTTAAAATATTTTGAACATAAAAAAATTTTCATCTCTTGCAAAAGGAAAGTACCCATATTTTTCTCTAAAATTTTCTTTGTGTTAAATTTTCATTTCTTTGTAGAACGTCTTTGCCAGAATAAATTTTATTTTATGCTTTTTAGGGCTTCACAATAAAAAACTTCTAACTTTAAAAAATGATTGTTTACTTAAATTTTATTTTGTTTATTATACTTAGAATCTTTAGATAAAATAAAGTATTCAATTTATGTGACATAAAAAAAAAAAAGAAGAGAATAGAGAAATGCACAGAAAAAAAAATCTGTGACTGACATCAAGAAACTAAATTGTGGCTCTATTAAAAATAGTTCTGTGTCGTCCTTATAAATTCTAGTTCATTTGTTAGCGAATTCTAAAAAACACTATTGGAATTCTAGAGCATTTTCCTGAAATTTCGTGATCAAACTTATTAAAAAAACTTATTCGAGCACAAAATTCGATCAAACTTATTCGAGCACAAGAGGTGAGTTTTAGTAGTTTTAGCTTTTGACCCAGTTCTAGGAAATTGAGTGAAAATCTAATGCAATGCGAAAGATTCATTATATCCATGATATTCATGATACTGTTTCACCTTCTGGAAAAAAAAAATATATATATATATATATATATATATATATATATATAGAAATTCTCGACCGTTTCGTCTACCCAGATTATTGTTTTCCTTGTACGTATAACTTGGAAATATATATTTCTAGTTTAGGGTTTCACAAAATGACTACATATTTGTTCTAGATGAAGGTGGTGTATTTCTTTCCTCAGTGTGAATTTACCGATTTCTGGAATCGGTAATACAGAAATTCTATATGATTGACGCATGTAGTAATTTTGAATGGGATTTATGCAATAGAAATAAAGAAATGAACTTACCGAATTATGAAATCGGTAATTCAGGAGCTGTATTTGGATGATGCATGTAGTATTTTCGAATGAGATTTGTACAACAGAAAGTTGGCGAATAATAGTTTCTCAGTGCATTTCGGCTTACATGCATGCACGGTAATATATATATATATATATATATGTATGTGTGTGTGTGTGCATATATATATATATATAGGCGTGTTAATTTTAAATAAGTTGGTGCGATGAACAAAGATTAAAAATGTTAATAATAAATTTAAAAAATACAAATTAGTGTAGCAAACACTTTTGTAAACAACACTTCACCACATGCAAACAACCACATCTTCCTACTCATTGGGTGGGCGCAGGAGAAAAACATTTTTATAGTAAAATAAGAAAAGAAAAAAAAAACTAATAGTTTTTAGACACATAAGATAACCAGCATACTCCAAAAAATGAAAAACAAATTTAAAACTTTAACCAGATTAAAATAATTAAAAAAAAATAATTAAAAAACAAATAAATAGGAACATTACAATTATACATGATAAAAATAACTTAATAAATGACATGCTAGTTCGTTATACTTCCCCTCAGACCTGAAAAAAAAAGGCATTTTCGAGATATATTAATATAAGTTGTGAGGGTATGAGGTTGAGTCAATTGTAGGTCACCGCTGGTAAGCGGTGGGAAAGTAGATCGTAGCGTGGCTCCGAAGTTTGAGAATTTAAAGTCTGGTGCCAGCACCCAGTGACGTAATAGATTGAAGTAAGGATGAATTGACGCCAACGGTCGGTGACGCAATAGAGGAAGCTAGATGGTTGGTTGGTTGGTTGGTTGGGTTTTTCGTCGCACTAGTGCTGCGCAGATGGGCAATTGGCGATGGTCTGGGATACACCCCTAAAGGTAGTCCAGAGACATGCCATCACAATTTTGATCCTCCACGGAAGGGATGGCTCTCCCGCTTCCGTGAACCCCAGAGGTATAATTTTTGATGGGAACATGGAGGGCATTGCGGCCAAGACAGATTTTACGTGCACCAGCCACCTTTAGTGTACACGACGGTCTTTGGACGGCTCGAGTACCGAATCCGCAATCTTCCAATTTCAAGGCCAGTGCTCTACCGACTGGGCTACCGCGGCCCTCCACGATATAGTTATAAACATACTTTTTCTCTAACTTTATATTAGAAGGATTTTAGGCCAACAAGAGCCACTAAGGAGAAAGTAATGTTAAGTGAATACGAATGGTTATTGGAGTTTTGAGAAATGAAGCTTGGAGGTTCGTAACTTCGAGGTGAATAAATATAGTAGGGGAGTAGGATACGGTGGTGTTTTTAGCAGTGGATGAAATCGCTGATAGTATGATATAACTTTGTTGGCGGAGTTAAAGCAACAGATAGAGTGTTATATTGTCGGAGGTCTGGTTAATTTGAAAATGTGTTGTTGGAGTTTAATGTTAGTGAAGGGACAGGATAGGAATCTTCTTTTCATTATACGAGGTGGTGTAATCTAGGGGATCTACGGAGAGCAGCGTTTATCAGTTTTCAACTCAGCTAGTTATTCGTCCGGTGTGAGATAAAACTTTTATATTTTTCTATGTTATTTATTTATTTAACTATTGATTGAGTTCCGGGTAAAAAGTCATTCCTTCCTGTACTTTAAAGTTTATATAAAAGCTTTATTTATATTTTACATTTGAGTCTTGTGCTGAACAATTATTCAATTAGTTAAGAGATAGAGTCTTGAGCAGTTAATGCCGGGGTCCAGACTCCACAGAGTTATCATAAAGTACATCCCGTAATTTTAAACATCCTATTCTTCTTGGCGAAAAAATGTTTAACTGTAGTTTTATTTCTAAATCCACTTTATCTAATTATAATTATTTATCTTGTAAATGCAATGATCCTTCTTTCAGTCAGGGATCATGTTCATATTATTACTTGTAACCTCAATATTCTTTTTGATATCTAATTAAATATATGTATGTATGAAGTATGGCATTAAATTTCGACTTCCCTCTATAAAATTAATATTCTTTTAAATAATAAACAGTTTTCTTACGACATAAATTTATTTATTATATAAAATTTCCATAACATATAATAAACTAATAGCTTATTTTAATCAATGGAAATATTTATAGCTATTAACATTTACAAATGGATTGTATTTTAATTATTCAAATTAAAAAAAAAAATCTGTTATATTAAAAAAAAAATCTGTTTATAAAAGCTCTTTAAAATTATTTTCTGGTAACTTATGTTAATAAAACGCCAAATAATTAGGCAATAATATCTAAATAATATTATCATTCTCTTTCAAATACATTTGTGTGCATATATGAAAATCGTCAAGGTAGACCCCTCTCCCATGCAGGAAATGAAAATTTTCAGAAGTTTCTCAAAAGATGTAGGTATTAGGCCTGAAAAAAACATCCTTAGCACACAACTTCTCAAAGATGAAAGCATAAAAATTAGACAGTAACCAACTCCAAAATAAAATACATTAATAACGTAAATTGATATAAGAAAATACATTAATGTAAATATATATAAGTACAGTCGGTAACAAAAGTGTCCGAACACTAGCAAAAATTCCTATGTAAAAAAAGTACACTTCAAACAGTTTTGTTAAATAAATCCTTATCGAATCATGTTCTTAGACTGACTAAGAACAGGATTCGACAAGGATTTATTTAACAAAACCGTATAAAGTGTACTTTTTTTAAATAGGAAATTTTGCTAGTGTTCGGACATTTTTGTTACCGACTGTATATATACTCTATAACAAAAAAAAAAAAAAAAAAAAAAAGGCACCAAGAATGAGTAATACAAATTGGACACAAATTGACATGCATACAGATTTCGATGGAAAATGCAAAATTTTAAATTTGGCTGCCATAGAATGAGCATGTGACGCTGCATCTTAAATGTGCAATTAGCAGAATATTAAAAGGAGAAATTTTGATTCCAGGTCATAAGTTCTTTGAGAATTTTATTTCATCTCCTCAGATACACAGTAACTATGCCTCGCATACAGGTGCGCAAACAATATGCGTAGATGTCAGCATTTGAGAGACGTGTGTAGTGGGCTCAAAGAAGCCGGTTGGTCTAATTTGCCAACTGTTTGACAATTGGATAGGAGCGATGCCACTGTTAGGTGGTATTGGCAGGAATAGGTGAACCATGGCCGAACACAGCATCAGGGAGGAAGCGGTCGGCCTAGAGAGAGGGTAGAACGTGAGAATCTATCAATCATCAGAGCGGTACTCAAAGCCTCAAATTCATCATTATCATCGATCCTACAGTCAGTAACAAAAGTGCCCGAACACTAGAAAAAATTCCTATACAAAATAAAATACGGTTAATACAGTTCTGCTAAATATATCCGTGTCGAATCCTGCTCTTAGACTGACCAAGAACAGGATTCGACAAGGATTTATTAAACAAAACAGTATTAAGTGTACTTTTATCATATATGAATTTTTGCTAGTGCTCGGACACTTTTGTTACCGACTGTACGTGCAAATGGTACTTCAGTGACTTCAAAGACCGTTAATAAGCAGAGAAATGGGGTTGAGCTCACGGAGCCCCTTGTGTGAATAACTATTAAACTTTTATACCAACAAGCAAGTTTGCAGTGATATCGAGATCGTTCAAGCTGGAATGTCACTGAATGAAGCAGAATTGTATTCAGTGATGAGTCCCACTCCCATTTGAACCCCGATGACCAGTGAAGACGCGTCTGGAGACGCCCCGAAAAAGGGGGGAATTCTAACCTGATTGTCGCCAGTAACAATAAGGAGTAATAGCCTGGGGTGTAATTTCATTTAATGACAAGCTCCCTTTGGTTGTCATCCAGGGCCTCTTTACAACACAGCGGTACGCCGACGACATTCTACGTCCCGTTGTGTTTTCTTTCATATCACGCCATCCTCAGCGTATATTTCAGCATGATAATACCCGCCCGCCTATGATTTAGTTTTTACTGCTTGTTTTCTCGCTTGCACAACATTATTTTGGCCAGCAATTTCGATGTATCTCTCTCCCACTGAGGACGTTTGGAGCTTCATGAAAAGGATCCTACAACCAGATCGGGATTTTGTCAATCTAACGCAGCGATTGAACACAATTTGGCACGATATCTCGTAGGAGTACATTTGCCAACTCTATCAATTATTGCCAAGCCGAATAACTACTTACATAAGGCCATGACTGCCTGCGATGTAATTGCGGCTGTCCGGACAACGCGAAAAGACCGTACAGCGAGAACTTACATTTTGTACCGCTACCCAACAATTGGCGCTGTATACAAGTCTCGATTTTCGCTGATTTAAAGGTCCAGTCATAAGAATAACGTTATTCATAAGCATTTGCAATTAACGCTGTAAACTCATTAAAATGCCGAATTTTTTTTTTTTTTTTTTTTTTTTTTTTTTTTTTAATATGCATAATAATTATATGTTATATGCATGTAGAATTATATGTTTGTTTGTCAAAATGTGTTCACCACAAACAATGTAATAAAATAGATCGTTTATTCATCGCTAATTTAAAGGTCCGATCATAAGAATAACATTATATACATTCATTTGCAATTCACGCTAGAATCTCATTATAATGTGGATTTTTTTTTTTTTTTTTTTTTTTGAATGGGCATAACTATATTAATGCATGTAGAATTATATATGTTTGTTAAAATATTTTCATCATAAAAAAAAATAATAAAAAGATCGTTTATTCATCGTGATATTCGCGCTCTTTAATGATGATTTGAAATACTAATGCCTAATAATAAACTTTTAGAACTATTTCTTAATCAAAAACGAATTAAATTTTAAAGTAATATATATATATATATATATATATATATATATATATATATATATATAATGAAATAGAGTGCATTTTAATATTTTTCTGTAAAGACAATTTTTTTTTCTTTTTTATTCGTATTAAAATATGAGCATATTGAAACATCTGATACCATTTTACGGTGGTAGAAAACGTTTTAAGTATATATATTTGTTATTTATAGCATTAGCGTTATGAAAATTTGCATAAGTATATGAGAATTTCGTGAAAACTATCTAAATAAAAAACTACATATATATATTATTTTTTATAATGCTCTCTGCTTATTAATTATTTTTATTTATTTATTTATTTAATTTAACTTATTTTTATTTATTTATTTATTTATTTATTTATTGTACTGGATTTTGCATTATTACAGTTTTTAACAATATATTCTAAACATACTTCGATATTACTTTGTGGATTCTTTTTTTAATAAATAAATCTGAATGTATGAATGCTAAAATTTAATTCAAATTTTTAACATTCAAACATAAAAAAAAGTTTATTGATGAATACACCATACTTAGATTATATTATTAAACTGTGGTAGATTATATTAAACTGTGTGACGGGTTCGACCCAGGTCGCACTCATAGACCTAGCCGTTAGGAGTTTTCTATGTTTTTCTCCAAAACTAACAAAAATAAATTCTGGAACACCCCCCCCTTACAAAGCGCCCCACGGAGGACATTACACCTATAGGCCTAGGACCCTAGTGTAATAATCACCCTTAAGCCGCACAACCACATAATTTTAAATTGTAATACTCTAAAATCGAGGGAAAAGAAGAAAAATTCATTAGCAGGAAACATTTTTAAAATATTAAAAATTTTAAACTTTATTTAATTTAAATAGTCCTAGTACAATTTTAATATACGTAATATTGTTTCATTGAAATGCCTATGCATGCAGATTTTTTATAATTCTGAGATTATGTAAAAAAGAAAAAAAAAAATCTACAATGACTGAAAATGAACTCAGGCCACCTCAAAACATATAGAAGCATTAAAATTTCAAATTCGGATTTTTGACATGATTACAATATTTTCCTTAAATATGTATGTACGGAAAGTAAAAATTATTACAATGTCCATAATTTTCCTTTTTCATTTGAGTACTATTTTAGAGTTATTATTCACAAATAAAGATTTATCACTTTAGTATATGTTGAGAAGTTAAAAAAGTTATATAAAACTATGTTAGAAAGCACTTTTAATTTTGAAGAAAATCGAACTATGTGAATTTGGTATATCTATACTATACGTTTTAAGGTCTCCTGATTCCATTTTTACTTTTCAAACATATACTATGTAAGGTAAATATTGTGCCCATGAAAAAAAATAATAATCCACTGTGGGTTTTTGGTATATTTATACGTTTTGTGGTCTCCTGAATTCATTTTTCTGTTTTTATAAAGGTATGTGTATGTGTCTGAGTGAACACAATAGCATTTAAATACTTTATCTAATTACCATATTTCATTGCATATGTATAATGATTATATATATGTGTGTGTAAAACAGTAATTAAAAAGCAAAATAATATATATATATATATATATATATATATATATATTTTAGGGAATTTTTTGGTGTGAGTACAAAAAGTAGATATTATTAAATAACAAACTGTTTTGCTACCAAGGATAATGTATAATTTTTTTATCCCGCCTTTAAGAAAGTATTGGAAAAGATTGCGAATAAATCAGAATGGCTAGATTGACGATCGCAACATAGCTTTGAACCCGGCATCTTCCCTCTACCAGCTTGGAGAGCAGAACCTTTCGGCCACAAGTGGAGCAAAAAGATAGGGGGGGGGGGAATTAAGAATTAATTAGCAGGGAGAATTAGAACTTCTTTTCCCAAAACTTTTTAACCGACTTCAAAAAAGAAGGAAGGTTCTCAATTCAAACCGTATGTTTTTTTTTTTTTTTTTTTTTTTTTTTTTATGTTTGTTAGCTCATAACTTCTGAACGGATACTCCGATTTTGATACTTTTTGTTTTGTTGAAAAGGTCCTTGTCTGAAAAAGGTCCCATTGTAATACCTTTACGATCTAAAGAAAATACAGGGTGCCCCAAAAAATCAGTCCCAACTCTTTTAACTGCTAAACGGCTGCAGCTATAGTGATAAAAATGGTATGTAAGTATAGCAAAGTGGCCATGCAGTACAAGGTTAAACTGCTTGCAACGCCACCTGGTGAAAAATAGAGGAGATAGTGTTGCTTTCTCGAAAACGGTTCTAGAGAAAAAAGTGAATTACAAAGTTGAAGAGTATCATCGATTTAGTACGAAAAGATTGTTTAGATATTCATGCTAGCGTTCCTATCTCGGAAACGGTTCAAGACAGGGGAAAAAGGTGAATTATAAAATTTCAGAGCATCATCGATTTAGTACGAAAAGATAGTTTAGATATTGGTGCTAAAAATACAATGCTAAATACGTGCATTTGTTTGTTCGGAATCTCTTACACTATGCACACTTGAGCTACATTGCACACGTCGTAGCGTAGCTGGTGAGACATACGCTGTATAGTTCAAAATACGGTTACTTGATACTTTTTGTTTTGTTGTAAAGATCTTGGTCTGAAGTAGGTCCCATTGTAATATCTTTACAATCTAAAGAAAATAAAGCGCCATCTTGTGAAAAACAGTTTAATTAGCGCTCCTACCTCAAAAACGGTTCAAGATGAGAGAAAAGTTAATTACGAAGTTATAGAGCATCATCGGTTTACTACAAAAAGGCAGTTTTTAGACATTATTGCTAAAAATAAACGCTTAAAATGTGCATTTGTTTGTTCACAATTTCCTATTTTGTGCACACTTGAACGACATTGCATATGTTGTAGCGTAGCGGGTGACATTTATGCTATGTAAAATTCAAAGTATGGATATTGTAAGCGGTCACATCGATTAACGCATAGACGTTTTAAACCGACTTCATAAAGGAAGAGGTTCTCAATACAAACCATGTTTCTCGTTGTTGTTGAAATTTGTTTGCTTATAACTTCGTTAGAGATGATTTAATTTTAATACTTTTTTTGTAAGGAACTTGGCCTGAAATAGGTTTCATTATGACTTCATTAAGATATAAACAAATTACAGGATACTTACAAAAGTCTGTTCTTACTTTAACTGCTGAACGCATGCAGCTACTTTTTTGTTCACATTGTGTGCATTTCATGTATTTTTCAGTGACATGAACCATTTTTTGAGTTATGTCACTTTTCTTGGAAGTTGTGATTTGTGCCGTCGAACATCTTCTAATGTTCTGCTATATGAAAAAGTTTTCATTGAAAAGAGAAAAATAAAAATATTTTTGTAAAAAAATAGAACCGACTCCAAAAAGCAACTACTATTCAAGCAACTAAAAAAAAAAAGAAAAATGGTACGAAATGAAACTGTAAATTGCGTCTAAAAGTATAAAATAATTTCCTTCACCAAACAACCTATAACACTACAATTAATCATAACTTTTGAAGTCGGCGCAAAATTAAATAAAAATTGATACCTTTATTTAATACAAAAATCAAATCCTATTCAAAATACACATCTTACATTGATAGTTATCAAAGTTATATCAAATTTGCAAAGGAAACTCTAACTTCGTAGAAACATAAATACCGCATTGCGGAGAATGTTCACTGTTCTATGCAGATGCTATTAATGGACCAATTGTATACAGTGATAAAATAATAAAAGAAACATGAAAATGGATCATTCGAGACAACAGCATTTGTTGCTACCGATCTAAAAACAATCCTTTAAAAACTAATTAAATTTTATTTAATTTTGCGCCGACCTCAAAAGTTATGATTTATTGTAATGTTATAGGTTGTTTGGTGAAGGAAATTATTTTATACTTTAAGGCGCAATTTACAGTTTCATTTCGTACCATTTTTTTATTATTATTATTATTATTTGTTTGAATAGTAGTTGCATTTTGGAGTCGGTTCTATTTTTTTACAAAAATATTTTATTAAAATATTTATTTATTTATTTTCGGAATAATTTTCAAGAGATCTCCGTATAATAATTATTAATGAGTTTCATTGCATATGTATAGTAAAAATATCTAAGACAATTATTAAAAAAAAAAAAAAAGAAAGAAAAAGAAAGAAAGAAAGAAAGAAAGAAAAGGAAAATTAGATACAGAAAAATTTTTACTGTGCGTACAAAATGTAGATATTACTAAAAAAATAAATAAAAATAAAATAAATAAAAAATATTTCAGATGCTAATGTAATACATACTTAAAATGATTTCGAATATGGGTTTGTTTTTTCAAGCATAATTATTAAATATTCCTTATATACAGTTTTCGCCTTATCTTTATTATTATTATTTGGCTTATTTCAAACAGATTTCTATGTCTATGATTAGTGACTTTTTTTTATTTAATATATATGTATATATACACAATATCTATGTTATTATTATTATTATTATTTGTTTATATTAAATTTGTTAAAACATTTTTAGCAGAAAATTTTTAAATAGCTGAACTTTCAGGAAAAAATGCAGAAATAAATAATTATTTATCTACAAATATTTTTCTTAAAACATTCTGCATTTGTAAGAAACAGTTTTGTACATTAAAAGATAGTTTTAATAAAAATAATTCGTTAAATTGTCAAAACGTTTTTGTGCAAGTAAGTTAGGGATAAAACGGATAGTGATTTTACCGGATATCGGATATCCAGATCTCCTTTGCCTGCCGGATACGGATATCCAGACCGGATATCAGGCATTAGTTTTGTTTTTTGTTGTGTTGTATATTTGTTTTTCTTTTTCTTTATTTTAAAACAATAAAATATAAACATATTTCATATACTATTCTTTTAAACACATTTTAAATATAATTTACTTAAGCATATTTATTTAGCATTCTACTTATTTGTGCAATATTGCGATGAAAAATAAAACTTAAGTCTAACATACGCATTCCTACACTTGCAATTTGTCACAAAATATAGGTTTTGTTCAGAGTTATAAAACAAAAACTTATCATTTACACATATTTTACAGTACTAAAAAATGTGTGCTTGATACGTATTAAAAAAAAAAAAGAAACAAAATATTTTACTAATATAATCATAGTTGAAGGGTTGGTTATTTTCATAAGAAAACGTATATATTGTGGCCATCACACACCGCTTACTGTTTAAATTATGCAAAAGTTTAACCATAGCTTCACGCAATAAATATTTTACATATGGAGTTTGGTGCAATTTTAATCAATAGATGCTGAGATATAGGCTTGTGAAAAATCATAATAGCAGATTCACTTGTCGGCTGATATACACCTAAATAAGGCCGACATCAGTTGAATGGAATTTTTGTCACGCAAACATAAATTTTAAAAAATTGATCAAACCAGGTTCTGGACCTCTTAAAATGTATAAATCCAGCGAAAGCCAAATGTAGAAAATTTTTATGAATCCAATACTTTCGTTTGAGACATTTATAAGAAAACATAAAAGAAAGAAGCGAAAAAAAAATCTAAAAGCTTCAATGGCTTAGTATGTTATGGCAATTAACAAAGCTACACGTTGTTTAACATGCACAGAAGAAAATAAATACTTTGCACAATAAAGATTTTAGATATGGAGTTTAGTGCAATTTTAATCAAAAGATTGTGAGATGTAGCCAAGTGGAGAATCATAGAAGGTGAGCAACAACTGCGACATCTGTTGGTCAATATACACCCAAATTAAGCAAGCTTTCATTCTCTTATTATTTATCTTGCATATCAAGTTAAGTGCAGTTAAATATTATAGATGTTGAGATTTAGCCTTCCTATTCACAGGGAAATTGCAGCATAGTATAGCCACTTATCGACCAATATGCACAAAAATTGAATAAACATGATGTTTCGTAAAAATGGCCCTCTCGCATACTAATTTTTGTAAATACACAAATAAATCCAAGATATTTTTTCCATTCACGGGAAAATTGCAGCATCGTCTATTGGCCGATATGCACAAAAATTAAATAAACATATTTCATAATAGCCCTGTGACATACTTAGTCTTTTTTTTTTATTATACACAGTAGAAGAGATATAATCCAACTTTAAACTTGAGAAATCACAGTATAGCAGCGCCACCTATTGAGTAATTTACACCAAATGTCGATGGGCACTTTCTTTTTCTTTTTTTTTTTTTTTTGTTAATGCGCAACTATGTATAAATTTATATGAAATTCTCTGCATCAACTCTTGAACTAGAGCTGCTACACAAAACTTTTGTCAGACAGACATTTTCTAAAAACGGTCAAATTCAAAATTCTGGTTCACTCAAAATGCGTAAATCCCCCAAAAAAGATAAGTTGAAAATTTTTACGAATAAAATGCTTTCTTCTATTGAATATAGAAGAAAAGTAATGATTCAAAACAAATTTATGTTTTTGTTTCTTTAAATGCTTTTTACTTATTTTATATTTTTATATTCTGTACAGATAAGAAAAAAAATGAGATTATTTATTAAAATTCTTTAATTTAAAGTAAGTTCAGTTTTTCTAATGTACAAAATCATAAACTTTAAATAATTGAGCTTATTTATTTATTTATTTATTTATAACTTTTTTTATTTTTTATTCTTTAACAATCTGAAAATGAAAATACAGATTTCCTGAAAATATAAATATTGCTTCTATTTGAATAATTTTAATTTTTGGGACTATATGCAGCGCAACAGGAAATTCTAAATTCAGGTGTTTTAGCAAGATATTTGATTAAAAGTGCAAATTTATATAAATTTGAGTGCTTTTTTTTTTTTTTTTTAATCCAAATCGAATAGGTAGATGACACGTTTAATTGAATAGGTAATGGCACAGACAGTGATGCCAGAGGATCTGCTAGTATAGATATATGGTCACAAAAACAACTTTCTTGTGTAAGGAAAAGTGAATTGTAAATAAACAGGCAGGTTCTAGTCAATAAATGCACATTATTTGACTCATTCTCGAAACAATCTAATAACTTTTACTTCCAAGACTAATAATATTGCAAACATTCTCAACTTATTAAACAAAAGTCATGAAAACAGAGTTATATGCACTGCAGAGGATGAATATTATTTGTTCAGGAAAAACAATGAATAGCTCTTTTTATTGTTATGGTGAAGATTAGGAGGAATGTTATAGATCACTCTGGAAAACCCTAACTAACTCTGCACAAAATTAAAATAGGCTTTCTATATCTCTTAAACCTGAAGCTACTTTTTGCTAAATTTGTTTGCTCGCAAAATTTTTATCTGAGGGGAATTTAAGCTTGAATTTTCTCCTCCGGATATCCATCTTGAAATTACTGGATATTCGTATCCGGACTGCTGATATCCGGTACCCCGTCGGATATTTAAAACTCAGCCGGATGGACCGGATACCGGATAGTTACCGGATATCCGTTTCATCCCTAAAGTAAGTACATATCCTAACTACGCGACGCGTAACTAGCGCACCAAGCGTAGAAGAGAGTAACTATGCCTTGTACGGTGTTTCTATTGTTCAAGTTCGCGTCTGTCTGGAAAGCCGCTATTCTACTGATACAGCGTCTAGAATAAACAGTGTGGAAATCGGCGAATAAAATTGTACTAAAAAAATTAAGCCTGTCACCAGATGTCATTGTAATCAAAGCTAGTGTCACGACAACAAAACCGAGACTCCCTATTGGTTAACTATATGCTTAGATCACGTGATTAAACTGACGAAACTGGGAAAATCCCATCAGGTCTTCGATTTGAGCAATAGCTTCGATCACAGCGACATCTGGGTAAGCTTAATTTTTGTAGCATCATTTTAACATCACGGTTATAGGCGATTGCCACACTGTTTATCCTAGACGCTGTACTACTGAATCGCAGGGAGCCATGCATAAGGGCCAGAAGTGGACCAACGCGTTACTGATTTGTTTACTTTGTGAGACCCTTTCGCTTGTTTAAATCATCCAAATTTTCTGAAACTGTAATCATCTGTTTTTCTCCACATGTACATCACATCTACCAATTTTCATCCCATTCAGATAATTCCATCTTGATGCGTCATTTTTTATTTTTTGTTATAGAGTGTATGTATATATAATGAATGATAAATACAATAGAGAAAAGAAAAAAAACAATAGTTTATTAAAACAATAATAAATAAAGAAAAAAAAATAAAAAAACTCTAAAGATAAATTCATTAAACAAAAGGAAAAAACAATAAAAGGAATAATGAAGAATGAAAAGGTCTTTTTTTAGAAAAAAGCAAGCTCTCTTCGGCTTGTAGGGCCATACTTACCAGTTCTTCAATTTTATCCGAAATGTAGGAAAAAATATATCTTAAACTAAATTTTGTTCATGCATATTAAAGTGTTTACAAAATAAGAATGGTGAGTAACAGTTAGCGATTAAACTATTTTTAAGATTCTCAAGAGCTATACAGGAATTATATATACAGTCGGTAACAAAAGTCTTCGAACACGAGCAAAAATTCCTATATAAAAAAAGTTTGGAGATTTTGTTACTGATTGTACAGGTATTTTTTATATTTTTTAGTTGAAAATCGCTTTTAACCTGTTCATTTGTGTAAACATTATATTTTTTAGTACATTAAAACTTACACAAGGAAACCAGTTCGTTAAATTGCAAACTTTAAAATTAAAGTATTTTCTTTCATCGTATATTTCTACGAAATATTTTTCATTATTATTATTATTATTATTATTTTAATTTTTTTAATCCAGACAAGAAATTTTACTACGGATATCTGAACGGTTTAAAATAATTTTGTTGGTATAAAATAAATCTGTCTAATTTTAATGCTTTCATCTTTGAGAAGTTGAAGGCTATGAATATGTATATATATATATTCAGACTTAATGCGTGCATCCTTTCAGAAACGTCTAAAAGTTTTCATTCCCTGCTTGGGGTGATCCCCTGACAAAACCCTCCATGTACTTTATGAATTCAATTATTTATTTCTCAATTTTATTAATCATATTAAAGGAATTTTATATTTCTCTTTTTGATGCACTTTGTGCATTGGTATATAAATTATTAGTTTTTTGCTTTTTTGTATACAACTCTTTGGTATTTAATTTTTATCAACTTTTGATATTATATATATATATATATATATATATATATATAGTGTTACAAAATTGTAAATAATTGTGTTTATTTTTGTTTAAATTCTTTCAAAGAGACTTGGTAAGTTGATAAAGTGCTAATTTTGTGCATTTCTAGTCGTTTTAGCATTAAAATAGCCTTATTTTCCCTTAAAAACGCATTAAAAAGCTCTAATAAGTCAGGCAATGGTTTTGGCGCCAAATTTGGCGACTTTTCCCCTCCTTGACGATTTTTTTGGCGACCTTCACGAGAAAATCCTTATTAAGGATATACCAAATATGGAAGCTCTAATCTCATTGGCTGATGATATACGGAAATTTCTGGAATTTTTCACACTTTTCTACAGGAGTATAAAAAGGGACGTTTCTTCGCCAAGGCTAGTTCAGTTTAGAGCCCCTAAATAAAATAATAGGCCGGCGCATCACCGCCAATTTTTTTTTGCCTCCGAAGAGGACAGCATTCCCGCTTGGCATCCTTATCGCTTCCCTAATGATTTTAAGAAATCTTGATCTGAAGCTAATCCGGTCAAGATAAGAGCAATAAACAACAATAATATTCCTAAAAACACATTTTTTTCACAGTACATTCTCAGGATGTCATTTTATTCTGAGGATATCCTATGGATGAATTGGGTAAGATGTGTTGTTAGGGCGGCTTCTGTTTCTTTTACAAAATGTTGCCAAAACTCAAATACGTAGTCTGCAGAACACTTTATATTCACTTCTTGAATGATTATAGCAGTTTATCGCTAAACAAACTTCCATATCATCGTTTACTTAGCTAAAATTATGAAATATAATAAAACAATTTACTTTAAAGTAACGTAAGATGATAAAAAAAAATTGTCGTTTGTTTATCAGAGAAACACGCTGGGTACACATGGCAACCCTAAGGCAACAAAATGCCTGATGCGCCAGCTCGTATATATTGGAGCCTCAGTTGAGTTCAGTTCTCAGCCAGCTTCCGCTAATGATTGCATTGCTTTGAGCCTCTTTGAAAGAGACTTGTTAAATGTGTTATTGCTATAGAGTTTGTACTGTGGATTTGCTATTGACAGCTGTTGTTTAAGCTGTGTTTACTGGTTGAATTGAAGCTGATACTTGGTTTATAAACCTGTATTTTTCTGGAACTTTCTGTGAATAAATTATTGAATTTTTCTAAGTTTCGCTTTTCATTCTCGGGCAACTCACGAACCGTCAAGTACGCAACATTTCTGGTGTCAGGAGTGGGGTTGTCTAAGAATGGTAATAACTAGAGCTATGGAGCAAGAAATGAAGAAGCTTCTGGAAGATCTAACTGCCCTAATGAATGAGTTAAGATGGATTGATATAGAAAATAGAAACAGGACAAAGAGAAATGAAAAAAAATATAGAAACCGGGCAAAAAGAATTTAAACACGGCTTGACTGAAGATATGAAGGGATGAAAACAGTTCAGGAAAAGATGTAAGCCAGTTTGACCGAAGGTAGTTTGACCGCCCTTTTGTTTGAAGCAAGTTTAACTAGTTTGACCGTTTTTAACGGTGAAAGAATCAATAGAGGATAAATTAACGGTGATGGAAAATAGAATGGATGGAATAGAAGAGAAAGTTATAAAGATAGAAGAAAATTTTGAAGAGAAAGTTTGGAAAATAGACAAGAGTTTTGGAGAGAAAGATATGAAGATAGAAGAAAATGTTATGAAGGTTGAAGAGAGTGTTACGAGAATAGAACAGTGTTTCGAGGACAAAGTTAAAGAAAATTTTGATCAGAAACTGAAAAGAATGTTTTTAGAGATAGAAGGTAAACTGAAGAGAGTAGAATAAGATCTGGAGAGAAAAGTGGAAGAAAAGTTAGAATCAATGCCCCAGGAAACTTCAGAAATTTATTAAGCTATCTACCTACGACGGCAGTTCCTCCTGTCATGTATATAAGACGCAATTTTCCATCGTAGCTTAAGCTAACGGCTGGGACCCTACCGCCATGTCAGTCCACTTAGCAGCAGCATTACGGGGAGATGCAGGGCGAGATACTGAGAAATGTTTCTAAAGAAGAAAGGAACGACTTCGAGGCCCTGACTGAGCACTGGAGAGCACTGGAGAGCACCTGAGAGTGCACTGGAGCTACGGTTCAGAGAGAAGTGTTCTAAGGACTATAGTCGCCTCCAGCTAAAATCCCATTACCAGAAAACAGGCGAAAGTTTGCAAGAGCTGGCAGCGGACATTCAGAGACTGTCACACCTAGCATTCTCAGACTGTCATGCTGACACTCGAAACGACTTAGCTCTTCAGTACTTTATCGATGCTGTTCGTGATCCAGAAATTCAAAAAGCGCTGAGACTCTCCACCATCAGAGACGTAGAATCAGCTTTAGGCTATGCACTTAGGATAGAGGCAGCCCAACAAGCCTCCCGTAAAGACCACCATACCATAAGAGCAATCTCATTAAATGATACACCTGCTGATGAACATGAAATGAAGAGAAGTCTCGCAGAGATCGTAAAGAGATTGCGCAGCCTGGAAAATAATAAGGAAATAAAGGATCGGAAGATAAAGTGTTCGGGCTGTGGAGGGGATGGTCATGTGGAGAGGAACTGCCCTGTACGACCAACTAAAGGAAATCTCCCGGCTTCACAATCACTGCAGGGAAACTAGGAGAAGGCCATCTCGCGGGGTGGAGGTTGCCTGAAATTAAAGAGCCCCAATTTACAGTATTTCATGTTTCATCGATGAGTGGCGGTGATAATGGACTTTAAGTGTATGGCCAAGTTAACAACACCACCTGCCTGAACCTGAACAGGGCGCAGCCCCCGCTCACCGCTCGGAGAGCGGAAATGGAGAGAGGGAACACCACCTGCCGTATGATTCTGGATACTGGAGCCAACGTAACCATCATTAGAACGGATTTGGCTCAAGAACTAAAAGAGAAGATCATGTGCACACCGCCCTGCAGACTGTGACCGAAGACGAAATCAAAATATATGGAAAAATGAACTTGACCATCACTTTTGGAAATACAAGTTACATCATATGGCATATGTGGCTGTTTAAGAGATCCTCTAATCCTTGGAATTAATTTCCTGAGAAAGTTTAATTTTGAATTGGGCTTCAAGAATAATGAACTGCATTCAAGTTCCGAAAACATATCTGTGTTTAACACTGAAAACCCTGACGTTCAGCCAATTTGTCAGAAAACAGCCAATTCTTAAATCTCCATCCCTCCACACACAGAGACAATAGTTTCTGGAACACCTCCTAACAAGATATACTTCCGATATCGACTGATTGAGTTCTGGTAGCTTCATCTCAAGTTGATCTCTCAAAGAGTACTATTCCTGTGAGAGTCGCAAACATCAGCGATAAGGTCCGGACATTGAAGAAGGATGAGGTGCTAGCAACCTGCACTCCTGTTACATGCATCAACCGCCTCAAGCAATCAACCGAATCCAAGTCTTCTGAGCAATTAACAACGGAACTACTCAAGAATGCAGAATTAGGAAGAGAACAGAGGTGTGCTGCGGACAAGCTACGCCAAGAAGATAAAGAACTTTTTTCTCGAACACCTGAAGACGTCGGGAGAAAAAACATCACCCAGCACAGAATTGATACAGGGAATCATCCACCAATCAAACAACATCCAAGAAGACTTCCATTTGCTAAACAGGAAGAGGTCACTGAACTTCTAAATGAAATGCAGCACAATGACGTCATCGAGCCATCAACGAGTCCTTGGGCCTCTCCCATAGTACTGGTGAGAAAAAAGGATAGTTAAACAAGATTTTGAGTGGATTATCGTCGTTTCAATGACATCACGAAGAAAGACAGTTAGCCTTTTCCCAGAATTGACGACACATTAGACACAGTTGCTGGCAATAAATGGTTCTCGACTTTGGATCTGACGAGCGATTACTGGCAAGTAGAACTACATCCTGATGATCGTAAGAAGACTGCATTCACCACGGGACAAGGACTGTGGCAATTTAAAGTTATGACATTCGGATTATGTAATGCACTTGCCACCTTTGAACGCCTTATGGAGATGGTGCTAAATGACTTTCCTATGAAGCCTGTCTGGTGTATTTGGATGATATTATCATTGTGGGGCGCACCTTTGAAGACCATCTACGAAACATCCGAAAGGTGCTGGAGAAACTCAGAATTGCTAACCTCGAATTGAATCCAGCTAAGTGTAACTTGTTCCGTCGTGAATTGAGCTACCTCGGCCATATCATCTCTGCCGAAGATGGGAGAACTGATCCTGAGGAGATCTCTGCAGTTGAGAACTAGAGTAGACCTAAAAATGTACACCAACTACGAAGTTTCCTGGGGTTACTCACTTACTACAGGAAGTTTGTCAAGGGTTTCTCAAATATTGCCAGACCACTCCACAAGCTGACGGAAGCCAAAGAAAAGTTAATGTGGACAGATGAATGTGAAAAAGCGTTCAAGCAACTTAAAGAGGCCCTAACATCATCGCCTATCTTGACGTATCCACAGCCCGACAGACAGTTCATACTTGATACAGATGCCAGCCATGAGAGTGTCGGTGCTGTTCTGTCGCAGGAGGTTCATGGTTAAGGACGTGTCATTGCCTATTGTAGTAAATGCCTGTCTAAACCAGAGCGAAATTACTGTACCACAAGGAAAGAGCTACAAGTCATATAACATTTCCATAATTACCTCTATGTCAGGAGATTCCTGCTCCGGACTGACCATGCATCATTAACGTGGTTGCTCCAGTTCAAGAACCCAGAAGGACAGATTGCCAGGTGGATACACTGCCTCCAGGAATATGACTTCGATATACGTCATCGTAAAGGGACTCTACATGGTAATGCAGACGCCTTGTCACGGAAGCCCTGCTCGGAACGCTGCAAGTACTGCTCTAGAGCCGAACAGAAATGCCTGCCGATAAATCAGGTTGCCTGCCAAGTTACTATCTCAACACCATCAGAAAAAGATCCCGATCCATGGAATGACGAAGAAATTAGACAAGCCCAGTCGGAAGATCCTGACATAAACCCAATATTACAGCTGAAGGAAACGACCAGCAACAGGCCTACCTGGCAGGACATTTCGAGATTTAGTCCCATTACTAAAAGTTATTGGGCACTTTGAGACTCTCTTCATATCAGAAACGGTGTATTATACAGAAAATGGGAATCTGATGATGGGAAACGCTTCAGATGGCAGAATGTATTACCAAGATAACAAATTCCAGATGTTTGAGAACAACTGCATAGTAGCTCTACCGGAGGCCATTTTGGTGTAATGAAGACACTGCAGGAAGTTCGTGAACGCTTCTACTGGTGCAAGGCAAGGGAGGATGTGGAGAAATGGTGTAAATCCTGTGATGCATGTGCGGCGCGTAAAGGCCCGCAGAAACGGAGTCGAGGAAGACTGCATCGGTATAACGTGGGAGAATCATTTGAACAGATTGAACTCGACATTTTGAGTCCTTTGCCCCGGATCTCCAGTGGAAATAAATACATCCTCGTCGTGATGGACTATTTCACCAAGTGGCCTGAGGCATGTCCCATGCCAGATCAAGAGGCATGCACAGTCTCAGAGGTCGTAGTGCAGCAATGGGTGTCAAGATACGGCACGCCCCTACAACTTCATACCGACCAAGGTACGAATTTTACCTCTGCTGTTTTCAAAGGGATGTGTCAACTACTCGGCATAGACAAAACCTAGACAACACCCTTACATCCCCAGTCGGACGGCATGGTCGAGAGGTTCAATCGTACCATCCTGAATTACCTCTTCTTCTAGCATCAAGGAAACAGCAAGATTGGGACTTGAAGTTGCCATTGTTCCTGCTGGCTTATCGAAGTGCTGTCCATGAAACCACCGGCTACACTCCAGCCGATATGCTGTTTGGACGTGAACTTCGTCTCCCATGTGATCTCCTGTTTGGTTGTCCACCCGATTCGTCTTCATCACCCGAGGAGTACATCCAAGATCACCAGGCACGATTTGAGGACGTACACAACTTTGCTTTGGAGCGGATTCATATGGCAACGGAGAAAATAAAGAGAAGGTTCGATCTAAAAGCTACACAACATGAGTTCCAGAAAGGAGACAAGGTCGGGTTGTGGAAACCTGTTCGACGCAAATGTCTCCCTCAAGTTACAGGGCAACTGGGACGGACCGTACACAGTCTTAAAAAGGCTGAACGATGTAGTGGTGCGGACCACTAAAACACCTTCATCAAAACCGAAGGTGGTGCACTATAACAGGCTAGCCAAGTACCACAAATAAATGTAATATTAAAATTTAAAATGTAAATACTGGTAAATTTGCGCATGCGTAATGTAATCATTTGTATATAAGTATTTGTACATATTTATGACTTTTGTAAATATTTCTCACTTGATTTATATTTCTATTTTATCGTTATATGCAACTTAGTTTGTATATTTAAGATTGCGTAAATTTGTTTAGTTTCGCCTCTTGACTAAGGGTTGCACTGCCCGGGACGTGCAGTCCTTGGGAGGGGGGCAGTGTTATAAAATTGTAAATAATTGTGTTTATTTTTGTATAAATTCTTTCAAAGAGGCTTGGTAAGTTGCTAAAGTGCTAATTTTGTGCATTTTTAGTCGTTTTAGCGTTAAAATAGCCTTATTTTCCCTTAAAAACGCATTAAAATTCAGGCAATGGAATATCTAATGTGGCAATGGAATATCTAATAATTCAGGCAATGGAATTGGCGCCAAATTTGGCGACTTTTCCCTTCTTGAGATTTTTTTTGGCGACCTTCGCGAGAAAATCCTTATTAGGGATATACCAAATATGGAAGCTCTAATCTCATTGGCTGATGAGATATGGAAATTTCTGGAATTTTCCACACTTTTTTACAGGTGTATAAAAAGGGACGTTTCTTCGCCAAGGCTAGTTCAGTTCAGTTCTCAGCCAGCTTCCGCTAATGCTGGCATTGCTTTGAGCCTCTTTCAAAGAGACTTGTTATATGTGTTATTGCTATACAGTTTGTACTGTGGATTTGCTATTGACAGCTGTTGTTTAAGCTGTGTTTACTGGTTGAATTGAAGCTGATACTTGGTTTATAGACCTGTTTTTTTGTGGAACTTTCCTAGAATAAATTATTGAATTTTTGTAAGTTTCGCCTTTCATTCTCGGACAACTCACGAACCCCCAAGTACGGCACAATGTACACTAAGCGACAAAAAAAAAAAAAAAAAAAAAGCCGCACTTGGATATTTTCCTTTCCCCTTTTTGCAACCGCCAATTTTATCATTTAAAAAGCAGAATTTTTCAACAGATTTTATTACGTCGCCCTCCACGTACATTTTAGGATTGAGCCCAGTGTTAAAAATAAAATGCAACTGTCAGGAAAATTATAATTTTACAAAGTATTTCAAAAATGGCAAGTATAAGGCATTTAACGATTCCACAAATAGTATTAATTTTAGAATGAAAGTCCAAAAATATTTTAATACCTGAGATGGCAAATTAATTAAATGTTAACGAAATATTCCTGAGATGATTTTTAGGAACACAAAAATTTTTGGCTGTTTAAACGGAAAATGTGTCTTCAGGCGCCCATGTTGCCCATCCAAGCGAGATGATGGCAAGTTAAGAAATAAAAGTTAAAAAAAAATCGATTTGTACATGCTCATAACTTAGAAAAGGTTAAAAGAAGTGCATAGCAAAGTAATTCATTTAAAAACGGTGCGGAAACAATTAAACAAAGTTTCTTAAAAACCAGAAGATCTGCAAAAAAAAAGTCATTACTAAGGAAAATAATAATAAAAAAAAAAAAAAAAAAAAAAAAAAAAAGACTTTAGTTGACCAAAATTTAAAAAAATATATCAGTTAATTACTAGGCCGAACTGGTTTTCTCTGATGAGTCAAGTTTATTCTATTTCGGGCTAATAAAAATAACTAGTAAGATGTTAAAAATGTGAACGAATTATTGAAAATTGCATTCATAAAACAGTGACACAGTCTCCGTATATTATGGTACGGAGGTGCATACATTTTCAATGAGTCGAGCAAATTTTTATGCTCAAGGAATCAATTAACTCGAAATAAAATGCGGCCATTGTAAAAAAGGCGCTTGACCGACTATTTTGAAGGTATCTCATACTTTCCTGCAAAAAGAATTTCAAGATGATATTGCACCATACTGAAGGGCGTCTGTGGTGCGTTTATTCGATTCAAAATGTTAAATCTACCTATCCTATCTCATGAGCACCTAAAATTTTGTAAGCAATCATTTCTTTTATAACTTTAAGTTAAATCCCACAAAAAATATCGTAGAATTTAATTTTCATCAGACTTGGAAATAGCCCTAATCTCAATCCGCTCGAAAATGTTTAGTCTATAAAAAGCGCGGAAAAGGGGTGAGGATTAAAAAATTGCAGCCTACAACTCTGCAAGGACTAGAAAAAATTATTTATGATATTTGGCACAGAGAAATTTTTGATACTTATATTAAAACACTGCATATGCTATTGCGCATTAGAGAAGTAATTCCATATAAAGGTGGAATAACTCAATGGAGAATACATACTTTTATTAAAAATTGCTTAGATCTAACAAACCAGTAGTTTTATTTCATGTATTGAAATATAACTTGTTTATATCATATAATAAATCATAATACAGTACAAAGTATATGTTTATTATATTACGTTTAAAAAGAATGTTTTATGTAGATTTTTAATAATTACTTCGTATAGTGTAATAATTTGAATTTTTAAATCAAAAATGTATGTATGTATCTTTTCATCTCTTTGATATTATGCAAACATGGCAGTTTTATTTGTTTCAACCATTAGTTTGGAAGTTATTACAAATGAAAAAGGTATAAGTCATTTTTTCTGCAGTGCGTTTTTTTTTTTTTTTTTTTTTTTTGTCGTTTAGTGTATATATACATATTTGCAGTTATATAATTAAATTTCTTTACATTTTAATTAAATAGCTATAGTAAGTACTATTATTGGTTTCCTTTGATAACTAAAATTAAATTTATTTCTTAATTTAGAAGAATTAAGGGTAAAGTTTATATTATGTATGTGAATTTTTATATTATGCGTAGCCTAAATATGAATAAAACAAATTCCGCGTATTAAGAGTATTAAGAATACTATATTAATACATAATTCATACCACTCATATTTGCCTTTTTTTCAAATTATTTAAATAATTTTAATAATAAAATTAATAATTTCAATATTGTTAAAGCTTGTTGAGATTATAAGATTGGAAGTTAGATTAATATATTTCTCTAAAAATTACTATGTGGTAATGACATTTAAAGCATCTTGCTATTGCAAAATTGAGAATTGTACATTTATTTATTTTATTCTTTCTTTTGTACTTTTAGAATTGAATTTAAATAAATTATATACTGTATTGTTGCGAAATTGTAAATAATTGTATAGTGCGACTTTCACGAGTTGGCCCCTGTCAATCAAGTGTGGCGTAGGTAACGACGATTCTATTACCTTGAAATCGGTTGAGGGTGAAAAGGGAGGTGGTTTGCTATCTTTACGAGTTTTGCGACATTTTGGCAAAAATACTGTTTATTATCTATTTACTTATTTCCGAATTAGGATACCTTTTGGGCTTTCTAATATGTTATATCATTAAAAAATATTGGTTACGTTATAACTAATTATTAATACGATGAGGAATGTCATGATTGTCTAAACGATATTTCAAAATTTCGGTTTGCAGTCTTTTTTTTTCCACTTCTTAATTATTTTTCTTTCTTTCTTTCTTTCTTCCCTTATGTCCTAATTTGGACCTAGCACCATAAGAAAAAACTACTAATCTACCAACTTTTCTTTCTTTTTGCTTTCTTTGTCTTAAAAAAAAAAAAAAAAGTAAAAGAAAAAAAGAAAGTAAAGATTGATTATATTTAAAATTTTAATAACGAACTGCACTCCTGTAATTATTTTTTTTTCTTTTCTTTTAGACAAAATACATAGAAATTAAAAGCCATTTGAACAATAATAAAAGAAATTATCTTTCATATTCGTATCTTATGTGTATGCAAATATTCTGAGAGCTATTGTACATAATACTGTAAATTATCTGTACCGCTCAGTTTATTTTAATAAAATTCCCCATTTATTTATTCAGTATTTTTTAAAATGTTTTTCTTTTCTTACAAAAAAAGAAAAGAAAAGAGTACAGCGTAAAAACTTTTTCTCAGTTTTATTTTTTAAATGTTTTCGAAGAAAATTATTTTTTTCCTGAAATACAAAATAAAATGCGTGGACAATAATTTATCCATACAAACAGCACGGTTTTTTTTTTTTTTTTTTTTTTTTTTTTTTCTTTAAATTTATTGCTTGAAAGTTCTTTATGCAAATAAAGCATTAGTGCCTATTGAAATTTCAGACTTGATTGAAAAGTGTTTTTTTTTTTTTTTTTTAAATTTATGTGTCATTGATTTTTAAATATTAACACATGTTACTTTTAATAGGCAAAACGGATTTCAGCTGGCGAAAAGTAAAAATTATTGGCTTGATGTGTTATTTTCATGGCAACCTTCTTTTTCCCCCACCCATTCACTCTTCGAAAAGAAGGAGGGACGAAGTGCCAAATCGTGAAAGTTGAACTATAATTATTTTTGTATAAATTCTTTCAACGAGGCTTAGTAAGTTGATAAAATATAAATTTTCTACATTTCCATCTCTTTTTCGCGTTAATATAGCTTAATTTTCCCTTAAAAACGCATTAAAAAGCTCCAATAAGGCAGATAATCGATTTGGCGCCAGGCCTGGCGACGCTTTCCCTCCTTGACGACTTTTTTGGCGACTTTGGTGAGAAAATCCGTATTATTGATATACCAAATATGGAAGCTGAAATCCTATTGTTTGACCATTTTCTCGAATTTTACACACTTTTCTACAATTTTCTACGCGGGTATATAAGGGGCAGTTTTACGCCAAGAGAGTCACTCTGAGATTAGCTTCCGCCAATTGTACATTGCTATTGAGAGCTTTGAGCCTCTTTGAATGAACCTTGTTTCATGTGTTATTGCTATACAGTTTGTACTGTGGATTTGCTATTGACAGCTATTATTTAAAGCTGTGTTTATTGATGGAATTGAAATGGATACCAACTTTATTAGCCTGTTTTTTTTTTCTGGAACTTTATGTAAATAAAACTCCTGAATTTTTGCAAGTTTCGCCTCAGCATTCTCGGACAACTTACAAAACCCGAAGTACGCAAAATTTCTGGTGTCAGGATTGGGGTTGTCTGTTAATGGTGATAACTAGAGCTATGGAGCAAGAAATGAAGATTCTTCTAGAAGGGTTAGCCGCTCAAATGAGTGGAATGAAGGATAGCTAGGGTCAAGAAATGAAATAAATGAAGGCAGCACAGGAAAAGATGGAATCAGGATTGACCGAAGAAATGAAGGCAGCACAGGAAAAAGTGGAATCAGCATTGGCCGATGAAATGAAAGAAATGAGAGACAGTCTGGGTGGAGAAATTATATCTAATCAAGAAGAAATGAAAAAGAACATTCATCAGTGAGGGACGACGTGGTAAACGTGAAAGAAGTGATAGACAGTAAATTAACAGTGGTGGAAAATAGAATAGATGAAATTGAAGAGAAAGTTGTGAAGATAGAAAGGAATTTTGGAGAGAAGGCTATGAAGATTAAAGAAAATGTTGTGAAGGAAGGAGAGAGAGTCATGAGGATGGAAGTGAGTTTTGAAGAGAAAGTTACAGAAAAGGAAGGTTTTCAGCTGAAAGGAAGATTTTCAGAGATAGAAAGTAAGTTTAAGAGACTGGAGGAAGATTTTGAGAGAAAAATAAACGAAGAGTGCAACAGGGAATTGTTAAGAGATGAATTGCAAAAGAAGATCCGTAGTCTGGAAGAGTAGTTAGCTGTCGTGGCCCTAGAAACAGAAAAGAGAGAAAAGAGTATCAAGAATTTATTAAGCTATCCACCTACGATGGCAGCTCCTCCTGGCAAGTGTATAAGACACAATTTTCCTTCGCAGCTGAAGCTAACGGCTGGGACTCTACTGCCAAGAGAGTCCACTTAGCAGCAGCGCTTCGGGCCGATATGCTGAGAACTATTTCGAAGGAAGAACGACACGACTTTGAGGCCCTGAGAAGAGTACTGGAGCTACGTTACGCAGAGAAGTGTTCTAAGGACTATAGTCGCCTCCAACTAAAATCCCGTTGCCAAAAAGCGGTTGAGAGTTTGCAAGAACTGGCAGCGCATATTCAGAGACTGTCGCACCAAGCATTTTCCGACTGCAATGCTGACACTCGAAACGACATGGCCCTTCAGTACTTTATCGATGCCGTTCGAGATCCAGAAATGAAAAAAGCACTTCGACTCTCCAATATCAAGGATATTGAATAAGCTTTAGGCTACGCACTGAAAATAGATGCAGCCCAACAAGCCTCCCGGAAAGACCGCCATACCATCAGAGCAGTCTCAATAGATGATACACAAGCAGATATAAATGAAATAAATCTCGCAGAATCTTGAGGAGATTGCGCAGCCTTGAAAATAATAAAGAAGTAAAAGATCCGAAGATAAAGGGCTGGGGCTGCGGAAGATACGGACATGTGAAGAGAAACTGCCCTGTACGACAACTAAAGAAAATAACCCACTTCACAATCACTGCAGGGAAACTAAGAGAAGGCCATCTCGCGAGGCGGAGGTTGCCAGAAAATACAGAGCCCAATTTACAGTATTCTATGTTTTATCGAGATTGGCGGCGATAATGAACTTTACGTTTATGGCCAGGTTAACAATACCACCTACCGTATGATTCTAGATACTGGAGCCAACGTAACCAACATTACAACGAATATGGCTCAAGAACTTAAAAAGATCATCTGGACGCTGCCCTGCGTTAAACTCCAGACTGTGACCGGAGACGAAATCAAAATATATGGAAAAATGAACTTGACCATCACTTTTGGAAATACCAGTTACATCATATGGCATATGTGGCTGATATAAGAGATCCTCTAATCCTTGGAATTGATTTCCTGAGAAAGTTTAATTTTGAATTGGGCTTCAAGAATAATGAACTGCATTCAAGTTCCGAAAACATATCTGTGTTTAACACTGAAAACGTTGACATTCAGCCAATTTGTCAGATAACAGCCAATTCTTAAATTTCCATTCCTCCACACACAGAGACAATAGTTTCTGGAACACCTCCTAACAAGCAATACTTGCGATATCGACTGATTGAATACCCGAAGAGAGACAATAACCCGAGAAGGGTTCTGGTGGCTTCATCTCTGGTTGAACTGACGAAGAGCATTATTCCTGTGCAAGTCGCCAACATAAGCGATAAAGTAAAGACAGTGAAGAAGGATGAGGTGTTAGCAACCTGTACTGCTGTTACATGCATCAACCGACCCACGCTATCAACAGAGTCCATGTCTTCCAAAATTTCAGCAATGGAATTACTCAGGAATGAAGAATTAGAAAATAAACAGAGACGTGCTGCGGAGAAGCTACAGTCGGCTGCAAAATTATTCGAGCACTAGCAATAATCCTTGCCAAAAAAAAGTACACTTAATACAGCTTTGTTAAATAAATCCTTGTCGAGTCATGTTCTTAATCAGTCTAAGAACATGATTCGACAAGGATTTACTCAGCAAAACAGTCTTAAGTGTACTTTTTAAATATAGGAATTATTGGCTAGTGCTCGAATAATTTTGCAGCCGACTGTACAGTCGGTAACAAAAGTATCTGAACACTAGCAAAAATTTGTATATAAAAAAAGTAGAGTTAATGCTGTTTTGTTAAATAAATCCTTGTCGAATCATGTTCTTGGTCAGTCTAAGAACATGATTCGACAAGAATTTATTTAACAAAACAGTATTACCTTTACTTTTTTATATAGGAATATTTGCTAATGTTCGGATACTTTTGTTACCGACTGTACTATAAGAATTTAAGGATCTCTTTTCTCGAACACCTGAAGACGTCGGAAGGACTAACATCACACAGCACAGAATTGATACAGGAAATCATCCTCCAATCAAACAACATCCAAGAAGACTTTCATTTGCTAAGCAGGAAGAGGTGGCTGTGCTTCTAGATGACACGCAGAGCAATGGCATCATCAAACCATCAACGAGTCCTTGGGCCTCTTCCATAGTACTGGTGTGAAAGAAAGATGGTTCAACAAGATTTTGCGTGGACTATCGTCGTTTTAATAACATCATGAAGAAACACAGTTACCCTCTTCCTAGAATTGACGACACATTGGACACACTTGTTGGCAATAAATGGTTCTCGACATTGGATCTGAAAGTGGTTATTGGCAAGTAGAATTACATCCTGACGATAGTGAGAAGACTGTATTCACCACGGGACAAGGACTATGGCAGTTTAAAGTTATGCCGTTTAGATTATGTAAAGCACCTGCAACCTTCTAGCGCCTGATGGAGACAGTGCCGAAAGGACTTATCTATGAAGCCTGTCTGGTGTATTTAGATGATATTATCATTGTGGGGCGCACCTTTGAAGATCATCTGCGAAACATCCGTAAGGTGCTACAGAAATTCAGAATGGCTAACCTCAAATTGAATCCTAGCAATTGCAACTTGTTCCGTCGTGAAGTGAGCTATCTCGGCCATATCATTTCCGCTGAAGGTGTGAGAACTGATCCTGAGAAGATCTCTGCAGTCGAGAACTGGAGTCGCCCGGAAAATGTACACCAACTACGGATTTTCCTGGAATTATGCACTTACTACAGGAAGCTCGTGAAGGGTTTTTCAAATATTGCCAGACCACTCCACAAGCTGACGGAAGCCAAAAAAAAGTTCCTGTGGACAGATGAATATGAAAAAGCGTTCAAGCGACTTAAAGAAGCCCAAACATCATCGCCTATTTTGATGTACCCACAGCCTGACAAACAGTTCAAACTTGATGCAGATGCCAGTCAGGAAAGTGTCGCTGCTGTTCTGTCGCAGGAAATTGATTGTCAAGAACTTGTCATTGTCTATTGGAGTAAATGCCTGTCTTTACCGGAGCGAAATTACTGTACCACCAGGAAAGAGCTACTCGCCATCGTAAAAGCCATAGAACATTTTCATCATTATCTCTATGGCAGAGGATTCCGTCTCCGGACTGACCGCGAATCTTTAACGTGGTTGCTTTAGTTCAAGAATACGGAAGGCCAGATTGCCAGGTGGATAAAACGTCTCCAAAAATATGACTTCGAAATGCGCCATCGCAGAGGAACTCTACATGGTAATGCAGATGCCTTGTCACGTAAGCCCTGCTCAGAAAGCTACAAGTACTGCTCTAGAACCGAACAGAAATACCAGCAGATTTATCCAGTTGTCTGACAAGCTACAATCTCAACACCACCGACACTGGAAAAGTGGAGCGACCAGGAACTTGGACGAGCGCAGTTGGATGATCCTGAGGTAGAGCCAATATTACAGCTGAAGGAAATGACCAGCAACAGACCTACATGACAGGATATTTCCAGATTTAGCCCCATTACGAAAAGTTATTGGGCACTCTGGGACTTCATTCATATTAGAAACACCGTACTATACAGAAAATGGGAATCTGATGATGGAAAAAGCTTTAGAGGGCAGACTGTATTACCAATATCGAAGAGTCCTGATGTTCTAGAGAAGGTGCATAGTAGCTCTACCGGAGGCTATTTTGGGGTGATGAAGACTGCAGAAAGTTCGAGAACACTTCTACTGGTGCAAGGCAAAGGTGGACGTGCAGAGATGGTGTAAATCCTGTGAACTTTGTTCGGCACGTAAAGGCCCGCAGAAATGAAGCCGAGGAAGGCTACAACTATACAACGTGCGAGCACCATTTGAATGGATTGCACTCGACATCTTGGGTCCTTTGCCACGGACCTACAGTGAAAACAACTACATCCTCGTTGTGATGGACTATGGCATGCACAGTCGCAGAGGTCCTACAGCAGCAATGGGTACCAAGGTACGGCACGCCCCTACAACTTCATACCGACCAAGGTACGAACTTTACCTCTGCCATTTTCAAGGGACTGTGTCAATTACTTGGCATAGGCAAGCTCAGACAACGCCCTTACATCCCCAGTCGGACGGCATGGTCGAGAAGTTCAACCGTACCATACAAAATAACCTCTCTCTTCTAGTATCAAAGGACCAGCAAGATTGGGACTTAAAGTTGCCATTGTTTCTGCTGGCTTATCGAAGAACTGTCCATGAAACCACCGGCTATACTCCAGCTCAGATGCTGTCTGGACGCGAACTTCGTCTCCCATGTGATCTCCTGTTTGGCTGTCTACCAGATGCGCATTCATCGCCTGAGGAGTACATTCAAGGCCTCCAGACACGATTTGAAGACGTACACAACTTTGCTCTGGAGCGGATTCACATGGCAACGGAGAAGATTAAGACAAGACGATATAAAGGCTACATCACATAAGTTCCAGGAAGGAGACAACGTTCTGTTGTGGAATCTTGTTCGACGCAAAGGACTCTCTCCCAAGGTACACTGTAACTGGGACGGACCCTATACAGTTTTAAAAAGACTGAACAATGTGTTGTTAAGAAAAGCTAAAACAACTTCATCAAAACTGAAGGTGGTCCACTATGATCGGCTAGGCAAGTACCACACGTAACTGTAATATTCAAATTTAAAATGTAAATATTCGTTAAATTTGTGCATGTGTAATATAATTATTTGTAAACATTTCTGTAAATTTTGTAAATATTTCTCACTTGATTTTGCAATCTGTATTTTTATTTTATTGTTATATGCAATTTTTTTTTTTTTTTTTTGTATTTTAGATTGTTTGGTTTTGCCTCCTGACCAAGGTTTGCACTGCCCGGGAAGTACAGTCCTTGGGAGTGGGGCAGTGTTGTGAAACTGTAAATAATTTTATTTATTTTCGTATAAATTCTTTCAAAGAGGTTTAGCAAGTTGATAAAATATCAGCTCTTTTTCGCGTTAAAATAACTTAATTTCCCCTTAAAAACGCATTAAAAAGCTCCAATAAGGCAGGTAATGGATTTGGCGCCAAATTTGGCGACTTTTTCCTTCCTTGGCGATTTTTTTTAGCAATTTTAGCGAGAAAATCTTTATTATCGATATACAAAATATGGAAGCTGAAATCCTATTGGTTGAACTTTTTCTCGAATTTTCCACACTTTTCTACAATTTTCTATGCGAGTATATAAGGGGCAGTTTTACGCCAAGAGAGTCAGTCTGAAATTAGCTGTTTTACGCCAAGAGAGTCAGTCTGAGATTAGCTTCCGCCAATGTTGAATTGCTATTGAGAGCTTGAGCCTCTTTGAATGAGCCTTGTTTCATGAGTTATTGCTTTACAATTTGTACTGCGGATTTGCTATTGACAGCTGTTATTTAAGCTGTGTTTATTAGTGGAATTGAAGTGGATGCCTAGTTTATTAGCCTGTTTTTTTTTTTTTTTTTTTTTCCTTTAACTTTCTGTAAAGAAAACTCCTCATTCTCGGATAACTTACGAACCCGCAAGTACGCAACAACTATTTAAAAATTGAGCACTATACAATTTTATTCTTTCTTTTGTACTTTTAGATCTTCTTTTTTGTTAAAACAATGTGCTAAAACAAGTTTAATATATTATAGAATATAAATTAAACTGTTATTCAAAATTACATTTTTTCGAATTAAAATTATTTGAATTCATTTAAGCATAGAAATATTATTAACTTTTTTATTTTTGTCTAGATTTGATTAAGTTAAAAAAAAAAAAAAAAAAAAAAAAAAGAACGTAAAATAAAGTACTTTACATTGATTTTGTAATAGAATGATTATGATTTTTATTGACACAAATAGATACACTTATCTGACACTTCTAACCTTTCTTTTGATAATCTAACCATTTTACTGACACTTCTAACCTTTCTCTTTCTACATACTAAATGTGATAAATTCTAAATAGTAATGGAATGCGTTAATTATAATTAATCCTTTATTAACTATATTTAAATGATTTTCTCTCCGAAACCGTAATTTTTATATTCATTTAGGATATGGTTTACCTTTTCTCTCTCTTCAGAATGTTCAATTATATTAATTCTTATACGTAATATAATTTTCTATTTAACGTAATAATTTGCTGATATCAACTCAACTTATTGTGTAAATCTTTTGCATTTAAACATACATAAGCATGTTAAGTATGTTTCTAGCTTTGTGTAATATCTTTGTTGTTTATGTTTGGATTTCATTTAATTATTTATTTAATTATTTCTTTTAATTGTTGGGTTTCGTCGTGAAATCAGGACTTACACTGCAGATTTCGGCAAAAAACAGCTACACGTTCTTTGAAATCTTGAGATTCTCTGCTCTATGACGAATATACGTTCCCTGACGGAACATTCTTCTAGTTTTGAGCATTTTTCTACTTGATATTCAATTTGTTAATATTCATCTTATTTATTAAAGGTTTCAGATGGATGAATAATCTGTATTATTGTTGTTCTTAGTTCTATTGCATTTAAATTATTTGCGTGTGTGGGTTTCATTATTCAATACAGCGTGAGTATTGTGGTCTAATTCGTACATTTTTTTTTTTTTTTTTGCTATTTATGGCTATATTTATATAATGTTTTGGAGGAAATTGTCATTTATAATTCGTTTTGCTTGTATGCTGCATTTTATTATGTTATATATATTCATATGCAGCAAAAAATTTGGTAAATACGATTCTCAGCCTCAAATACCAAAATTACAACATTTTTCGTTAATGTGCACTAAATAGTGGCTCCATCTTTACACCGAAAAACATCACGAAGTATAATTTAAACCATTATATTTATAAATTAGTTTATTTGATTCAAAAACAATTGGAGATTTTTTGACAAATATAAAACTAAAATGTGAAAGCTTAAAATTATGTTTTAAATATAATAAACGTTTTCTATGACATTGACACAAAACTTTCCATTCATAAGAAACTTTAAGGACTTTCGTAAACGAAGTGGTGGAAAGATTTTTACTTTTTAAGAAGCATACACTGTTAAAAATTTATACAGAAAACTACTGATAATTTATTATCTTAAGACTTATGTAAAATTACAGATAAAAATAAAAATCCGTTTTATATATTCATTTTAAGGACTAAAATTCCTTCAATTAATTGTTGGAGATAACATTATTGGTGACTCAGAATGCTTTTTATAAAGTAGAAACAGTCATTTTTAATTTTTATGGAAAAATAAACTAATAAATATAACTGAAAATAATGAATAAAAATTGAGAATTTCTATTATACTACACTGAAAAAAAAATCTATCCCTGATACCATTCTTACTGATTCTAATGTAAAATGATCTTGAATCCGAATATAACCCACATTTTGCCCCATCACCCACCGTTATTTCGGGACGTCACCGAGTCCCCCAATTTTTATCACTCATGGGTAACTTTATGGCATGAATTTGATTTGGAAAATGGCAAATAATTATTTTAACCCTTAAAAATAAAAAAAATATATAATGTATAATAAGTGATAATAATAATTGATTAATAAAATATAATAAATGTAACTTATAATTTCAGTGGCAACCCCCCTTCCCTTTTCCCTAAATATCCCCCTTGCTGCAAATGTTCATGTCATAGAATTTTTCAGCTCTTTAGACCCTCGGAAGATGTTTAACAGTTAAAATATTTCTTTTCTTCACTATAAATCATATTTATAGCCATAAAATTACCGAAAAGTTGTAAAAAATTGGGGGACGTCCCCCCCCCCCAAAGGGTGATAGGACAAAATGGCCCTCATATTCGGATTCAGGAGGTAATTTTACATAAGAGTTTGTAAAAATGGTGTTGGGGCAATTTTCATGCCGAGTAGTGTTATTTACTCTTAACTAAGAATTATTGTAAACTTACAGAGACTCTGGATAAACATTTCAGTAAATTTACAGAATTTTTTTACAGTGTATTAAATATAAAGATAAAGAATAATGCAGCTATTTTATGGATTATTTAATTTACTACAAGCTATACTACGTATTTGTTGCATTCATTAAGACTTAACGAGTAAAAATTTCAAAAAGTTTGTTAAAATATTATACGAATGATTGACATGACAACAACAGATTTCATAAATCTAAACAGAAGAACCAAATATGAATTTTAAATGGATAGTTAATCAAAATATTAACTATAAAAATTTATCTATTTTTCGAAACATATTAACAGTACTTTCAAATTTTTGCTTGTCACAGTAATCCGTTTCGCAGTATCTTTCATATGATTTTCAATTAATTGTAGTATACTTTAATAAAATTCATTGGACGCCTACAGTATTATTTTGTAGATAAAAATGGTAAAAACTGGTAAATAATAGCATTGATCATGTTTGAAAATGACTACAATCCTGTAGCTATCAGTGTATGATAATGTAATCATTCTTCCAACATAAAATCATGGCCTGAATTCAAAGTTTGTAGCTTAGGTCAAGACGACTTCTATTAGAATCCAGTTAGTAGCGAAACGTCATTTTTCTTATTTCTTTTGAGTTGAAAGAAATTTACATCACAAATCATTCACAATAGTGCTGTAAATTTACAGAAAAAAAGAAAAAAAACGCTGGGACAGAAAAAATTTTCAGCACATTTTTGCTGTAAAATCACACTTTTTTTTCAATGTATTCATACATAAGAGTCGAAATTCTTTAAATGTCATATATAATTAACTTAACATTTAGAATTAAATTTCAAATGTATTTTTAAAAAATGAAAATGAGTATCGGTATGTTGATAAGAATTCGAATTTGCAAAAAGTGCACATTGGAAGTCGCATGTGTACAATAATTCACAACACTACCAAAGTAGCACTTTAGAGGAATCATAAGTACATAATTAAGTGCGTGCTACCCTTCAACTGAATACATTTCTCAAATGTCTTTTTATTTTATTTTATTTATTTATTTTGCAAACGAAATGTTAAAAGTATTTCACAGGATCGCGAAAGATGGCCTGCAGCCCCGCAGATACCAATCTCAGTGCTTATGCTCAGCTCTCGGATTGTATGGTGTAACCACGTTTCCTAAACTAGCAGTGATGAACAGTCTAAAAGCTTGGAGGGGTGTCAAATTGACCGAAAGCTTGGGATTTGGAAAGCATCCAGTAATTCGGTGTTCTCTCTTATCGCTTATTTTCTCTGAATTTCATGACTGTCTCCCCTATTTTAACACTGGACTCGTTCAGTCAGCGCTTGCGCAGAAGCTTCCATGGTCTCAAGAAATGTGGAAGAAAAATATTCCTTTATAAGTGAGAAATCACGAAAAACACAAAAGTTTCACACCGGAAATTTTAAATTAACAGACAGAGTTATTTTTAAACGATGTTTTGTCTGGATCAAATATACCCTAACTGTAAATTAAATTTTCTGATGTGTAACTGATTTATCTCACCTGCGGATTATAGACAGGAAAATACGGTACTATTTTTTAAAAATTTAAATATGATTTCAAGCAATCCATACATGTAGTTCAAAATGATAATGGATGTTAAAATTAAAACTGATATAAAAAGAACGAAAAATTTGAGGCTAATTTAGTAATCGCTGATTAGTTTCAAAGCTGAAAACTTTTATTATATTAAATAGCAAATTCACTTTATAATTATGCACGAATATTATATCATAATTAATAATAATTAACTTTAGAAAAAGTTTTTTCTTCTTTTTTTTTTTTTCTTTTTATGCTGATGCTTTTTATAAAACTGTAATCTGTGTCATGTATTGAATTTTATTTTTAAAAAAAATGACTTGATGCAATATACATTTTTTTATTTTTTATTTATTTATTCATTATTAAGTTGAACCAGTAAAAAAAGAACACTGTGTTTATACATCGACTGATAAAACCTTAGTTAAAAAAAAAAATAAATAAATAAATAAAAAATCAACGCATAAAACCTTTCAATGTATATATATATATATATATATATATATATATATATATAACTTCTGAAATTATTTAATTTAATTAAGTCACACTATAAATAGACTGCTGATTCTTCAGTTATATAAATAAAACTCGCTGTTAAAGAAAACTTTTTTATTTTGAAAACCTTTTTTATTTTTAGAATTAATTTTGTTCTACTTTTTAGAAAAAGAAAAAAATATTAAATATTCTACTTTTATCAAATATTTAAAAAATAATATACTTAATAAATGTTTAAATAAAAAAATAAAAAAAAAAAACATTTTTTTTAAATTAGAAGCTTTTTATTGTGAAGCCCTAAAATGCATAAAATAAAAAATTATTGTGGCAAAGACATTCTATAAAAAAAAAAAAATGAAAGTTTTAACACTAAGGAAACTTCAGAGAAAAATACAGATAATTCACTTTTGCAAGAGATGAAATCTTTTAAATCTTTTAAAAATTTTTAAAAACATTCGAAACAAATATTCTTAGTTGTTAGTTTTTTGTATAATTATTCATTAAGTCATAAATTTCAAAGGTCTCGAAGTAATTTTATAAAATATTATAAAAATATTATGAATATTTTATAAAATATTCATAACTTTATAAAATATTTTGAATATTTAAAAATATTCATCTCTTGCGAAAGTGAATTATCTATATTTTTTTCTAAAGTTTCCTTAGTGTTAAAACGTTCATTTTTTTATAGAATGTCTTTGCCAATATAAACTTTTATTTTATACATTTTAGGGCTTCACATTAAAAAGCTTCTAATTTTAAAAAACGTTTTTTTTTTTTTTTCTTTTTTTACTTAAACATTTATTTTGTGCTTTTTAATTATAAAAATACCTTCTTAAATATATATATATATATACATTTTAAATTTTCTTATTGTTGAAACTTTTATGTTTTTATAGCATGTCTGAGCAAGAATAAAATTTAATTTTATGCTGTTTAAAGCTCCACAATAAAAATCATCCAGCACTTTTTCCTTTTTTTCCCTTCTTTTGCTTATATATATATATATATATATATATATATTGTTCTTTTAAGTAACTAAAAAAATCTTCTTAAAAAAACTAATCAAGATTTTTTATGATATTGCGTAGACCATGAAAGCTTTCCTTTTAACAAATTACATCTCTTCTATTAATTATCGGTGAAGAAGCATTACCTCGGTGTTCAAGGACCAAACTCACCATCATCGCGCTATCAATATGACGCTCTAATCAACTGGGCCCATGAGCGACACAAAATTATGCTTACATTTACTTTAAAGTAGAAGCACCTTGTTTTTTTTAGCGTGACACGAAGACGCGATGACAAAATCGAATTTCAATGAAAAGCTTCTATTAAAAAATTCCTAAAAAATTTATTTATTTATTTATTTTTACTTACATTTTTATTTCGTGCTTTTTAGTAACCAGATAAAAAGTTGTTTAAAAAACTCTTTGAAAATTCTTAGGATACTGTGTTGTCAATAAAAAATTTTCTTCTATCAATTGGCACCTTTCCTACTAATTGTCTGCAAAAATTAACACGCCAGACCGAACTCTCGACCATCCCATTATTAACGTTACGCTCTAATCAACTAAGTCAACGAGCGACAAACAGAGATGCTTATATTTACTTTAAAATGGATAATGCGCCTTATTTATTAGCTTGACAAGAAGACGTGGTGACAAAAACCAATTTCATATAAAAAGCTTATTATTATTTATTTATTTATTTATTTATTTTTACTTAAATTTTTATTTTGTGCTTTTTAGTAACTACATAAAAAGCTGTTTATCTAAAAAAAAAAAAAAAAAAAAACTCTTCAAAAATTATTAGGATACTATGTACACAATGAAATATTTTCTTTTATCAGTTGGCAACTTTTCTATTAATTATTTGCAAAAATTAACTCCTCGGACCGGCGAGGATCGAACACACGAATCTTGCGTTGTCAACATAACGCTCTAACCATTTTTTTCCCTTAAGTGTAAGCGTCTTGTTTTTTAGCGTGACAAATCCAATTTCATATATAAAGCTTCTAAAAATATTTATTTATGTTCATTTTACTTAAAAACTTTTAATTTGTGCTTTTTTTAATATCTAAAATATTTTATGTTTTCAAATTTCTTTAAAAAAAAAAAAAAAAAACTCTTCAAAAAACTCTTCAAAAATCCTTAGGATACTGTGTAGTCAACGAAAAAATTTATTTATCAATTGACGCCTTTTCTACTAATTATCTGCAAAAATTAACACTCCGGACTTTTGGGGTCGAATTCTTGACCACCGCGTTAGTAACGTGACGCTCTAACCACCTAAGCCATGGAGCGACAAACTGCGCATCTTATATTCACTTTAAAATGTCGGCGCCTTGTTTTTTAGCGTGACACGAAGACACGATGACAAAGTCAATTTCGTATAAATAGCTTCTTAAAAAAAAAAAAAAAAAAAAAGAAAAAAAAAAAAAAAAAAAAACCTTCAAGTGCAGTACAATAACTACAATTATTTTATATCCTCTAAAATTTAAATCGGTTATTTGATTTATAAGGAAAATGTAACAGAGTAATAAATATAAGTTTATAATACTTAAATTTTGTTTCTTTAAATAAAAATTAATTTTTAATATTTCATTGAACAGAGTTATTTTCTGCTTTTCTTTTTACTTCCATTACCCTACTGTCATAGGTAATCGAAGTATTGTAATCAGTCAAAAAATTCAATATCGAGTTTACAACTTATTTATATGTTTTAAGGTCACCTGAATCTAAAAAAGTCGTTTTTGGCAATTGGTCAGTGCCTGTGTATGTGTGTGAGGAATATTCTGATTATCATATCTCCGAAACTAACAAAGATAGAACAACAGGAATTCAGAATTGAGTTTGTTCTGGTATACCAATTATTCTTTTAAATTTTGGTGAAAATTGGAAAAATGGAAGTGAGACATATGAAACCGTATGATGTCTGTATCTCAAAAACGACTCTAACGATTTTCTTCAAAGTTGCAGTAAACACCGCATTAGATGTCATTTCATATATAATAGTTGGTTAGTTCATGAAAATTGATAGGCGTCTTGCATATGTAGGCCAATTTGAGGTCTCGCAGGTGCGTTTCTTTTAAAACAGCTGTACGGATTTTTTTCAAACTTGAAATATTAAATCACCTTTAAATATCTTTTCGTATGTGATTGTTGTTTTCCGGTCCACAACTGAGTTTGCCAAGTTTTTGGGAAAGTCGGCATAAACAACTCAAACGGTTTTGCTACATAAACCCCTTTTAAGATAGCCTTTCTCATGTATTACATGTCTATTACAGGAAAACTGATAGTCATCTTGATTTGGTAGGTCAGTTTTAGATCATGGAAATGGGTATTTCAAAAAACTGCTCAATTATTATTATTATATATATATATTTTTTTTTAAACTCTGCTTATATGTCTTGACACATGTATCCGTTTTCTGTCACAGGAAAATTGTTAGGTGTCTATTTATTAGGTTAATTTTACGCCTTCTGACCACATTATCTCCTAAAGGTGCATATATACGTTTAATAGTGTGTAATGGAAGTCGTGTGGTTGTTATAAACTAGATTCTTTTACTCCACATGAAAATGTTAATCTAAAAAATATTATTAATGTTTTATCTGTATACTATATTGGTTTTAAAGTTTTAATTATATTTTTAAACTTTAATTAACAATACAATCATACAAATTTTAAATACTTTTAACAATGTGAGAGATTTAAAATTATCAATAAACTTTTAATCATGAAAGTTTGTGTTTAAATCGTGGTCTTATTAGCTCCAGTGTACGAAAGAATGGCCATAGAATGACAAATCAAGCTATACAAAACCATAAAAATGCTTAACTCTTTCAGGGGCAAGGAAATTTCATTCATTTGAAGAAACTACCACCAGAATTTACGAACAAGTCTAAAAGAAAAGAAATAAAGGCAGTTTTTTCTTTATTATTAAAATAAAATTTCTCGGAAGAGTTTTTTTTTTTTTTTTTTTTTTTTTTTTCAGTTTTGTATTAAAATTAAATTGGATATAATATATTCTACCACACTAAAATAATTAAATACTGTTTTAAGTTTTATAAGATTTTCACATTAACGACTTATGCTTACATGTTTAAAAATATTAAAAATAACATTTTTTTCTCATATTTATGAATGAAAGTGCATCCAAAACTTTACATTAGTAAAAAAAATCTGAATAAAATGCATTAGAAATATACATGTAAATATATCTATATTATGTATAAAAATAGTAGTTCATATTTATTGTGCACAAATTGAATTACTAAAAATTTTTGCTATTATTGAAATTTTATGTTATTTACTACAAAAAAAAAAAAAAAAAAAAAAAAAAAGAAGAAAAGAAAAGAAAAGAAAAAGAAAAAGAAAAAAAGAAAAAAAAATCATGTACATTTATATTGCAAAATAAGAAAAGCACACTTTTTAAAAAATGTAATTTCAGCTAATAAATGTCAAAAATACCATTTAAAATAAAAATAAAGTTCATTGTACAGAAAAACAAAATCATAAATCGGTAAACAGTATACAAATTAAAATAAATTATTTTTGTGACATCACATCTATTTGCACTCAAAAACAGGTAATCTTTGGGCGACTGACCAGCAAATTTTGAAATATTTATAGTTTTTTAAATGAAACCTTATAAATGTAAACCAATCTGGTATGTCAAATTTAAATATGAAAAAAAAAAAAAAAAAAAAAAAAAAGATATATTTGACAAAGAATAATATTTAACCGAATAATGTAATTTTTTTATTATACTAGGGCGCTCCGCCTCTTGCTCGCTCCGCTTATCAACTCCCAAGGGAGGCTTCGCCTACCCCCTCCCATCGCTTCGCTCATTAACCCTGCGGGACTATACCCTCCTTTTCGCAGCTTTGCCTTTCACTGAATAGAAATATTAATAGTGCATAACACAAGACAAAAGCAAAACATTATTGTTTCGCACTCGGGGTTCGTAAACTGTCCGTGAATGAATGACTGGTTTGCAGCTTAAAAGTTAATTTACAGAATATTCCAAAAGATTGCAACTCGGTCAACCAAGTTTCAATTTCAATTACATCAGAAAACATAGCTTAAACAATAGGTGACAAATTAAAAACCGCAGCATTAACTGTGCCATGAGCATAACACACACAGCATAGGCAGTATTCAATAGCAGGGGCTCGGTCAAGTAGAGCTCTTAGCAGAGCAAAAGCTTGGCTTCAACTACAATGACGACGGCCGAGGTGAGATTCTTTATATAGCTTAACATATTTATAGAATTTTACAGGTATTTTGCGAAATATTCGATTTAGAGCTTAGATAATAGATTTATGGATAATAGGGATTTTTTCACCAAGTCTGGTGGAGATAAACTCACCACCAAAAGAGGCGCCAAATTCGCTACCTAGGCTAATTCTGACCAGGATAAGCTTTTTTTTTTTTTTTTTTTTTTTTTTTTAAAGTTACTTTAATGCCAAATCAAGGCAGAAACGCTGAAAATTAAAAGTTTATAACCTGACCAAGCCTCTTTAAAGGAAATACATAAAAATAACGACAAATTCGTAACAATGTTATAGAAATCCCCATGTTTGATATTCCACTGAAATACACAATATTTAATACTACATCTTTTATTATTTTTTTTATTTTTTTTTAAGGGTAGTATATCAAAAATCTGTCTTAACGTTCGACAACTTAATAATAGTATGCCACCACTTTGGGCGGAAGCATATTGCTAGATACACAAAATGAACAAAGACGATAGTAACATTTAAAAAAGAAATATAGAGAGAAATTCGTAATATGTAGATCCTTTAGCGCTACAGTTTTAGTATATAGCCCCCTTACAGACTTTTAACTTTTTCTCAATATTTGGCGATGAAATTTTTTGTGAAATTGCTTGTTTAAAAAAAATTTAGAACCTCTTTTTTTTTTTTAAATACCTATATCATTTACTATTGCATTTATTAGTTAATTTAAGACAATATGTAATGCTCTGTATATATTTATATTGTACACCTATGTTTAAAATTGCACTTGCAGCAGTAAAGATAGAAGTCTTTAAAGTGCATTTTTTCCACAATGTGGTCTAATCAAACACATTAAAAATAAATAACTTATGTGATTATTATAAATATTGTAAACATTTCTTTGATTTATTACTATTATTATCATTATTATTTTTGCACCCTTTTATAATTTATCTGTATATTTCACGCATAGCTAGAGTTAAAATGGCGGAAATGAACTCCTTTATTTATTTATTTTTTTAATATTCACGGACTTCTGAATATATGTTTCGTTTGTACATTTCTTTTGTTATCTAATTTTCATTTAAGAAAACAGCATGCATGCGACAAAATAATGATTTTTAAAAGTTTTAAAACTGAAAAAAAAAATCCCTTCCAAAATATCATAATGATGGAAGATGTATGAAATATTATTTGTGAAACTCATTTAAAAATTTTGCGAAATACATCAGCTGAACACGCATTTCGTTTCATTTAAGGAAAAGAACCAGGATGACCGAGTTCATCGGTATGATTGTAAAAATCATTCGCAGTCTATATACAGATATTTCTTTCCAGATAATTATATTTCTTATTTGTTTGCCCAGGGAAGAGCACGTTAGCTTTAGCTAAAAGCAAATTTTAATTGCAGATAAGAAAAATCCAAATCGAATTATCATATAAAATATCTAACTATAAGTTCTTATTAAAATCGTTCAAGCAGTTTTCTAGAAGATCAGATTTCTGTTATATATTGTTCCAAGCAAAATCTACGACGACTAGATTTTTTAAAGAAGAAGATCATTACACCATTTTTTACTCAAAAAAAAAAAAAAAAAAAATCTCTGTACATTCTTTCTCTTTCAAAATCGTTCCAGTGATTTCCAAGAAAACAAAGTTCATGCCGTATTTTTTCCGGGTGGTGCGCAAATTACCAGTGAAAGCTATTTATAGTGAAGATGGGGATATTTCAGATCAAAATGTCATCTCAGAAACTCACTAACTCTAAATACACAAGTTGAGATGTAGAATTTTTATGTTATAATTTTGGCTGATCTTTACGTTTTTTGGTGTGCTGAAACCGAAAATGAAGACAGTTTTTCTCTATCACATGCAGATTTTTTGCTTTAACCGCATTTAAAATAATCGAATTCTTTTTTAAAAAATTAAAGTTTATTCATACCGGAATTTTTATACGGAAAAATTCGATAAAGAAAACTGAATTTAATGTGCTTGTCATTATAGTGCATAAAAAGAGCAGAGTGTCTTTCACATGTGTATTGATGAAAAATGTCTGATCATCGATGTGTTACCAGTGCGGTTATAACTCAAGGTTATAACTACAAGGTTATAACTCAAAAAATCAAAAGATCATTGAGTACAATAATCTTGAATCTGTTTGTCCGGTACCACACAGTTATGACTTACCAGTTTCCAATACTCAAAATCTGGACAGTACCGATTCGGAAACCGATGGAGAAACTTGTGTTACATTACATAGTAATCCTAACCACTGTTGTCAGATATGGCGAATTTTTTATTCAATAATCACCAATAATTTTACAAAATGATATTTGATACACATGATAGCCGATTAATCTTCGAAGTGAATAGGCAAACGTTATAATTAAAAATTATTGGTGATTAATGAATAAAAAATCCGCCAGGTCTGACAACACTGATCCTAACAGTGATTTTGAAGTCGACATTTCAGAGTTAGAACCGAAACTTTATTACCAGGGGAGAAATATTATTAGGGAAAGTTTGATTCCTTCTGAGAAAATCTTTTTGCCTCCTCTACATATAAAATTAGGCCTGATTAAACAATTCGTGAAAGCTGCCAATAAAGAAAGTGAATGTTTCAAGTATTTGTGTTACAAGTTCCCAGGTTTAACTAATGTCAAATTAAAAGGAATCTTTGTAGGAGCATACATTCGACAAGTGTTTAAAGATATACATTTTACTGAGGAGGAGGAAGCTTAAAGCTCCTCCAAGGAAGGTGTTGAGAAATTCCTCGTTAATTAAAAGGATCCCAATTACAACAGAAATGTGAAAGGCTTTCGAAGACCTATGTTGCAACATGAGATAAAAAGCCCACTACTTGCACTCGCATGTGGATTATTTCCCAGAAAACTTGGGAAACGTTCGTGAAGAACTAGGGGAAAGAATCCATCAGGATATCAAAGAAGTTGAACGTACGTATCAAGCCAAATAGCACATTAATATGATAATAGATTATTGCTGGATGTTGCTGCGAGAATCACCGGAGGATTTTCATACCCGAAAGCGAAATCGAAGAAATTTTCAAGGACAAAAGTAACGTTTCTACAAAAACAATATCAATTAAGTTTACGTGCCATTATGTCTTTAAATAATAATGTATATACAGGGTGATTATAAAAAAACTACCCCTATATATGACACCATAACTGTCATACTGTTCACAGTAACTGAATAAAATTTTGGTGGAAGGTATTTTGAGGTATGCGCTCAAGAATTATATAAAAAACAACAGTTAAACTTGAAATTTTCCCAGTAAGCGGCGTATTGTTCACAGAACAAGAAAGCAAGATACACATCACGAATTTCACAATGCCTTATTTTTTACTTAGTGTGATGACGTCAGTCATGATGGTGTCTAACGACTAACAACGAAATTGAAACCCTTATTCAGTAGACCTACATGAAATTAAGGATACCATTTTTTCTTCTTCTCGTTTTGAAGCAGAATCAATGTGAAAAGAAATTAAGAAAATGAAAGTAGTGCTCTGGTAGGCACATCACAGCTGTTTTCTCTTTTTTTCTTAGTATGCTTAGAGTTGGTGATTTTTATGCTATAGGTACCGTTCCAACGATATTTATGGTCTTTTGCTATGGAGATCCCATTCCAATAAAAAAATTGGTGCTGCCATTTGAGATTTTTGAAATTTTGTCACTGTAACCGTAACTGTTAGAGTTTAATTGTTGTTTTTTATGTAATTCTTGAGCGCATACCTCAAAGTACCTTCCACAAAATTTTTATTCAGTTTCTCGGAACGGTATGGTAGCTATGGTTTTATATATTGGGGTAGTTTCTTTATAATCACCCTGTATGTTAAAACTTATTATTACTTTTCTAATGTAAACTTACATTCAAATAAATTTCAACATTCTGTATTATATATTTATTTTATTTTAACTCTTAAAAGCATTGTTCGACATTAACCACACCGAATTTTAATTTTCCGAAGCTATAATTTGTCTCAGAAATTTAAAACAAAACTTTCTTCTTACATCATAATGTAAAGGAAAACTAATTCTTGATAATAAAATCTCTTTGAGAATTCTGGTGACATTTAAATATTTAATAATGGTAATTTTCTCTTATCTCAAACAGTTAATTCCAGTTGATATTGGTAAAAATCTAAATGTGATAGAGAAAAACATTTCATTTTCGGCTTCAGCACACCAAAAAATATAAGTATCACCTGAAATTACCAAATCAAATTTCGTCAAAATCATTTCTGTAGACTGATTTATCAAAATCATGCGAGTGCATTTAAAAAAAAAAAAAAAAAAAAAAGGAAGAAGAAGATGATGATGATTCTGCCTTATATTCTTGAGGGTAGCACGAGTTACCGGTGAACTCTGAATGTTCTAAAGAGAATGTCAGATTTTTGTGTTTAAAATTAAATTGTAAAACTAAAAACTCCCTAAATCTAAATTTTCAAAAATCATTCGAGCAATTTCCACGAATACAAAATTCCAGTCATATTTTGCCACGATGGAGTGAGGATTAAGACAGCAGTGAATGGCAATTTTCCTGAAGATGAGGATATGTAAAATAGGTTTCTCATAAAAAAAAAAAAAAAAAAAAAAAAAATCATACTTCCATGTTTTATTATTATTATTATTATTATTATTATTAAAATTTTTCTATTTACTTCCGAAAAGCAAATTTTTAACAAATTTTACAATGGATAGAAAAGAGTTAACAGTGAACGCTTATTTTTGTGAAGAAGATAAGTCAGATGAACTTGTCATCTGAAAAAATACTTAACAAGTTTTTATCAAAATAATTAGACCCATTTCTCAGACAACAAAGTTTCAGCCGTATTTTTTGACGAGAGAAATAAAAGTTAACAGTGAAAGATAATTTTCCAAAAGATTACGATAAATCAGATGAGTTTGTCGTCTCAATATAGCCATTTAGTTTTAGCAAAATCATTTGAACCAGAAAACCTAGAGTAAACCCAAATTCTGCCATATTTATCAATGGTTGGAGTGAAGGTTAACAACGAACTCTAATTTCAATGACTATGAGTCGGAATCAGATGAGTATGTCGTCTCAAGGAATTCTTAACCTTAATATTTTACCAAAATCTTTAGATTTACTTCTAAGAAATCAGGTTTTTGTCATATTTTGCAGAAGGCAGAGTACAGTGAACACTAATTTTACTAAACATCAGGATAAGTCTAATAGATTTTTCTTCTTAAAAAAATGTGACCATAAATTTTTATTAAAATCGTCAGATATATTTCCTAATAAACCTAAATTCTGTCATGTTTCTCATCCGGTGGATAATGGGTTAGCATCGAATGGGAACTTTCCTGAAAAAGTGAGAAAGTCCAATCGAACGCGAAATTTCTTAAAGATGAGGATAAGTTCAATCGATTTAGCACCCAAAAAATTATTTAATTTCAAACGTCCATTAAAAACGTTATATCCATTTCAAACAAACCCAATATTTGCCATATATTGTGATTGACAAGTAGAAGGTTAACATCGAATGCAAGATTCTCTAAAGATACTGATAAATCCAATCGATTTATCAACCTAAAAAACCCTTAACCCAAACTTTCATCAAAATCTTTATATAGATTTCCGAGTAAATCCAATTTCTCCCATATTTTACAACAGGCAAATAAAGGGTTAGTATCAAACGCGAATTTTCCTAAAGATAAGGATAATACCGATCGACTAATCACCCCCCCCCCAAAAAAAACTTTTATTAAGATCGTTACATCCTCTTCCGGCTAAACCGAATTTGTGTCATATGTTGTAACAGGTCGATAAAGGGTTAACAGTTAACGCAAATTTCTCTTAAAATGAGGATATTTCCAATCGTTTCCTCCCCTCCCCCCCCCCAAAAAAAACTATATATAACAAGTCACTTGATTAACTCGTTTAATATAAGAGACGCATATGTTTAGAACGTGACGAAATTATAGCGAGTATTGCCTACCACTTGGCGTACGTGAATAATATTTATAATTATTACTTACAAACTTTGAATAAACACCACGAAATGCAATAAACTCGCAACAATTGTTTCGGGTCGAAAAAACATACGACCCTTCATCAGGCGAATAAAGTAAGCACGAGTGCTGCAGTCAAAGCGGCAACGCACGATAGTAAGCACGAGTGCTGCAGTTAAAGCGGCAACGCAAGATGCGTTGCCGCTTTGACTGCAGCACTCGTGCTTACTTTATTCGCCTGATCAAGGGTCGTGTGTATTTTCGACCCAAAACAATTGTTGAGAGTTTATTCATTTCATGGTGTTTATTCAAAGTTTGTAAGTAATAAGTTTTGTGGTGCTTTTTTATTAAATAATATTTATATATACATTAACACGCACATAAACTGTAATTGCATTACTGAGTTTTGATTTGTGCATTTTATGAAATGTTTTTGTATACAAAACGACACTGGCACTACACAATGATTATAAATCAATATTTTTACTTTTTAGTATTGGAATAGTGACTATAATGTACACTGAGAAAAAAAATATATACTGCCTTTCTCTAGAATGAATAATTGACCATTTTCTAAATTCCTTTAACTAGAAATATAGATTTCCGAGCTACGCACATAAGGCACGCTAATAAACTAAATAGACGAAATTATCGATAATTTCTAGTGTACACAATTCTAGATGGTGAAACAATATTCTGAATACTCTAAATATTCTGAATCATTTACATTGCGAGAAAGTCTCACTTGATTTTCTAGAATTTGGTAATAAACCATGGTTTTAGTCGCAAAAACCCGCCTCTTGTAGTCTCATTTATTTGCAGATATTTTTAAATAACTTTGCCCTCGAGAATATAGGCAAACGTTCAAAAACTCGCTTTCAAATGGAACTAGAATTTATAAGAATGACATGGAACTATTTTTTCTAGAGCCACAATTTAGATCCCGGATGTCAGTTACGGAAATTTTTCTCCGTGTATATGGTAAGCTCCTTTCAAAACAAAAATGTTAATGATTAGTATTGAAATTTTAATTGTCAAAATACTAACTGGGTATAATGCAAAAAAAGATTTTAAAAGCAAACTTTCAGTTATAAGAAGATAGACTCAATGATTTTTCTCATTTAAATCGTTTGACAAAACAAAATGAAAAATACATTTTTTGCCGAATAAAATTTTACATATTAAAAGATAGGATACATTTTTTTAAAATTATTTATATGAAAAAACTGAAAAATTTGTAAGTTTATATTAGCTCATTTTAATAGCAAAATAGATTATAGGTTAATGACTAATGGTGTCTTAAATAAAAAATAAAAAATAAAAAAATAAATAAATAAAAAAGACTCTGGATCTATAGAAAGTTCGATGCATTTCGTGACTATAAAATTTATGATAAATTAAAACAAGAAAGAAAAATCATGCAGTACGCATTGGTTAGTAAAACTTTCCAACTGTACACAATTGTTGTATCGAATAACTATTAATGTTCTTTGCCGACAATATCGCACAACAGACAGAAGGACTGAAAAACATACAGATAGAATAATTGATTTTAAAATTACTCTTAGGCATTTTGGAAAGTGTTAAAAAGGCTTAACGCAAAAAAAAAAAAAATGCAGCCGTTAGATTATAATTACAGCTTTTAAAATCCCTGAATATTTTACTGTAGCACTGTGAATCTGAAAGTTAATCATATCATATTCTATACAAAACAATATTTTAGAATATTAATAATACATGTAAAAGTTCTTAAGATTTTTGTAGTAGAAAGTTTTTTAAATATAACTTTTAAAATATTCTGTCCTAAAACGCAATACATTGGCTTTTTTTTTTTTTTTTTTTTTTTTTTTTTTGTTGTCCTTGTAAACAAACTAGTTGCACAGGACCTATTAATGACATTTTAAATAGGGAACATTCCATAGGGAACTTGAGTGTAACATTTTTAAAAAATTCTCAAAATGTTCACGGATGATAGGAGCCGGAGACAAACATATTGAAAGGTACACAATCGGACAGACAGATGCACAAATTGAAATCATATTCCTACTAAAATTATAAGAAACTGTTAAAACGCTCATGTAAACAAAAGTGTAATTCCAGCAAATTTTTATTAATACCTCTTAATGTAACTGATTATTTTTGTGTGGACCTGTAAATCTAATGCTAGCCATACTATATTACATAGAAGGCACACTATTTTGTGCATACGAATAATATATTTCAATTGCATTAAGATTTGTGGAAAATAAAATTATTAAAATTAGGTTTATAAAATAACTCTCATACAACACAATGCTTTGGAGTACTTTCAAGTGCCCCTGTACACAATCCGGTTAGAAATGTACTCTATTTTACATAGGAAACATCCGATAGGGAATTGAATAACATAATAAAATTTCATTAAAGTTTCTATACATTAAAAGTATTAAAATATGATTTATAGACACTCCTCTCACTGAACACAATGCTTTCGAATACTTTTGGGTGTCCCTGTACACACACCAGAAGAGGTATCCATTCCATTTTCAATAGGGGACATCCGATAGTGAACTTCAATAAAATATATCGGTTTAAAGCAATTCCATAAATATTTACGGGAATTAAAGCGCAGAAAAACAGAGAGACAGGGAGACGGACATAAGAACAGTCAGACATATACACAAATTGAAATTATATTTACACTAAAAAAATGATAGAAAGTGTCAAAAACGCTTAATGTAAATGATAGTACAATTCTAGCAATTTTTTATTTATAGCTCCCAATATAACTGAATATTTTTGTGTCCCCCTGTAAATCTAATGGTAACCATGCTATATTCTATGCAAAGCATTCTTTTGTGAATATAAATAACATATTTCAATTTCCTAAAATTTCATGGACGTAAAGTTATTAAAATTTGCTTTATAGAAATATCTCACAAAGAACGCAAAGCTTTGGAGTACTTTTGAGTGTCCCTGTACATAAACTATTGGTGGTATGTAATCTATTTTATATAGGAAACATCCAATAGTGAACTTTAATAACATATTTCAATTTCATAAAGTTATTGTACAGTAAAGGTATGAAAATATGGTTTATAGAAATGCCTCTCATAGAACACAATCCTTTGAAATACTTTCGGGTGTCCCTGTACACAAACCGGTAGAGGTATAAACTCCATTTTCAATAGGAAACATTCGATAGTGAACTTGAATAACATATATAAGTTTCAAAAAATTCCATGAATATTTACGGGAGTTAGAGCGCGGGCAGACAGACAGACGGACAGACGGACAGATACACAAATTGATATCATATTCACACTTAAAAAAAATTCTTGGAAGTGTTAAAAACGCTTAATGTAAACGAAAGTAGAATTCTAGCAAACTTGTAATAATAGCTCTTAATATAAGAGTATATTTTGTGTCACCCTGTAAATCTAATGCTAATCATGCTATATTCTATGCAAAGCATTCTTTTGTGCATATAAATAACATATTTCAATAACCTAAATCTTCGTGGAAAGTAAAGTTATTAAAATTTGGTTTATAGAAATATCTCTCATAGAACGCAATGCTTTAGAATACTTTTGAGTGTCCTTGTATATAAAACAGAGTTGGTATTTAATCCATTTTATACAGAAAAAATCCAATAGTGAACTTGGATAACATACTTCAATTTCATTAAGATATGTGTACAGTAAAGGTATGAAAATATGATTTATAGAAATACCTATCATAGAACACAATGCTTTGAAATACTTTCGGGTGACCCTGTACACAAACCAGTAGAGGTATAAACTCCATTTTCAACAGGGAACATCCGATAGTGAACTTCAATAACATATAGCAGTTTCAAGAAATTCCACAAATATTTACGGGAATTAGAGCGCAGACAGACAGACAGACAGACAAACCGAAGTCATTAACACTTTTCAACTTTGTTGGGAAGTGATAATGTTAGAAAGGGTTAAAAACACTTAATGTAAACGAAAGTATACTTTTAGAAAATATTTATTAATAGCTCTTTATCTAACTGAATATTTTTGTGTCACCCTGTAAATCTAATGCTAATCATGCTATATTCTATGGAAAGCATTTTCTTTTGCGATTATAAATAACACATTTCAATTCAATAAGTCTTCGTTCAAAGTAAAGTTATTAAAATTTAGTTTATACAAATAGCTCTCATAAATCCCAATGCTTTGGAATACTTTTGTGTGCCCCTGTAGTGGTGGTATTTGCTCCATTTTATACAGGAAACATCCGACAGTGAACTTGAATAACATATTTCAATTTCATTAAGATTTGTGTACAGTAAGGGTATGGAAATATGGTTTATAGCCTCTCATAAAACGCAATACTTTCGTAATATTTTTGTGGGTCCCTGTATACAAACCAGTAGCGGTATAAACTCCATTTTCAACAGGGCACATCCGATAGTGAACTTGTATAACATATTTCAATTTCATTAAGATTTGTGTACAGTAAGGTTATGGAAATATGGTTTATAGAAATGCCTCTCATAGAACACAATGCTTTGAAATATTTTAGGGGGTCCTTGTACACAAACTAGAAGAGGTATAAACTCCATTTTCAACAGGGCACATCCGATAGTGAACTTGTATAACATATTTCAATTTCATTAAGATTTTTGCACAGTAAGGGTATGAGAATATGGTTTATAGAAATGTCTCTCATAGAACACAATGCTTTGAAATATTTTCGGGGGTCCCTGTACACAAACCAGTAGAGGTGGCAACTCCATTTTCAATAGGGAACATTCGATAGTGAACTTGAATAACATATATCAGTTTCAAGAAATTCCATAAATATTTACGGAAGTTATAGCGCGGACAGACAGACAGACAACCCCAATGCATAAACACTTTTCAACATTGTTGGAAAGTGTTAAAAAGAAAAAAAAACTTTTAAAAACACTTGTTTGATTCTTTTGATATTGAAACATTTCAGATACTTTTAAATCTTCTACTAAAAACCCGTGTAATTAATGTTACTGAAATTCTCTCAGATGACAGACGTAAGAGTACTTTTTTCTATTCATTTTTTAAATAATAATGTTCGGATTTTATCTTGTGCCATATCTTAAGAAATAAAGAGATTAATTAATGATTAAAGACAAGAAATACGTTTCAAAATATAAAAAAGAATTCCTGAAGGAGAAAGGAAATAAAAAGTTTGTTAATCTCTTTTACGCTGTTCTTTAGTACAGGATAAATAAATTGATGTCACATGAAGATAAATATATTGTGTAAATAATATGTTTTTTTAAGGATTTATTTAATAAGAAATATAAACGTTGTAATTAAAAACGTTGTATTTAAATTTCATCGCTGTATAATAAATAATTGTCAACATTCAATGTACATTTTAATTTGATATTATTTTTTTGTACGTGAAACACACGCAAAAAATTCTCTTTTTAGATTTCATTATTTTTATTTTATTATTTATGTTATATTTATGGTTATGACACATGGATTATAAATAATAAATATAATTAGATTAAAAAAAGCAGTATCGTAATGTTTTAATTATTACTAAAGAGTAAAAAAAGTAGAAAACAAATTTTATATTATTCTTAAGATTGCTGTACATACGTATAGTCATTATCGAGCATCGTACGTTTCTCTCAGCGTTTCTTGATCTTTTAATAGATGGCATTTTATACCATGAATTTACGAATCCCTGAAACCCGAACAAGTCAAGTTTATTACCTGTAGTTTACAACAATACATATGCATAAGAATAAATTTATATGCTGAATAAGTTTTCCCTAGATATATCGGTTATTTCTTAGAAATAATTAAAATTTTACGATACTTCAACGTAGAGGGACATTAATCCTTGCCAATATAAATGAATAACAATAAAATCATGTTCTAAGATGAATAATTTTTCATTAACAAAATTTGTTACACAAAAAATATCTGTAGAAAATATAATACTATTTTAAAATTTCGCGAAATTACCATTTAAATACATTCAGATTTTTGCTGAAATCGTTAAGATACCATAATTTTTTCTGCAAGCAACTCTTGCGAAGAAACATGTGAAAAGCACTCTAAATAATTAAACTTTCAGGCAATTTCCTTTTATAGTAATATTGGGAAACCAGTCATTTAAGCTATACGGGAAAACGTTTATCGTCTTTTGAAAACATAAAATTTCGCCCATAAGAAAGTACTTCAAAGAAGAAATAGACATATAAAGAATAAACAAGAAAGAAAAATCATGTAGTACGCATTCATTAGTAACACTTCCAACTGTACGCAATTGTTGTATCGAATAACTATTAATATTCTTTGCCTAGCTTATCGCACAACAGACAATAGGACTGAAAAACATGCAGATAGACTAATTGATTTTAAAATTACTCTTAGGCATTTTGGAAAATGTTAAAAAGGCTTAACGCAGAAGAAAATGCAGCCGTTAGATTATAATTACAACTTTTAAACTGTCTGAATATTTTACTGTACCCCTGTAAATCTGAAAGTTAATTATATCATATTCTATACAAAACAATATTTTAGAATATTAATAATACATGTCAACGTTTTTAAGATTTTTATAGTAGAAAGTTTTTTAATTATAACTTTAAAAAAATTCTGTCCTAAAACGTAATACATTAGCCTTCTTTTTTTATTGTTGTTGTTGTTGTCCCTGTAAACAAACTAGTTGTACAGGACCAATTAATGACATTTTAAATAGGGCACATTCCATAGAGAACATGAATGTATCATTTTAAAAAAATCCTCAAAATATTCACGGATCATAGAAGCCGGAGAAAAACAGATAGAAAGTTAAACAAACGGACAAACAGATGCACAAATTTAAATCATATTCCCACTAAAATTATAAGAAAGTGTTAAAATGCTCATGTAAACAAAAGTGCAATTCTAACAAATTTTTATTAATACCTCATAATGTAACTGATTATTTTTGTGTGGCCCTGTAAATCTAATGCTAACCATACTATATTACATAGAAGGTACACTCTTTTGGGTATACGAATAATATATTTCAATTGCATTAAGATTTGTGGAAGATAAAATTATTAAAATTTGGTTTATAAAAATAACTCTCATACAACACAATGCATTTGGAGTACTTTTAAGTGCCCCTGTACAAAAACCAGTTAGAAATGTACTCTACTTTACATAGGAAACATCCGATAGGGAATTGAATAACATATTAAAATTTCATTAAAGTTTCTATACATTAAAGGTATTAAAATGATTTATAGAAACTTCTCTCATAGAACACAATGCTTTCGAATACATTTGGGTGACCCTGTACACACACCAGAAGAGGTATCCATTCCATTTTCAATAGGGAACATCCGATAGTGAACTTCAATAAAATATATCGGTTTAAAGAATTTCCATAAATAGTTACGGGAATTAGAGCGCAGAAAAACAGACAGAGAGACAGACACACGGACAGAAGATTAGTCAGACATATACACAAATTGCAATTATATTCCCACTAAAAAAATGATAGAAAGTGTCAGAAACGCTTAATGTAAACGAAAGTACAATTCTAGCAATTTTTTATTAATAGCTTTTAATATAACTGAATATTTTTGTGTCACCCTGTAAATCTAATGGTAACCATGTTATATTCTATGCAAAGCATTCTTTTGTACATATAAATAACATAATTCAATTTCCTAAAACTTCGTGGAAACTAAAGTTATTAATATTTGATTTATAGAAATATCTCACAAATAACGCAATACTTTGGAGTTCCTTTGAGTGTCCCTGTACATAAACTAGTGGTGGTATGTAATCTAATTTATATAGTAAACATCCAATAGTGAACTTGAATAACATATTTCAATTTCATGAATATATTGTACAGTAAAGGTATGAAAATATGGTTTAGAGAAATACATTTCATAGAACACAATTCTTCGAAATACTTTCGGGTGTCCCTGTACACAAACCAGTAAAGGTATAAACTCCATTTTCAACAGGGAACATCCGATAGTGAACTGAAATAACATATTTCAATTTCATTAAGATATGTGTACAGCAAAGGTAAGAAAATATGATTTATAGAAATACCTCTCATCCCAAGCAGCACGGAAACGTTCTCTGAACGTTTAAAAATAGTTCTACTAACACGTTCTATGAACGTTCAGCTTGAACGTTTTGTAGACGTCTATTTGTCCATCTTGAAGACGTCGAATAGTACGGTACAAAACACGTTCTGCACACGTGTAAACATCACCATTGTTTCTACAGACACGTTCTCAGAACGTTCTTCATATACGTTTTTGCAACGTCCTGAACGTTGTTTGAACGTTTTAAAATCGTTCTTCGAACGTTCTTTGTACGTTTTAAGGGGACATACGACCCTTAGAACATCGATTTAATTATAGTCTTTTTAAAAGTAAATTATTGTTAACTAAGCTTCATTGAACATGTCTAATTGTTATCTATAAGTTTATTATGTATTTTGGAATATAATTTAAATTCTATGGTGAATTATTTAATAATTTATGTGTTAATAATAAATGTGTTTTTTTTTTCATCTTACGCGCAAGATATCTCTGAAACTATTTAATATTTTTTCTTGAAATTTTCACAGATTATGTAAAATATCAGATCCTTTAAACTGAATTTGTATCCCCCCCCCCTCCATATTTTTTTATACAGGTGATACTTAGATTTTATTAAAAAATAAATTATCTTTGAAATTTTTTTTTAACCTAAACTGGAACAAATTTAGGTTCAGTTTGAAGGATCTGATATGTTACATAATCTGTGAAAATTTCAAGAAAAAATATTAAATAGTTTTAGAGGTATCCTGCGTGCAAGGTGAAAAAAAAACACATTTATTATTAACACATAAATTATTAAATAATTCACCACAGAATTTAAATTATATTCCAAAATACATAATAATCTTATAGGTAACAATTAGACATGCCCAATAAAGCTTAGTTAACAATGATTTACTTTAAAAAAGACTATAATTAAATCGATGTTTTTTGAAGTTCTAAGGGTCGTATGTTCCCTCAAAATTGTGTGACGTGTGTACTTTATTTATTTATTTTTTTTTTCTCTTTTTCTTTACTTTCTTTCTTTCTTCTTCTTTTTTTTTTTTTTTTTTTTTTGTGTGTGTGTTTGTTTGTTTTTGTAAACTGTCATAGTATTATGCAAATTTACATAAATGTATTGAAGTATAATATTATTACATACAAAGCAATTTCTCGAAATCTATTTAAATTGACAATGACAATAATTTTTTTAATTTCAAAGTTTTTTTAATACTTTAAATGTAGATTTTAACAAAGACATTGTTAAAACGCACTGTTAACATTTTAAGATTCCTCTTAACAAAGTTTTATTTTATTTCTCCATCGATTGTGCATTATTAACGTTTAGTTACAGAATTTAGACATTTCTGACTATTAATTAATCATTCATAGATAAAATTTAAAAAATATTTTTTTTTAATGCTGAAATTTATTCCCAAGTTTCAGCATTTAAATATAAAAATATTTTTAAAACATTAACTTATGAATAAATTTACCTAAACGTGTATAGATTCTATTTCAAAATTATTATAATGCGCAACAGATGGAAAACTAAAACAAACATTTGTCAAGAGGTACATCTAAAATATTTTCAAAAGACTAAAATTAAAAAATTTTTTGCTATTGTAAATTTAAATAGATTTCGAGAAATTTTAATGTACTTAACAGTATTATATTTTAATGCATATGTATGAAAATTTTATTTAAGTTATTGACTTACGAAATTATAAATTTTCCATCTATATGCGCTGAAATAAAACAATATAAAGTATAAAATTCCAGAAACGTACTCTTTTTTTTAAGAACTTCCTGCCAACTAATTTTTAATATTATCCCCTGATTTTGCTATAATGTAATAACATCTAAACATATCTGATTTTATTTATTTATTTATTTATTTATTTATTTTTTTGTGGATTCATTAATAAGTTAATGTTTTAAAAATATTTTTATGCTCAAATGCTAAAAATTAAATTTCATTTCTCAAACACAAAAATATTTTTAAGAAGTAAACTTATCACTCTACTACAAATTAATACTCAAATATATTTATCGTTAAACTATAATAATATAAAATTAACGGAAAAAAGAAAAAAACAAAATGGAACATTCTAAAAATTTGAAAAAAAAAAATTAGGTTAATTTGGCTTTAAATTTAAACAGTTTTCGAGAATTTTTTACATACTTAATGGAATTGTTAGATTTTGATGTATATATATAATGTAAAATGAGACTTATCTGTGTTCTGTAGCTGTCTTTTTTCAACGTGTCGAGTAATGTTATGTTAAGCACTCATTGCCAATTGCCATATGCCATTGACTTTGCACTTTGGCTCGCAACATAGTCTGGCAACCTACAGGAAGTTCGGCGGCAGCGATTTGGCGTTTGGCGAGATTTAACAAAACACACTATTATTATTTTAATTTTATTATTAAAAAGGAATTAATTAATTTTTAGTCTATGTATTTTTTTTTTTTTTTTTTCAAAATTTTTTAATAAATTTTTTTAAATTGATCGTAGTTAAAATACTAAAGGCCTGTTTAATTGGTTTGCTTAAATGAATTACACGCACTGTTATTTTTATGAAAGAAAACTATTAATGAAAATCAATAAAAATTGCATAGAAAAACTATAATCATAAAGAAAGAAACATAATAAAATTGTTAGCTTTTTTATTTGTTCCAGACTGAATATTTTAAATTCATATGGAATATTTGGAAATTTATATTTATTCTTGTTGTTGTGTTTTGTTTTTATTACTTTAACTCATTATTTTTTATTGCCCCTTTTTTGGGACGTAACTTTTATTTATTTTTTTTTTAAAATAGTTTTAGACAATATGATAATGGAAATATTGTTTTAGATAATGCATTCTGCCACTGTCCCAAAAATAAGACGATCTGCGGTAGTATGCTTAATTTCTTGAAATTTGTTATAATTCTTAAATAGTTTTTACTAAAACTTATAGAACTCACTAATTAAGAAAAAATTTGAAAATTAGTTTAGCAAATAATGGGTTAATAGAAAAAACTGTTTAAACGGTATGAAACATAACTATTGCATTATGTAATTTGAAAAAAAAAAATAATTTTATTCAATTATTGCAGCAATCACACATGTTTTACTAATTTATTAATTAATAAAAGAGAAAAGTTTTGCAGTTCGTATAAATTAGAGAATTCTTTCCAAGTACACTTTATCCGTTATATCGTTCAATCTGAAGTGAAATTTACCTCAATGATGATGCCTTAAACTGTATAGTGTTTTTAATTACGGAGAAAGAAATCTCATAAAAGCTTGCTTTATACCTTTATTATTATTATTATTATTATTATTATTAAGAAAGGGAGAGCATGAAGTGGATCATTATTTTTTTTTTTATAAGCCTGTATATCGTTTAAAGTTTCCATACGTTCTACATACAATACCAACGAAAAAAGAAAGGGCGAAAAAACCTTTACAACACAGAAAATTTACATGCGCAATTTCGACTTATATCTCATAATGTATCTGAAAACGATTGTAAAGCCCTATAAACTTATTAATTTTGCTAATTATATTCCACAGAAAACACTGCATTTTACAGCAGAATAATGTATGATAATTCTGTTATTCTGTGCAAAATATACAATTTTTAAAATATGCTTTAAGGAAAGACCTCCCATAGACCCTAATGTGTCGGAATTGTTTTCTGAGTTTCTGTGCATAAAACAGTACTATTTTTATTATTCTCAATAATGATAGAGCCAAAGTAAACCTGAACAACATATCAAAAATATAATATTCTAAAATTATTTACTGAATAAATGAGCAAAAATACAGATAGACAAACAAACCAAAATCACAAACGCTTTTTGATTTTGTTAGAATGTTGAAAAGCTTAAAAGAACTAAATATGAACTCAAAAATTCTCACATATATCTCCCAATGCACCTTAATATATATATATATATATATATATATATATATATATATTTTTTTTTTTTTGTCGCGAAGTGAATATTATGCTAACCATGCCACATTTTATACAAAGCATGCATTTAGGCATATGAATTACATTAATTATGTAATATAAGTGAACGTATGTATGTAATATATGTTTTCTTATGTTTTACGCTGCATAAAAATATAATAAAATAAGTTTTACTTAAATATCTCTGGTAGACCATAAGATATCAGAGTTCTTTTCAGGCATCACCGCATCTAAAGCACTAGTGCTATTTATACCATTTTCAGCCAAGAGCAAGGCATAGTAAAATTGAAATATATACATATATATATAGGTTTTGGAGCATGTTAAAAATGTTTATAAAATTAATGCGCGAAGAAGCAGATCAAGAGATAGAAAAACCGGTATCATATAAGCTTGTCAACTTTGCTGGGAAATGTTAAAAAATAAAAATAATAATGACTTGTGTATTGCTAAATAAACACACACAAACACATATCTGGGATCGTACAGCGCAAGTATTATTTAACACAATTAACGCTCTATCTTTTTTAACACCTTCCAAGGAAACTGAACAGTATTTAAGATTTCGGTTCATCTGTCTGTCTACACTTTCCTTTCCTTGATTATTTTTAGAATAAGTTTAATCTGATATACTGATATATTATTATTCAGCTGATTATGTCATGTTCTTTATTGAAAATAGTATAAAAATACGACTAGATTTTATACAAGGATTTACGAAAGAATTAGGATATATTGCGTTCAATGACGAATATTTTCTAAAACATCCTGAAAATTTACTTTAATATCCTGAATATGAATGGAATTTGATCGAAGTGCATTTCTGTTGAGTTATCAGTTATGCGTTTTTAAAATTTTCAAATAAAGTTGAAAAGAATTAATAACTTTTGTTTGTCTGTAGAATGGAGTATCAATCTGCCTGCGTTCTCATTTTCATAAATAGTTTTAGAATTCATTAAAATTAATATGTGTCGATCAGGTGTTTAGTTTTATTAGAAAATTCCTTATTAATATCTTGCATGTGGTACGAGTAATTTATGTAAAAGTATAAAAAATAATTCGAATAAATATGGTCTGAAAGAGATATTTTTACTAGTTAAATTCTAAAATAGTACGCTGCAATAATCATAAAAAAAAAAAAAAAAAACATACATATTTCTGATTAAATAAATTAAACTGAGGTTGATTAACTGTAATTGATGTAAAGGGCCTTAAAAATATTCGATATGATTGAAAATTTGTTGATGCGCATTTTCATAGTCTTATGCGTTTTAAATGACCAGTTAAATAACCAGTTATTATTAAAAGAAAAAAAAATCCTTCTTTAATCCATTACCGTTTAAAAAAATGAATAGCAGCACATGAAATCGTAAAAAGTGTACGATTAGCTGTTTATGAAATTGTTATTTTTAAGTTGATGTTTGATTTCAAATCAAATTAATAGCAAGAAGATTAAAATTCTACAGATTGTTTTGAAAATCTATTTATTTTTTTATTTTTTTTCCAAGTGCAAAACAAACATTTTTACAGAAATGCATTAAATTTGCTTAATAACTGCGAGTGACGGTATACAAAGTAATGAAAGTGGGACTACGTTGTATCAAGTTTTATTCATTGCTGAAGTTATACATTTTAAGTAATTCTTCAAAAGATATTAATCTATATTCTAATAATCTATATTATTTTTCTTAAGAATGATGTAGAAAAAAGAATTATAAAATTTTATTTCTTTATAAAGAAAAAAAAAAAAATCTGGTGTGAAACAACCACACGACTTCCATTACCCACTATTACACATATTATATGCATTTTTGAGAGATAATGCGATCAGAAAACATAAAAGTGAACTAAAGAGAAAATCGTTAGAGCCGTTTTTGAGATACCAACTTTTGCAAAAAATGAATTATTGACCGTAAAATAATAATTACATACAAAAGGATATTTAAAAGTGAGTTAATATGGCAAGTTTGAAAAAAATCCGTACAGCTGTTTTTAAAGGAACGCCCTTGGGAGACCTGAAATTGAGCTATTTATACAGGACGCCTATCAATTTTCCTGAACTAACCAACTGTATCATTCGAAAGGACATCTAATAGAGTGTTTATATAGCAAATTTGAAGAAAATCGTTGGAGCCGTTTTTGAGATACGGACTTACGGTCCCACTTCCGGTTTCCGATGTCCCACTTCCGGTTAAACTCAATTATTGACAGGAAAAAAATAATTACATACAAAAGCATATTTAAAAGTGAGTTAAAATGGCGAGTTTGAAAAAAATCCGTACAACCGTTTTTAAAGGAACGCCTTTGCGAGGCCTGAAATTTAGCTATTTATAAGGGACGCCTATCAATTTTCCTGAACCAACCAACTATATCATTCGAAAGGATATCTAATAGAGTGTTTATCTAGCAAGTTTGAAGAAAATCGTTAGAGCCGTTTTTGAGATACGGACTTACGGTCCCACTTCCGGTTTCCGATGTCCCACTTCCGGTTTTTCAATTCTCACCAAAATTTGGAAATTTCATCTGTACACCAGACGTATTTCAATTCTAAAGTTTCGTAGCTCTATCTTTATTAATTTCTGAGCTATAATAGCCAGAAGATTCTCCACATACATACATACATACATACATACACACACACACACATACATACACACTGACCAATTGCCAAAAAACACTTTTTTGGACTCAGGGGACCTTAAAACGTGTAAATCAGGTGAAAACCCTATATCGAATTTTCAGACCGAATACAATACTTCCATTACCTACGGTAGTAGGGCAATGGAAGTAAAAAATCTAAAATATGTAATATATGAAACTTATATATATAAAAAAAAAAAAAACCTTCATTATTTAATTAATTAGAAATAACTAAATGAAAATACCTTTTTGCACTGAGAATTACGTTGCATATTTTTATATATTTTTTGTTATTAATAAGTGAAAACTAATGTCAGATTAATAAAAATAAAAGTTTATAATTTAAATATTATTAGAGATTACAGTTTTATATTTACTGACCTATCTCTAGTAAAAACTGTTCTTTAATAGTAAACTTTAAGCTTTTAAAATTGACCATTTGCTATTTAAAAGCAAAAGGGGAAAATAACAAGTGAGAAAATCGCCAAGAAGCGAAATACGCTCCTAAATTACAACCATTTCTCTACCAGCAGATGTTTTTGCAGTTTGCGATAATGTAAATAATTATGAGTTTCCTGTTTCAGTCAACGTTTCTAATAGCTAGAATTTTACATTCAAAAATTAATCCTTTAATATATTTCATATATATATATATATATATATATATAATTCAAATTTATTTTATTATTTCAAATTATATTAATTTTTAAAATATTTTGTAAAAGATAGATTGTTATAAAAATAATGAATTGGTAGATTCAAGTAATATTATAACATTTAGTATGTAATTAGTTCAATATTTGAATAACTTCTAAATCAAAGAATTTTTCATCATCAAATGTATAATATGTGTATATAATTATATTAAAATATTTTTGACGATTTTTTTTAACAAAATAATGAAGTGAAATTTGAAAGAAAAATCATGAATAGTGTAAAATTTTTAAAATATTTTTTTTATTTTATTTGTAACAATATGACTTCCATAATTCACTACTACTCTTATTATATGCTCTTTTACATATAGTGCGATCAGAATACATAAATTGTATTTAACATATTAGACATAACAATTTTCCTGTAAAAAAACCTAATGCATGCGTCGTGAAAAACACATAAAAAGGATTTTACATAGCAAGTTAAAAAAAAAAAAAAAAAAAAAAAAAAGATAAAACCTTTTTTTGAAACACCAATTTCCGAGCTACTTAATCAGGATGCCTGCCAATTTTCTTGTAGTAATTAAGTAATATACGTGGAAAGACATCTAAAAAGGGTTTATGTAGCAAATTTGAAGAAAATCGCTCGAGCCCTTTTTGATAGAATTATATATATTCTCACTTACGATTTTCTACAAAATAACCTTTTCACCGTAAACCTTAAATTACATACGAATGTACATCTAGATGAAAGGTAAAGTTGCGAGTTTGAAGAAAATCCGTGGAACCATTTTTGCGCACTTGCGAGGTTTAAAATTTCCATATTCATATAAAAGGCTTATATATATATATATATATATATATATATATATATATATTAACTAACCAACTAATACATACGAAAGGGCATTTAAATCGCGTGTATACACATATACACTGACGAATTGCAAAAACCATTTCTTTGTACTCTAAAAACATATGAATTAAGCAAAAGTGTAATATCGAAATACTTGATCGAATTAAATATTTCCATTTTATTCCAAATTATTTTCTAATACAGCAAACTAATATAACAATCAAATAATAATTTTATATAGAGTATGTCAACAAAATTACATGATTATGCGTTCATTTTAATTAGAGTTTTCGCGAAGAGAAATTCAATTGCAAATATCAGATAATTATAATTTAAAATTATGTTAAAAAAAAAAAAACCTCTTCATTTTTATTTCCCAATGAATATTATTATAAATTGTATCAACAAAATCAAGTTCTGTCTTGTTGTCAAAAATTTTATGCATTATAACGGAAAATAGAGCACTTTGTCATATTCGTTATAATTGTACTGAAACAGAACGTGTTACGACGGTGTTTCCCTTAACGTTTTTTATAAAACTGAAATTGTACGTTTTATGAATGGTACAAAACACACCTTTTTAGAACGTTCTGAATAATACTGCTTTTGAACGTCGAGTAGAACGTTCTTTTGACACGAAACACGGTGTTTGAACCAGTGTAACCGTTATTAGACGTTCAGAGAACGTTCATGTGCTACTTGGGATAGAATACAATGCTTTGAACTAATTTCAGGTGTCCCTGTATACAAACCAGTAAATGTATAAACTCCATTTTTAAAAGGGAACATTCGATAGTGAACTTGAATAACATATATCAGTTTCAAGAAATTCCACAAATATTTACAGGAATTAGAGCGCGGACAGTCAGACGGACGAACAGACAGACAGACAAACCGAAATCATTAACACTTTTCAACCTTGTTGGGAAGTGTTAAAAATGTTAGAAAGCGTTAAAAACGCTTAATGTAAACGAAAGTACACTTTTAGCAAATATTTATTAATAGCTCTTTATATAACTGAATATTTTTGTTATTAAAATTTAGTTTATAGAAATACCTCTCATAAAACGGAATGCTTTGGAATACTTTTGTGTGTCCCTGTACACAGATCAGTGGTAATATTTGCTCCATTTTATGCAGGAAACATCCGATAGTGAACTTGAATAACATATTTCAATTTCATTAAGATTTTTGTACCGTAAGTGTTTGAAAATATGATTTATAGAAATGCCTCTCTTAGAACACAATGCTTTGAAATATTTTCGGGGGTCCCTGTACACAAACCAGTAGAGGTATAAACTCCATTTTCAATAGGGTACATCCGATAGTGAACTTGAATAACATATATCAGTTTCAAGAAATTCCATAAATATTTACGGGAGTTAGAGCGCGGACAGACAGTCAGACAAACCCAAGTCATAAACACTTTTCAACCTTGTTGGAAAGTGTTAAAAAGAAATAAAATTAAGCTCATTTAAAGTATAATATTTTAGAATATCATTTAAATTGTAGATATTAGCGATGGATTAGACAAAAGTTGAAATTTGGTTGGGTTTTGCTCGGCAGCTTAATAAAATGTAAATTTAACCTATGTGGCAATTTAATTCTTCTATGGAAAACATTCTTTTTTGCATTTGAAAATATAAGTTCATTTGTTAATTTAATGTTCGGTATAAAGATAATAAAATATGTTTTAAATATACTTCTCATAAAACGTAGATTATCTGAAATCAGGATTCATTGTACACAAAAGTATTGTGTTATTTGTAAAACTTTCAACGTAGAACGTAGTATTAGTATGAATAACGTAATCCATTTCATGGTATTCGACAGACAAACAGAAGTCAAAAACAATTTTTTACTTCTTTAGAAAGTGTTAAAAATGCTTTAGTTAACACTCACATGTTATTCAATGTAATTCAGTGTAAAACACTGTTATTAATGGTATTACAAACTATCAAAATTGCAAAATTTTCTCTCTTTTCAGATATCCCTTTAACACTAGAAGGGCCGAGCTTTCTCCTTCGGAAAAAAATCCAGTAGAAGTTGCCGCTTGGCGCGTTTCTGCAAAGATCTCCAACAAGTTGATATAGCGTACGGAATTGCAACATTTGAATGCCTACGTACGAGTTCATGTAAAAAATCTATCGAAGTACTAATTTTAACATACAACATTCACAAAGAAGCATGAAAATTGTCACTACAACAATCGATATACGCAAAATGCGACTTTTACTGACTTTTGATGGTGCATTAATATTTCGTAAAAATTTTATCCCTGGGGGTTACTGAAGCGGAGGATTCATTCCACTTCGTGAAAGATCGAAATTGTAATTGCATGTCTCCGGGGTTACTCTTAGAGGTGAATCCCAAAGACTAGCTAATTGCCTTTACCATAAAACTAGTGCGACGTAAAAAAAAAAAAAAAAACTCTACTTAAATAAGTAAATTTTCATTGGGTTTCTTTAATAGAAAAAAATAATTGTAAAGTTTTTCTATACAAAGTGCCAATTAACAGAATTTTAAGCAAATGTAAATATTTATACAAAAAAACTTAAAATTGCTTATTTCGCTAGGTTTCAGAAAAGTGCATTTGATAATCAAATGCAATGGCATTTAATTTTATCCGTTTGAACCAGAAAATGGAAATGAGGGGAAAAGTAACGATGATAAAAAGTAGCTTTCTGCTTATAAAAAGCCTTTTTTTTTAATATAAAGACCAATAAATGAACAGTAAAGGACTAATAAATTGTGCGTGATTTTATATGGTTTCACAATGCTTTAATTTGACAAATCTGTATAAATCGAATGAAAATGAGCCATCTCTAAACCACATTTTAGTTTTTTTTCAATATACCCACAGTCTAGAAACAGTCTAAATAATCGCTTCACACCTTATCGTCGCAATGAATAAATAAATAAAATAGAATTACACACTTTTCTGTTAAAGTTTAAGCAGAACTGGTCACTGCTCTCTTATGTTTCAGAAATGGTATATAATACATTCCATCGTTAATGATGTTGATTAAATAGGTTTAATCGTTTAACATCACGTTATGCTAGGTCTGCATAGTGAGCAATTGACGATGTTTCGGACTCACCCATAGGTTAGAGCACTTTCACACTTGCCGACACGACACCGACAAATCGTATCCAATTGTCGTTATCCGATATACGTGCAGGCAAAATGCAGTGATATATACTACAGCTACATGCCTTCACATCCACCGATTTGATGACGTATTTGTCGTCCCGATAAGCCGATATCGTTTGGCTGTCGTCGAACAACCAAAATCCCCATAAGATCGTACCGAATATTTTCTATACTTCTCCGCCATGTTGGTTTTATAATCAACGTCAGAGTTTTTAGATTTTCAGTATTTATTGAAGGAAAGATATTTCAGTACTATATGGGTGTATATCAAAAGAACATGTTGATGGAACTGACTACAGGAAAAGAAGGATAACTAAAAATATGTGACTGAAGGTAAATCATGGAAAATGATTTTGAAGTTTTGAGATGATGAACTCGGAAAGTAAAATTTCATTGGATGTGAAAAAGAACAGGTAATAATGTTTTTGGCAATTTTTTTGTTGAGTATAAATTAAAAGTACATAATATAGCATAGTATTAATTAAAACTGTAAATTTTATTTGCATTATATACAGTGCTTAATAGATTGTGTGTTTCTGACACACAAAAAAGCTGTGCTCATTTATTTCCAAATAAAAACTCGTGTTGTCTTATAACTTTAACAAACAAATGGAATTTTATTTAATAGTTTAATAAATGCTCGTGTACTCTAATTTTCTAGATGACAATTACATACTATGCTAGATGCTCTATTTATAAATGCTAAACTAAATTAATAATTGCCGAAACGTCAGTGGAGGCCCTCTAGTGAGACTCAAAACGGTTTTGGGCTCTGTCTGTGTGCTTGCCTGTCTCTCTGTCTGTCGCGCGATAGCGGCCGCAAAAATCCAGCTATTGACTTGTAATTTCGTACACATGTTCATGTGCCCCACGGAATCAGCTGTATAGTTTTGGATATGTAATCCATTTGTAATTCGTGTACAGGGACACGCCAAAGTTTTTCTTATCATTACGTTCTTATCATTACATTCTTATCAATTTGTATGCACGGCGACAGAGGCCACAAAAATCACGCTATTGACTCGCAATTTGGTACACATATTCATGAGACCAACGGAATTAGCTGTATAGTTTTTGGCATGTATTCCATTTGTAGTTTGTGTAGAGGGACACGCCAAAGTTTTTCTATCATTACGGCCTATGGGAAGAATTTGTATGTACTGCGATAGCCACCGAAAAAAATCAAGCTATTGACTTCTAATTTTTGCCGAAACGTCAGTGGAAGCCCTCTGTTGAGACTCAAAATTTGGGTTCCGTCTGTCCGTCTGTCTGTCTGTCGTGCGATAGCGGCTGCAAAAATCACGCTATTGACATGAAATTTGGTACACATGTTCATGAACCCCATGAAATTAGCTGTATAGTTTTGGGTGTACATTCCATTTGTAGTTCGTATACAGGGACACGCCAATTTTTTTCTTATCATTACGGCCTATGGGAGAATTTGTATGTACCACGATAGCGGCCCTCAAAATCACACTATTCACTGGAAATTTGGTACACATGTTCATGAGCTCCACAGACATAACTGTATAGTGTTAGGTGTATATTCCATTTGTCGTTCGTGTACAGGGACACGCCAAAGTGTTTCTTATCATTACGGCTTATGGGAAGAATTTGTATGTACCGCAATAACGTCCGCAAAAATCCTTCGATTGACTTGCAAATTGGAGCACACGTTCCTTCTTTGCATATAAGTAGCTGTATAATTTTTATTGCTATATTGTTTATAAACTGTGTACACTGACTCGCCAAAATTCTTAACATTACGGCGTATGGGGTGAATTTCGTTTAAACGCATTTTAATATCATTACTTTGCAATCAAGAAAATGAAATTAGCGTACGTGTATAAGATGCTTAAACTTATGTTGTTTGAATAAAATATGTGCTCTTAAGCTTTCTAATTAATGTACAGGACCTTACTAAAGTATTCTGACAATGTGACGTAGTCATCCAAACGATGTTAATTTTGGAACAATTATTAATTTTAAACGCAAAATAAGCTGAATAGTTTTTACTGGTGTATACAATGTTTATTATTCGTTTACAGAAACACACAAAAGAATTTCGTAACATTAGAGCCTATGGACAAATTTTTATTTAAGCGTGCACTTTATTGCGTTTATGCTGAATCGGATTTAATAAAATTAACATACATTAAAAATATGCTTAAAATCATGTTTATTCTTAAAAAAAGGGTATATACAGACTAAATAATTTATGGAACCGCATAAAATAATTCCGAGTATGTACTGTAATCATCCAAATGATTTCAAATTAGTTTGAAAATTTAATGAGTTATATTTAATTAGGTTTATTCTTATTATTGGCGTTTATAATGACTGTGGCTACTTTTCCGGTATACATAAAAGAATTTCCAGCTGTTACGGTCTATAGTCGGTATTTCTTCAAAGTGTATTTTAACATGGTTACACCCCATCAATTATAATGAAATTTTATCAGAATTTTAAAATCATGTTTTCCTGTTGAAATTTGTGGGCATAGAATTGGTAATTAGTTTAAAGGTTACGCAAAAATTTTCCGATGTGCCATTTGTTTATTTATTTATTTATTTTTTTTTTATTTCTATAAAATTTTGTAGTTATGAAATTTGGTATTTATGATTTTCAAGGAAATAATACAAGACCGTCGTTTATTAAGAATACATATTGTTGCGTACTTGGGAGTTCGTAAGCTGTCCGAGAATAAAAGGCGAAACTTGCAAAAATTCAGGGATTTATTCACAGAAGTTTCCAGAAAAATACAGGTCTATAAACTAAGTATCAGCTTCAATTTAACCCGTAAACACAGCTTAAACAACAGCCGTTAACAGCAAAAAAAACAGTACAAACTGTTTAGCAATAACACTAAAAGCAAGTCTCATTCAAAGAGGCTCAAAGCAAAACAAGCATTTGACGAAACTGATACAGATCTGAGACTGACCGCCTTAGCGAAAAAAATGCTCCATTTATACTTTTCTATAGAACCCACACTGTGGAAAATTCTCGTATCTCATCAGCCAGTGAGATTAGAGCATCCATGCTTGGTATATCCCTCATAAGGATTTTCTCGACAAGGTCGCCAAAAAAATCGCTAAGGAGGGAAACAATTGCCAAATTTGGTGCCATTATATAATAAGAAATAAATAAAAATGACCTGTTGAATAATGTCTGATGCAAATAGGGCGTTGAGGCTCCTGATCTGCAGATCCACTAGTTTTAGGTGTGTATTCCATTTGTAGTTCGTGTACAGGGACACGCCAAAGATTTTCTATCATTACGGTCTATGGGATGAATCTGTATGTACTGCGACACCCACCGCAAAAGTCAAGATATTGACTTCCAATTTTTGCCGAAACGTCAATGGAGGCCCTCTGTTGAGACTTAAAAGGATTTTGGGTTCCGTCTGTCCGTCCGTCTGTCTGTCTGTCGTGCGATAGCGGCCGCAAAAATCACGCTATTGACTTGAGATTTGGTACACATGTTCATGATCCCCACGAAATTAGCTGTATAGGTTTGGGTGTGCATCCCATTTGTAGTTCGTGTACAGGGACACGCCAAAGTTTTTTTTATCATTACGGCCTATGGGAAGAATTTGTATGTACGGCGATAGCGACCCCAAGAATCCCGCTATTGACTTGCAATTTGGTACACATTTTCATGTGCCCCACGTAATCAGCTGTATAGTTTTGGGTGTGTATTCCATTTGTAATTCGTGTACAGGGACACGCCAAAATTTTTCTTATCATTACGGCGTTTGGGAGGAATTTGTACGTACCGCGATAACGGCCAAAAAAAAAATCATGCTATTGACTTGCAGATTGGTACACATATTCATGAGCCCAACGGAATTAGCTGTAAAAATTTAGGTGTGTATTTCATTTGTAGTTCGTGTACAGGACACGCCAAAGTTTTTCTATCATTACGGCCTATGGGAAGAATCTGTACGTACTGCGATAGACACCGCAAAAATCAAGCTATTGATTTCCAATTTTTGCCGAAACGTAAGTGGAGGCCCTCTGTTGAGACTCAAAAGGATTTTGGGTTCCGTCTGTCCGTCTGTCTGTGTGTCTGTCGTGCGATAGCGGCCTCAAAAATCCCGCTATTGGTTTGAAATTTGGTACACATGTTCATGATCCCACGAAATTAGCTGTATAGTTTTGGGTGTGCATTCCATTTGTAGTTCGTGTACAGGGACACGCCAAATTTTTTTTAGCATTACGGCCTATGGGAAGAATTTGTATGTACTGCGATAGCGGCCCCAAAAATCATGCTATTGACTCGAAATTTGGTACACATATTCATGAGCCCAACGGAATTAGTTGTATAGTATTAGGTGTGTATTCCATTTGTCGTTCATGTACAGGGACACGCCAAAGTGCTGCTTATGCTTACGGCCTTTGGGAAGAATTCGTATGTACCGCAATAGCGCTCGTAAAAATCCTTCGATTGACTTGCAAATTGGCGCACACGTTTCAGCTTTGCATATAAGTAGCTGTATAATTTTTATTGCTATATTGTTCATAAACTGTGTACAGCTCACGCAAAAATTCTTAACATTACGGCGTATGGGGTGAATTTCGTTTAAATGCATTTTAATATCATTACTTTGCAATGAAGAAAATGAAACTAGCGTACGTGAGTATGATGCTTAAACTTCTGTTGTTTGAAGAAAATATGTGCTCTTAAGCTTTCTTTTTAATGTACAGGACCTTACAAATGTGTTCTGACAATATCACGTAGCCATCTAAACGATGTTAAGTTTTTAACAACTATTAATTTTAAACACAAAATAAGCTGAATAGTTTTTACTGGTGTATACAATGTTTATGGTTTGTTTACAGATACACACGAAAGAATTTCGTAACATTAGGGACTATGGACAAATTTTCTTTAAGCGCACACTTTAATGCGTTTATGCTGACTTGAACTTTGCAAAATTAACATGCGTTACAAAGATGCTTAAAATCATGTTTACTCTTAAAAAAGGTTATGTATAAAATAAATAATTTATGGGACCACACAAAATAATTCCGAGTATGTACTGTAATTATCCAAATGATGTCAGATTAATTAAAAAAATTAATGAGTTATAATTATTTAGGTTTATTCGTATTATTGGCATTTATAATGACTGTGGCTACTTTTCCCGGATACATAAAAGAATTTCGTACTATTACGGTCTATAGTCGGTATTTGTTAATGTTTATTTTAACATAGTTACACCCCATCAAATATAATGAAATTTTTTTAGAATTTTAAAAGCATGTTTTCCTGTTGAAAATTGCGGGCGTAGAACTGGAAATTAGTTTAAAGGTTACGCAAAATATTTCCGATATGCTATGTAATATTTTTTGTATGAAATTTGGTATTTATGAATTTCAGGGAAATAGTACAAGACCGTCGTTTATTAAGAATACATATTGTTGCGTACTTGGGGGTTCGTAAGTTGTCCGAGAATGAAAGGCGAGACTTGCAAAAATTCAGTAATTTATCCTCAGAAAGTTCCAGAAAAATACAGGTCTATAAACCAAGTATCAGCTTCAATTCAACTAGTAAACAAAGCTTAAACAACAGCCGTTAACAGCAAAACAACAGTACAAACTGTTTAGCAATAACACATAAAGCAAGTCTCAAAGCAAGCATTTGACGAAACTGACACAGATCTGAGACTGACCGCTTGGCGAAAAAAATGCCCCATTTATACTTTTCTATCGAACCCAGACTGATCTGGAAAATTTTCGTATTTCAGCAACCATTGAGATTAGAGGTTCCATATTTGGTATATTCCTAATAAGGATTTTCTCGCGAAAGTCGTCGAAATATCGCCAAGGAGGGAAACATTCACCGAATTTGGCGCCAAATCAATTTCTTCCTTTATTGGAGGTTTTTAATACGTTTTTAAATGGAAATTAGGCTATTTTAACGCTAAAACGACTAGAATTGCACAAAATTAGCCTTTTACCATTTTACTAAACCTCTTTGAAAGAAGTTATACAAAAATAAATGCAATTATTTACAATTCCGTAACACTTTATATGATATACAAATAGGTATACAAAGAGAGATACAGCGGGGGGTTGAGCGGTCGGCAGCCCCCTCAGGAATGTATCTGATTATGCTAACAATCGATCGAATAAATATATACTATTATATAATAAGGAATAAATAAAAATGACCTATTGAATAATGTCTTATGCAAATAGGGCGTTGAGGCTCCTGATCTGCAGATCCACTAGTACTAAGTTTAAAACTAAATTAATGCTCTCATTTTTGTGCATTTGTATCCAATGCTAATAATGGAAAAGGTTAAATTTTGGGTTAAGTTAAATTTATGAAGATTTTTTTCAACTATTATTTTTTTCACATTTATTTTGAAATCCCCCTTCCCTTTTATTTATTTTAAATAAGTACCCTAATTATTTTGCTTTTTGTATTATCTTTTGCAGAGGTATAATTATACACCTAATAATCTATATGTATTATTTATGTGTAACGTTGTCAAATATATAAATAATAAATAATTCGAAAATTTGATAATTCAAGTAGTTTTCATTGATATCAAGCATATTTAATTTGTAGTATTATTAATCCAAGCATATGCTTTGTTGTATTTTTTAACTGACTTGATTTTAGTTAATTTAAGCTTTTTTTTTTTTTTCTTTAATAATTATAAAATTTGTTTTAAACGGTTTTGTAAAATATAATGAGTTCGTTAAGCGACGAAAAAAAAAAGGGGGGGCCAACTCGTGAAAGTCATACTATACAATTATTTACAATTTCGCAACAATACAGTATATAATTTATTTAAATTCAATTCTAAAAGTACAAAAGAAAGAATAAAATAAATAAATATATAATTCTCAATTTTGCAATAGCAAGATGCTTTAAATTTCATTACCACATAGTAATTTTTAGAGAAATATATTAATCTAACTTCCAATCTTATAATCTCAACAAGCTTTAACAATATTGAAATTATTAATTTTATTATTAAAATTATTTAAATAATTTGAAAAAAAGGCAAATATGAGTGGTATGAATTATGTATTAATATAATATTCTTAATACTCTTAATACGCGGAATTTGTTTTATTCATATTTAGACTACGCATAATATAAAAATTCACATACATAATATAAACTTTACCCTTAATTCATCTAAATTAAGAAATAAATTTAATTTTAATTATCAAAGGAAACCAATAATAGTACTTACTATAGCTATTTAATTAAAATGTAAAGAAATATAATTATATAACTGCAAATATGTATATATACACTAAGCGACAAAAAAAAAAAAAAAAAAAAAAAAAAAACGCACTGCAGAAAAAATGACATACCTTTTTCATTTGTAATAACTTTAAAATTAATGTTTGAAACAAATAAAACTGTCTTATTTGCATAATACTAAAGTGAAGAAATGATACATATATACATTTTCGATTTAATAATTCGCTTTATTGCACTCTATGAAGTACTTTTCAAAAATCCACGTAAAACTTTCTTTTTGAACATAATGCAATAACCATACACTTTGTATTTTATTATTATTTATTATATGAAATAAACAAGTTATATTTTAATATATGAAATAAAATTATTTATTTGTTAGATCTCAGCAATTTTTTATTAAGAATATTTATTCTGCATTGGGTTAATTCCACATTTTTATGGAATTACTGCTTTAATGTGGAATGGCATAGTTGTATACAGTGTTTTAATATAAATCTCAGAAATTTCAATGTGACAAATATCACAAATATTGTTTTCTAGTTCAGGAAGTGTTGTAGGCTGCAAATTTCGAATCCTCTTTCCTCTCCCCCGCTTTTTAATAGACGAAACATTTTCAAGCTGATCGCGATTAGTACTATTTACATGTCTCGTAAAGAAGAAATTATTCTATATCCTTAATTGGATTTAACTTAATATGAAAAAATATATGATTATTTCTAGAATTATAGGTTCTCATAGGAAGGGATAGGAATTCTTGACAATTTAAAGTGAATAAACTTACCACAGACGCCGTGTAGTAAGGTGCATTATCATCTTGAAATGCTGTTTGCGGAAATGTCCAAGATACCTCCAAAATAGTGGGTTAGGCACCAATTTTATGAAGATTGGGTTTTATTTCGAGTTAATTGATCCCTTGAACATAAGAATTTGCCCGACTGTTTGAAAAATTATGTATCTCCGTTCCATAATGTACAAAGAATGTGTCACTGTTTTAAAAGTGCGATTTTCATTTAGTCGGTCATATTTTCGTCGTGAGATCTGCTTGTTTTCTTTAGCTCGAAATAAGTTGAACTTGACTCATCAAAGAGAAACAGTTCAGCCCAATAATTAACTAATTATTTTTAATTTTTTTAGCCATCTGAAGTCTTGCTTCCCTATTTCTCTTCACTAAGAATGGATTTTTTTTCAAATTTTCTGTCATTTAAACCTGCTTTGTTTAATAGTTGCTGTACTGTAGCTAAAGAAATTATGCTGCTAAACACGTTTCTGAATCGCTTTTGTGTTCTAAGTGTAATACATACCGATTTTATAAGCAATGGCTTTTTAATTTACGGTCATCTCACTTGGATGAACAACATGGCCGCCTAAAACCAAATTTCCAGTTTAACCATCCAAAAAATTTTATATCCTGCTAAAAAACCTTTTACCAATATTTCGTTAACATTTAATTATTTTTGTATCTCACGTATTAATTTTTTTTTTTTTTTAATTCAAAAATCAATAATAATTTTTAATTCAATAATCAATAATTCAAAAATACTTTTTGTGGCATCGTTAACTGCCTTATTCTTACCATTTTTTAAATAATTTCTAAAATTACAATTTTCCTGACAATTGCATTTTGTTTTTAATACTGGACTCAAAGCTAAAGTGTATGTGGAGGACAACATAATAAAATTTATTCGAAAATTTGCTTTTTAAACGATAAAATTGGCAGTTGTAGAAGGCCAAAAGGAAAATATCCAAGTGCGGTTTTTTTTTTTTTTTTTTTTTTTTTTTTTTGCTGCTTAGTGTATATATAAATGATAGATATCTTAATAAGCTTTAACCTTAATATTTTAGCATTCAATAGATACATGTCAATACTAACACAAAAACTATTGCTAAAACTCTCACAAAAAGGTTGCGATACATGTGAAGTTCCAATAAGAGACAAAGACAATTTAGATTACTTACGCCCACTTGAACAAAAAAAAAAAAAAAAAAAAAAAAAAAAAAGGACCATTAAACATAATGGCGGAGAAAGCAATTAATGAACTTCAGAATAATAAGGGGAATAAAAAATGCTTAAAAGTAGAAGTATTAACTCATCAGGGGGTTTAACTCATCAGGTTTACTTCATAACGCTGTGAAAGCTGCAACGATTTCGAAAAACAATATAGCTAAAAATAGCAAATTTATATTGTTCAGGCTCCAATCGAGCAGCAAAACCATTTTGAATGAGTAATGAAATAAAATATTAAATCAAATCATCAAGGAAACCAGTGCGAAAAATAAAAAAAAAATCGGAGTAACTACATGTAAAGCTATCAACCCAACATGGAGAAAAGGAAGTTGCCATCATATTAATGAAACTAAAAATAAATTCTTTGCATACTTCGATTAATCGATAATGAATTAACAACTCAGCATTTCCAATAATGATAAAATTCACAGTGCAATTGTTGATTAAGTTAGTTAAATTTTAATTTTTTAATTTTAGTTAAATCAATGAACTTTAAAACCTCCATGAAAAAGAAAATTAATGACAGCTAATATTAATTCAACAGTGAGCAAGCGCCATCTATCGTATAGCTAGATAAACATTAATAAGTCAGTTAAATTAATTCAGGTTTAAACAAATCATTGCTATAATGTGTATTATTTATAGAATAATTTTAACTTAATGATTTAAGTGCTTATGTCGCACCATTCAGTTAATTAGTTTTGATTTTAAGAATGTTAAATCTAGATTAATAAAGCATAATCTTAAAGTTATTAATAAGAATTAAATTTTAAATTTTAAAAAGACACATTCACAAGCAATACATCTAAAAAGCACACATGTAAGGAGAAGCAGTACAAGGCAATCGTCAATGATTAAAGTTTATTTTATTTGTTTTGATAATTTTAATTATAATTTAAATTCTTTTAGTAATTCTTTTTTCTTTTTCTTTTTTTATTCAATTGGATAAGTTTGTACAAATTAAACGTGGGAGGCTACTAATAGGCAAATGCACTCAATTAAATCTGACGAATAAAGAGTTCATAATTCACACTATCAACCAGAAAAAAATAAAAATGTAACTTGCAATGGCAATAATCCCATCATTTTTTTTATAATTTAATTCAACAACAAACCCTTCGAACCAACCAGCCAAACACCACCACCACCCATCCTCCTTAATCAAATATCTGTCCGCCCATCCACCACATTTTTTTATTATTTTTTTATACCTTAAATAGGTTTATTTTATTTTATTTATTTATTTATTTTATTTATTATTATTTATATATATATATTTGTTAAACAGAGACATTTAATGATATACTATTGAATAAATAATTTTTTTTGGGATAACCCATTTTTATAGCAGCATTAATTATGTGGGTGATATTTTTATTTTAATACCTAAATGAACAGAGATTATGTATGCGAAAGAGGTGATTGAGAATGATATTTCTGTAAACAGAGATATGAAGACAAGAATGAAAATAAGGTAAATAAATTTACTTCGAAACAAATATCTTGTCTATATGACAAAAGATCAGTATAAATTTTACTTCTTTCAAGTTTAAGTTTTAAATCTAATATACTAATACAGTTATTGTTAAGGAGAGTATGACTTAAGGTAAGGTGAGGAGGATATTCTAATTTCATTGAATTAGGTGAAAAATTATTGACATAAAATTTATAATATCATCAATGTACCGGTAAAAATAGACATTTCATTACACAATCCCTGTTAATAATGGTAAAGGTATAAGTCAGCTAACAAACTCGAGCTACAACCTCCGTGTGGAATACCGACCTTTTGAATATAAATCTTATTATTATGTAGAATGTAATTATTATGAATAATAAAATTTAAAAGTGTCTTAAATGATGTTGCAGAAAAGTATTTTGGTAACGATATTTGACTTTTAAATCTTTCAAAAAGGTTAAAGATGATGTGATGAACACCTGTTAAATTAATATTATTAAACAGGTCAGCAAAATCATATGTCATAATATCAGTGGCATTGTTCATCGATAAGACTTTAGCTTTAAGTTGATAGCTATTTTTAAAGCAATAGAAATTTTTTGATTTACTAATTAGTAAGTCATAGATTTGTTTGAGAATATGAAGGAGAATTTTGTTAGCTTTATTATTGTATGTATTACAACCAACTGTTACTTTTCTAAATTTAATAGGAGTTTTGTGAAATTTAGGAATAAGTACAATATATGGATATTTAAAATTATTAAATGGAAATTTTAGTAATTTATAAAAGCAATGAATTTTTCGCTTATTAATTTTAATGTCATTACTTGTAGGATGAAAGTTAGAACTCGAAGATATGGATTCACTGAGTAAAGAAAGATAATATTGTTTACAGATTATAGCATAATTACTAGGAGATTTATCAACAAAAGTAATAACAAAGTTTTGTCATGAGATTTGATTTATTATAACGTGTGATTTTTGATTGATGTTGAATTAATTCAGCTTTAAATTTTGAAATCACTAAAAATTTCTACCGATTAAAAAATTCAATAGGTTTATTGTAAGAGATGGAGAGTTTATAAATAAACAAATCAATATCATATGATAACTGTTGCAGAATCTGTGAAATGTTAGTTTTTGAAGGGAGTCGATATTTAGTAACATAATCAATAAATTTCCTTAATTTAGTGTCATTAATAATATTAAGATTTCCAGTGATTGTATGTCCATAGTCCCTGTCAACACATTTTACATAAGACGGCTTATCACAACTACAAGTCCAGGAGATAAATTAGACATAGAGACTGAATTATAAAAGCAGTTAAAAAGCAGGCGTCCAAGTGAAATAGGATATTTAAAAGTGCGAGAAATATGTATATCATTAATTGGAAACATGCAAGATTTATCATTAATAATGAATGAAATATTAATGCTATTAAATATTTGATTTGAAAATTTTAAAATAAGCAGTGAATTAGATTGGATTTTTTGAGGTTTTTTAGAAATATTTAAATTGAAGTGTTTTAGTCTGTATAATAGTATGCTTTATATATATATATATATAATAAAATAAAGGTACTGTTACTTAGAAAAGAGGAGCAATGCTTCTTTAAAAAAATATTTGGGGATTTAACAAACAAATATTATGTGTTTGTTAACAATAGGGAAATAATGTGCAAATATTTTTCTAATTAATTTGTTTAATAAGTAGATTTTGCATTTTCTTTATCTTTTTTCTTTTTCTTTTTCTCTTTCTTTCTTCTTCTTCTTTTTTTTTTTTTTTTTTTTTTTTTTTTTTTTATTGTATTCTTATAATTGAAATGCACCAAGTATCAAATTGTTTTAAAATTATAAATTGAATAAGCTGATAAAATTACGTGAACTTATTTCATTTTTGGGCTCTGATATCCCACTTTATTCAACCTTTTCATGAAATTAGATTTAAAAAAGAGATAGATGAGAAAGTAAAATATCAAATTTTCTTATGTTTTTATCTTTAATGTATTCGCCTTATTATATAAATTTGATGAAGATAATTATTTTTGATCAAAAGGTTATATTATTTATAAAAGTTCCTTCATTTATATAAAAATAATTAAATTATTTCGTAAGATCTTTTAGAGTTTCTCAAAGTGCATGTAAAAAATTTTTCACGTATCGTAATTTTATATCACGCACACAGCCTCTGAAATTCCACCGCCACCCCTTATTTTTTTTGTACGGCGAAGCGATACAATAAATATGACAACCGCAATTTGTTATACACAGCAGCTATTTTTGAACGCGTGCTAGCAAATTGCGATCTCTGATTGAAATGAGAAGAAAAATTTACGTTCTCGAGAAACGATATCGGGACAGTGTATTATCCGATACGATATCGTTCCGATCACTGCATTATTTATCGGCCGATTTAGTCGGGCAGTGTGAAAGTGCTCTTAGTCTGAGGGCATACCATCAAAATTTTAATCTTCAGCAAAGATCTTTCCAGCACTGGAAATTATTCGCTTCTATAAGAATATTCTGGGGGGAAAAAAATATATAGATATATATCAGACTTATGACTAGATTAAAAAAAACAACAACAAACAAAAAAAAAAAACATGCGGTACGCATTCATTGTTAACACTTTCCAAATGTATGTAATTATTATAACGTATAACTTTCAATGCTCTTGGCTTACGTAATAACACAAAATACAGACAGTAGTTCTGAAAGGCATACAGATAGACTAATCGAATTCCTAATCAGTCCTCTAGCGGTAACCCTGGTACGCAATAACCCATTTATTTAAAACTATCGAGTGGTCATGATAAAGCGACCGCTTAGTGTATAATTTTAATGTAATTGAATAAAACTATTTCTTATATGGATGAATGTATATATATATATATATAGTTGAATTAGACTTGTGACTGGAGCCTTCGCTCATGCTTAACTTTATCAGTATCCTTTCCATATAAGGCTGGAATTTCTTCTTTAAAAATTGGTTCTAAAATATGAATTAGACTTGTGACTGGAGCCTTCGCTCATGCTTAACTTTATCAGTATCCTTTCTATATAAGGCTAGAATTTCTTCTTTAAAAATTGGTTCTAAAATATTCTGCAAATAATACAATGGATTAGTTTGGATTTTACTTGAGACTTTTTTCCATTTTTAATTTCCCGTTGTAAGAAAATCCTGCAATTATCATGAATCCCTTTGCGAATTTTTCTGTACACTGACGAAGCATTTTTGTACGTTATTCTCGTCAGCTGAGCAACAGAAAATTGACATTGTTTATTGCAGTTGCTTAAATATGCCTATACCTTATCGATTGTTACTATTATACAAATTTCCATTTTTCAGCAGCTAGGAGTTTTACACATAAACTTCTGTAATTTGGTTTTCTTTCAGCAATATGATTTGACAAAAGTAGATGAACTTTGGTTTAAGCATCTTTTTTAACATAATTTTTGTAGCAATAATTTACTTATAGTGTCAGAAGACATTCCAAAGTTTTGGTGCAATGGATCTTTAAGTCGGCAGATTTTCTTTATGATCACTTTCTTGATGTTTACTTGCGTTCAAACAGTCTAAGAATGTAGTTCCTAGAGATCAATATTCCTCTTAAAGAATTGTTACAAATCGACAATAATACTCCAATGAGTTTAAAGGGGTACGCATAAAAGGAATTGAAAATATTCCAGACCATTGAATACTTTAGGAATTATTTACTATTTTTAAAGGTTTTAGAATTTTCACTCCAATAAAACGTGGAGTTTTGTCCAACAGGCTCATATTTTAATTCTTTAGTATTAGTATAGAAGTTTATTTAGACCCCCAATTTTTGAAGTTTTAAAAAAAATGCATTGGGTTGTGACGATTTTTCAAAATAATAATAGTAATAATAATAATAATAATAATAATATGAATTTACATTGACTAAGAATTATTAAAATTTAAACATAGCTGGTAAGTGTAATATCACTGATAAATGTTTGAAATTCAACACATTTTTGCATTCTATAGACGTACAAGGAAAAAAAAAAACTTGCATATGTATTTTTATAAACTTGTTTTCTTAAAATAAAAAAAATATACATAAATGAGCCTTAGTTGCCAAGTGGTGTGTCCAAAATTTACGAAATTAAGTTAGAGGTATAATATCGTTCTTCGAGAGATCCTCTATTCTTTTGCCAAATGGTGTAAGTCCTAGTTTATACTTATACCACTCAGAGCAGCACATTGTTTGTCAACTGATCGAAACTGCTGCGCAATTTGAACACAAAAGTCCTTTTTTCTCAAAATGGTATTCTCTCAAATGGTTTTTTCTCAACCAGGCCCTTGATAACGTTAGAATGCAAATATCTATTTATCCATTTCCCAATTTTTGCATTTTTATTTGATTTGGTGGTCTTTGTTTTCGATCAAATTAATTGTTTGAATACTGTTAATATTTAGTAATCCTTAAATTTCACTACTGATTATCTATATTTCTATCATTTCTAAAGTAAGTGCTACATATTGCGCTTTAATTGGAAATGAAGCTATAAGATCTTTATATTATTTTTATCTCATAATGTGTAAACACAATTTTAGCTATTACTTAAGCAAATTATTAAATTTCTAAAATTTTGAAATTCATCATTTTATTACTGCAATTTACGTATTTAATGTTTTTTTTTTTTTTTTAATTATTATTATTATAGATGTCATGCAGTGTTTGGCAATTTAATGATCATTTCGAACTACTCTAATCATATAATTAGCGAGTTATCTTGCTACTATTTCACAAGTTTTATTGTTATTAATAATTTCTGAAATATTCGGATATGCTGTTTCTTCATTTTTCATTTGGATCTTATATTTTGTTGAAATTTATACAAATACTAGCATGATGGTTGGTTTCACTTCATTATTATTTGTCATTCTTTAATTATTTAGGGTTTCATTTATATTGCATAATTTTGATAAATTCATTTTCTAGTTAATCGTCATGCTTATCAATCATATGTTTTAGTAACTTCTTCAAATATGAGGCTATAACTTCTTTTATGGTACTTCTAATATCATTTTCAGTTTTCTCTTTATAATGAATTCACTGTTTCTTAATTGCAAAGTTTATTTTTTTACCATGTTTTTATTAAATTCGATTCTTGTTTGTTTGTTTGTCCAGTACAAATCTTGCAATCGATTTTTAACTAACTTCCCGACTAGCTAGACATTTGAAACTTTCAGGTTAGCTCAGAACAAGGTGACAATACAGTTTTTTTTTAACACTATTAGTCAACTGTTTTAGGTCCCTACTGCCTTCGGTAGCGTTTATATGATTCGACAGAAAATTTATTTAACTAACTTCCCCATTACCTAGATATTTGAAAGTTTCAGAATAGTTCATAAAACGGTGAAATGTATTTTTTTTTTAATACTTTTAGCCAACTGTTTTGGGTTCCTGCTGCCTTCGGCAGCGTTACGAGTAAAAAGCTTGCAATCGATTTTTAACTAACTTTCCGATTAGCCAGACATTTGAAACTTTCAGGATAGCTCAAATCACGGTGACAGAACATTTTTATAATGCTTTTAGTCAAGTGTTTCAGGTCCTACTGCCTTCAGCAGCGTTTATATGACTGAACAGAAAATTTATTTAACTAACTTCCCGACTAGCTAGACATTTGAAACTTTCAGAATAGTTCAGAACATGGTGAAAATGCAATTTTTTAATACTTTTAGCCAACTGTTTCAGGTTCCTGCTGCCTCCGGCAGCGTTACCAATACAAAGCTTGCAATTGATTTTTAACTAACTTCCTATTTGAAACTTTTATAATAGCTCAAAACACGATGACAATAATTTTTTTTAAATACTTTTAGCCAATTATTCCGGGCTGCTTTCTTTAGCATTTATATGATTCAACAGAAAATTTAAATACAGGGTATATAAAAAGTTCTTTTTATCTTGTAATTATATTAAATTTATATTAAAATGATATTTCTCCCTTGTAAAAAGAAAAAAAAAACTGCTTTTTAAACTGACAATTTTATTTAAATCAAATGCGAATGTTTGAAACTTCCTTTTTAATTAAATTTGTTGTGTTTTCCTTTTGACTTCCTACTTATATCTTAACACTTTCCTACCAATATAATTCGATGAGTGTACGTACTTACATATGATATAATTTAACTGTTCTCCATATGTACCTAGCTTCTACTTGTTTCCTTTTTATGTTTTACTAAATACTATTAGAATTTTTTATCTTTTTTTTTCTACTGAAAATGTAAAAATAATATAAAAGAAATTTATGCTTCGGAACTAGTGGTAGAGTGGAAAATAAAGCTTAGTCTACTAAGTTATTACAGAAAAGTGAGTTTGTGACATATATTTGAGATAGTATTTTAATTACTGACTCATACTTAAAACTTTTTCAATATTATAATGATGAATAACAAAGCACCACAAAACTGGCGTTGTAAAAAATATTACTTACAAACTTTGAAAACAGTGTGGTGTTTATTCAAAGTTTGTAAGTAATATTATAATGATTACATTTTTTTGATGGTCAAAATTTAGAGTTTTACATAAATATCAATCTGCTCCTGTTTTAGATGATAAATTACTTTATATTTTTAATCTGCTTACAGTAATATTAAAAGTTTAATATGACAACAAACAAAATAAAGGATATATCGAATATAAGTAGAGGATATATACACGATATATTTAAGGATATATATGAGGAAATATTTAAGAAAGGTTACATACAAGCGATATTCATCCCATGGGAATTGAGATATCTGTGTAATCGAAGTTTAATCGTAATCGATTTTTCATGTAATCGTAATTTGACAATGAAAAAAGTAAGCGTAATTTAAATGTAATCGTATTCTAGAATCTAAACACAAGGTAAAAAAAACTGTAATTATAATCTTGTATAAATTTATAACTTGTAAAATCTTAAACGTATTCTGTAACGTAATTGACTTTTTTTTTTTTTTTTTTTTTTTTTTTGGGGGGGGGGGGGAGTTGGAAGTAGTTGTAATTTTTACAGATGAGAAATATTTGTTTATGAATATCCATTTGAGAAACATAAATATATTATCTAGACCAGGGCCCGAAATTTCAGCTTAGATTACACTCCCTGGAAAAAGAAAGTTACTCGCCGCAAAATATGATCAACTTACTCTATTTTTTACGTATAAGGTGACTATAATTTTTTATTGGAAAAAGAGGAGAAACTGCGCAATGTCCTTTATTTTACAAGAAAATAGAAGCGATTAAATTTTGAAAAAGAGGTTATTTTAAAGGACACAAAATTGAATGAAAATGATTATAAAAACCGATTCAAAAACTACTTTACACTAGTATGTTGTGGCCACCACAAGACTTTCTACTATATTTTCCTATACAAAATCACTCAGTAACAATAAAAAAATATATTTTTTTTCTAAGTTTTTTCTGGAAGATATTTTCCTTTCGAAAGATCCCTGTCTTGAAAATTTACCTCCCACCCCGCCCCCCAGGGAGGAACTGATGCCCCCACATGCACAGAATTTTTTCCCTAGTTAACTATTACTGTCATTAATAATTCATATTAATTTTACAATCACAAGTTTAAAATAACTCTCATTATGCACATTTATACGAAATTTTGTCCTATACTGCCATATTAAATGTTTACAAAAAATGCGATCACTGCGCCACCTGTTGAGCGATTGATCCCCAAATCTAATCCGCAACAGCTTATGTCATGGTGCAACTAAGTACCAAGTTTGCTTAAATTTCATTGATTAGTTCGTGATATACAGCATCCACAAGAAACGTGATACACACACAGAGACACAGAGACAGACAGACATTTCTAAAAACTATCAATTCGTGTTCAGGATATCCCAAAACGTGTAAATCCATCAAAAAACGGAGGTCGAAAATTCTCACGAATCCAATACTTTCTCTATATTACATATAGAAGAAAGTAACAAGTGGCGGAAACATTTTTATCTCAAATGATGAAATTGGATCAGTACACCTTAATTTAAATTATAATATACGGATACGAAGGGAAAAATCCCTAATTTTTATAGGCGTCACTGCACATTATAGTTTTTTTTTATTATTATTAATTTTTACTATAGAAAAAAAAACTTTTAAAAAAAAAAAAAAAAATTGTGGTACATTCATGCAGTTACATAAAAAAAAAAAAAAAAGTTGGTAGACATTTTTTACTTTCTTCTATATGTAATATAGAGAAGGTATTGGATTCGTAAAAATTTTCGATCTCTGTTTTTTGATGGATTTACAGGTTTTGGGATGTCCTGAACACAAATTAATAGTTCTTAGAAAATGTCTGTCTGTGTGTATTATGATCTTTGTGGACACTATCTCACGAACCAATGAATGAAATTTAACCAAACTTGGTATTTAGTTGCACCCTGACATAAACTGGTGCTGATTAGATTTGGGGATCAATCGCTCAACAGGTTGCGCTGTGATCGCATTTTTTGTAAACTTTTAACATGACAGTATAGGGCAAAATTTCGTATAAATCTGCATAATGAAAGTTATTTTAAACTTGTGATTGTAAAATTAATATGAATTATTGATAATAGTAGTAGTTAAGTAGGAAAAAATTTAGTGCATGTGGGGGCATCGGTTCCCCCTGGGGGGAAGTATCTCCCGGGGGGGGGTAAATTTTCAAGATGGGTATCGTTCGAAAGGTCTCGTCAATACCTTTAAAACGAATGGTTGAACTATAAATCTGGGATAATTTAAAAGAAAGTTATTGATTTTTTTTTAAACGAAATTTAACCAAACTTCGTATTTAGTTGGCCCCTGACATAAGCTGGTGCTGATTAGATTTGGGGATCAATCACTCAACAGGTGACGCTGTGATCGTATTTTTTCTACATTTTTAACATGGAAGTATAAGAGAAAATTTTGTATAAATGTACATAATGAGAGTTATTCTTTACCAGTGATTGTCAAATCAATATGAATTATTGATAACAGTAGTAGTTAATTAGGGGGGAAAATGTGCATGTGGGAGCAGCGCTTCCTCCCTGGGGGGGAGTACATCTCGGGGGGGGGGGGTAAATTTTCAATATGTGTACCTTTCGAAAGGTCTCGTCAATACCTTTAAGAAGAATGATTGAACTTTTTATATGTGATAATTTAAAACAAAGTTATCGACTTTTTTTTTTATATTGTTACCGAGTGAATATGTATAGGAAAATATAAAAGAAAGTCTTGTGGTGGCCACAACATAATAGTTTTTTTAATAAAATCATAATCAGAAAAGAAAAAATAAAATTGGCAAATGAAAAAATAAAATTAATATTCGGTAGATGAAACGATTTGTTTTAACAGACAGTCATTCTTTATCAACATTTCATAAGTTCTCACAAGTGTTACCTAAATTAGTCTTAGCAGTTAATAAGTTTTTAATTTAGACATATAAAGGAGATTTTTTTCACATGTCTACATTTTATTCATTGAAGAAAACAGTCGCTTTGTGGGAGCATTTTTGCCAGGACGACATAAAATAAATTCAACTGACTTTTGCATATTTTTGTGAGGTGATGGTAAAGATGACCATTAAGGCCAATCGTCTGCACTAGGACTCTAGGCCTGAGTAGGAAAGTCCTCCGTGGGATCATTCTAAGAGGTCCTAGCCCATATTTACGCTAGTTTCGGAGATAATCACGGAAAACTCCTAACTGTTAAGCCAACAAGCGCGACCGGGTATCGAACCCAGCGCCTCACGTAGACTAGATTCGAGGACGGAACCTCTCGGTCACTGGTGGGCCTATTTTTATGAGCAATATTATTTATGAAAAAGTAAGAACACACGTCAACCCACCGCGTATCAACCGGAGAACAACCTTCTTATGATTTCATGACAATTTCAATAGTGATTCCGTGTTCTGGATCGTAGAACTGTACAAATATAGAGAATGCTTTTATTTTTTTTAAATTCGAAGAATCTGAATAGACATAAACCATAATATACTTTGGCAAGTTTAATAGAAAGTTGTTCTTTTGCGAACCTAACGCAGAAAAAAGTTAGTGCTCATCGTTCGATACAGCCAACAGCCAACTGAGCTTCTCAGTTTTGCGAAATTTTGTAAATTAAGGACTAAATCCTTTTCATTTGAAAAAGAGGACAGAGAACAAAAAACACAAAAAAAAAAGGAATTTTTAGTCCTGTAATTTATTTATTTATTTATTTATGTATTTATTTTTTCGTTTAAGAGGGCAGATTGTTGCAAGAGAAGACTGCCCTCTTAAAAAGAGGATCAAGAGGATGTCTGGTCACCTTACCTAAGATTAGCATCACTTTACGTTTTCAAATCGATGACTTTTTTTTTTTTTTTTTTTTTTTTTTTTTTTGGAGCTCAGTATACTGCAAGAATTCTGTCTTCGCCACAGTAAAATTAAAGAAATAAACTCGCCAATGGCGAACTGGCGAGCTGAAATTTCGCGCCCTGTTCTAGACCATATAATAAAACCATTTAATCAACAAAGGTGTCATCATAATCCATAAATATATAGAGATAACTAAACCCATTATTCATAATAGACAACAGAACTGTGCGTCTAATTTACATTTTACTATGTTTTCATTAACTTCGATTCTTGTTTGTTTGTCCAGTACAAATCTTGCAATTGATTTTTAACTAATCTTCCCGACTAGCTAGACATTTTAAACTTTTAGGATAGCTCAGAACACGGTGACACTACATTTTTTTAACAATTTTAGTCAAATGTTATGTCCCTACTGCCTTCGGAAACGTTTATAAGATTCGACAGAAAATTTATTTAATTAACTTTCCGACTAGCTAGACATTTAAAACTTTCAGAAAAGTTCATAAAACGGTGAAAATGTATTTTTAAATACTTTTAGCTAACTGTTTCGGGTTCCTGCTGCCTTCGGCAGCGTTACCGGTACAAAGCTTGCAATCGATTTTTAACTAACTTTCTGACTAGCTAGGCATTTGAAACTTTCAGGATTGCTCAGAACACGGTGACAATACATTTTAAAGTACTTTTAGTCAATTGTTTCAGGTCCTTACTGCCTTCGGCAGCGTTTATATCATTCAACAGAAAATTTATTTAACTAACTTCCCGACTAGCTAGACATTTGAAACTTTCAGAATAGTTCAGAATACGGTGAAAATGTATTTTTTAAATACTTTTAACCAACTGTTTCGGGTCCCTGCTGCCTTCGGCAGCGTCACCAGTACAAAGCTTGCAATTGATTTTTAACTAACTTCCCATTTGAAACCTTTATAATAGCTCAAAACACGATAACAATAATTTTTTTAATACTTTTAGCCAATTGTTCCGGGTTCCCGCTGCCTTCTTTAGCGTTTATATGATTCAACATAAATTTTAAAAACACAATATATAAAAAGTTCTTTTTATCTTGTAATTATATGATTTATATTCCTAATCTAATTATGCATGTATTGTTGTATATATTCCTATCCTATTATGCAGTTTTTAGTGTTTTTTAATTGCAAAGACTATTTGTATGTTATCTCTCACTTTTTTTTTTTTTCGTTAGATTGATTTTCCTCTGTATTTATATTATGCAACTATCATCTTTAATTTAAATTGTGTACCTTCATTATTCAATAATTTCAAAATTTATATTAATCAAGATTATTAATAATTTTTATACTTTTGTTTCATTATTACTTAATATAATATTGTTCATATTCCTATTAGCTTTTTTTTTTTTAATTTATTATATTAATTCTAGAATATTTATCTTATTAACTCATTAAATGGTAGTTTTTAGTAAATTTTTAGCACCTGGCAAAAAAGGCAAATCTTATAATTTTTCTTGTGCTCAGTACAGATTAATGTATTAGATTACTCTGAATCGTCATCCTGCTACCTATATCATCCTCCTCTTCGAAATTTATTTATTTTTTTATTTTATTCTACACGTTGTCTTACTTGTCCTCTTGCAGATGCTTCACATTTCAGTGATAGCTCTTCTCATGTTACCTTTTGTAAGGCTTTTAATATCGTTTATTCTATCAAATGTAATTTATGTAATATGATATATATTGGTCAAACTAGTAATCCATTTCATAAGCGTATTAACTTACATTATTCTGATGTTAAGATATCATGTCAATTTACTTCTAATTTTGAATTTAACTATTTGCATCAACATGACTTTAATAATATTACTATAAAAATTCTTAATTTTAAGAAGAATTTGAATGATCATCTCTTATTTGAATCACAATATATTCAATCTTTCAATACAATTTATCCTTTTGGTCTCAATTCTCAAGTCTAAAACAAACAATATGTTGTTTATTCCAAGTTTTCAAAAACTGCTTTCTATAAAAATATCTATGCAGCATTAAATCATTCTTTATTTATAAGGACTACCAGAACTTCTAGAGTTTCATTTAGGTCTTCCCCAATTCTTGATAATTCATCTATCTTACATAATATAAAAGCTTTAGAAGATCTTTTTCTTCAGAGTTATAATTGGAAAGATATTCGTAATTTTTTATTTGGAATTAAAAAGAAGTTTCTTCTTAAATATTTTAAAGTTTTCCAATCATATTCCTTTGATTGTCATTTTAGTGATGCATTTTTTGATATTTTACACTATAGGGCTGAGTCTTTTATTATTAAACTTGACTTAAAATCTGGTCAGAAAATAAATAACTCTATTTTGGTGATAAATTTCTCTCATCCTGTTTTTGATAAACCTCATTTTCACAATATCTTTAACGATCCTTCCAATCCTTTTCCTATAAAAAATTTTGTCATTCAAAAGACTTTTAAATACAATACTACTTTAGGTAGAAAATTTTTTAACTATAACAACTTTGCCAAATTTCTTACTTCTAATGAACAGCCTCCGTGCTATTGTTCTGATTCTAAATGTAAATCATTTGTCAATCAATATCATGGTCATATTATTACTGGAGATATCAATATTGTGGAAAATCTTACTTTAAAATCTTTGATGCTAAATTTCGTATACCTTCAAAATACAAATTTATTAATATCATTACTCAGTTTAATCTGGACTTGGATCTCTTTATATACAAAATAGCTATTGATTATAATAAACCTGTGGAATTTCTTAATGAATGGAAATTTAAAATACTTGATAAATTTAAACTTGATTTAGTCTATAATATGTACCATCTTTCAAATATCAAGTACTACAATTTCAAAGAAATTAATTCAGCAATTCTTGATTTACAATCTAAATTTGTTATTACTTATGTTGACAAAGCGGCTAATATCTATGCAATTATTTGCAAAAAATATTATAAACAATTTCTTTTTGAAACTATGGATACTAGTAATATTTTTGTTAAGATTTCTGATAATATAGAAACTAAAAATAGGCATATTTTTAATTATTATAAATTAATAAATTCTAAGAATAATAACTATATAATTATCCTTATTTAGTTGTAATTCCATAATTCCATAATTTCATAAAAATCCTATCAAATTTCGTACAGTTACTGTTGCCTGTAATGCCTACACTTCTAATGCAAATATTATGTTGCTAAATATACTTAAAAAATTATACCGTTATATTGTGATTAATAAGAATAATTTTTGTATAAAAAGTAGTTTTCAACTTAAAAATAAAATAAAAAAAATCGTACTAATAATACTCGTATTAAAATTTTTGATTTTAACGACTTATTTAATAATATTGTTACTAAAAATATGTTTGAAATTATAAATAAATTCTTTATTGAAAATCTGCAGTATCTAAATCTAAATAATAATATAACTCCTTCAGCTTTTAAAACTCTGACTAGATTTATCCTATATCATAACTACATTTTATTCAATAATTCTTTATATAAACAACGTTTCGGGTTGCCATAAGGTGGAATTGCATCTAGTATGTTAGCTGATCTATATTTATATTATTATGAAAGAGACATTTCATGCACGAATTTTAGATTTCTAAGATATATTGATGATATAATTATATTTTATTTGGATAATACAAATCAAGTTTTACCTGTTGATTATCCTGATAATCTATCTCTCAGTAACACTGATTTGAAATCTAATGTGATTAATTTCTTGGATTTAAAAACTATTCTTTAACATAATAGCCGATTGAAATTTGATATGTATGACAAACGTAAAGATTTTCCCTGTAAAGTAATTTTTTTTTACTAATTTTAAAACTTGTTTACATAAATCTGTTTTTGTTAATATTCTACTTAATTTTAATCTACGAATAAAACAGTTAATGTCTGATAATTAAAAAAACAAACATTCTCGATTTTTTAAAACTTTAGCTGTGATAAATTGTTATCCCAAACATTTAATTAAAAAAAATAAATAAATAATGGACTTTTATTTCAAAATATTTTTTTTTTCTTTTGTCTAGAAATTAAATTACTTGATTTTAAATTATGTTACATTATTAGTTTGATTATCCAAATGGTATTTCATCAAAATTAAATTTTATTGCTTCCTAATTATGATGTATTTGTTTCAAATTATAATTCCAGATGACAGCACTATTCAATTCATAATCTGTGATTCTCTAAATCCTAGTTTAAGGATTTCCTTTGATTTAGATTATGACTTCACTTTATTTACTCCATGATTTCTTCCTATTTCTGCACCGTGATTAACTGTACTTTTAACGGCTAACTGGTTATTGAATTTTACACGTGGCACTCTTTTTTGCATGCAACCTTTAGATGCTTATATCTTTATTGTTATATAAGTTATTTTTATATGAAATATTAATATTTTTATTGGTGATATTGGTTTCATAATTCTTATATGTTTAACTCTTTTCGTGGTGAGTTCATTTTGAAATTTGTTTTTTCTTGTTTTGGCTCAAAAGAATGTTTCGGGCCCAGAACAAGGATATTCTTAGCTATTGTTATCTTTGAGACAGAAAACATTTTTTTTGTATATTTGTGTTCTGCCAGGCCCTTGATAACGTTAGAATGCAAATATGTATTTATCCATTTCCAATTTATTCCATTTTTATTTGATTAGGTAGTCTTTGTTTTTGATCAAATTAATTGTTTGAATCCTGTTAATATTTAATAATCCTTAAATTTCACTGACTGATTATCTATCTATATATATATATACTATAATGCTCTTTTTATCATGCAATGATTACAAAATGCAAGCAATAACTTAACTTTTAATTTTTTAGATATTCTTTTTAGTGAATTTTAATATTACAGGCAGGATACAGAATTTTTTTCATTCAGATCAATGCATAATATTTAAAGCGTGAATTTTATCTTATTTGCTTATTTTATCATGCACCAACGCACCCTTTAAACATTTTGAGACGGATAAAAACATCAAAAGAACTAATGACGAAGCAAAATATTCGCATTAAAACGTAGAACAAAATTCCTTTGTTGAATGGAATTAATTACAATTGCGTCTTTTTCTTTTGATCATTCTCTAAGAAAATATTTAATTAAAGGTAAGAAGACTTACCGTGGTCAAATACAAACCATGAAATTATTTATATATTTAAAATAATAAAATTAGTGATAAAAGATTAAGAATGATATTACTGAAATAAATAACTGAAATACATCACCGAAGTGTGAAGAAGAGTAATGAAACATTTAGGTAAAAAATATATACATTATAATTTTTAATTATAACATGTTATTGAAATATTTATGATGAGTATATTTTATCTAACGATGAAATACAGTCGGAAACAAGTCTCCGAACACTAGCAAAAATTCTTATATAAAAAAAGTACACTTAATACTGTTTTGTTAAATAAATCCTTGTTTAATCGTGTTCTTAGTCAGTCTAGAAACATGATTCGACAAGGATTTATTTAACAAAACTGTATTAAGTGTACATTTTTTTACAAAGGAATTTTTGCTAGTGTTCGGAGACTTTTGTTACCGACTGTCGTGTTAAATGAAAAACTTATTCCCTTTGAGTTTTGATTTAAAAGGGAGAATACTGAACCGTGAAATTGATCTGTTAATTCTAAACGAATATACAGCCTAATTTTAGGAATATCATAATATTTGTAGAACCTTTCACAAGAATAGAAAATTTTCTTCGATTTTCAGTATTTTATTGCTTTCTTGAAATAATCCATTCATTTCTTTTTCTTTCTTTTTTTCTTTCTAATAACTTCTTCCATGTTATTTATATTAGGTTTGTGGTCATTTAATATATAAAAATACATGCGATAGTGCACTTCATCAAACTCAGTGATTTTGAAAAAATTGCCCTTTTCAATATAAATGAATTTTAATTTACATGGCTTTACCAAGCTTCATTTTTGTCTCCCTTTAATCTTAGTACCTGTAACCTTTTTTAGCATCTTTTAATACAGATTTACAATAGCACTCATAATGCTACGAATTTGTAAATAAGAACAGTTATTTTTATGTAAATTCATTCAAAGAGGCTTAGTCAGGTTATAAAATGTCAATTTTCAGCATTTCTAGCTTGTTTTGCATTAAAATAACTATTTTCCTCTTAAAAACCCGTTAAAAATCTTCATTAGGGCAGATAATGACTTTGGCGCCAAATTTGGAGACTTTTTAGCTCCTTGGCGACACTTTTTTGGTAACCTTGACGAGAAAATCTTTCTTATCGATATACCAAATATCTAAGCTCTAACCTGATTGGTTGGGAAGTTTCAGGAACATTACTAATTTTTCTACGCGGATATTTAAGGAATCGGATCGCGCCAAGTGCTTTCGCTTCGCCAAGGCATTGATTGCTGCACAAAGACGCACTGAGCCTCTTTGACTACAGCCGATGTTGTGTGTTAATGCTGTGCTACAGTTTATGCTGGGAATTTGATGTTGTCAGCTGTTATTTAAGCTGTATTTTCTGGTGAAACTGAAGTTGATGCTTGTTCTATAGAATTTTAATCGTCTAGAATTTTCTGTAAATAAACTTTTAAGCCTCTGCAAGATTCTCTTTGCATTCAGAGACAATTCACAAACCCCTTGTACGCTACAATTCAGGTGTCAGAAGTAAGATTGTCCGTGAATGGTGATAACTAGAGATATGGAGCAAGAAATGAAGAAGCTTCTAGAAGTAATAGCTGGCCAGATAAGTGAAATGAAAGCAGGACAGGAAAAGATGGAAACCGAATTGATCGAAAGAATGAAAGAAGGGAAAAGAGAGATGAAAGAGATGAAAGGCAGTTTGTGTGAAGAAATGAAGGACAGTTTGGGTGAAGAAATTAAATCTAATCAAGACGTGTTGAAGAGAAAGCTTTCGACGGTGAAAGAAGTAATAGACGGTAAATTAACAGTAATTGATAAATAGAATGGATGAAATTGAAGAGAAAGTTGTGAAGATAGAAGTGAATTTTGAAGAGAAAGTAAAAGAAAATTTTGATCAAGAGCTGAAAGGAAGGTTTTCAAAGATAGAAAGCAAATTAAAGAGAATAGAGGAAGATATTTAGAGAAAACTGGAAGAAAATTTAGTATCCAGGCTCCAGGAAGAGGAAAAAAAGACAAAAGACTTCAGAATCAAGAATCGATAAAGCTATTCACTTTTGATGGAAGATTATCCTGGTAAGTGTATGAGACACAATTTTCCATCGTAACTGAAGCTAATATCTTGAACTCTACTGCCAAGACTTTTCATTTAGCAGCAGCTTTACAGGGCGATACAGCTTACATATTAGAAACTATTTCGAAAGAAGAACGGTACGACTTCGAGGCCCAGACCAGAGCTCTGGAGCTGCGATTTTGAGAAAAATGTTCTAAAGAATATAGTCGCCTCCCGTTAAAGTCCCGTTACCAGAAAAGCGGGTGAAAGTTTACAAGAGCTGGCATGGGATATTCTGAGACTATCATACCTAGCTTTCTCGGACTGCCATATTGAAATTCATGATGATTTGCCTCTCCATTACTTCATCGATGCCGTGCGAGATCCAGAGACTGAAAAAGTACTTAGACTCGCGAAAGTCAAGGACATTGAAACAGATTTAGTGTATGCCCTGAAGATTGAGGCAGCCCAGCAAGCCTCCCGTAGAGACCACCACACCATCCGAGCAGTCTCATTAGATTATTCAAAAGCTGATCTGAAGGAAGTGAAAAAAAATCTGGCCGACATCACAAGGAGATTACGCAGTCTGGTGAGTACCTAGGAAGTTAAGAATCTGAAGATCAAGTGTTGGAGCTGTGGAAGAAATGGGCACGTCAAAAGAAGCTGCCCAAAACGATAAAATAAGAATAGACAGATTTTAGGGTCATCGCTGTGAAACTAAGAAGAGGTAATCTCGTAGGGCGATGGTTGCCCGAAATTAGTAAGTCTATATTTTCAGTGCTTCATGTTTCTTCAATAAGTGGAGGCGATGATAAAGGACTTAATGTTTATGGTCAAGTTAACAACACGTCCTGCCGTATGATTCTGGGTGCTGGAGCCAACGTAAGCATCGTAAGAATGGATGTAGCTGAATATCTTAAAAAGAAGATTATCTGGACGCCATTCGCGTTAAACTACAAACTGTGGCTGGTGACGAAATCAAAATCTATGGGAAAGTTACCTTGACCATCACATTTAGAAATGCCAATTACCATTATATGGCATAAGTGGCAGATGTAAGGACCTTGGACTTGATTTCTTGAGAAAGTACAACTTTAAATTGGATTTTAAGAACAATCAACTGCATTCAAATTCAAAAAACATAGATGTGTTTAACACTGAAAATCCAGACATTCAACGAATTTGTCAGATAACAGCCAATTCCGAAATTTTCATCTCTCCACACACTGAGACAATAGTTTCCGGGACACCTCCTAAAGAACAATACTTCCGCCATGGACTGACTGAATACACGAATTCAGACAATAGCCCGAGAGGAATTCTAGTGGCTTCACCTCTGGTTGTCCTTTTAAAGAGCATTATTCCCGTGAAAGTCGCCAACATAAGCTATAAAGTAAAGACAATGAAGAAAGATGAGGTGTTAACAACCTGCACTCCTGTTACACGAATTAACCAGCACTTCTTATTGCTAAGCAGGAAGAGGTGACTGAGCTTCTAGATGAGATGCAGAGTGATGACTTCATCGAACCCTCGATATATCCTTGGGCCTCTCCCATAGTTCTGGCGCGAAAGAAGGATGGTTCAACAAGATTCTGCATGCATGATCGTCGTTTGAATGACATCACGAAGAAAGTCAGTTACCGTCTTCCTAAAATTGACGACACATTTGGCAAACTTGCTGGCAATCAGCGGTTCTCAACTTTGGATCTGAAAAGTGGACCGTGAGAAGACTGCATTCGCTACGGGACAAGGAGTGTGACAATTTAAAATTATGCCATTTAGATTATGTAATGTACCTGCAACTTTCGAACGCCAGATGAAGACAGTACTAAAAGGACTTTCCTAAGAAGCATGTCTTGTGTACCTTGACGATATTATCATCATGGAATGTACTTTGAAGATCATTTAAGAAACATCCGTAAGTTGCTGGAAAAACTCAGAATGGCTAACCGCAAATTGAATTCTGGCAAGTGCATCTTGTCCCGTCCTGAAGTCAGTCATGCCGGCCATATTATCTCTGCTAAAGGTGTGAGAACTTATCCCAAGAGGATCTCTACAGTTGAGAACTGGAGTCGCCCTGAAATCGTCCATCAACTGCAATGTTTCCTAGGATTATGCACATACTACAGGAAGTTCCTGAATGGCTTCTGGAATATTGTCAGACCACTCCACAATTTAACGGAAGCTAAAGAGAAGTTCATAGGGACAGAAAAATGTGAAAAATCTTTCAAGACACTTGAAAAGTCTTGAAAATCTTCGTCTATTCTGACTTATCCACAACCCGACTAGCAATTCATATAGGATACTGATGCAAGCCATGAAAGTATCTGTGCTTTTCTGTCGCAGGGAATTGACGATCAAGAACTTGTTGCCTACTGGAGTAAATACTTACGTAAACCGGAGCAAAATTACTGTACTCCCAGGAAAGAATTGGTTGCCATCATAAAAGTTATAGAACATTTCCATCATTATCACTATGGCAGAAGATTCCTGCTCCGCACTGACCACGCATCTTTAACATGGTTGCTTAGTTTGAAGATTCCGGAAGGCCAAATTTTCAGGTGGATACAGCGCCTACAGAATATGACTTCGAAATACGTCACCGTAAAAGAACTCTAGATGGAAATGCAGATGCTTTGTCACGGAAACCCTGCACGCAAAGCTGCAAGTACTGCTCTAGAGCCGAAGATAAATACCAGCGAATAAATCCAATTGCTTGCCAAGATAGAGTTTGAACGCCATGAAACCAGACCCGTGCAGTGATCAGGAAGTTAGACAAGCCCAGTTAGAAGATCCTGACATAAAGCCAATACTAAAATTCAAGAAGACGACCAGCAACAGACCCACCTGGCAGGACTTTTCCATATTTAGCCTCATCACGAAGAGTTACTCGGCTCTCTGTGACTATTCATATTAGAAACGGCATACTATACAGAAAATGGGAGTCTGACGATGGAACGAGTTTCAAATGGCAGATCTTACTACCTAGATCGAAGATTCTAGACATTCTAGAGCAGCTGCATAGTAGCCCTATCGGAAGCCGTTTTGGAATGGTGAAGACACTTCAGAAAGTTCGAGAACGCTTCTACTGATGCAAGGTAATAGAAGACGTGGAGAAATAGTTCAAACCGTGTGACGCTTGTGCGGCACGTAATGGTCCGGAGAAACGAAGGAGAGAACGATTACATCGGTATAATGTAGGAGCACCATTTGAAAAAATCGCACTCGACATCTTGGGTCCTTTGCTACGGTCTTCCAGAGGCAATAAGTACATCCTCGTTGTAATGGACTATTTCACCAAGTTTCCTGAGGCGTGTCTCATTCTCGATCAAGAGGCATGCTCAGTTGCAAAGTTTCTAGTGCACCAATGGGTATCAAGGTATGGCACACACCTATGGCTTCATACCGGTCAAGGAACGAACTGTACGCCTGTTGTATTCAAAGGACTGTGTCAGCTACTCCACATAGAGAAAACTCGGACAACGCCCTACATCCCCAGTCTGACGACATGGTTGAGAGGTTTAACCACGCCATTCTGAATAACCTCTCTCTTCTAGTATCAAGGAACCAACAAGATTGGGACGAAGTTGCCAATGTTCCTACTGGCTTTTCGAAGTGCTGTCTACGAAATCGCCGGCTATATTCCAGATCAGATGCTCTTTGGACGTGAACTTCGTCTCACATGTGATCTCTTGTTTGGTTGTCCACCAGATGCGTCTTCATCGCCCAAAGAGTACATCCAAGATCTCCAGGCCTGATTTGAAGACCTACACAACTTGGCTCGGGAGCGGGTTCACATAGCAAATGAGAAAATGAAGGCGATATATGACCTAAAGTGTACACATGACAGATTCAAGGAAGGAGAAAAAGTTTGGTTGTGGAACCCTGCTTGACGCAAAAGACTCTCTTCCAAGCTACATTCTAACTGAAACGATTTCCACACAGTTTTAAAAAGAGTGAATGACGTCGTTGTAATTGAAAGAATTACTAAAACAATTTCATCAAAACCAAATGTAGTACATTATGACCAGTTATCAACATATCACAGTTAACGGTAATGTTTAAATTTGTAATGTTAATATTTGTTAAACTTGTATATGTATAATGTAAATATTTGTGAATAAATATTTGTACTTATTTGTAAATCTTTTAAATAATTGAATTAATTAATTTTGCAATCTGTATTGTTATTTATTGTTATACGCAACTTAGTTTTTCTATTCTAGATTGTATAGTTTGTTTAGTTTTTGCCTCCTGACCAAGGGTTGTACTGCCCGAGACGTGCACCACTTGGAAGGGGGACAATGTTACGAATTTGTAAATAAGAGAAGTTATTTTTATGTAAATCCATTCAAAGAGGCTTAGTGAGGTTATAAAATGTTAATTTTTAGCATTTTTAGCTCATTTTGCATTAAAATAGCTAATTTTCCTTTAAAATCTCTATTAGGGCAGGTAATAGCCTTGGCACCAAAATTGGCGACTTTTTCACTCCTTGGTAATTTTTTTGGCGACTTTGACGTGAAAATCCTTATTATCGGTATACCAAATATCTAAGCTCTAACCTGATTGGTTGGGAAGTATCGGGAGCATTCCCAATTTTTCTATGCGGGTATATAAGAAATCGAATTCCGCCAAGTAGTTTCGTTTCACTAAGGCATTGATTGCTGCATAAAGACGCTTTGAGCCTTTTAGACTACAGCCTTTGCTGTGTGTTAATGCTATACTACAATTTATGCTGTGAATATGATGTTGTCAGCTGTTATTTAAGCTGTGTTTTCTGGTGAAACTGAAATTGATAGTTGGTGTATATACCTGTAATCTTCTAGATTTTTCTGTAAATAAACTTTTAAGTTTCTGCAGGATTCATCTTTCATTCAAAGACAATTCACGAGACTTGAGTACGCAACAATAATGACTTTATGTTCTAAATTTAATCTTGCATTCTCTCTTTTTTTTTTTTTTTTTTTTTTTTTTTTTTTTTTTTTAAATCTAATTTCTAAAATATGTTTTCTGATGTAAAATGTAAAACTGTAGGGAATTTTCTATTTTTGTTACACATTATTTTCAAATTTTATCGCAGCTTTTTTACCTCCATATGAATTACACTCCTGCTCAAAAGATTAGCAAGACTTGCGAACTTTCAAACATTGGGTACTTAAAGACCTGAGTTTTCTTTGTGTTTTCTAGTGAAGACTGGTTTAATACAACATATAGGAAGCCGGTAACAAATTAAGCAAAATCAATAATGTTTGTGATTACTCTGCATCGCGAAATTAACTGTTTCTTTAGGATATGTTAACACAAACTCAGTTCAATATCCTGATGAATTTGTGTGACGATAGCATGTTAAATAATGAAGATATAAGCATTTATTTTAAAACGCCAAAGAAAATCAGCACGTTTTTTATTCATAATATGCAGAGTTTTGAACAAAAATTATTCCCACTTTCAGAAAAGTTGAAAAAACACATTTAAAACAATATACTGCAATCATAATAAAATATTTTAAATATCTCATGAAATATGAACATTTTTATGAAAAACGTTTTCAATGTGCATGTGCGAAAGATAGAAAAGAAAGATATTACATAGATCGAAAGCCAGATATATTACGCAACTTTTGTCAAGAGTGCACTTGAATAAAGTAAAAATTAAGCAAATTATCCGAAAAAGAACGATCTAGATTTTAGGTATTTTCAAAGAGTTGGAATTTCATAAGGGGTTTTTCACATGCTGCTTAATTAATTTAAAGATACAGTTATTTTAACCAGTTAGCAAAAGTTCTTTTTTGTCAAAAACCCCTTATCTCACAAATCTGAGTAAATAAACAAAAATATGTTAGTTTTACAAGCTTATAAGGGGTTTTTCACAAAAGAGTATATTTAGAGCGTAGTTGAAATAATTGGATCTTTAAATTAATTACGTGGCATGTAAAAAAAAACCCTTAGGGAATTTCAACTCTTGGAAAATATCTAAAATCTAGCTCATTCTTTTGCCGACAATTTGCTTAATTTTTACTCTATTCAAATGCACGTTGGACAAAAGTTGCCCAATAGATCTAGCTTTCAACCTATGCAATAATTCTATCTTTAGCGCATGCGCAGTGAAAACGTTTTTCTTAAAAATGCTAATATTTCATGAGATGTTTAAGATATTTGTATTCCGATTGCAGTATATTGTTTCAAAAGTGTTTTTCCAATTCATCTGAAAGTGGGACTAATTTTCGTTTAAACTTCTGTATAAGTAAAAAAAAAAATGCTTTTTTTTTAGTTTTAAAATAAATGCTTATATCTCCATTATTTAACATGCTATCGTTACACAAATTCACCCACAAATTGTATTGAGTTTATATTAACATATCCATCATTTCGTTCACTTAACGATACAGGGTGATCACAAACATTATTGATTTTGCTCAATTTGCTACCGGCCCCCTAAATATTGTTTTAAACCAATCCTCACTTAAAAACATGAGGAAGACCCATTTCTTTAAATACTCAATGTTTCAAAACATTTCATCGAGAGATAAGTAAAAAAAAAAAAAAAAACTGGTCGTTTGTAAATCTTCCTAAACTTTAGAGCATGAGTATATTATGTTTGGTTCTTGCCCGTACATATACATTTTTACCTTCATGTAGATTTTGCCTGTATAAATGTTTTTCGAAGATTTTTTTACACATAAAAGTAAACACTTAATCACAAATATTTTAAGACCTTTCGTATTCAGTTTTAATTTTAATGAAAAAATTTTATTATTTATTCAATGTATCATAATTTGTCTTCTTGCTTTTTTAATAACAATTTTTAAAAGGAGACTTTTTTTTTTCATCTTCTTAATCTATAGTTTTTTTGCAGGCCTTATAGAAATATCCTTCAATTAATTACTCTATGGCCCATATTTTTTCTATGGCTTTTGAAATTAAAGAAAAATTAAAGATTTTTTATGCCAGTCTAGAATATCCTTAAAGAAAAAAATATGGATTTCATGCCCGCCTTGTTATGATGTCGTTTGACAGCCGTTGAGTGTTACATTTGAAAAGAAATGTTTCGAATAAATTTCCTTTTTAGTTGCATTTTTTTCGTTTTGTAATTTATGTAGTTTCTCTGTTTATCGTGAAATATTTCGGAAGGCTTCAAAAATTCGTTTAATTGGCAAGCCTTTCAATATTATTCAAAGTCTTTCTTATTAAATACGAATTCTTTTTGGTCTCACATTGAGAAAAATTATTTCCATCTTATAAAAAGCATAATTTTATCGTAAATTCATTAACTCTTTGTAATCATTTCTTTCAGGTTTATATTTTTATGACATAAGAGAATGTATAAACAGAATCTATACAGAACTAAATGTAAAAATAGCAATTCTTTATCCACGTCCTTATTCAATGCAGAAAACAAATTTAAAATTCATGCTATCATGACAATTAAAAAGCTATATCTATTATTTTCCACTATAAGGAGAAATTATTTGCTGTGCAATAGATCAGAGAATTCAATTGCCGTGATCAATATCTAACAAAAAAGAAATAGAATAGGAAAAATTATTAATATATTTCAATAATTGTTTATTTTTAAAAAATAAAATAAAGTCAACACCTTACAACTTGCACTTTTTTAGCAGATAATGATTTTCAGATTTGCCACTGAATAGCTTAGCAGAACAATTTGCCAAACTTTTCATAGCAGTGAATCTTCCTGAAATATTACTGAACTTTTGAAAAAATTTAAAAATCGGAAATTACTTTTTTTTTTTTTTTTAATCCTTATACCAAATAGGAAATGAGATTTGCATTAAAACAGTAATAAGACGTAAATATTTATAATGTTGTGTCATAAAAGTGTTTGTAAGATACAAAATCGGAAATAATTTGTAAACAATAAATACCATGTATGAAACTTCTGATTAAACGTGTTTAGCTTATTTATAATGAATGACAAAGAATAAACGTTTGCAATTTTTTCTAAACATTTCCTGCTTTTACAATTAAAAATGTAAAAAATGAGTAAGTTATCAAACTTATTGATTTTCTTAAACACTTAAAATATTTAGGATTTATGCAAAAATCAATGCTTTCCTTTAATCAGCATACACACGTATCTTTAAAATTTTAACGAAAATTTTCAACCAAATTAACCGAAAAATATTTTTAAGAAATTACTTTTACGTGGTACATAAAAAAATAAAATAATAAATAAAATATAAAGTGACATTTTCTCATTGCAAAGGAAAATAACTGTTACTTAGACTGTTTTCATTTTATTTATTTATTTTTTATTTATATTCTTTTAAACAAACAATCACCTGTCTAAAGAAATCAAAAATTTGTTACAGAATAAAACATGAAAAATTATGAATTGATTTACAAGCATTAAAGAAGTTTTAGTTACAAAATGAAATTCAGCTAAATTTCATTTAAAGAGGGACTACAAAGTTGTATCAAAAATCAAAATTTGTTTACAAGGATCGTGAATTATAAAACACTGAAAATCTGCTTCGAAGAATGTGGACTATTCTATAATGAAAACAAATAATAAAATTTCATGAAATATTATTGTAAAGAATAAATTCTGTACAATAATATTTGATCTAATGAAAAATTAATTTTATGGACGGTGTTATTAAACAACAAGTGTTATTATTATTATTATTATTTATATATCTTGATTTTGTCATAACGGTTTCCTTTATTTACTCAATGTGGAACAAAAAGTATTTTCACAGTAATACACTTTCCTACAAAACTTCCGAATACTATGCTTTAGCTGTAAAAAAAATTATAAAGGATACAAAGTGTATCAAAGCCAACATTCAGTACCTTTATATTTTCATCCTTCATCATAACAACAAATTTCCAATTGCGAAATTCTTTAAAGGACGGGAAAAACAACGAAAAAAGAATTAATTTTATAAAAATGTTAATTTTTATGTGATTCCCAGATCCTTATAGTTTCGAAATGATCTTGATACACTGGCGTGAAAAACAAATAAGTAAATAGATAAATAAAATAAAATAAATAATTATGATAATAATCCATCTCCGATTAAAATTGATCAAATTATTTATTTTCAAAAGTTGCGATTTTAACACAGGAGTTTGGTTTAAGAAAAGAGTCAGATGATTTTTTTTTTTTTTTTTTTTTTGTTATATTTCTGTTACTTCATTATTCTATTTTTCGCTGTGTATACAATTCCGAAAGTTTATTCAGATTTCACGATGTAATAACTCGATTTAATAATAAAAAGATATGTTTTTGTTTTTCATCTTAAAATATAAATATGTTTTATTATATCTAAATGTAACTACAGATATCTGCAGCCTATATAAAATTATTCAATTTTGTAATAAATAATAATAATAATAATAACTGAGTGGATTTTATTGCGGCATAACATCGTTTTTATACTTCATTAAAATATTTTTGCGATTAAAAATGTAATTCGACCACATTTCTTGCGATCATGAAAGCATCTACTCATATGCTGACTCAACGACCCCAAGAGGTAATGGTGGTGGACAGAAATGTAGCGATAAGCAAACGCGGAGAGACAGGATATTTATCAATTCCAAACATTTAAGACTTTAGAATCGTCCTCTATGCTGGGCGCGTCGAATGTGGTCGCACAATATGTCTTTTAACGAATGTTTAAGAAAATATTGTTTGTTTAATCATAACATTTTTTAGCCATGTTTCTTTTTATTTTTAATTTATTTATATATTTATTTACTTATTTATTCGTAATTGAACAAAAATCAACTGTTCAATTCTTTTTTAATTCACCGACCAAAAAAAAAAAAAAAAAAAGTTGTAATCTAAGACTTGAAAGAAAAAAAAATAATAATAAAAATAAAATAAAAACTTTTTGAAAATAAGCGTAATTTTTATAAGCTGTGATTAATCTTCTTCATCCCGAAATCAAACGAGAGCTAATCACAAAAGCAGTGCATAAAAATAAATAACACAACGGATTAAAAGTTTTAATTAGCATTAAACAAACTGCATAAATGTTTTTTTACGGAAAATTAAACAATTTTAAGATAAATATATGCAGATACTAAGGTATTTGCAAATTAAAGGGAACGTGTTCATAATATAAATGCAAAATAAAACTATTTATCTTTTTTTTTTTTTTTTTTTTTTTTTTTTAAAGTCTGTTAAGTTCCACATAATTTTAACATAAGAAAATTAATTTAATTAAGAAGAGGTTAAATGGAACGTCCTGTTTTTTATTTTGGAATTCCAGCAAATTCATGTACTATTCTGCAGCAGATTTTTATTGATTAGTTCAGAAAACTGTCCGATAAAAAAAGAGAAACGGTTTTAATATTTATTTTACCGTTTTAATTATTATTATTTTTTTTCACATTTAAAATTTGTGCGATTGCATTATTATTACTTTTATTATTATTTGCCGTTTATACGTATTCTATGAATCCTACTGATAAAGTGTATTGATCCTATTGATAAAATGGTATCAAAATATCAAGAATAAACGATCGTTTTGTCAAGCCAAGCTCAAAAAAAAAAAAAAAAAAAAAAAAAAAAAACAAGCAGAACGCGCCAATAATAAAATCGCCAGAAATAATCCAAGACCGTAAGATGCTGATTACACAGAAACTAACTTCTCTTTGTTAAATCGGCAAACTTCTTTTCGATAAAGTTTTAAATATTGGAAGAACCAAATATCGCAGAAAAATGAAACAAAAAGTAAAATATCCGTACAAACGAGAGCTTTAATTTAAAGATAACTAGTATGTTGTGGCCACCACAAGACTTTCTTCTATATTTTCCTATACATATTCAATCAGTAACAATATTTTAAAAAAAAAAAAAAAAAAAAAAAAAAAAAAAAAAATTTTTTTTTTTTCTTTTTTTTTTTCTTTTTTTTTTTTTTTTTTGTGAAAATTAATACATATTCAATCACTAACAATAATATTAAAAAAAAAAAAAAAAAAAAAAAAATCGAATTTTTTTCTAAGTTTTTTTTTTTTTTTTTGTTAAAAGTAAAAAAAAATCGATAACTTTGTTTTAAATTATCACAGATTTATGGTTCAACCATTCGTTTTAAAGGTATTGACGAGATCTTTCGAATGATACCCATCTTCAAAATTTAACCCCCCCGGGGGGGTACTTCCCCCCCAGGGGGGGAACCGATGCCCCCCCATGCACAAATTTTTTTTCCTAGTTAACTACTACTATCATCAATAATTCAAATTAATTTTACAATCACAAGTTTAAAATAACTCTCATTATGCCCATTTATACGGAATTTTGTCCTATGCTGCCATGTTAAAAATTTGCATAAAATGCGATTACAGCGCCACCTGTTGAGCTATTGATCCCCAAATCTAATGGGCACCAGTTCATGTCAGGGTGCAACTAAATACCAAGTTTGGTTAAATTTCATTCATATGTTCGTGAGATACAGCGTCCACAAAAAAATGATACAGACAGACAGACAGACACACAGACAGACAGACAGACAGACAGACACACAGACAGACATTTTCTAAAAACTATCAATTCGTGTTCAGGACATCCCAAAACGTGTAGATCCGTCAAAAAACGGAGGTCGAAAATTTTCGCGAATCCAATACTTTCTCTATATTACATATAGAAGAAAGTAAAAATGAAGTTTCTAAGTTAATAAGCAAGAAAATGGGAGCATTTTCAATTTAGCGTAAAATTAGATGTTTTGACAACTTTTTGAAGAAAAATTTCTTCGTCAAGAAATTTTTTTTCAAACAAGCTGGAGCGTTCATAGATGTTCAGAATTCTTTGAAAACTGGTTTTTCAGATAGATAATTACTTAATCTAAGAACTTCTATAAAATTTAACTTTTAAAGTCAAAATTTCGCAAAAGAGACATAAATCGCCAAATATGTAATTATTTCATCTTAGTTTGACTGGAAAGTATTGCCAACGTATCTTATGTGAGAAGTGCCAAGCTGGTTATCAGACAGGGTAGCTCAGTGATTAAGAGTATCCGCGCGTCAAGCGAAAGGCCCGCGTTCGATTCCCGTCGTGTTATTTTTCACATAGTTGGTAAAAAATCAACCCTCTACTTCATTCTATTCAAAATGAATTTTCAAGGTTGTTAAAAAAATTTCTAAATTGAAAAGTATTAATTTCAAATTTATTCCTTTTACTTTTTTACAAGGTATTTTTTTAACCAAAGAATATTAGAAACCCGAATAAACTACTACGTCAAATACGCCAAAGAAAATATTTGAATATATATATATATATATATATATATATATATATATATATATATATATACATATTTTTTTTTTCTTTGGCGTTTCTGACGTAGTAGTTTATTCGGGTTTTAATATTCCCACGCCAAGTCTCCTGTTATTATGAAAGAATATTTGCTTTTATTATGTTGTACAATTTTAAATATTACATCACTGTAAACAGAAATGAATACATCTTCGAATAACATTTGTTCCAAATCTGTAGATTGAACTGCTGAACAGTTTTCTCTTGATTTTTCCTTGGAATAAAATAATAATAATAATATATAGATAAAATAACAAACGATATGTGCAGTTTTAATATCTTTCAATGTTCAATCTCGCTTTAATAATTATAATGTATTCAAAATCTACTGGTTTTCAAAAACGACGAAACAAGCAAAAGTAAAGAGGGAAAGAAACTTAAAATCTAAAAATGTTTTTAATCCTTATAATCTATTCACATTTATATATATATATATATATCTTTATATATAAAAATTACGTGCCACGATGTTTGTCCGCGATGAACTCCTAAACTAATGAGTCGATTTTAATGAAATTTGGACACTGTGTGCAGTTTGATCCAACTTGAGAGATAGGATAGTTTTTATTACAAAACTCGCCCCCCAAGGTGGGACGGGGGTGGGGGAAGCAAAACGTGATTTCACACAAAAAAAAAAAAAAAAATAGAAATGCTGTTAGACCGTTCAAAATTGGTACGGATAGGTTTTAGAGGCTTGCAAATCGAATGAGGTTATTTTCAAAAGTGTAAAGTTATTAGGGACGGACGGGAAAGGGAGCGGAGGGGCAAAAAAAATAAAAATAGAGTTAGATCGTTCAAAATTGGTACATAGAGGTTTTTGATACCTGCAAATCAATTGCGGATATTTTCGAATTTGCAAAATTATTAAGAGGGGCTGGAAGGGGGGAGGGGCAGAAGAGCAAAAAACTAAAAATAGAATTAGATCGTTCAAAATTGGTGCATAGCGGTTTTTGGTACCTACATGCAGAATGTTTTGAGATCTGAATCTCAATTTAAAGCCAAAAAAGGAAAATGGATGGTGTGAGCTTGTAATGGTCTAAAATCATGAAAAATATCTCTAAAACGGCACGAACGATTATCTTGCAATTAATATATGTTGTTAATGGGATCTTTCTGAATCTAGTAACGTTTTCGTGTTTTTTTTTTTTTTTTTTCAGGAAAACTCTTGTTTTTTATAAAAGTTGTTTAAAAATGAAACTATATTACTCCGCCAATTGCATGCTTTCCTTCGGCGAAAACGTCGTGATGCGGTTCTTCATTGCAAGGCTTGAGTTGGTCCCGTTGGTTGGTTGACCAACGTGAGTGCAGTCAATGAATTATTTAAATTTTCCTTTTTTAACGCAAAAATACTTTATTACATTTTTTATATATTTATTGTATATATACTAAGTCAAATTCACTTAAATATATTTTCTCTTCTGCTATCAAAAACATATTTTTGATTTCAAAATTTCATATTTAGTCAAAAAAGCATTTAGATAACATTTTAAATAAGGAAGTATTTTGTAATTTTAGATATTCCATTTTATCATAATAATGATGAATTTACAATTTTTTAAAGCGAAAAATTTTTAATCATTCATAAACGTCGATTTTATAGTAGCTCAATGATTTGCGATTCCTATTCATGTATCCTTCCGCACCGGGAATGGGAAAAAACAGCAAATGGAGCTTTGGCGCCATCTTTTGTTTTTAACTTAAAACATACACTTTCGCAAATACCTATACATATATCTTTTTTCAAATTAAAAGTATGAGTTTATTCATATATTTACTTTTCAGACTTTAAAATGACACATATTTTAATATTAAAATAATCAAACTAATTTTTTTTAAATTATTGTTTAAAGCAATAATGGCTAGGGGATGAAAGAGATGATAAATACACTGTATATTAAAAAAAAAAAAAAAATATGAAAATAGCATTAAAATTCATGACAAAGGTGTCAAATAGCAGTTATTCAAAAACACATGAAAATAAATAAATAACATCTTTACCTTGAAATCCATAATAATTTATTTAAAAAATGTAATTCTTTTTTTTTATTTATTAATTAATTTCTGCATGAAAAATTCCATTTCATAAATATATTTTCAATTACAATAAACAAAAAACCCTCCTTTAAATTTAAATAATTGTTTCTACATGTTTGTAAGCAATTAAAAGTTTTTTTGTTTTTTTTTTTGTTTTTTTTAAAGAAAAATAAATTAAATATAGGAATGTATATGGTTTTAATCAGGAAATTAATAATTTCATGGTTTTAATATACCAGATACCGCCATCTAGTAGCTTGTATTAAAAACCACATACATTCCTATATCTAATTTTCTTTTCTTGAAAAAAAAACTTTTAATTGCTTAGAAACATGTAGAAATAATAATTTAAAATTAAAGGAGGGTTTTTTGTTTATTGTAGTTGTAAATATATTTATGAATGGAATTTTTCATGCAGAAATTAATTAATAATAATAAAAAAAGAGAATTGCATTTTTTAAATAAATTATTATGGATTTGAAGGTATAGCTCGACAGAAATAAGCCGCAGGTATAGGAAAACACCATTAAACAATGGGTGAAAGAAATACAATATATTAAAATCACACAATCAACTGATTGGGAAGAAAATATTTTATTGAAAATTTATTTTTCCGACTGAGTGAAAATAATCCGACTGAGTAATATTTTAAGCTACAAGATCAGACAGATATATAAAATAAACTCGCTGATGCTTTTTCATTCACATTTCAAATTCAAAATAACAGTTTTAAAAGGAATGATATAAAAATTCCAGTGGCTCCTCGGTGTTATTTTAAATGTTGTTTTATACGCCTCGGTGTTATTTTAAATGTTTATTTTATACGCCTCGGTGTTGTTTTTAGATTACATTAAAATTACTTTTGTTTTGTATAATATTGTATATTTACATATTGAAACAAAGCTTTTAATTTTCAAATATACTGTCAAATAATTATACTTTCACTGAGTTTTCATTACAAATTAAAATTGCTTATTTCAATAAATTGATTTATCTTTTGCGTCACGCTATCCAAAACTGCAAGTAAAATTTTTGTAAATATTTTCTTTACGTCACACTACCTCCTTGCGCAAATTTTCACTCAGTTGGATACTATGATACTATATTTTGGTAGCGTGATGGAAAAGGTAAATCAATTTATTGAAATACATAATTTTAATTTATAATGCAAAATCAGTGTAAAAGTATAATTATTTGACAGTATATTTGAAAATTAAAAGCACTGTTTTAATATGTAAATATACTACATTAGACAAAACAAACGTAATTTTAATGGAATCTAAAGACAAATCTTTTAAAATAACACCGAGGCGCCACTGGAATTTTTATATCATTCCTTTTAAAATTGTTATTTTGAATTTGAAATGTGAATGAAAAAGCATCAGTGAGTGTATTTTATATATCTGTCTGATCTTGAAGCTTAAAATATTACGTTTACATTATAAATATAAATAAAAGTAAAAAGTAAATGATCAAATAAGAAAATCTATGTATATTTTAACTAATTGCAAAGCGTCACTTAAAATTTGATATCATTATTTTTAAGACTCGTATTTCAAATTCTTATAGCCATAAAATAGCGGAGTCACAAATTTTCAACCCGTTAAGAGTTTTTTGTACTGTTATAATTTACAGCCAAATACACGGTTCGCTATCTGTACTAAATGCGGATATCTGAACGATAATGCTGGAGGTAAACACAATGCGAAAATAAAGGTGAAGAGAAAACGGTTAAATAGCTTAATTTTAAGTGACGTAAATATAACTGAAAAATCATAACCAAAACACAACAATGTCTTTCATTATGATTTTTCATTACTAAAATGTTCAAAAATTTTTTGTCTTGAATATTGCGAAATTAAAATTATTTTTCAATGGACATAAAACAACGTAACCAACTTTCAACAATTCAAACTTATTTTGAACACTATATCAAGTTATGTGCTACTTGGGTAAGTATGTTTCATGTCATAATTTCACTTTCATCCAGTATTAGATGTGTGTTACGTTTTCCAAAATCTGTCATTATTTTAATACGAAGAGTCACTGTACAGTTAAAATAGAAAAACATACCATACGAATAAATAAAAGTACATGCTTAAAAATAATAATAGTAGTTCGTGTAATTGCCAACTAAACTCTTTTTATTTATACAGTCTTATAAAAGAAAACTTTCCATGAATAATCTACCAGTATTTCTTTTCTGAAAAATATTATTTTTTTAGCAAATAATGTTATAAATATACATTGCAGTGTACCATGTCATTTTGTTATATTTTTGTTTAAGTCAAGCTAAAATTTATGCGATTGGCATAAAGTAACCGAGGAACGCTGACACATAAAGCCCTACAGTAAAATATACTCTATATATTCGTAGAGAAAAGTAATGAAAAACATAATTCCAAACTCAATTGCTGCGTGTTTCCGTTTATTCAGAGAATTGTTTGCTACAATAGATGTTTCCTGTACAACGTGATATACAGCATCTTCTTGGAGAATAATCAGCTTTGTGAATCGAAGAACTTTCCTTTTCTTTTATAAGGGAAGAAAGGAAACTTTAAATAAATATTGTTGAAGAGTTTACAAAACTAAAAGTACTATATTGATCATATTTATGTACAGTGCTCGAATGAAAACGAAAAGTAACTTATGGAAATACATAGATGAAGAAATTTCGAGCATGTTGATAACCATTATTGCTTCGTTTTTTTTTTTTTTTTTTTTTTAATTTCTGTATCAAGCAGATGGAAATTTAATCTTTTAATAAGCAAAATTTACACAGAACAGTATATTTATAATATATTTATACATATTAATAAAGTAATTCAAATTTAGTACTATTATTATTTAAATTGAATAATTATTCCTAATTATTTAATTATTTAAAAATAAATCTTACAATATTTTGCGAACGTTGGAGTAGCAATCTCAAAGTGATATGCGTTTTTGAATGCTGACGGGCCATTTACCTATTATGCAGAAATGAGAAACATAAAGACTTTTTTAACACTTTTCAACAAGGTTGAAAAGCGTTTATGACTTGGGTTTGTCTGTCTGTCTGTCCGTCTGTCTGCCTGCCTGTCCGCGCTCTAACTCCCGTAAATATTTATGGAACTTCTTGAAACTGATATATGTTATTTAAGTTCACTATCGGATATTCCCTATTGAAAATGGAGTTTATACCGCTACTGGTTTGTGTACAGGGACACCCGAAAATATTTCAAAGCATTGTGTTCTATGAGAGGCATTTCTATAAACCATATTTTCATACCTTTACTGTACAAAAAGCTTAATGAAATTGAAAGATGTTATACAAGTTCACTATCGGATGTTCCCTCTTGAAGATGTAGCTTATACCTCAACTGGTTTGTGTACAGGGACCCTCGAAAATATTTCAAAGCATTGCGTTCTATGAGAGGCATTTCTATGAACCATATTTTCATGCCCTTACTGTACAAAAATCTCAATGAAATTAAAATATGTTATACAAGTTCACTATCGGATGTTTCCTGCTGAAAATGGAGTTTATACATCTACTAGTTTGTGTACAGGGACCCCGGATGTTCCCTGTTGAAAATGGAGTTTATACATCTACTGGTTTTTGTACAGGAGCACCCGGAAGTATTTCAAAGCATGTGTTCTACACTTTAAGAAAATTCCGTAACGTTGCGCATTATTTCAAGCAACCTTCCTGGTTTCCACGGGTTTTTTACAGATTCTTGGGAAAAATAAGTTACCGGGCGAAAAATTTTCTGAATTCAGTAAGTACGTGTTTCTTTTGCGTGGCAACATCTTTGATATCGGTGGATCTTGGCTTCGTATCGTTCGTAACACAGACTAAGAAACACTTAGACCCGGCCAGGCGGTTCTAAAAGTGAAGTCTCAACTGTAACCGAGCCGCCATATTGGTAGAAGTAAAACCACAGACCACTGAGCTGAACACAGACTAAGGAATCACTAGACTATGCAAGACGGTTCTAAAAGTGAAGCCTCAACTGTAACCGAGCAGCCATGTTAGGAAGAGCAAAAACAGGAATAAACTAGACCCGCAAGACGACTATCTGGTATGGGGAGAAAAAGAACTACAGTAGGTAGCAAAATTATTCGAACGCTAGGAATAATTCCTCTATGAAAAAAGTACACTTAATACTGTTTTGTTAAATAAATCCCCGTCGAATCATGTTCTTAGACTAAGAACTATCTGCTTCGAAAGGGGGGCTGGCCCCTCTCACACAAAAATATATGTCAAATAAAACTGCTTCTCAAACTATTTTGAACTGCCGAGCTCGTAATTGGAAGGTTGCGGGTTCGATACTCGAGCCAGCAAAAGACCGCCGTGTACACTAATGGTGACTGTTGCAAGTAAAATCCGTCGTGGCCACAATGTCCTCCATGTTCCCATCAAAATTGTATCTCTGGGAGTCACCGAAGTGGGGGAGCCATCCCCTCCGTGGGAGATCAAAATTGTGATGGCATGTCTCTGGACCATTCCTAGCGGTGCGTTCCAGACCATCGTCAATTACCCCTAACGCAGTACTAGTGCGACATTAAACCCAACCTACCTACCTAAGTTTAAAAAAATCGTAGAAAGTAAATTATTAGTCAATAATTTATTTTTAGTCCTTATTTATTAAGAATGAAAAAATGTATGCGTAATTGGATAATTGTAGCATTTTTTAACGCTTCTCTATTATGATCTGGTCAGCCTAAACTAGACCCGGCAAGTCGGTTTTAAAAGGGAAGTCTCAACTGTAACTGAGCAGCCATATTAGTACAAGCACCTCAGTTACTTCACTTTTTCTCCATACCAGATAGTCGTCTTGCCAGGTCTAGGTAATTCCTTAGTCTGTGGTTCGTAACTTTTCACGTGTGTCGCATGTGCTTTGATTTTTATATTAACAACTGTTGGATATTATACTGGAGATGGAGAAGCTGCTTTACTTAAAATTAATCAGTGCGTGATTAGTTTATTACAGAGTGAGCAATATTTTATGCATATCCCATCATTTTGATATCTTCGTATATCGTTTGAAACATAATTGAATGTCTTTTTTATTTCATTTATTTTCTTGCCTGATTGAACTGCTATTGTAGTTTCTTATTGGATTATTATTTTTAAAAAGTTTATTGAGTTGGCAGTATTTTTATACATAATCCATTTATTTTATATATTTGTACAGTCGGTAACAAAAGTGTCCGAACACTAGCAAAAATTCCTATGTAAAAAAAGTACACTTCATACGGTTTTGTTAAATAAATTCTTATCGAATCGTGTTCTTACACTGACTAAGAACAGGATTCGACAAGAATTTATTTAACAAAATCATATGAAGTGTACTTTTTTTACATAGGAATTTTTGCTAGTGTTCGGACACTTTTGTTACCGACTGTATATCGTATTTTCTAAACTGAATGTTGGCAAGTATGTAAAATAAACACATATATCATTGTATGAATAAATTTGATGATAGACATTTTGCTCTGAATAATGTCGATATCTTGCTCATATTATGTATTTTAAACTATAAATAAAAATTATTTGAATGTTTGCTTTGTATCTTAATATCCTAACTAAGTGGAATAAAGTTTCACTAAATCATCACTAGATCTTTTTTTTTTTTTTAACCCATATTTGAAGTCATTATGATGTAATCTGGCAATTGGGTGCATAAAGTAACTGAATGAAATCAGGGATGTGTACAAAAGTAGCCTATTCATCATTATTTACTGGGAGAATTCCTTTTCAAATACAACTTTAAAAATTATTCTGTAACATAAAATTTTCAATAAAACTACTGTTATTAGTTATAATAAATTTTGAACATTTTAAGTGTTGCAAAAATGCAACCCTAGGCGTTAATGGTTTGTCTTTTTTTTTTTTCCCAAGAATTTGTTCAATCCAAAAAAAAAAAAAAAAAAAAAACAGTAAGTTCATTATGCCTAAATGCGACGTGATTTTTGGTAAGTTTATCGCATTTAGGAAACTTATGACATTTTAGTAAACAAATAAGTATGAAAAGAAAAAGAAAATGGTTGAACATTATACTCGTAGTTCTAAACTTGTGTTTTGCGTCATTTCTTTTTAAGAAATTTAAAAAAATGTCTGTAATTTATGAAAAAATATACCAGCGTCACATTTAGGAAATTTTTGTCGCATTTAAGGTACTATATCCTAAATGCGATGTTCAAACTCCCTAATTGCGATAATGCATTCAATGTATGGGAGTTGCTTGAATGTCATTAACACTTTCCAAAGAAGGTTGAAAACTGTTATTGACTTCGGTTTGGGTCTGTTCGTCTGTCTGTCCATCTGTCTATCCCTCTGTCCATCCCTACGTCTGTCCATCTGTCTGTCCGTCTGTCTGTCCGTGCACTAACACCCGTAAATATTCATGGAACTTGTTGACACTGATATATATTATTCAAGTTCTTTATAACATGTTCTCTATTGAAAATGGAATGTGTACCTCTACTGGTTTGTATACAGGAACACCCGAAAGTATTCCAAAGCATTATGTTCTATGGAAGGTATTTTCATAAACCATATTTTATTACCGTTACTTTACACATATCTTGATGAAATTGAAATATGTTATTCAACATTACTATCGGATGTTCTCCATTGAAAATGGAGTTAAAGCCATTACTAGTTTGAATGCAGGGAAACTCGAAAGTATTCCCTAAAGCATTGCGTTCTAATAGAGGTATTTCTATAAACCAAACTTTAAAAACTTTACTTTGCACAAATCATAATGAAATCAAAATATGTTAGTCATATGCACTAAAGAATGCTTTCCATAGAATAAAGTATGATTAGCGTTAGATTTACAGGGCAAAACAAAAATATTTAGTTATACTAAGGGCTATTGCAAATTTGTTGGAAATGCAGTTTCGTTTACATTAAACGTTTTTATTACTTTCTAAATGTTTTTAACACTTTCCAACGAAGTTGAAAAGTTTTAATAACTTAAGTTTTTCTGTCTGTCCGTTTATCGGCTGTCTGTGCGTTTGTCTGTCCGCGCTTTAATTAGCGTTATTACTTATGGAATTTCTTGAAACTAATACATATTATTAAAGTTTAGTATAGGATGTTCCCTATTGAAAATGAAATGTGTACCTCTACTAATTAGTTCACAGGGGCACCCAAAAATATTCCAAAGCATTGTGTTCTGTGAGAGGTATTTTTATAAACCATATTTATACCCGTTACTTTACACATACCTTAATGAAATTCAGATGTTATTCAAGTTCACTATCGGATGTTTCCCATTAAAAATAGGGTAAATACCTTCATTGGTTTGTATACAGGGACACCCGAAAGTACTTCAAAGCATTGCGTTCGATGAGAGGTATTACTATGAACTAAATTTTGATTCCTTTATTTTACCCAAATTTTAATGAAATTGAAATATGTTATTCATATGCATAAAAGAATGCTATCTACAGAATGTAGTATGATTAGCATTAGATTTACAGGGCCACACAAAAATATTCAGCTACATTGAGAGCTTTTATTAATATTTGCTGGAATTGCATTTTAGTTTACATTAAGCGATTTAACAGTTTTTAACATTTTTTAAGTCTGAAGGTTTTTTTCAATTTTTGTATCTATCTGCCCGACTCTCCATTTTTCTATCTGTTCGACTACCGCACTCATCGTCCGTAAATATTTTCTGAATTTTTAAAATACTATATATGTTGTTTATATTCACTATTGAATGTTCCTAAATTAAAAGGGCATTAATAGGTCCTATACAACTTTTTTATGTACACGGACACGCAAAAAAATGAAAATGCATCACATTTTAGGAGATACATTTTTATAATTTACATTTAAGGATCTTTCTGTAAAACCATAATGAAATTGATATTTATTGTTAATTTTCTAAAATAATGTTTTTTTTTAAATATGATTTTGTTAACATTAAGATTTACTGGGCTACACTGAAATTTTCAGATAGATTAAGGGCTAGAATAACAATATAAGGGCTACGTTTCCTTTTCTGTTAAGCATTTTTAACACTTTAAAACAATGATTAAGAATGATTAAGAATTCAATTAGACTGTCTGTATGCCTTTCAGAACTACTGTCTGTTTGTTGTGTGATAACGTAGGTACAGAACTTTGAAAGTTATAAGATACAACAATTACGTACAGTTGGAAAGTGTTAATAATCATTGCGTAATGCATGATTTTTCGTCATTTTTATAGTTTATAAAACATTTATTACCACATAACTATTTGAAGATAAAGTGTTGTGTAACTCTGCCTTTAATAGTGTGTGAAACTCTTCCTTTTTATTAACAGTGTGTGGAACTTTGTGTGTAACTGTGCTGTTTGTTAACAGTGTGTAACTCTTCTTTTTTATTTAACAGTGTGTGTGTGTGTGTGTGTGTGTGTGTGTGTGTGTGTAATTCTGTGTGTATTGCTGAACTTTTCTAACAGTGTACGTAACGCTATGTGAAACTGACACTGTGTGTGTAACCCTGTATGCAATTAACAGTGTGTGTGTGTGTGTATCTCTTCTTTCTTATTAACAGTGTGTGTAACTCTGCTTTTTATTAACAGTGTGTGTAACTCCTCTTTTTTGAACATTATGTGTGTAACACTGTGTGTATCGCTGATTTTTTGCAAACAGCGTGTGTAACCCTGTATGTAATTAAAAGTATGTCTGTAACTCTGCCTTCTTATTAACTCTGTGTGTGTAACTCTGTGTATAATTCTGCCTTTTTATTAACAGCGTGTGTAATTCAATGTTTAATTCTTCTTTTCCTTTTTTTTTCGAACAATGTGTGAAACTCTGTGTGTATCACTCATTTTTTGCTAACAGTGTGTGTAATTCTATGTGTAACTAACAGTGTGTGTGTAACCCTGTATATAATCAACAGTACGTGTGCAACTCTGCCTTCTTTTTAACTGTGTGTGTGTGTAACCCTGCCTTTTTATTAACTGAGTATGTAACTCTATATAATTCCGCCTTTTTATTAACAGTGTGTGTAACTCCGTATGTAAATCTTTTTTTTTTTTTTTGTCAATGTGTGTAAAGCTGTGTGTACCGCTAAATTTTTGCTAACAGTGTGTATGTAGCTCTGTGTGTAACTCTTCCAGTTTGTGTGTAATTGTTTGTGTAACTTTGCTTTTTTCTAACAGAGTGTGTAACTCCGTGTTTAACTCTTCTTTTCTGAACAGTGTATGTGTAACTATGTTTGATTCCATGAATATTTACGGGAGGTAGAGCACAGACAGACAGACAAACCTAAGTCATTAACACTTTTCATGTTTGCTGGAAAGTGTTAAAAACATATAGAAAGTGATAAAAACGCTTAATGTAAACGAAAATGCAATTCCAGCAAATTTCCAATTAATACCCCTTAATGTAGCTGAATATTTTTGTGTGGCCCTGTAAATATAATGCTAATAATATTGTATTTTATGGAAGACAGTCTTTTGTACATATGAATAATATATTTTAATTTTTTTTTAAGACTTGTGCAAAGTAAAGTCATTAAAATTTGGTGTTTAGAAATACCTTCCATAGAACGCAATGCTTTTAAATACATTCGGATGTCCCTGTATACAAACCAGTGATGGTATTTACTTCAATTTACATGGGGAACATCGACAGTAGACTTAAATGATATATTTCAATTTCATTAAGATTTTTGTAAAGTAAAAGTATCAAAATACTGTTTATAGAAATATCTCTCATGAAACACAATGCATTGGAAAATTTTGGGTGTCCCTGTAAACAAACCACGAGAGGAATTCACTCCATTTTCAATAGGGAACATCCGATAGTGAATTTGAATACGATTTATTAGTTTCAAGAAATTCCATAAATATTTACGGGAGTTAGAGTGCGGACAGACAGACAAACCGAAGTCATTAACGCTTTTCAACCTTTTTGGAAAGAGTTAAAACAAGAAAGAAAAATCATGCACTACGCACTGGTTATTAACACTCTCCAACTGTACGTGCTTGTTGTATCGTATAACTTTGAATATTCTTTGCCTGCATTATCAAACAAAAGACAGAAGAACAGAAAAATATACAGACTGACTAATTGAATTCAAAACCGCTTTTAGACATCGTTGAAGAGCGTTAAAAAGGCTTAAAGCAAAAGAAAATCCAGCCATTAGATTATAATTGCTGCCCTTAATGTATTTGAATATTTTAGTGTAGTCCTGTAAATCTGAAGGTTGATCATATCATATTCTATACAAAATATTATTTTAGAATATTAAAATACATTTCAATTTATTTATAACTTTTACGGTAGAAAGTTACTTAAATGTGATTTATAAAAATATCTGTCCTAAAACGCAAAGCATTGTAAGTTTCCTGTACACTTGTTCAGGACATATTAATGGCATTTTAAATAGGAAACATTCCATGGTGAACTTGAATAACTTATATCAATTTTTAAAAATTCTGAAAATATTTAAGAACTCTCGAGACGAGAGACAACCAGATAGAAAGATAAAAAGATAGACAATCGGACAGAAAGATAAACAATTAAAATTTATATTCACGCTTAAAAATTGTTAGAAAGTGTTAAAAACGCTTGTTGTAAAAGAAAATGCAATTACAGCAAGTTTTTATTAATAGCTCTTAATAAAACTTAATATTTTTATGTGGCCCTGTAAGACTAATACTAATCATATTGTATTTTATAAAAAGCATTCTTTTGTGCAAATGAATAACATATTTCTATTTCATTAAGCTTTGTGCAAAGTAAAGATATTAAAATTTGGTTTCTCGAAATACCTCTCATACAATGCAATATTTTCGTGTCTCCCTGTACTCAAACCAGTGGAAATATTGTATCTATTTTACATAGGAAAATTCCGATAATGAAACTGAATAACATATTTTAATTTCATTAAGATTTGTGTAAAGTAATGGTATTAAAATATGGTTTATAGAAATACCTCTCATAGAAAACAATAGTTTACAGTAATTTCCGATGCCAATGTACACAAACTAGTAGACGTATTCACTCCATTTTCAATAGGGGACATCTGATAGTGAACTTGAAAAACATATTAGTTTCAAGATATTCCATAAATATTTACCGGAGTTAGAGTGCCGAAAGACAGACAGATGGACAGATACACAAATTGAAATTATATTCACACTTGAAAATTGTTAGAAAATGCTAAAAACGCTTAATGTAAACGAAAGTGCAATTCCAGCAAACTTTTATTAATAGCTTTTAAAGTATCTGAATATTTTTGTGTTACTCTGTAAATCTAATACTAAACATACTATATTCTATAGAAAGCAGTCTTTTGTGCATATGAATAACACATTTCAATTTCATTAAGCTTTGAGGAAAGTAAAGTTATTAAAATTTGTTTTATAGAAATACTTCTCATATAACGCAATGCTTTGGTATGCTTTCAAGTGTCTCTGTGCCCACACCATTGGTGGTATTTACTCCATTTAATATACAAAACATCCGATAGTGAACTGGAATAACATATTTCAATTTCATTAAGATTTGTGTACAGTAAAGGTATTAAAATATGGTTTATAGAAATATCTCTCATAGAACACATTGCTTTGGAAAAGGTTTGAGTGTCCCTGTACACAAACCAGTAGAGATATTAACTCCTTTTGCAATAGGGAACATCCGATAGTGAATTTAAATAACATATATAAGTTTCAAGAAATTACATAAATATTTACGGGAGTTAGAGCGCGGATAGACGAACAGACGGATGGACAGACGAACAGACAGATGGACAGACGAACAGACAGATACTTATATTGAAATCATATTCACACATAAAAATTATTAGACAGTGTTAAAAACGCTTAATGTAAACGTAATTGCAATTCTAGCAAATTTTTATTAACAGCTCATAATGTAATTGAATATTTTTATGTGGCCCTGTAAATCTAATGCTGATCATACTATATTCTATAGGAAGAACTCTTTTGTGCATATGAATAACATATTTCAATTTCATTAAGCTTTGTGGAAAGTAAAGTTATTAAAATTTGGTTTATAGAAATACCTCTCATAGAACGCAATGCTTTGGAATACTTTCGAGTGTCCCCGTACACAAACTAGTGTTGATATTTGTTCCATTTTATATATGAAACATCAGGAACTTGAATAACATGATTCAATTTCACTAAGATTATACAGTTAAGATATTAAATATGGCTTACAGAAATACCACTGATAGAACACAATGCTTTGGAATACTTTCGGGTGTCCTCACAGGAGTTAGAGCGCGGACAGACAGACAGACGGACAGGCAGACAGACAAACCGAAGTCACTTATAAACCTTGTTCGAAAGTATTAAAAAGGAAAAAATGCTTAAAGTTACCTTTATATATCAACTGTAAGACTCTCCGCATTTAAGGGATAAAATTTGTCGCATTTAGGAATATTTTGTAAACAGACCCTTTAATGCAATGAAAAAATTTAAACCCCTCTTTTTAAAAATTTGTAGTATTTTCTTTAATTTTCTTCTGATAGGTGTAAAGGGCATGACGTAAATAACCACATGACGTAACAGTGGTTATTTGACCTTGAAAAATAAAAGGATAAAATTACAGTTACTATTTGAAAATATTTCATCGCAATTAGGAAAAGACGTCGGAAAGCCATAATGAACAATGTTTACTGAAAAGAAAATTCTACTAGAAAAAACCTTTAAAACTTAATGAAAAGTTTCGCGAACAATTCTTGAAATGTGTATGTTCCATTATGATTCATAAGTATGCGATTTATGCATTTAGATTTTCAGTAGAAGCACTTTGTCGCATTTGTGGGTTATCGCATTTAGGCACAATGACCTTATGCCCTAACAGTAAAAACAGTATCAAAGCCCTAAAAATCTATAATATTTCAAAATAAATATCTACTTAAGCATGTATACTTCCAGAACCACCTTAACACATTAAATATTTTGTGTTGAATGTTTTTTTTTTTTTCTTTATTAGTGTTGATTTAAAAAGTGATGGCTTCCTGAAGACACTTGCAGCTTAGCTTCTTCAAAAACATAGTAGAAGTTTGAGATTTTTCCCATATACTGTAAAAAAAATAACTATTACCAGCTGCAATCTGTGATTTATTTTATCCAATCACAGATTGCAGCTGGAAATAGTTATTTTTTTACAGTGTACCAGTTACGAAAATTTTATATGCTACATTGTACTGAAATAGGTTACAAAATGAACACTTGTTTAACATTTTGTTACTCATGCCTTATGTGACAAATATCATTACTTTTTTCAATAACTAAATTACACAGTTCGCGAGAGAATTCTTTTGTTTTGGAAAGGATTTGATTTAATGTTACTACTTTCTCCTTTAAATACTGTTTTTTTTTTTTTTAATGTATTTTATCAATGTTTACAATTGATCTTGGTGTATCTGATGGATATGATTTTTTTTCTCTCTCTCTCTCTGTTTTTTGCTGCCAACAACTTAACGGCATTTTTAGTCAAATCTTTTAAAAAACTGTTAACAATTTTGCATATCATACGAATTATTGAAATTTTAATGTATCATTTTAAAAAAGCAATTTTTTTTAAAAATGTGATAATTTCTCAGTGATAAAATATATATATATATAAATTGGTAATGAATTGGTCTGAATGTTGGAAAAAACTGAAAGTATGTTACTATGCACTGGAAGACTTAGCTTTAAACTCATTTGAGTATTAAAAATAAGGAGGGTAAAAGCACTTTTAAGGATCAAATACTTTCTTATACTGTTATCTAATTCAGGCAAAAGCTGAGTAAAGTTAAAACTTAAAAAAAAAATGGTATTAGATTTTTAACATATTAAAAAAAAAAAAAATAAATAAATAAATAAAATAATATGTTAAAAGGAAAAACGTTAATTCATATTCTGTAATGCTTCTAGAGTGGCTTTTTATCTTAGAATGTATTGTAGTTTCGAGGCATTGGGAATACAAATGATTTTTTCTCTAATTACAGAAACACCAAAATGTTTATCATACACTTTTGAACTGGGAAGGAATGTTTGATTGTTAATTATTTTAATCTTGTTTTCTAAAAACAATGTCTTCACCTTTTGTATTCCCAATACCTGCCAAATACAAGCACTGATTTTCTGTAAAAAAAATTAAAGCAAAAATTTACAACTTTTATATTCGGCGATCATTACATAGATAACTAAATTATATTTCTTTTTAATCCCAAATGTTGTTATAGATTTCAATCTGCGCGTCGAGGGGGGGAGTGGTAAAATATTATAAGCCTTCTGAGAGGGAGTGCACAATCTTTTTCAGCCACAGTAAAGGAGGGGCAACCATTTTCTACCATAGCGAAGGGTGGTCCACAACCTAATTTTGTCTTGTCACATGGGGAAGAGGCTGAAAGACTGGCATGGTCTTTCAGAATTTAAATATATTTAATGAATTTTCGAAATATTTGACTTGATAACAATTTTAATACAAAACAACATATATCAAGTATTTTTTTTTTAATATCTATTCTATAAGAGGGGGGGGGGGGGATACAAAAATAGTTAAACATATTTAAGTTTACCATCAAACTAGTCTGTACAAAATTTTAAGATAAATATTGCATTTATGAACTATATATATGTGTGTGTGTGTGTTATATATTTTAAAACGTTCGTGAAATAAACAAAAATTCCCTTGCAAAACTTTTAAGCTAACTAAATTGTGAACTATGTATTGGTCAAAATGAAAATGATTATTCAGGTACATCTTTGAAATATATAGTCATCCTGCTTTTTTACCAGGAAGGTTACTGACTTTAAGTGAAAAAGATTTATGTATTCTTGAGAAAAGTTCCTGGTTAATTAAACGAAGGTTACTTACTTTTACTGGGAACGTTTCTGAATTTTTCAGAAATGTACCTGGTTAATTCCAGGAAGGTTACTGATATTTTGTGGTAAAGTTTCTGAATTTTTCAGATAGGTTCCTTTTTAATTCCAGGAAGGTTACTGACTTTTAGAGGAAACGTTTCTGAATTTTTCAGTAAAGTTCCTGGTTAATTCCAGGAAGGTTATTGACTTTTAGAGGGAATGTTTCTGAATTTTTCAGTAAGGTTCCTGGTTAATTCCAGAAAGGTTACTGACTTTTAGAGGGAAAGTTTCCGAATATTTCAAAAAGGTTCTTGGTTAATTCCAGGAACGTTACTGGTAAAAATTAGGCACATTAGCTGCCCTAAATTTTCCAGGAACGTTCCTCATTTTTTTTTTTTTTTTTTTTTTTTTTTTTTTACAGTGTATGAGAGGTATTTCTATAAATCATATTTTCATAACTTTACTCTACACATATCTTAATGAAATTGAAATATGTTATTCAAGTTCACTATTGGATTTTTCCTGTATAAAATAGATTAAATACCAACTTTGTTTTACATACAAGGTCACTCAAAAGTATTCTAAAGCATTGCGTTGTATGAGAGATATTTCTATAAATCAAATTTTAATAACTTTACTTTCACGAAGTTTTTGGAAATTCAAATATGTTATTTATATGCACAAAAGAATGCTTTACATAGAAGATAGCATGATTAGCATTAGATTTACAGGGTGACACAAAAATATTCCGTTATATTAAGAGCTATTATTAAAAATTTGCTAGAATTCTACTTTCGTTTACATGAAGTGTTTTTAACACTTCCTAACATCTTTTTAAGTGTGAATATGATATCAATTTGTGTATCTGTCCGTCTGTCCGCGCTCCCGTAAATATTTATGGAATTTTTTGAAACTGATATATGTTATTCAAGTTCATTATTGGATGTTTCCTATTGAAAATGGAGTTTATATCTCTACTCGTTTGTGAACATGGACACCCGAAAGTATTTCAAAGAATTGTGTTCTATGAGAGGTATTTCTATAAACCATATTTTCATACCTTTACTATACAATATCTTCATGAAATTTAAATAAGTTATTCAAGTTCACTATTGGATGTTCCTACGTAATATAGATTACATACCACCACTAGTTTATGTACAGGGACACTCAAAAGTATTCCAAAGCATTGCGTTCTTTGTGAGATATTTCTATAAATGAAATTTTAATAACTTTATATTCCACGAAGTTTTAGGAAATTGAAATATGCTATTTATATGCACAAAAGAATTCTTTGCATAGACTATAGCATGGTTACCATTAGATTTACAGGGTGACGCAAAAATATTCAGTTATATTAAGAGTTATTAATAAAAAATTGCTAGAATTGTACTTTCGTTTACATTAAGCGTTTTTGACACTTTCTATCATTTTTTTAGTGTGAATATAATTTCAATTTGTGTATATGTCTGGCTGTTCTTCTGTCCGTCGGTCTGTCTGTCTCTCTGTCTGTATTTCTGTGCTCTAATTCTCGTAAATATTTATGGAATTTCTTTAAACCGATATATTTTATTGAAGTTCACTATCGGATGTTCCGTATTGAAAAGGGAATGGATACCTCTTCTGGTTTGTGTACAGGGACACCCAAAATTATTTGAAAGCACTGTGTTCTATGAGAGGAATTTCTATAAATCATATTTTAATACCTTTAATGTATAGAAACTTTAATAAAATTTTAATATGTTATTCATTTCCCTTTCGGATGTTTCCTATGTAAAATAGAGTATATTTCTAACTGGTTTGTGCACAGGGGCACTTGAAAGTACTCCAAAGCATTGTGTTGTATGAGAGTTATTTTTATTAACCAAATTTTAATAATTTTATTTTCCACAAAGCTTAATGCAATTGAAATATATTATTCGTACTCAGAAAAGAGTGTGCCTTCTATGTAATATAGTATGGTTAGCATTAGATTTACAGGGCCACACAAAAATAATCAGTTACATTAAGAGGTATTAATAAAAATTTGCTGGAATTGCACTTTCGTTTACATGAGCGTTTTAACACTTTCTTATAATTTTAGTGGGAATTTGATTTCAATTTTTGCATCTGTCTGTCTGATTGTCTACCTTTCTATCTGTTTGTCTCCGGCTACTATCATCCGTGAATATTTTGAGAATTTTTTAAAAATGATACACTCAAGTTCCTTATGGAATGTTCCCTATTGAAAATGACATTAATAGGTCCTGTACAACTAGTTTGTTTACAAGGACAACAACAACAGCAATAAAATATAGCCAATGTATTACGTTTTATGACAGAATTTTTTAAAAGTTATATTTAAAAAAATTTCTACTACAAAAATCTTAAGAACATTGACATGTATTATTAATACTCTAAAATATTGTTTTGTATAGAATATGATATGATTAACTTTCAGATTTACAGGGCTACAGTAAAATATTCAGAGAGTTTAAAAGCTGTAATTATAATCTAACGGCTGCATTTTCTTTTGCGTTAAGCCTTTTTAACACTTTCCAAAATACCTAAGAGTAATTTTAAAATCAATTAGTCTATCTGTATGGTTTTCAGTCCTTCTGTCTGTTGCGCGATAACGTAGGCAAGTAATATTAATAGTTATTCGATACAACAATTGCGTACAGTTGGAAAGTGTCACTAATCAATGCGTACTGCATGATTTTTCTTTCTTGTTTTTTCTTTTTACTGATTATTAAGAAATGTGTTTGAGGATTAATCTACAAATACTACAAATGACAAAAAAAAAAATAGCACTATTCCTATTAAAGACAAATATTTGATATAAGAGAAATAAGACATGAACAAAATGTGGTTTGTTCACGTCTTATTCCCAGGTAACATATAATTTTGTTATAGCGTTGCAAATAAGTCTGAACAGTGAAAAATTGGTTACGTTGTTTTATGTCCGTTGAAAAATAATTTTTATTTTTTAATATTCTGTCTGAAGAACTTCGAAAATTTATTCAGTCATAAAGAAAACTTATAAGAGACGTTGTTTTATAGTTGTACTTTTCCAGTTATTCTTTCGACGTTTTAAAATAAGTGTTTTATTAGTTTCTGTTTTCTTTTGATTTTATTAAAAAATTCGTTTTCTCGACGAATTAATAGGTACTTTTCACGAGTGATGATTTCCTTCAAATGACGTAGAATCTCCTCAGCTTGTTATCGATACGATTTTGAATTGGAGGGATGTGCGTGGTAGAGGTAATTAATTTTCTGTTAGAGGGTGCATTGCCTGGATGTATGAGAGTACTCAGAGTATTCAGCAAGAGCAGATATACCAGCGTCAAAAGACAACAAATTGAGCAAATTCAATATTATTATTACGTTGTAAGATAAAAGTGCGTCATAAAAATCATTTATGACGAACTATTACTTTTAATAACCTTTAACTGTGAACAAGAATTGTCTCAATACTACTGTAAGCAGTCTTCCAGACCGAGAAGTTAAAATGTGCATATAAATTCAATTAACTTATCTATATATCTATATATATTTATTCAAATATTCAATTATTTAAATATCTTAGAAAATACCTTTAAAAAATAGGAGGGAGATTTTTAGAAAATGAACAGATAGAATTATAAAGCAATGTCAGTGTTTGATCAGCAAAAAAACTCAATTAGGGTTAATGAGACCGCTAACATTAGTTAAATGTTAATCAAATAAATATCGTATCTTGGAAAGTTTTACATGATTGATTTCTCTGCTTCATAGAATTTGTTTGTTATTGAAAATGATTTTCATTATAAAATTAATTTATTCAAAAAGTTTTCAATATGAACGATATAAACTTATGGATGTTTATGGTTCAATCTAAAAGAAAAAGTATCTTCTGACTTTAACAAGTTTAAACATACATGTATTTCATCAAAGTATTTGTATTTTAAAGAACTGTGTTTAATTTAATTCTTATATCTCATGAAATGAAAGACCTTCATCCTGATTTTTGAATCGCAGCTAGTACTACATTTATCAAATCATTAAACAGTGTTTAAAATTTGCTAAAAAGCGTTAGTATCTAAACCAGAATAAAACGAAATCATTGACGCAAATTCGTTGAAGAGATCTAGACTAATTTAATGACTCTAGCATAGATTTGACTGCTGATAATTATTTTTATGTAACTATCAAGAATTTTGAAAGTGTAATAGATAAAACGTATCAATAAAGTTGATTTAAGACACTAATCCTATAATTTTATGAACTTTTTAAAAATTACTGATTATATTATATATATACAGTGGTGGGAATAATTATAAGACACCTGTATAATTTCACAAACAGTAAAAAAAAGATTCAGAGCTTAAAAGTGTTTTATCAAATACGTCAAAAACATAAATTTATTCTGTTATCACACGTAATTGTTTTACAGGAATGATATTTTTATAGAGTTTAATAAAGAAAAAATTAAAATCCCGTGGACAAAATTATAAGACACCCTAACATTTTAATTGAAACACATGCTTTTTTTCGAAAATAATAAGCAATATGCAAATTTTCTACACGCTGTTTTGACGTCAGCAGTTAACTAAAGCAGACGATAACCGACTTCACGCATTAACAAACATGCCACGAGGTACAGAATTAAAAGAAAGTGAAATTCGCGAAATTTGGAGATTAAATGGAACTGGTTCTTCAATTAATAATATTTCAAAAGTTATTAAACGCTCTAGATGTGCAATTAGAAATGTTTTGAAAAGAGGAATTAATGGATCGGTGATTAAAAGATCTGGACGTACTCATTGCTTGTCCTCGAGAGACAGACGCCATGTGCTTTCGCTCGCTACACAGAATAAGGTGACCACTACAGGCATTAAAAATTTTTTGAAACTAAATTGTTCAAGGAGAACCATTCGCAGGGTGTTGCATAATGCTTCCTATGTGAAATATGAAAAATTGAAGAAAAAACCACCGCTTCTAAGCCGGCACAAAATGGAGCGTCTAAACTTCGCTAAACAAACTATGGCCTGGACCTCCAAATGGTACTCTTGTTATTTTCTGATGAAAAAAAGTTTAACCTGTATGGTCCTAACGGGTTTCAATATTATTGGCATGATTTACGGAAGTCTTCTCATGTACTAATGAGCCGCCAAATGGGTGGAAGCTCAGTAATAGTTTGGGCTAATTTCTCGGCTCAAGGGAAAACGGATATTGTTTTTGTGCATTCAAGAATGAATTCCGAAAAGTATAAGAATCTTCTTAAAGATCAACTAGCCATATACGGTGAACTTCTTTGTGGTGAAAGCTACACTTTCCAGCACAATAACGCGCCGATTCATGCATCACACGAAACAAAAAAGTGGCTTTCAGAACAAAGTATCAATGTTCTTCTGTGACCTTCTCGCTCCCCAGACTTAAATCCCATCGAAAACTTGTGGGGGATCTTAGCTCGTGCGGTTTACCGAAATACGAGGCAGTTTATATGTGTCGAAGACCTAAAGAATGCTATAAAATGTGCTTAGGAAAAATTGTCTTAAGATATTTTGTTAGAATTGATAGATTCGATGCCGAATTGCATCTTTCATGTTATAGAAAACAATGGCGGCTGCACCAAATATTGAATAACCATGTTAGAGGATTTTTTTTTAGACCATTAGCTTGTGCGAATTATGTTGACCACTGTATTTGGAAAAAACGGTTGGTGTCTTATAATTTGTCCATTATATTTTAAGTTTTTTCATTAAATTGTATGAAAATATCATTATTATAAAATAATTATATATGATAACAGAATAAATTTATGTTTTTGACGTATTTGATAAAACATTTTTAAGCTCTGAATCTTTTCTTTCACTATTTGTCAAATTAGATAGGTGTCCTATAATTATGTCCACCTCTGAATATATATATATATTGGGGAGGGGGCTTTTTAACTTTTAATAAATAAAATAATAGATTATCAGTTTTAAATATTTTTTTAAATCTCATTGATAATAATAGAACACACAAAAGTATATAATTTTAAATTTTATTCTAGCAGTTTTGTTTTATTTACTTATCAATTTGCATAAATAACATACATTTCATTTCAATTTTTATCTTAGTTCAAAGCGTGTAAATCCCTCAAAAAACGGAAATCGAAAATTTTTACGGATCCAATATTTTCTTCTATTTAATATAGAAATAAGTAATAAAATTATTCATTAAAAAAAGTCTAAAAAATAAGTAAATGTGATTGTTGCAAAAAACTCTTTTATTAAGGCAATTTTTTTTATAATTAGCAATATTTAAAAAAAGAAAATTTAACGGATGTATGGGGCTAGTTATTTTTCTTTGATTTCAATGTTTATAAGACATACGAAAAGCCGTTGAAAACTGATATAAAAAACGAGACAATATTGTGATTCCGAACAACGCTTTTACAACAGTTTTTTTTTTTTCCTTTGAAAAAATGTATTGAAACAACCGTTGGAGGATGAGAAAATCAACCAGACATATTTTCAGATTATTAACGTTACAGGAAAACGATCATTCAACAGAATGCATTGTTGTATGTTCAACGATTAAAATACCACACTGTGCTATCTGGTTTTTTTTTTTTTTTTTTCTTTAAGGCTTTTACATCTTATTTATTTTTATTTATCTTTAGCTTCTTTGCGTAAACTTGTATATTTTCTAAAAATCGCTTCTACACCATGTAGTACACTAAAAATTTGGCATTTAAAAAAACCCATAATGCAACTGGAAATGCACTCAGAGCAATATGTTATAATTACACTGCATAATGTACATACATATATTTCCATAAGTGTTATCTTGTCTGATTTTCGAAACCACTATTTTTTTGCAAAAAATAAATATTTCTGAAAGTAAAAAATCGCACATGTTGGGCATTTTGTATTTTGGTTTTGCCCTGAAAATAACTCATTAATAGTAGTTAATGTATACTCAAAAGTAAACATGGGTTTTTAAAGTTGAATAATTTATATATTAATTTCATTATATATAGTAAAGTATAAAGATATGCTCAATAGAAATACTTTTGATGCACCGTAATGTAGCTGAAATCTTTTGTGAATCGCTATGTATATACCACTAATATGATGTATAGTACTTTCGACAAGGAGCATGCTATAGCATAGTATACCTATAAGCCATATTCCAGTTTCAAGGAATCCAAAAATTATTTCCAAAAGTGATAGCGACAGAATCAGAAGGGCAAATAGAAGAAAGTTATTTAAAAACGCATATCACAGTTGGAAGTTCATCTTCAGCAATGTTTCGGAATTATTCCGAATAATTTCGTATGGCCCTTTTTTCTTACATATTCATATGAATTTGTAAAAAAGAGGGGGAGCGCAAATGTCCCGCCGAAATAAAGCGACTACTGTTAATAGCAAATACATCAGTCGTGCTTACACAGCAAAACTTATACTGATGAAAACGTTATGGCCTACAATTGGCATCTCGCAATTGCCATAAAATGCAGATTGCCACATGTAGCTCAAGCAGGGAATTGTTTATGGATTCCAGCAGTGATGGTGGCCGGGAGCTAGAAGATTAGAGACCAAGAAGTGGCATAAATACAGCTGGCCTTATGCTGGCTAAGTGCACACGGCCAACAGCATGTTTGTCCTCTTTAAGCCACAATAAAAGAGGCGGTGTAACGAAACATCTCTGGCAAAATACATAAATATTAAAAAGGGCGCTGTGGTTAAACTTCAGTTGATTTGAATTCCTTCAATTTTTTTTTTTTTAACTGGTATTTGCAAGAAAACAAACTATATACATGAAACCAGAAAAAAAAAATGCTTTTTTACAGTTTGAAGTGTAGGGAAACATAAAATAATTTTTAAAACGCGAAAAAAAAATCAATTATGAACAAATTGTTTAAGATTGTTCAGCTACGAATTCGCTTTCTTAGCTACAAGTTACATGCTACGTTTATCTAAATATTTTTTTTATTCATTACATGTGAGAATTTTAAATAAAAATTAACTTTGTTTTTTAATTTTTAACAGAATAAGATCCGTGTCTAAGTATTTTAAATAAGTTAACTACTTACATTACATAAAATAATGTTAAATTTATTTGTTTAAAAAAATGCTAAAACAGGATATGCATGCTGCTTAAAGTAGATTCCATATGGAAAATTTGTTAAGTAATACAAATGTCTGAATTTCTAAGTGTCTGAAATTTGTAATGTCTGAAATTTTATGTGTCTGAAAATGTTATATGTCTTAATTTCAGACATATCGGACCTTATTCAGACACTTATCTGAGCTCATTTATAAAAAAGACACTTACGTGTCTTAATTTAAGACAGCACATGCGTATGAAATTTTGCATGCGTAAGTGTTTCAGACATTTATGTGTCTGAATTGACATTTCAGACACACTTCTGTCTGAATTTAAGACGCTTCTATTTACAGTGTAGTCAACGAACAATTTCCTTTTATAAATATACACCTTTTCCACTAAATATCTGCAAAAATTAACTAGCCGGACCTTCGGGGATCGAACTCTCGACCTCTGCGTTATTTACGTGACGTTTCAACCAACTAAACCTTGAAGCGATAAAATAAATATCTTATATTTACCTTAAAATGGAGGCGTCTTGTTTATTAGCGTGACACAAAGACAAAGTCAATTCCGAAGACAAAGTCAATTTCATATAAATATTTAACTAAAAAAACCATTTTTTTAAATTAGAAACTTTTTATTGTGAAGCCCTAAAAAGCATAAAATAAAAATTTATTGTGGCAAAGACATTCTATAATGAAATGAAAGTTTTAACAGTAAGAAAATTCGAGATAAAAATATAGATATTTCACTTTTGCAAGACATGAAAAATTTTTAATTATTCAAAATATTTTAAAAAGCATTCGAGAACAATATTCTTAGTTGTTGTTTTTTTATATAATTATATATTAAGCCATAAATTTCAAAGGTCTCGAAAGCTTTTTAAAATATTTTGAATATTTAAAAATTTTCGTCTTTTGCAAAAATGAAATATCTATATTTTTCTCTAAACTTTTCTTAGTGTTAAAACTTTCATTTCATTATAAAATGTCTTTGCAACAATAAATTTTTATTTTATGCTTTTTAGGGCTTCCCAATAAAAAACTTCTAATTTTTTTTTTTTTTACTTAAATATTTATTTTATGCTTTTAGTTATGAAAATACCTTATTAAAAAATAACCGAAATTTCTTAGGATGCTGTGTAGCAACTAAAGACTTTCTTTCATCAACTGACATCTTTTATTTTAACTATCTGCGAAAAAACAGCACATCGGCCTTTGAAGATCGAACCCACGACCATCGCGTTATCAGCGTGACACTTTAACCAGAAGTCAAAGAACAGTCAAGAAAATTCATAGAACATGATAGAAAAAATTTAACAAATGCAAAAAAATATTGTTCTTGAATTCTTTTTAAAATATTTTGACTATTTAAAAATTTTCACCGTTAAAATTTTTCAAATATCTCTATCTATCTATCTATCTATCTGTATGTATGTACATTTTAAATTTGGTAATTGTTGAAACTTTTATGTTTTTATAGAATGTCTCAGCAAGAATAACATTTTATTTTTTGCTGTTTAGAGCTCCATATTACAAAGCTTCCAGCAATTTTTCCCTTTTTTTTTCTTTTACTTAAATTCATTCTTTGTTCCTTTTAGAATCTAATAAAAACTTCTTTAAAAGACTAATCAAAATTTCTTAGGATATTGTGCAGACCATGAAAGCTTTCCATTTAACAAATTACACCTCGTAAAGTAACACCTCGGCGAACCCACCACCATTGCGCTATCAATATGACGCTCTAATCAACTGTGCCAACGAGCGACACAAAATTATGCTTACATTTATTTTAAAGTGGTAGCGCCTTGTTTTTTAGCGTGACACGAAGACGCGATGACGAAATCTAATTTCCATGAAAAGCTTCTAATAAAAAACTCCTTAAATATATATATATATATATATATATATATATATATTTATTTATTTATTTATTTATTTATTTTGCTTTTTAGTAACCAGATAAAAGCTGTTTAAAAAACTTTTTAAAATTCTTAGGATACTGTATAGTCAACGAAAATTTTTCTTTTATCATTTGACACCTTTTTTACTAATAGTCTGCAAAATTTAACAGGCCGGACCTTCGGAGATCGAACTCTCACCCATCACGTTATTAACGTGACGCTCTAATAAACTAAGCCAACATGCGGCTAACAGCGATGTTATATTTACTTTAAAATGGATATATCTTATTTATTAGCGTGACATGACGACGCGATGACAAAACCAATTTTATATAAAAAGCTTATAAAAAACTTATTTATTTATTTATTTTCACTTTAATTTTTATTTTCTGCTTTTTAGTAACTAGATGAAAAACTCTTCAAAAAACTCTTCAAAAGGATACTGTGTACCCATCGAAATATTTTCTTTTATCAATTGACAACTTTTCTATTAATTATTTGCAAAAATTAACACCTCGACCCGGCGAGGATCGAACACACGACACTTCCGTTGTCAACTCGACACTCTAACCATTTTATTCCCCTCTTAAGTTGAAGCGTCTTGTTTTTTAGCGTGGCAGAAAACGCGATGACAAATCCAATTTCATCTAATATATATATATAAGCTTCTAAAAATATTTATTTACGTATTTTTTACTTAAAACTTTTTATATTATGCTTTTTTAATATCTAAAATATTTTATGTTTTTAATACCTAAAAAAAAAAATTAAAAAAAAAAAAAAAAAAAAACTTCTTAAAAAATACAATTTTAAAATCACACAATCAACTTATTGGAAGAAAATCATACTTTATTTTTCCGACTGAGTGAAAATAATGCCTGGACCGGGAGTCGAACCACGGATCTTTGACATACAAGGTCAAGGCTCTACCAATTGAGCTATCCAGGCCGACAGCCGGTCAACATTACTCACTCAGACAACCTTTAGGCAGAAACATGTGGTCTATCATGTAGATAGCTCGACAGAAATAATCCGCAGGTAATGGAAAACACCATTAAACAATGGGAGAAAGAAATACAATTTTTATTAAAATCACACAATCAACTGATTGGAAGAAAATCATATAAGTAATCATATTTTAAGTCAAAGATCCGGGGTTCGACTCCCGTTCCAGGCATTATTTTCACTCAGTCGGAAAAATAAAATTTCAATATATGATTTTCTTCCAATCAGTTGATTGTGTTATTTTAATAAAAATTTTATTTCTTTCTTCCATTGTTTAAGGGTGTTTTCTATTACCTGCGGCTTATTTCTGTCAAGCTATCTACGTGATAGACCAGATGTTTCTGCCTAAAGGTTGTCTGATTGAGTAATGCCGACCGGTTGTCGCCCTGGATAGCTCAATTGGTAGAGCCTTGACCTTGTAAGTCAAAGATCCGGGGTTCGACTCCCGGACCAGGCATTATTTTCACTCAGTCGGAAAAATAAAATTTCAGTATGATCTTCTTAGAAAACTTCTTCAAAAATTCTTAGGATACTGTGTAGTCAACGAAAAATCTTCATTTATCAATTGACAACATTTCTACTAATTATCTGCAAAAATCAACATGCTTTCGGGATCGAACACTCGACCACCGCGTTATTAACGTGACTCTTTAACCACATAAGCCATGGAGCGACAAACTGATCAACTTATATTTACTTTAAAATGGTGGCGCCTTGTTTATTAGCGTGACACGAAGACAAAATGACAAAATCAATTTCATATAAAAAGCTTCTAAAAAGAAAACTCTAAGGATAAAAGGGAACCAGTAACAAATAGAAAGACATTTTTGGGAGCGACATGTAACAAAAAAACAAAAAAAAAAAAAAAAAAAAAAAAGCTTGAAATGTGTTGTAAGTATAATTTGATTAAGGGGCTATGATTTATCCTCTGTATTTATTTGTATGTCAATAGCACGCATATTCATGGAAATATAAATATTTAACAAAGTTGATATATATATATATATATATATATATATTGTACATTTTTGTTTGTAATATGCAAGTTTACCAAATGAATGCAATGTCCTTTTTAGAATGCAAATCAATGCAACGTCACTTGAAATACTACATTAAATACAATATACTGCAATTTGAATATAGAAATAATAAATATCTTACGAAAAATGAACAATTTTACTAAATATTTTAAGGGCCCATGTAAAAGCTTTAGTAAAACTTCTTTTGAACAATTTAAACTTATTCTAAAAAAAAGAAAGAAAGAAAAGAAAAAGCTGTGAAAATTTATAAGCATATCGTCGATAGAATATAGTTGAACTTTAATTTCTGTGGAAAATAAGCAAAATAATAAGGTTTTTTATCTTTTTTCTTTTTAAATCAATTGAAAACCGCATAATATCCGTTGTTTCAAAGTTAAAATGTGGATAAAACCCCCATTAGAATCCCCATTATGTGGATAAAACCCCCGTATTTAACGTAGTATGTAACGTAGTTTTTTAAGTATGATTTTGCATTGGCTTATAAACTTTGAATGATATAAACAAAAATGTGTGAAAAAATTTCCCTTTTCGTTAATGAAACCTTTATATCACCTCTAATGTACGTCTTATTTGCATATAATCAAACGCAAAAAATTAAAAGAAGCCAAATTATCATATGATATACCTACAAACATATTTTCTTTTAATATGTTAGGGGTCATCTTTTTCGATTTGGAGGAAATTTTTCACAGAAATGAATGTGATACATGTTTATACACTACACGAAGAAGATTTATGAAAATCCGATAAATATTTGTCAAGATATTTACAAACTTTTTACATTCTAAAGTGTCGCATTATTAAGTCACCACATCTGTATATATGTGCGTATGTGTGTACGTGTGTGTGTGTGTGTAATTGTGTGGGTGTATTTGGCTTTACATTTGAGAAAAATTCACGCTTCATTTCAAATTTCAAATTAAATATTAGTTATCATCTTATAAACAAGCAACAGCCTTAATAGCATATCATTATAATAAGATTTTTAATTTTTAATTTTAGCATGTAAAATTTCCTATTTTTAAAACATCAAGCAAAAGTTGTGCGAAATTGAATTAAAGACATGCAAAAGCGTATTACATAATTTTATAATGTATTACAGTATTTTATAAAGAAGCCTCGTGGAGATCGTTTAAATATGGAAATACGAGCAACGTTAACAGTAACATCTTTCATTTAACAAGAAGAATGCTTCCAATTTAGCTGGAAGTAACATTTTAAGAAATTTTATGCTCTATATTTCGCTACTAAAAAAGAGTCATTTTAGTAGCAATCACCCCTGAAATAGTGAAATTTAGCAGTAAAATATTGTTTGTGGCAAAATTTACCTGACTGCGCATCTTTTTTTTATTTTTTATTTTTTTTGTGAAACGTTCAACTGTTGTATTTAACAATGTATGTAACCAGATTTAGTGTGGTTAGGAAAAACCCTATGACGGCTACACAGGTGATTTCATTTTCAGGTGAGTTACAGGATATAAAGAAGAAATCTACTGCCATTCTATCTTTTTTTGGAAAATGAAAAAGATCATTCGGCAGAATGGGCTTCAAGGATGTGGTAAGGAATAAAAGTCATATAAAGCAGGCAGATATTTGCAGTTAAGAAAATTGAACAAAAAAGGCCATACTTTAATACATAATTAAAATTCTGTAGAAGTGAACAAGAATACTTTTTCTCGTACTACTTGTGGGGATTGAACTCCAGCCCGAGCCTGTAATTTTTTCTCTTGCATGGTCAAAAGTGTGCGATGGAAAATAATATAAGAACTAAAGTTTTAAACTCAACCTTTTATTTTTCTTGTAAGGAAAAAGAGGGCACTAAGATATGGGCGTAACTTCTAAAATTTATTCTATTAAACAACAATATGTCTACTAATCAAAACTAAGTGAATTTAATCTTACCACATGATAGCACTGTAACCATCACCAAAATATCTTTACGTTGAACTCTTTAATCACACTCCTAAGTATTAATCGTAGAGAGTACACTTCAATGATTATACGAAAGCATCCACTTCCTTAATTCGGAAGTCCATTGATAGAAATAGTTATTGAAACGATTCACTTCATCTTCCCTCAAATACTCATCCTAAAATTACTTACCACTTTCGCAACTTCACTGAAACCAAATTCTCAACTCGACAAACTAATTCCAAAAAACTAGTAACATTTTACGCCAATCCACTTTGAACTCAACTCGACACTTCTACGCTCAACCTGATATTTCAACTTAAACATCGCCACTAGTGGCTGTATTCACCATTAACTCTAACTCCCCGTTCAAAGCAAAAACTTAAAAAGCGTCTAAAGACAGGGTACAGCTTTCCAGTATAATTTGACACACTGTTTCTGCCATCTAGAGTCGAAGATTTCATATAATCTTTGATTGGTTATTTTCATTGAAAAAATCTGAAAATAAGTATACCGCTATATGGCAGAAACAACACGGCAAAATTTGCTGAAAATTTGCACTCCGCCTTTATACGCTTTTAGAATTTTCATGTTCGACCGGGAGTTGAAGTTATTGGTGAATAACAGCCCTAATCCTGGATCCAACTAGTGACCTTCACTTCAATACTTCCCAACTCAATACTTCTAACTCAACTCGACACTATCACCGAAACCATCACCAACACTAGATCTGATTGGTGACCTTTACTTTTTCAACTCAATACTTCTAATTCAAATCGACATATTATCAACGAAACTCCCCAATTCCTAGCGCCGGATCCGTCAGGCGACTTTCACTTTCCCAAGTGATCACATCTCATACCTTACATGTAAAGTTCTCAAAACAAGGATAATGGCGATTAAAACAGGTACAGTCGATAGCAAACGTATCCGAACATAGCAAAAATTCCTATGTAAAAAAAGTACACTTAATACAGTTTTGTTTAAAAAATCCTTGTTGAATCCTGTTCTTAGTCTGTCTAAGAACATGATTCGATAAGGATTTATATGACAAAACAGTAATAAATGTACTTTTTCTACAGAGGAATTTTTGCTAGTGCTCGGATACTTTTGCTGCCGACTGTAGATAGGAAAGGGAAAAAATAGAGGGTGCCTTTCATTCGTAACACTTTATTGCAATGAGTTAACTAACAAGAACAAGATAAAAAATACCTAAAATGGAACCAAATGTTTCTTATTTTGCTGCTGAACTTACACTACAAATTAATAATTTTAAAAAAAATCAAGGGCTTATGAATCTCTAATCAACAGAATTTTTTGCATAAATGGGAAGAAAAAAAAAATTTTTTTGAACATATGTATCATTAATGAACATACACTCGGTAACAAAAGTGTCCGAACACTAGCAAAAATTCCAATGTAAAACAAGTACACTTCATACGGTTTTGTTAAATAAATCCTTGTCGAATCGTGTTCTTACACTGACTAAGAACAGGATTCGACAAGGATTTATTTAACAAAACCGTATGAAGTGTACTTGTTTTAGATAGGAATTTTTGCTAGTACTCGGACACTTTTGTTACCGACTATATGTACAATTTATATGAAAACATAAAGGTAATAACATATTTTTTTAAATCTGAAGTATTTTCATTAGTTACGCAATCCAAATTTAAAAATTAACAGAAAAAACATTTTATTAAACTTTTACCTGAGTTGTCATTTTTACGAAAATGATTGAATGCGGTTTTATTTATTCTTCTATGCGTTCTTTATTTCTTCCTTTCTTTTTCTTTTCATAAAAGGATTTAAACATAGTAAAAAAGAACATTTTTGATTTAATTTATGATTTTGAGAGGATTTGTAGGAATTTAAGATAAAAAGTTAATGTATTTTTCGTTTATATAAAATGTAAAGAAATCAATTCTGAAACAAGCTGTTTAAGTAATAATAATACATTTTATTAAAGTATGAAAATGAATATATATATATATATATATTCCCATTTGAATAAAGATTGGCTAACACATTGTAACAGAAGTCTCGAGACAGACTTCTAAGTATAATTATTTTGAAATATTTCGCTGATTCGCAATGTCATGGAATATCAGGGTTGGTTTTGAGAAAGGCATTGATAATTATGAAAGTTTATGCATTTTGTTCTACGTTGAAATAGGTATTATGAAAAAACAGATTATTATTACGGAACAAAAATGATCAATTGTTTGATATATTGTTTTGTTGTTTTGTTTTGTTTATTTTTAAACTTCCTGGATAGTATTTTGTGAAATGAATTGGTTTTTTGTATTCAAAAATGGTAAAAATTGTTATTATCCTTTCGATAGAATATTACAAAATCCTTCTTTCAACGGATTCGCATTCTTAGATTAACCTTTTTACATTGAATTAGAGAGATACAACTGTCCTTATAAATTTAGCTCAATTTTATAACGATAGAAATGTCTTCTTGTGTTAAACAAAGACTAGCTGGAACCCGTCGAATTCAACGTCATTTTATTGACTGTAATGTTTCAAAAATCATCGCATTATTATTTAAATATAGTTCAAGTTAAAACATCTTATATAATTTATGACATTTCACTTAAAAAAAGAACTTCGAAAAAATCCATATAAATAGAAACGAACCTTAAATTTGTATGATTTCATCTCTTTCTCGATTTTGTTTGAATTTCTATTTTTAAATAAAAGCATAGCGAAAAAAAATAATCAGCAATAACAAAAAAAATTACCTTGAACCGAACGAAACTCTGCCTTGTGACCCCGGTGTCTGTGGCAGTGTATATGCGGGCCACTAATAACATGAAAAAATTCTCAAAATTTAACCTTGAACCGAACGAACCTTTCACTCGTGTTTCTGCTGCCTGTGGCTGCGGCACCGTATAGCAGGCATGCTACGCAAAATTCACTTTCCTTCACCAGGGGGCGCAGTATGTTGTATACGAACATCACCAATTGCCTTGAATTTCAAGGACTTTTCAAATAAGGTGTCCCATGGTGGTGTCAACTACAAAACTCTTTAGTTGCACTTTCCACCTCCAGGAGGCACAGTGTGTTCTGTACGAACATCACCAACGGTCAGGAAATACTAAGACCTTTAAAATAAGATGTAACATGATAGGGTCTACTACAAAATAACCTAGTTCCATTTTTCACCACCAGGGGGTGCACTATATTGTATACAAACATTCCCAATCTGCATGAAATTTCAAGACCTTTAAAATGATGTGCTACATGTGTGGGTTTAGAACGAAGTTCCCTCTCAAACTAATTTATCCCTTTCCTACTTTCCCCCTTTAAAATCAAAAATTCCAAAATCGCAGAAACTGATTTTTTAGTATTTGAGTCTAGTCCCCTTATGTACAACTTCTTCACCGTGAAGTAATTTGGAGCTGAGTTATGCTCGCAAACATGTTCTTAAAACCTGCCCCCGTGGGGGGGGGGCGTTCGACTTTTTTTTTCTCTCTTTTGATGATACATCTACAGACCAAGACCTTTTTTTAGACACCTCAACCAAAATTTTACACCTAGCCGTTCTCTCAATTTAGTGGATACAGACAAAGTACATTTCATATTAATATGTAGATACAGCGCATTCAATCAGACATTCGGAAGTAGTCAAAACTAAAATATAGGAAATATTGAGTGACAATTAAAAACTATAGGAAAAATAGTAGGCTTCATAAATATTTAGGAAGTACAGGTAATATAGGAGCGCTGCGAGACCTGCAAATGTGGTAGTCGTTTTCGCTTAATATTTTCACTCAGAACTTTCATATCAGAAACATATAAAACATTTTTTGCAAACCAATCAATTCAGACAAAAATATATTTAGACAGTGGTTTATAACAAAATTAATGAAAATCAACCTTTTTTAGATACCGATGTTGGTAAAGTTTGGTACTCCATAATCTATCCAATTTTATCAAAACTTTACAAACAGATCTGTACACTGGAAATCAACTACTGTAATTTCTGGTAAATACCCCGCAGGTAAGATGCGTCATTTCTCCACCAGAAATTTTATTTAATAGAAAAATCTATACTTTTTCGAAGGAAGAGCTCGTACAAATATAAATTTATTTATCAATTAAATTTCTGGTGCAAAACTGGATTATATAACCTGCGGGGTATCAACCAGAAATTACGGTAATACATATGAAAGGATATTTAAAGGGTAGATAAAATGGTGATTTTGCAAACAAAGCTGTAGAACCATTTTTTTTTTTTAAATAGAAATTGAATGCAAAGTTAAAATTGGACTGCGAAATCAGAAGAACATATAACAATTTTTATGCAAGTAACCAATAAAAAGCATCTGCAAGATGGTATATATGGTGAAATTAAAGATAATCGTTAAAATAGTTTTTGAGATACAAATAAAAATTAATTGTGACTTGATTTACAACTTTCCAATTTTTTACCAAAATTTGGTAAACACATCTGTACACCTAACTTATCTTCATTATAAAGGTATATTGTTTTTACTTTTTAAGACGTGATAAACAAAAATCCCCAACCCCCCCAAACTCACACACACATCTTTCCCTACATGTGAATTGTGTTTAAAGAATCACATTTTGTAAATAAATTCAGCACACAGCTTCATGAATTTTCTCTCTTAAAAGTATGAAAATAAAGAAATAACAATAATTCATGATCTCTAATTAGAAAAATTTTGCGAAACTTTCGCCCAAGAAAAAATCAGTGCTCCCATAAGCAGGTGACAGGAAAACTAAAATTGAGAGATGCCTATACAGCTAGCGGCAAATCTATCGTTCAAGCATGCTAGGCTTAGTGCGACAATGGCTGAACACTTTACATAACTTGTGGATATAAGCATCATGCCGCCACATGTACACACTTAAATAAGGAACTGTTGTTTGCACTGCTTGATGTCTAGCACTGATAAACAAAACTTGTTAGGTTGTAGTTCTACGTATTGTTTAGAAGAACAATATTTCTAATTGACCATATAGGAAGATAACATAAAAAATAATTTGGATATCAAAGAAAAAACTTATAACTCGGATCATACACCAGTGAAGGTCAAATTGCAACAAAATCCTTTTTTAGGTAAAGCATTGTTTTGGAAAACGACAAAGTGCAGGACACAATTTCATTTGAATTCTGATTAATCTTTTGCATGCAAAATTATGCAACATGAAGAACTCTACTTAAATCTTGTTTTTTAGTTGTAATCAAGTGTCAATTTAATTAGTATGCAGCATAAATTGCTTTCTCACAAAACTTGGGAGTTATTTGAAACAAATTGGGTAATTTGTAAAAAAAAATTAAAAAATAAATATAAAATTTGTGAATATACGGAAGTATCTATCACATTTGATTTACTTTCCATTCAAAAAATTTTCAGAATTTAATATAAGTCAAAGTATTCCTATATTGTACAGATAAGCGCAGTTAATTCAAGGTTCCCATTATAGGGTGGGATTGCGAGAATCTCGCAATATTTTGAAAAATCTCGTTCAAAAATATATCATAAAGGGGATTGCCCCTTAATATTTTCACATTGCTCTGAGTATTTCATCAATTTTTTAGTTCAGTTGGGTAATATATTTACTAGTTCGAAGTCTGTAGTGTCCTTTATTTACATAATTTCATAAAAAATCTTGATTAAAAAAAAAAAAAAAAAGGAAATATTATGTAATTATTTCTTTTTAATTATAAATATTTGTTAAGAGAATATACGAAGTGTTTATTATATCAACAAACAACTACAAAGTGTGAAGGCTGAAAATTGCAATAATTAAATGTTAAATAATTTAGGTTATGCCAGTTATTGCACTCTTTGAGTGCTCAAAATCAAAATGAAAATAAACATTAAAACAGATTAAGTAATAACATGAGCAATTCTTTCTGCATTTCTGATGAAAATTTAGATTCTGAGTACTCAAGTAGTACTTGTCCTTAGTCAAAAAATAAAAATAAAAATAAAAATAAATAAAGGAAAGAAAATAAATAAATTTCCATTTTTAACATTTGACTTTTTTTTTAATTGTTTGATTCGTAATTTTAAATCTCTAAAAAGAAATTTTCACAAAGTAAATTATGTAATTTCTCACTTAAATTTGAAATATCCCACCTTCTTTTTTTTTTTTTTTTTTTTTTTAATTATTAACAATAAAGTGCATATGCATTGTCTTATTTTTCCTCTATGTGTAAAGTAAAGTTCATGCGTTTGTATGAGTTCTAGAGTATTGTTTATATTTTTTAGCATTGGAAACTACTTTTAATTATTTTTTTCTGTTTTTTATACGTTTATTTAAAATGTTATCATTTACATTTTTTCTCTCTGCTACATATGTATATCTTATTAAGTATATTCGAAAAATTATATATGCTTATGTGCATTATCATTATTTCTATATGGTACCGAAAATAATCAACAAACTATATAGAATGATGGTATTTATTTACTCAGCCTAGCGTTTTAAAATATGCAAGGAAAAATAAAAACTCAGCAGTTTGTATATTGCAACCAAAACATAAAATTTACAATCGAATTTCAAAAATAAACTAAATACATAATGGGAGTAACTGATAATAAAAATACTTATCTTTGGTGCAATACAAAAATATCGATAAAGCTCGATGCAATTTTCATCAGGTGCAATCTCGCGAAATTGTAATAATCTAACATTTTAAATATACTATACGAACACAAAACATTAAAAAATGCAAACAGTAATATTTCATATAAATATATACAAAGTAGTAAAAAAGTTAAAATGCTAACAGTAACATTTTAATATAAACGTATACAAATGTTAACAGAAACACTAAACAAAATATCTATCACAATACTCTAGTATTCATGACAAATATAAACTTTAAGTAAAAGAAATAATTTAATAACTTAAAAAAAAAAAAAAAAAAAAAAAAATGCACAAACACCTTACTGTTTGTAAATAGTGAAAATTGGGAAATTTTTATCCAATATTAAAAATTAGCATCAGCGTATTCACTGTGTAAACCATCATTTCGAGTCTCGAGAAGACATGAGCCAAATTCATATTCTGATTGGTTCAGGTTTCTGAATTCGCTCGCTCTAGATATCCGAAGAGGCTCTCAGCGATTGGTAGCCGGTTTCGTCAAAAGACAGGAACAGCCTCCGCGCATGCCCAGATCGTGCGATTTTGGTCTTACAGAAAGTCGCTCGACTCAGTCTGAATAAAATATTTTGAAGACTAACAAATAAAGGCCTCTTCGGAAATCTGTAATCGAGCAATTATTCAATTTTTTAAGGAGGCTTAAGAAAATCTCACAGTTTGAGATGGAAAATTCTAAGTAATATGTATAAAATATTAAAAGAGATAATGAAATATAGTCATCACATTCTTGTGCGTTTAGATTTAAACTAAGGACTAAAAGATTCGACAAGGATTTATTTAACAAAATCGAATGAAATGTACTTCTTTTACATAGGAATTTTTGCTAGTGTTCGGACACTTTTGTTACCGACTGTACATACGGAACGCTGGTAAATTTGTCTTTCACCATTTCATCCAAACAAACCTATTTTTGATCTTGAAGTTTTCATGATCAGCGTCGCTACGCTTCTGGAAAAGGGAGGGGGGGTATTTTCATGATTTTACGGTATTAGTTGTTACAAAATTTAAATGTTTTTCACATTAACTTTTTTCGTAGACAAAGAAATAATATCTATATGGCAATTTGTTCTAGTTTAAAACTGTTTATTTTTGTCTTCGATTTTCGAAATATGTAAACAAAATATTTAATCAAAATTAGTAAAAAGCATTAGTTGCAATAAAAATATTTTTTATAAATACTTAAAGTTTATAAAAGTTTATTTTATTTATTTATTTATTTATTTTTATTTTTATTATTATTATTATTATTATTATTTTAATGTACAATTCAGTAATAGTTTTTAATTCAGTAATTGTTAATTCAGTATTTCAGTAATAGTTGTAATTCCGATTAGATGAAAAATGTTACAAACCAGATAAAAAGCCATCATAATTTTCAATATTAATTTAAATTTGAATTTTACAATTTGACTCGAATTGATTGTATTTTTTGTTTACAAGATCAATCTTTTAATACAAATATTTATAAAAATATGAACGAAATGTAAACATATCTGATATTATCCCGTAAATGTTAGAGCAAATTGGACTACTTGAAATATACATTACATATTTTCGTATAGTATTTCACAATGTTATATAAATATATCCAGAGAAGAAGAATGTTATTCTTTTTAAAAAGCAAATATAAAACTATTTTTAGTATTCTTTAGTATTTCTGAATATTTCAAATTTTAGAATAAAAATGTCGCAACAGAAATACTGCGAAATACGAATGAAAATTATGCGGAACAAATTCGTATTAGTGTTTATTATTTTCTTTTGCATGGCGCAAAAATTGCACAACTGTTTGGGTAAAACCTACATCTAACCATCTCTTTGTTTATTACTATAATGCATTGACGCATTGACCGTCATCACGGGAACCCCGCATGCAGACTTGCAACTTCAATACAATTTTCAAAAAACTAATATTATTCAGCTCGACAACTCAAACTGAGCAAGCTCCCTTTTTCCAAACGTTCCGATTCAAACTTACAAAACCTGGGAAATCCATCCAGCAAAGGATGCTGCATCAGAATTAATTAATTGCAACATTAATAGCTATTCTCCCTCTGCTCCTGTGGCAATCTACAGTCGGTAACAAAAGTGTTCGAACACTAGCAAAAATTCCTATGTAAAAAAAGTTCACTTCATACGTTTTTGTTAAATAAATCCTTGTCGAATCCTGTTCTTAGTCAGTCTAAGAACATGATTCGATAAGGATTCATTTAACAGAAACGTATGAAGGGTACTTTTTTTACATAGGAATTTTTGCTAGTGTTCGGACACTTTTGTTACCGACTGTACACAGACGGCTCCAAAATTGATCATGGTGTAGTGGTCGCATTCTGCGTGCTAATCAACAATGAATCTATCCACCAGTGGTCTTGCAGGCTCGAAGACTTTAATTCTGTATTCCAGGCAGAGCTTTTTGGAATTCTAAAAGCTATCGAATGGGTAGAGGGAAACCTCCACATACATTGCTTCATTAACATCTACAGTGACAGTCTCTCGGGCCTAGAGGCCATTGCCTTCCACAGGCGTAGGCTTCCAATCATACTTGAAATTAAAACTAAACTGTACAACTTAAGATCTAATGTAACCCTGGCACACGTTTCTGACCACAAGGGTGTCGTCGAAAATGAACTGGTTGATATTCTGGCAAAAAATGCCCCTGAAAATAGCCTTATACAATATTCCTTGTCCCCCCCCGCCTCCCCTCATTCGTCAAAAAAAAATTAAAACTTCAACTGATTCAAAATTGGCAATCCCTGTGGGATGTCTCAGGAAAATGTAGACACACGCACAACTTGATCCCCATAGCCACAACCAATGACTGTAAACTTACCCCTCCTATAACAGCCTTCCTGTCGGGCCATGGACCATTCCAAAGCTACCTCCACAAATTTCACCTTCGACACTCACCCCTGTGCCCTTGTGACGAGGAGGGAAATGCACTGCATTATTACTTTAACTGTGTCCTCACTTCTGCCCAGCATATCAGAAATCCTTCCCCCAGACCAGTAAACTGGCTGGACAACATTTTAACGAGACCAAATCTAATTAACAAACTCAATAAGATTTTCTCTCTATTAATGGATATATCAAATGCCACTGATTAATGTTGTTATCAATAACACTGCCTGCTGGCTCAGACAGGAACCTAGACCTCCTCAAGAGCAACGTCTACAAGTGTATCATGTGCATGCTCTGCTGTAGAAATGGATTCAACGATCAGCAACTTATTGCCCCTTGTCGCGAGGGGCGCACACCCGGCAACAGGTGATTGCACCACAGCACTTATCTAATATGTTTCAGCTGTTCACCTCATGAACTCTAAGTGAACTTTATCGACCAGAATTAATTCAAACCAAGAACTTTTCTCTCAATTATTATTTTATCCTCTCTCGCCCTTTGTCGGTCTTGGGCTACAAGCCTGGATAAACTTTGTATATATATATATATATATATATATATATATTCAATAAACCTCGGAGTAGTCCCCTTTTTCTCGACATTAAATCGCTCAACATCGCTCCAATAGCGATGAGCGGGGGCTGCCCCCTGTTAAACCTGTTAAATCTAAAGTTTACCGCAATTCATTTGTTACAATTCACCCATACATAGATTCTAAATATCTTACTTTCTTTAATTTACAATTATATCACAAATGCATTAAAATTATCGCAAAACAAACTCTAAATGCGCTTTTACAAAAATAATTTAGTATTATCAATGAACATTATTATAAGGTAAGGGCACCAATAGTGCACTCTTTACCAGTAGTGGACACTTTTCAGTTTAAATTATGAAAATACGCTTTCTAATTGATGCATAGGTTCAAGCAGCATTAAGAATTGGTGTTACACAGTTACACACGTTTTCTATTAACATCTTAGACAACAAATATATCAATCAGTCGGTTTTAGAATACAATTAGTTTAACAGAAAAAATTGAACTTTCTATTATTTTGCCTGTTTTTCTTGTAGTTTTGAATAAGGGGATAAAATTTTGTTTACTTTGTCTCTGCTTATTTTTAACTGGTTTTGCCTATCTTTTGCTTTCATATGACTAATATAATTTTTGCAGAATTCATTTATTGCGTCAAATTTTAATTTTGTTTTGCGATACAATATTTTTATGAGTGTTCATAACTAGTACGCAAAGAAAAGAAAAGAAAAAGAAAAATAATCTTGACTGATTTGTCGACAGACTTGTCCACCGCTCATTTAACTTTTAAAGCCAGAACAATAGTAGACGTAGCTAAATAATCTCTTAAATTTAGAAAAAGTAACGAAATATGAATTCACTTCCATCGTCAAATAATCACGAGACACTCTTAGGAATTTTTCCCAAAACTTTTTCTGTGTTCTGCATTGAACTATTTGGTTGATTTCGGTACCAACTGGAACACCGCCAGTGAAATAGAATTTATTAAGGTCAGTATTTAAAGACTTACGCATTTCTTCACTATTTTATGAAGGGTCCGAACTATTATCTTGACCTTTTCCTTCTTAATATGTTTACTTTGTCAAATTTCTTGACTTTCCGCAGAAGTTACCTTGTTTCCTGAAGAGGACCTCCCAATGGAAGATCCAAATTGTCATGGTATCTCTCCGGACCACATTAAAGGATGACTTCCAGGTTATCGCCAATAACCTACTATATACATGTAGTGCAACTCACTCAACCTAAACCTTAACTTCATTGTTTCTTACTATTAATTATCGGCAAGCTCACGTAATTGGGAGCCCTTTATGATATCTAATAACAAATGTATTAATACTTAAAAAAGATAGTAAATTGCAAAATACAATGAAAATGAAAATTTTCAAATGTAATAAATACGTTTTAGGCTTTATCTAGATAGGTTTTATACATGAAATTAATGAAACTGACATCTGCATTTTTTCTTCATTTTATAATTTTTTTTTTTTTTTTTTTTTTTTTTTTTTTTGCCTGGAAAAAATTTTGAAAACATATGTGATCCTAATTGGCTTTTTTGATTTTTAAAATATTTTGATGGTTGCATGAGGTTAAGGTTGAAAAGGTTTCACGTCGCACTAGATCTAAATGTAGGCCATTTGGCTATTTTCTATGATTCACCCGCAGGGACCGTCTGGAGATACGTCATGGCATTTTCGAACCTTCTAGGAGATCATATCGCCCCAACTTCGGCAACTTCCAGAGCTATATTTTTGCGGAACATGGAGGTCATTGCAGCCACGGCGGAGTTTACGAGTATCAGCCACCATTAATGTTCAGAACATCACCAGTTCGAGTACCGAACAAGCAATCCTCCGTTTACTAACTCAATGCTTTCTTTACCAACCGCGTTATCGCGACCTTACCGCACTGAAATGTATAATCGGTAACTAAAGTCTCCGAACACTAGCGAAAATTCCTATGTAAAAAAAAAAAAGTACACTTAATACAGTTTTGTTAAATAAATCCTTGTCGAATCCTGTTTTTAGACTGACTGAGAACAGGATTTGACAAGGATTTATTTAACAAAACTGTATTAAGTGTACTTTTTTATATAGAAATTTTTGCTAGTGTTCGGAGACTTTTGTTACAGTGTAAACGAATATTGGGGTTCAACCTAACAATAAAAATGCAAATTCCGTAGAATTTTAAGGTATTACCGAAAAAGTTCAAAATGCCTTGACTGGAGAAAATACTATAGTACAAATAATACAAAAACTACCGAATGAAAACTCGGTGTATGTTCAAAGTGTATACGATTTATTAAATGAAGACCAGAAGAAAGCATAAAATATTGCTATATTTACGTCTCATGAATCAGATTTTAAATATCAAATCTAGAGTCTAAATTCCGGTTCAAAAATAAATATTCATAGTAAAAAACGTGTGCATAGAAGACAGTTCATTAGAGGTTCCTCAAATTTCCAAGAGCAAGAGATTCGCAAATTATTTAGTCGGAAATACAAACTCCAGACAATTGCTGGTGACGATTGAAAATTCGAAAGCAATAATTGCAGTTAATAAACGTAAATGTAGAAAATTACTTCAATACATTTTTGACACAATTCTGCGTAATTTCTGATTTCTGTGAAAATCTCTCGTAGATTTTTCCTTTTAAATCATCATGTTTTGAAGCCATTACCTAACTATCTCACAAAAGGAAGGCAGAATCTAGCATGTAGTGGCTAGAATTTTTTTTCTATATTTTTCTAAACGAATTCAGGCCGTACAAATTATTTATTAAAATTACTTGCAAGAATTATTATTTATTGATTTTTCTCCATGATGAATGTAAAAAATTTTCATCTTAGAAAAATACAATAATAAAGCCTGAAATAAATTCCATTTTATGCCTTACATGTATCTGAAGAAAACTTTTTAAAGATTTTTTTTTTTTTGTTTTGTTTTTGTTAAAAAGAAAAAAAATAGTAACAGTAACATTGTTTTGAATTATCACAAATCTAAAGCTGAACTGTTTTTTTTAAAGGTTTTTGAAGTTTGCCCTGTTTGACCAAACCAATTTGCTCCATTTGAGCTGCACTCTTAGATTGGTTCTCTTAAAAAGAAATTCAGAAACTACATTAATTAAATTCAAAAACTTATTTATTTGAACATACAAATGTGATAAAATACGAGACTAATCATTCTGTGTGTAGTGAAACTAAGTAACTTCAATAAGTACTTACTCTCTAAAATATCAAGAATGAGATCTCACTCTAAAAGAGTGATATATCACTCTTTGAACATGCCAAAATGGAGCCAACCTCTAAAGAGTGAAAAGTCTCTTTTCGAAAGAGTGAGATTTCTCACTCTTTATTAAGAGTGAGATTATTCGCAGGAATTTAAAGAATATGACTGATTATTTTTCTTTAAAAAATTGCATACACTAGACGATATCGTTTCATTTCGCCTTGCGAATGAACTCCAGTTCAACGGTGGAAATAATGCAGTTTGGATTCGTCGGGAATCGAACCCAGGCCGTCCTCGTAGCAAGCGAGTGTCTTACCTCTGAACCACTGAGCACATACACTTGTTGCCTATTTTACATTATTAAATCATTCTTATACGTGATCTATCATATTTTATTTTTTACTTCATTTATCATCAGTATAAAATTAGAGAATTCTAATGGATATTTTAAAATTACAATTATTTTGAAATTGCTAAAATTATTTTAAAAGAAAATGTGTACGTGAAAACAAATTTCCTAATACAAGCATTCCTTTAAAGTAGCTTATAAGGAAAAGAAGTTACTCAAGTGTACGTATTTAAAAAAAAAATAAATAAATAAAAAATAAAAAATAAAAAATAAATAAATAAATTTTCGCATACAAATCTATAGAGTTTCCTGAAAAGCTCTTCCGTTCAGTAGTATAAAACTCGCTGTTGATTTTAAATATTAGTAAAGAATTATACCCATTTCTTTTAATATTTCACATATGTTAGCTGTCAATGAATATAATAAAAATATGAGTAATTATAGATTTTAAGGCGTTGTACATTAAATATTTGCACTGATATTTTCTCTTATACTTTATATATTTCTGAATAAAACTATTTACTTTTCAATACGAGTTTCGATATGTTTCTTGTTATTTTCGATTCTTCACTAATAATATTACTTCGATTTTGTCAATCGCAGAGAAAAAAAATATTTACCTAATTATCTTTTAACATAATTATTTTCCTTTTTTTTATTCATCAGAAATTTAGTTATAAGGAATAAGTCTAGGAATAAGTTCTGTTAAACAATGCATGCAACAGATCGTTCGGAAATTGTCCATTTTTCATTCGAATTATGATTAACAGATGGCGGCAGCAATTTTTCACTCAACAAAAGTTTGATCTAGCAATACACGATGACCTCACTCTTTCTGGCAAAGTGACTATACGTCACCCTTTCACAAAAAGTGAGAAATGTTACATTTTCTAGAGTGATAATAGTGTTTTCTCACCTTTATTGGTGTCAAAATAGGGGTCACTTTTTTAAGGAGAGAGATTCTCACTCCAGAAATTTTAGAGAGTAAGTATAAGATAACAAATACTTTAATATAACCAATTAACAGCAAATGACGGAACAGAAGTCAAGATGCACTGAATTGGATAGAACAAAACTCAACTAAACTGAACCCTGAGTATACTTTTGCGTGTCTTTTATGCATTGCAAAATCAAATTGCATTCTTTCACCACCTATTTTCTAACAATTTACTCAAATCTAATTATGTACTAAACTTCTCCAAACATGGAGTTTTCTTTCCAAATTCATAACGACTGACTATCACGTTGCAGTACCTATTTATAAGTCATCGCTAAGACTTCAAACCAATTCAAACTTCTTCGCAAATCCAACTTGCGAATTTCCTACAAACATTCTTTGAGGCGACTCTGAGGTTCTTTTGTAAAATGCTCATATTGAAAATTTACACCCGCGGAAGGAGAACAGATGCTTTTACATATTTAAAAATATTCTCCTAGTTGCCTATTATTTTTATAAATTATTCTTTCTAATTTCAAAATGGTTCGTAAAAATTCTCATCGTGCAGATTTATACGAAACTTAGTCCTATACGAACACATAAAAAAAAAAAAAAAAAAAAAAATCGGGTTATTTTTGTTAAACGTTTATAGTCTCTAATTTATGTCAAGGTGCAACTACATATAATTTTATATGAAGTTCCGTGCATTAGTACTAAATCTAGAGCTGTCACAATATTTTTGTCACACACACACACAAAGAATAATGATTTAGAAATTAATGAATAATGATTTAGAATTTTGAAAATCCATTTAAAAATAATAATTATCCAGCGAAGTGGGCAAAACCTGCTAGTTCTGTATATTTGTTAAGTTTGTTAGCAAAAGACAGATTCGCCACGATGCATGTATCAAAATTTCTCAATTGTAATACATGTGTGAATTTACACTAGAATAACCCTTAAACTAAAAACAATAAAACTGCACCTGAAAACTGTCGTTGAAAAGTAATAAGGTAAAAGCATTGAATTTATACATCATCAATTTGATCCTTAAACTACCCTTTCAACTGCTACAGCTTTGAAATATTTCCTTTAATTCAGGAGTGTTTTTTATTAAACACCCTGTATACATCTATGTACCTTTGCCAAGATGAATATGCAAGAATATGCAAGATGAATATCCAAGATACATTGTTTAAAACTAATGTTAACCCCAAAATCCATATATCAACATGGAAAGTATGTTGCATTTAAAATCTATTTTATTTATTTGTATTAAAAAAAAAAAAAATGTCTCTAATGATGTTGCAGTTTATCGATTATTTTGTAATTTCTACATGAATTGCTATTCAAATAATTCTAAGTTTATTACATTACACTATAGGTCAAGACCTTAATTAACTAAATCTCTAAAATAGTTTATTGATAATACTTTACATTCTATGGCAAAATGAGTTATTATTCCTAGACTTTAAATCAAAATGTTGCATCCAATTACATTTTACTGTGACGTTTTTAATTTCATATTTGAACTGTAAATTGAAGCATTTGTTTCAGAGATTTATAAGCATTAATAATTTTGAAATAGATCTCATATAAAATTATGATACAAATGGATTTACTAAAGAAAAGAAGATATAGACTTTTCAGAAATATAACGTTAGAACAGGTTAAACTATTTGTAAGATTAGAAATATTTTGATATTTTAGTTAAATCGATTAATGTCGAGAAAATATTTTTCTTGGATTACATATTGATTTATGAAGTATATATTCATGTATCTAAATAACTTGAAAATATTAAGCAAGAGTGTAGAAATTCTTTTAGCAAATTTAATTTTAATTTTTTTCCTTAAATATCAATTCAAGAGTATTATAATTGTATTATTCTTTTTTTAGATGTCTATAATCAAATTGTAGAACATTATACCGATTTATGAAAAACAATATATTTTAAAAATATAAAAGGAACAGAACTATTTTATTCTACTAAAGCAGTTTTTCATTTAAGCATTAAATGTGGGAGACAGATATAATACACAAGTATATCTGACATAATTCCATAAGATCTGTGTGTATGTGTGTGCGTGTGTGTTATTTCAAATAATGAATAAACTCTAACAACGAATCCGAATTTCCTTTGCTTACTCTCAACGCATATACGTTCAAGAATACGGCGAATTCATTAATATTTATCAGACATTTTTTCATTCCCTATTTAACAAAATTGACGACTCTACCAATGTCAAGACAAAATGTCTAACATGAAATTCAGACACGTTTCATCGGTGTTTAACAGATTCAATTTAAGTGATTAATGAACATCTAAACTGAATGCGATTAAAGTTCCAAATATCGATTTTTCCAGGGGTCAGTCTTTCAAATGGAAAACCTTTTAAAGGTTCTGATAAGTGGGAGCTAACAACGGATTACCAAGTTCTCCATGCAGCTAATTAAATATTTTAAAGAGTCAGTTCAAAGAAGAAGAAACATCCTTCTTTCCTGTGTGTCTTTGGGATTCTTTATCTAATTTAATGTTATAAGATACGGTATTTTAAATCCAATTAATTAATGGATTCAATAGAAGAAATTTTATTGCTGTCTGAAAAATAATTGTGCAAAAAATTAAAATGTGTAAAATATTCAAAGCTTTTACGTTAGAAAATTTGCAAATTCTAATAACTAGTGTAAAGTATATGCTAGAAAGGCTTAATAAAACATGTTTATTTAGAAATCCTGTCAAATAATTAAAAAAAAAAAAAAACTTAAATAAAGAAAAATGCTCAACAAACAAAAACTTCATTAACATTAATTAAGTTTAAATTATCAATTAAAACTATAAACGTGTTTTATAAAGTATCTATATTTAGAAAATCAGTTACTCATTATAAATAAATTATGTAATATGAATAATATTATCACAGTTTTGCTCTGTATGACAACAAAATTTAGTTTTAAATAAATGCTTTTGAAAAATGAACTCTTAAAATAACTTTCTAGGATAAATTTATTTAATGTCATGGTAAGATTATAATCCGATGTAAAATAAATAAAAATAAATAAAGAGTTATTTATCTTAAATTTAACGTATACAAAGGATTAAGATTTTGCTTTTAAGTTATTTTTTTTTTTTGGATTTTAACATAAATTTTTCAGATATATTACTAGCCTAAAAAAACCAGTACAAATTCCTATTTAATAAAGGATTCTATGAAAAAAAAAAAAAAAAAAAAAAAAAAAAAAAAATCCACAGAAGTAAATTCCAAAAATAAAAATAAGTAAATAAATAAATCTAAAGATAAGAAAAATATATTAGTTACAATTTTCAACAACAGATTAAGCTGCATTCACAGTATCCTCCCACAATTTAAACATATCCGACTTCGCAAATGAATGATGCCATATTGCGAATAATTATTCATCTGACTTTGTCTTGTCGCATATGACTTCAGATGTTACCTAATATTTAAATTAAACATTTATTGCTTATTACTACTGTTAATAATTCTAAAAAGAAAAACATGATATATTGTTAAGAAATGGGGCACTGTTAGTTAAGGTTTATTACGAAAATTGCCAATGCGCAAAATCTGACAGCCATTTTCATGAATGACGGCCGTCACACTGAAAGTTTATGGTCTTAGTTGTGTTATTGAATGTACTGCATCACTGTAAAAAACAGTTTTATAATTAAAGCGACAGCTGTTGACGAAAAATTTGGCTAATTTTGCCTTAAATCTCTTGTTACTTAAAGAAAAAAAAATCCTATGTCTTTCTGTGCATTTTAGTGAAAACCGCATAATGCTACGGTCAATACTTTTTACCATGTTTCTATTAACTTCGAATCTTGTTTGTTTGTTTGTTTGTTCAGTACAAATCTTGCAATCGAATTTTAACTAACTTCCCGAATAGCTAGACATTTGAAACTTTCAGAATAGCTCAGAACACGGTGACAATGCATTTTTTAAATACTTTTAGTCAACTGGTTTGGATCTCCACTTCCTTCGGCAGCGTTTATTATGTGTCAACAATCATGTAACTTCCCGACTAGCTAGACAATTGAAACTTTTAGAATAGCTCAAAACACGATACCAATGCATTTTTTTTTATACTTTTAGCTAACAGCTTCGGGTTCCCGCTGCTTTCGGTAGCGTTTATTTTGTGGTTCAACAATCATGTAACTTCTCGACTAGCTAAACATTTGAAACTTTCAGAATATCTCAGAAAACGGTGACAATATATTTTTTAAATACTTTTAGCCAACTGTCTCGGGTCCCCGCTTCCTTCGGCACCGTTTATTATATGTGCCAACAATCATGTAACTCCCCGACTAGCTAGACAATTGAAACTTTCAGAATAGCTCAGAACACGGTGACAATGCATTTTTTAATACTTTTATACAACTGTTTCGATTCCCCGCTGCCTCCGGCAGCGTTTATTATATAATTCATCAGAAAATTTATTTAACTCACTTCCCGACTAGCGAGACACTTGATAATTTCAGAATAGCTCAAAACACGGTGACAATGCACTTTTTTTTTTTTTTTTTAATACTTTTAGCCAACTGTTTTGGGTCTCTGATGCTTTCGGTAGCGTTTATATGATTCAACAGAAAATTTAAAAACATGATATATAAAAGTTCTTTTTATGTTGTAATTATTTAATAATACATGTTTTTATTTTTTCTGTAACTTTTGTATCACCCGATATATCTATATCTATGTACCTATCGATCGATCGATCTCTGTCTCTCTATGCATATATATATTAATTATAGTTTTCATTTTCCATTTATAAGAATCTAATTTTCAATCTTTTAAAAATTAGCAAATGTCGTTTCTCCTGCTAATTAGAGTTTTATAAGCATTCAATTAAATTATAATGACACTTTTAAATTAATTAGCAGTTTCCGTTCTTGTTATCAAAGAAAAGAAAACAGCCATTAACCCTTCTGCACTAAGTGTGGCTAAAAAATAATGAGTCAATCCCAAAATCTTCATAAATGTAAGTTAATTTTTCACGTAATTGTAGAAATATAAAGATTCTAAGGTGTCTTTTGCATATATGGAATTTCGGTTTATAATATTCACAGTGCATCACATATCTTATTTTCGATAAATTTATTCAGTTTATCTCATAAATTCTAATTGTGAACCATCTAATAAATGCACTAGACATCCTTTTTTCTGATTAATGAAATATCATAAACATTCAATATTAAAAATCATTTTTGAAATTTTTCTGCATAATTGCAAAAATAATTCTAAATAAATTGTTAGTTCAGTGACTTAAAATATCTGCAACAATTTCATTAAAAGATACAAATCAGTAGAAGTTTCCTTCTTTTATTAAAAAATAAAAATAAATAAATAAATAAATAAGCTAACTTAATTTTAAAACTGTTTTTTTTAATTATTGATACAGAAAACAAATTTTTAAAAAGTACATTAAAAAATTTATTTATAGAGTTATTTATTTTTTAAAGTGAAGTTTATAAAAACAATATTTTAATCTTTAGTGATATTAAAACTCATTAATTCAAGAAAATTATATAAATTCAACAAAAATAACTTCCTTATGCAAAAATCGTCTCACTGAAAATTTCTCTCATAGATCACATCAAAACTAGTAATGGATGGATAGTGGTATGAAATTTCAATAGTTTCTATTATAACTCAGTACTTTGTAGGTATATTATGTTTTTAATACTACTGGATATTTTTAAGGATATTTTATACACATACAGCAATGATGTGGCCGAAAGATGAGAAAATGATTGTTCTTTTTGCGAATAGTAAAAGGAAATATAATATCTATGCATTAGTCTTGAAGGAATTGAGAAAATTATATACAATATCTTCTCTGCCTAAGATATTAGTTATTTTGCGTTCACTTTACCTTCTGATTATTCCTTATAATAGTTTTATTTGCAAAGAGTAATAAATCACATTTTCTCATTTAAGCTTACATTTCGTTAAGTTTCACGTTGATCTGAAAAACAATACAAAAAGGTTCTTAGCCTAAAACCATTTTTTACTCTAAATAATATAGATTGAAAAGTAATATCAAAAATTTTTAGCCAAAACAGCATTTCTTATACTAAGCAGTATTTTTATTTTTTGTTATTTCTATTATTAGTAAACTGAATATATTTTTAATAAAATCTTTTTGTAAAAAAATAGAACCGACTCCAAAAAGCAACTAATTGCGCCTAAAAGTATAAAATAATTTCCTTCGCTAAATAACCTATAATACTACAATTAATCATAACTTTTGAAGTCGGCGCACAATTAAATAAAATTAAATTAGTTTTTAAAGGTTTGTTTTTACATCGGTAGCAACAAATGCTGTTGTCTCGAATGATCCATTTTCATGTTTCCTTTATTATTTTATCACTGTATACAACTGGTTCATTAGTAGCATCTACATAAAACAGTGAACATTCTTCACAATGCGGTATTTATTTTTCTGCGAAGTTATTTGGTATAACTTTGATAACTATCATCCTTGGTGACTTTTGGATTTGGTGATCAAAACGTAATGCAAAAATATACACGCAATATGTATATTTTCTTAATACATATCGTATGAAGTATTGTTTCATATTCTTGATTACTCTCTTAATATACCTTATCAAAACAATCATGATAGCCCAAAGAAATTAAATATATTTGCCAGATAATTTTGCGATTTTTCTTTCACCAAGGACGTCAGATACCAGCATCTTCGCCAATTTTTGCTGCTTAAGAAATCTTATTTGTTTTCTTCAATCAAAGTAGTTTTCGGCTGAGTTTTGCAGGTGACAATGTGAGATGTGTATTTTGAATAGGATTTGATTTTTGTATTGAACAATGGTATGAATTTTTATTTAATTTTGCGCCGACTTCAAAAGTTATAATTAATTGTGGTGTTATAGGTTGTTTGGCGAAGAAAATTATTTTATACTTTTAGGCGCAATTAGTTGCTTTTTGGAGTCGGTTCTATTTTTTTACAAAAAGATTTTATTTTTCTCTTTTCAGTTAAAACTTATTCATATAGCAGAACATCAGAAGACGTTCGACGGCAGTTTCACAAATCACAACTTCCAAGAAGAGTGACATAACTCAAAAAAAGGTTTATGTCACTGAAAAATACATGAAATGCAGCCAATGTGAACAAAAAAGTTACATCTTCATCGAGAAAGTTATTCGCTCGAGAGACAGTTGTGCCAGTTTTATTCTAGTCAAGTTACTTTTAAGTTGATTTTTCTCAAATGCTGCATTTTTAAGTTGGGTCACTTTTGTTGCTTTTATCGGATATGAGCAAAAAACTATCTATTGAACGAACATACGTTAAATTAAAAAGTCTTTAGAAATGCAAAGAACGGATACGCTGTGTTCGTAACCAAAAATTCTGTTAGGCATATATATTGAACTTTACAGTGAATACGTGTCACCCTCTGCGCTGGAAATTGAGCAGCGTAAAGTTCAAACAAAGAGCAAAATATGCATTGCAGCTGACGGACGGAAGTTTCAACATCGATATTTACATACTGCTTTTACCAATGCAGCTGCATGCGTTCAGCAGTTAGAGTGAGAACAGACTTTGTGAGTATCCTGTAATTTGTTTATACCTTAATGAAATCATAACGAAACCTATTTCAGACCAAGATCATTACGAGAACAAAAAAGTATTAAAATTAAATCATCTCTTACAAATTTGTAAGCTATCAAATTTCAACAACAACAACAATGAGAAACATGGTTTGCATTGAGAACCTCTTCCTTTACGAAGTCGGTTTAAAACGTCTATGCGTTAATCAATGTAACCGCTTACAATAGCCATACTTTGAATTTTACATAGCATAAATATCACCCGCTAAGCTACAGCATATGCAATGTCGTTCAAGTGTGCACAAAATAGGAAATTATGAACAAATGTCTGAACTATCTTTTCCTACTAGATCGATGATGCTCTGCTATTTTATAATTCAATTTTTTCGCCTGTCTTGAACCGTTTCCGAGACAGGAACGCTAACTCCACTGTTTTCCACCAGGTGGCGCTGTAGGCGGTTGAATCACGTAGCATATGTCCACTTTGCTATACCTACTCAACAAACACAAGCCTTTCGGCATCGAGTCGGGCCGCAGTCGGCACTGTCGGTTTACTGTCGGCAAAGGCGCACTGCTGTCGGCGACTAATCAGTAGAATGCCGGCACCCGACAGTAGGAAACAATGTCGGTTGCTATTACCGAACCGCTTACGGCTGAAAATCGGCAAACCATTTCTATCGGCATACGATACTGGGCCTATAACTGATATCCGGTGGTGGCCCGAAAAAAATTTGCCAACGTCGGTCTGATTTTGTGACAGTTTACTTCGAGTTCGAATTTTTAAATTTAATAAAAATAAATAAATAAATAAGTTTATTTTTTACTACTTTTTAAGTTTTACTTTTGTCATAAATGTTGAAAATGTTTAGTATAACAGATGCATATATTTGTCATAATAATAATAATATTATTAATAACAATAATACTATTAAATATTAAACAAATTAATTAATTAAATTAAAATAAATAAATAGTATTTAGTAATTCATTTATTAGAAATGCCAAAGAAAGAATGTACATTTTTTCACCCTTTTCATTAAAAATAAAGTAATAATAATAAGAAAGAAAGAAAGAAAGAAAAAAATACTATAAAATGTATATTTTGAGCATAATTTAAATATTAAATAGTTTTTTAATGTGTATATTATATGTATTGTTTAATAAAAATATTTCATCCGTAGAAATTATTTAAACTGTAATATTTTCATTAAACAATACACAGATACAAATCATACATTAAATTATTTGATGTGAAGCACAACTCAAAAATTAAAATCAATTTAACTGGATATTTAAAACCTATAACTTCGAAAGTTCAAAATTTCTTCACAAGATGGCAGCTCTAATTTTTTCAGAAACATGCTTTTTTTGCCTAAAAAGCACATACGTAATTATATATGCTCAATTAATTTTATTTACTGCAGTTTAAAGATGTTAAGCTGTATCTTTCAGAAAGTTTTCCTATTTATGTAATAGATATTTTAACTCACCTGGATATTCTGTACGCGAATCATTTGATTCATTTCAATGAAAAGTTTAGATTAGCATCCTCATTTGACATCAATTTAGGATACCGAATTTGAACTTCCTGCTAATATTTGTAACTGTTTTTCGGAACCTCAAAAGGTGTAAACGTAAATAATCTCAATTAAAAGACCCTAAAATAACAATAAAAATTAATTACATTTATATAAAGTATGAATTTAATAGAGAATTTTTTTATTTGCATTTATCTTTTTAGAAAATTGAAGTTTCTATGTGTTTTTTTAATTAAATATTTTTTTCTCCTTAAGAAACCATGCATTTTTATTTTATTTATTTATTTATTTTTTTTCTTTTATTGACAATCTTAATTTGAAACAATTAAAGAATTATGTAATCTCTGTCTCAGAATTAACGATAAAATCTATGTTCTTAATAACTTAAATATATTTTTAGTTTCGCTTCCAATTGTTTCTACAAGGGATAATACATAATAAATTACTACTACTAAAGTATTAAACTCGAATAAAATTTTGTTAACAGATAAAATTTCAATGATTTCACTGGACTCAAAACATTCCTTAAACAATATGTAATATATTTAAAATATATTTTTTTTTTGTTACTATTTGATATTCAAATTTTATTTAAAAAAAAATATTTGATCTAAACCACAACTTAAAACCAATTTAATTATATTTCTTTTGATTATATTGACTTTTAAAATTTTAATTCAGTTGTAACATCTCATAAAAGTATAAAATATCTATTTAAAATAATAAATGGCGAAACTATCCTTTATCAAGAAATAAAGTTACAAGCGCCGATGGTCGAATGGTTAAACGCATGCAAAGTACAAAGAGAAACCATTGGTTGAAAGATTTGCGGGTTCTGTCCTGTTTTCGGGTAAGTTAAACGGAAACTGTAAACATGAAATTTCACGATTTCTTCGCTAGATGGCTACACAGATCTGTCGGGTAGGATTTTTTTTTTCTGCAAATAGAAATGGACTGGCAGCCGATGCCAGTCCATTACCGGTATATGTTTGGTTAGGAAACGGTTAGATGTCGGTGCGGTGTCGCGCCGGTTGTCTTGTCGGTTTTGCCGGCAACGGACCGATTGTGGACCACACAATCGGGCGACTGCCGCCCGAAGGCCCACAAAAGTTACGTACCCGATTCGACAAGCGACATCGGTACGTTACCGCCTAAAACGGCAAGCCGGTAATGGACCAACTGCTACCGATAGGTCTGTGTTTGTTGGGTACGTACCACGTTTATGACTATAGCTGCAGGTGTTCTGCAGTTAAAAGAATCGGGACTGACATTTTTGGGCACACTGTATTTTCTTTTGATCGTAAAGGTATTACAATGGGACTTATTTCAGACCAAGACCTTTACAATAAAACAAAAAGTATCAAACTCAGATCATCCGTTCAGAAGTTATGAGCTAACAAACAGAAACAAGAACAAAAAAACATACGCTTTGAATTGGGAAAATCCTCCTTTTTGAAGTCGGTTGATTAGAGCATCTCTTACGAAGTTATAAGCTTAAAAACACCAACAACAACACATAGTTCGAATTAAGAACACCCTCCTTTCTGAAGTTGGTTGAAAACGACTTTGCACAAATCGATGTGACCGCTTACAGTAACAGTACTTTGAACCACAGAGTATACGTGTCATCCACTACGCTGCAAAGTGTGCCACGTAGTTCAAGTGTGCACAATGTAGTAAATAACGAGAAAATTACTGCACGTTTTAAGCGTTCTATTTTTAGCAATAAGGTCTAAAAATTGTCTTTTCGTAGTAAATCGATGATGCTCTACAACTTCGTAATTAACTTTTCTCACATCTTGAACGGTTTTTTAGATAGAAGCGCTAATTCCGCTGTTTTTCACCAGATTGCGCTTTATGTTCTTTAGATTGTAAAGGTATTACAGTGGGACCTACTTTAGACCAAGATTTTTACAACAAAACAAAAAGTATCAAGTAACCGTATTTTGAACAATATAGCGTATGTCTCACCAGCTACGCTACAACGTGTGAAATGTAGCTTAAGCGTGCATAGTGTAAGAGTAAGAAATTGCGAACAAACAAATGCACGTTTTTAGCATTGCACTTTTAGCATCAATGTCTAAACTATCTTTTCTTACTAAATCGATGATGCTCTGCAATTTTATAATTCCCTTTTTTCCCCTGTCTTGAACCGTTTCCGAGATAGGAACGCTAACATGAATGTCTAAACTATCTTTTTGTACTAAATCGGTGATACTCTTGAACTTCGAAATTCACTTTTTTTTCTCTAGAACCGTTTTCGAGATAAGAACACTAACTCCGCTATTTTCCACCAGGTGGCGCTGCAAGTGGTTTAACCTTGTACTGTATGGCGACTTTGTAATACTTACATACCATTTTTATCACTATAGCTGCAGCCGTTTAGCAGTTAAAAGAGTTGGGGCTGATTTTTTTGGGCACCCTGTATTTTCTTTAGATCGTAAAGATATTACCATGGGACCTATTTCAGACCAAGACCTTTTCAACAAGACAAAAAGTATCAAAATCGGAGCATCCGTTCAGAGGTTATGAGCTAACAAACATAAAAAAAACATACGGTTTGAATTGAGAACCTTCCTTCTTTTTTTTGAAGTCGGTTAAAAAGTATTTTGTCACGTAGATTAGGCTTAGATAACTGTTTGTGCAGAAACACTAGAGCGAAATAGCACAGAGTACTTAAAGCTCAACTCGAAACTTTATTTTTCAACTCAACTGAATTTTACATCAGCTTATATACAGTTGATGAATCTTTTAGAACAAAATATTCTAGAATTCGAAAAGTAGAGAAATTACATAATTTTAACTAAATAATTACCATAAACACAATTAATATAATGAATAAATAAACAATAAACGAAAACCGTATTTAAACAGTTGTCCTAGAATGGGATCGAACTCACGTCCTTTGGATTCGTAGCCCGGCGCTTTACCTCACAGCCACGGCGTTCACAGGTAAAACAATTTTCATTGCAATATTTTAAACGGTTTAAATTTCAATTATGTGCGTAATAGTACATTTACTAAAATTCTTGTTTAAATACAAAGTTCTGTTCGCTATCAAAATACTTAAAAATCCAAAAGTATCTGTCTGTAAATGTTTTGTGTTTTCTACAACGCCGTTTAAAAGTACCTTTGTATATATAGACTTGCTAACTTACTGGATTTTTGATTACCAGTATTTTTTCTTCTTTTTTTATAGAAATATTCCATTTTAATTGCACGGAAATTTTTGTGAATAAATAAATCGAAGATAACTTTAGAAGAATATTGGTATGAATTTGCCGGGATGGTAGGCACCTCTGTGTAATATATTTCGAACTTTTAAATTCAGTAATTTTAAAATTTATTTTAAACATAAGAAAACAGGTAAATTATACAAATCTTGTCTGAAGTCTTCCTCGATAGATCGTTTGGAAATGTTAAGACTGGGTTCTGTTTAAAATTTTAAAAGGTTTATTGATAATTTGCTATTATTTTTCTCTTCCCGTATAATAGAAGCACTCTCATATTCCAGCTTATCTCATGCTTATCTTTATAAAAAAAAAAATCATTCTGAAGAGAAATTCATTTCGAGAACAAACTACAAGTACAAAATTCAATACAAACAGTGTTCCAAGAAACAATTAAAACTTATTTTTAAATACTACAAAAGCTATACAAACTTAATCTAAAAATATTTTCTATACTATAATTTAACTTTTATGCTTCTATTTAGAAAGTAAATTTAATGTAATTCTTTTCTTAATTAATTTATGAGATGTTCAAGACTAAAGTATTGTAGATAAAAGTAATCTTTTTGATTCTTAAAAATTCTAAAATTTAGTGATTGAGGTTAGTTACATACATTTAATAAAAGTAGCCTTTACTACACAAATATCTTTTCAGTGAAACTTTTCCCTATAGATCGGTTTAAAATTGGTGTCGAATGAGATACATTTCCCTAAGGGTAAGTCTGGTTAGAAATTTCGAAGGATTCATTTATATCTCAATACATCGAAGATCTTTTTTTAGAATAATGATGGAAATTTTGAAGGAAATTTTCTTATATAAGCTATAAGAATATAGTCGAATTTATGATATACTGATGTTTCTATTTGTAAGATAGCAAAACGAAATATAGAATGTAGAATTACTTTTCAGATGTAAAAAATGCATTCACTTTCTTTTCGCTTGAGATGATTGTTCTCTGATATTTCAATTAATTCCCTGTTTATTAAAAATATATATGTATTTAACAGAAAAAAATAAAATTAAAAACAAAATTTATAGAGTATTGTAAAATTTATTTTCTTAAGCTAAACACAGAAGTCGTTTAATTATATGCAAGGTAAAAGAACAGAAATAAAAATTTTCTTTCAATTTATTCTTTGAAATGTATGGCATTAATATACATTTTGTTTATGATTTTTTCTGAGCAAAGAAACTAAAAGTTTTGATTTATTTTTTTATTATCATCTTTGATCTGCAGAAAATAATAATGTGATCAAAAGGTTGCTTAATATATTGAGCCTATTTACGGAATAGTTGAACAATATATCATCAGCGAAATTAGACTGCAACTGTTATATCGTATTCATGTTGTTTTCTCTTAATGTAGCAGCTCTCATTAATTTTAGTTTATCTCCTGTTTAATTCATTAAGACTATATCTGTACTGATAAGTATAAAAGACTTAAGTCCAAAAATGTCGATTTTGATTTAAGTACATAGTCAGAGTTAGAAAAAAATTCTCTATCAATTGGTATAAAGGATTTAAATCTATGTCATATAGTTTTTGAGAAAATCCATTGGTAAAAAAAGATTCAAGTCAGAAATTTAGCACTAATCTTTGGTATAAAATATTTAATTAATTTTTTTCCCTTTATTAAATGAAGATTGACAATCACTGAATGGTATAAAGCGTATAAACCAACATAATCCCTTTTTCCTAATCGATTATTCTGATTAGTATTTAATTAGTTTAACTTTATTTTTCGTCTCCTGAAAAATCAAGAATATGGACTTAAATCCTTTATACTTGTCAGTACAGATATGTTTGTCAGAAATGTTTATATAATGAAAGATAATTCAAAATTAAATCACTTTATTTCCCAAAAATAAATTTTCTTTGGTATTGTGCGAATAAAAAATAGATGATTTGATAACTTTCTATTAAATTAATAGCATTAAAATACTATTGTGGCTTTTTTACTATTAAATTATTACTATATCATTGTGATTTTTTTAATATTAAAACTTATTAGGCAAAATGCAATCAAATATTAGTAATTTTTTAATAGTAATTTTGACTATATAAGTTGCAATGATAAATAAGGTGAGAAAATATAATTAATAAATCGAATGTATACATAAATTGTATAAGATATGGTATTTACATTTTGTTGCTTCAAGTAAAATCAAAACTTATTTTATTTAGAAATACTGTCTGCTTAATTTAGCATAAACAATTCTTTGGCGTTAAAGTATATAAATTTGTTTCAAATTCTTATAAAACGTTTAATAATGTATAATAGTGTTGCGTACTTGGGGGTTCGTGAGTTGTCCGAGAATGGAAGGCCAAACGTACAAAAATTCAGTAATTTATTCACAGAAAGTTCCAGAAAAATACAGGTCTATAAACCAAGTATCAGCTTCAATTCGACCAGTAAACACAGCTTAAACAAAAGCTGTCAATAGCAAATCCACAGTACAAACTGTATAGCAATAACACTTAAAGCAAGTCTCTTTCGAAGAGGCTCAATGCAAGCTGACCAACTCTGATCACAGACTGAAGTGAACTAACTCGCCTTGGCGAGAAAGCAGGCTTATATACCCCTGTAGAAAAGCGTGGAACGTTCCAGAAATCTCCATATCTCATCAGCCAATGGGGTTAGAGCTTCCATATTTGGTATATCCCTTATAAGGATTTTCTCGCCAAGGTCACCAAAAAAATCGCCAAAGTGGGAAAAAGTCACCAAATTTGGTGCCAAATCCATTACCTGCCTTATTGGGCTTTTTAATGCGTTTTTAAGGGGAAATAAGGCTATTTCAACGCTAAAACGACTAGAAATGGACAAAATTAGCACTTTATCAACTTAGTAAGCCTCTTTGAAAGAATTTATACAAAAATAAACATAAGTATTTACAATTTTGTAACATTGCCCCCCTCCCAAGGACTGCACGTCCCGGGCAGTACAACCCTTGGTCAAGAGGCGAAACTAACCAAATTTACACAATCTAAAATACAATAACTAAGTTGCACATAACGATAACATAGAAATATAATTTAAGTGGGAAATATTTACAAAATTCACAAATATTTACAAATATTTATATACAAATATTTACAGTGCGCATGCGCAAATTTTACCAGTATTTACATTTTAAATTTTAATTTTACCGTTAATTCTGGTACTTAGCTAGCCGGGTATAGTGCACCACCTTCGGTTTTGATGAAGGTGTTTTAGTGATCCGCACTACTAGATCATTCAGCCTTTTTAAGACTGTGTATGGTCCATCCCAGTTGTACTGTAACTTGGGAGAGAGTCCTTTGCGGCGAACAGGATTCCACAACCAGACCTTGTCTCCTTCCTGGAACTCATGTTGTGTAGCCTTTAGATCGTACCTTGTCTTCATTTTCTCCGTTGCAATGTGAATCCGCTCCCGAGCAAAATTCTGTACGTCCTCAAATCGTGCCTGGAGACCTTGGATGTACTCCTCGGGTGATGAAGGCGCATCGGGTGGACAGGAGATCACAGGAAACGCAAGGAGAGACGAAGTTCACGTCCAAACAGCATCTGGGCTGGAGTATAGCCTGTGGTTTCATGGACAGCACTTCGATAAGCCAGCAGGAACAATGGCAACTTCAAGTCCCAATCTTGCTGGTTCCTTGATACTAGAAGAGAGAGGTTATTCAGGATGGTACGATTGAACCTCTTGACCATGACGTCCGACTGGGGATGTAAGGGTGTTGTCCGGGTTTTGTCTATGCCGAGTAGTTCACACAGTCCTTTGAAAACATCAGAGGTACAGTTCCTACCTTGGTCGGTATGAAGTTGTAAGGGCGTGCCGTACCTTGACACCCATTGCTGCACTTGGACCTCTGCGACTGTGCATGCTTCTTGATTGGGAATGGGATATGCCTCAAGCCACTTGGTGAAATAGTCCATCACGACGAGGATGTATTTATTTCCACTGGAGGTCCGTGGCAAAGGACCCAAGATGTCGATTGCAATCCGTTCAAATGGTGCTCCCACGTTATACCGTTGCAGTCTTCCTCGACTTCGTTTCTGCGGGCCTTTACGTGCCGCACAAGCCTCGCAGGATTTACACCATTTCTCCACATCCTCCTTTGCCTTGCACCAGTAGAAGCGTTCCCGAACTTTCTGCAGAGTCTTCATTACCCCAAAATGGCCTCAGGTAGAGCTACTATGCAGTTGTTCTAAAACATCTGGAACTTTTGATCTTGGTAATAAAATCTGCCATCTGAAGCTTTTCCCATCATCAGATTCCCACTTTCTGTATAATACGCCGTTTCTGATATGAAGAGAGTCCCAAAGTGCCCAATAACTTTTCGTAATGGGACTGAATCTGGAAATGTGCTGCCAGGTAGGTCTGTTGCTGGTCGTCTCCTTCAGATGTAATTTTAGCTTTATGTCCGGATCTTCCAACTGGGCTTGTCTAAGTTCATCGTCACTCCAGGGATCGGGATTTGGTTCTGATGGTGTTGAGACAGTAACTTGGCAGGAAACCGGATTTATCGGCAGGGCTTTCCGAGCAGGGCTTCCGTGACGAGGCATCTGCATTATCATGTAGAGCCCCTTTACGATGACGTATCTCAAAGTCATATTCCTGGAGGCGTTGTATCCACCTGGCAATCTGTCCTTCCGGGTTCTTGAACTGGAGCAACCACGTTAAAGATGCATGGTCAGTCCGGAGCAGGAATCTTCTGCCATAGAGGTAATGACGGAAATGTTCTATGGCTTTTACGATGGCGAGTAGCTCTTTCCTGGTGGTACAGTAATTTTGCTCTGGTTTAGACAGGCATTTACTCCAATAGGCAATGACATGTTCTTGACCATCAATTTCCTGCGACAGAACAGCACCGACACTCTCATGGCTGGCATCTGTATCAAGTATGAACTTTCTGTCGGGCTGTGGATACGTCAGGATAGGCGATGATGTTAGGGCCTCTTTAAGTCGCTTGAACATTTTTCACATTTATCTGTCCACAGGAACTTCTGTTTAGCTTCCCTCAACTTGTGGAGTGGTCTGGCAATATTTGAGAAACCCTTTACGAACTTCCTGTATGAAGTGCATAACCCCAGGAAACTTCGTAGTTGGTGTATATTTTCAGGGCGACTCCAGTTCTCGACTGCAGAGATCTTCTCAGGATCAGTTCTCACACCTTCGGCAGAGATTATATGGCCGAGGTAGCTCACTTCACGACGGAACAAGTTACTTTTGCCTGGATTCAATTTGAGGTTAGCCATTCTGAGTTTCTCTAGCACCTTTCGGATGTTTCGTAGATGGTCTTCAAAGGTGCGCCCCACAATGATAATATCATCCAAATACACCAGACAAGCCTCATAGGAAAGTCCTTTTAGCACTGTCTCCATCAGGCGTTCGAAGGTGGCAGGTGCATTACATAATCCGAATGGCATAACTTTAAATTGACACAGTCTTTGTCCCGTGGTGAATGCAGTCTTCTCACGATAATCAGGATGTAATTCTACTTGCCAGTAATCGCTTTCAGATCCAACGTCGAGAACCATTCATTGCCAGCAAGTGTGTCTAATGTGTCGTCAATTCTGGGAAGAGGGTAACTGTCTTTCTTCGTGACATCATTTAAACGACGATAATCCACGCAAAATCTTGTTGAACCATCCTTTTTTCGCACCAGTACTATGGGAGAGGCCTAAGGACTCGTTGATGGCTCGATGACGTCATTGTGCTGCATTTCATTTAGAAGTTCAGTGACCTCTTCCTGTTTAGCAAATGGAAGTCTTCTTGGATGTTGTTTGATTGGAGGATGATTTCCTGTATCAATTCTGTGCTGGGTGATGTTCGTTCTCCCGACGTCTTCAGGTGTTCGAGAAAAAAGGTCTTTAAATTCTTGGAGTATCTTCTCCGCAGCACATCTCTGTTCCTTTGCTAACTCTGCATTCTTGAGTAATTCCGTTATTAATTGTTCAGAAGACTTGGATTCAGTTGATTGCGTGGGGCGGTTGATGCATGTAACAGGAGTGCAGGTTGCTAACACCTCATCGTTCTTCACTGTCCGGACCTTATCGCTGATGTTTGCGACTCTCACAGGAATAGTACTCTTTGACGGATCAACTAGAGATGAAGCAACCAGAACTCCTCTTAGGCTATTGTCTGTATTCGGGTATTCAATCAGTCCATAGCGGAAGTATTGCTTTTTAGGTGGTGTTCCTGAAACTATTGTCTCTGTGTGTGGAGGGACGGAAATTTCAGACTTGGCTGTTATCTGGCAAATTGTCTGAATGTCTTGATTTTCAGTGTTGAACACAGCGATGTCTTCCGAACTCGAATGCAGTTCATTATTCTTGAAGTCCAATTGAAAGTTAAATTTTCTCAGGAAATCAACTCCAATGATTAAAGGATCTCTTACATCAGCCACATATGCCATATGATGGTAAATGTCATTTCCAAAAGTGATGGTCAAGTTCATTTTTCCTTATATTTTGATTTCGTCTCCGGTCACAGTCTGGAGTTTAATGCAGGGCGGCGTCCAGATGATCTTCCATTTTAGTTTTTGAGCCAAATCTGTTCTAATGATGGTCACGTTGGCTCCCGTGTCCAGAATTATCCGGCAGGTGGTGTTGTTAACTTGGCCATAGACATAAAGTCCATTTTCGCCGCCACTCATTGCTGACACATGAAATACTGTAAATTGGGGCTCTTTAATTTCAGGCGACCTCCGCCCCGCGAGATGGCCTCCTCTTAGTTTCCCTGTAGTGATGGTGAAGACGGGTGATTTCCTATAGTTGGTCGTACAGGGCAGTTCCTCTTCACGTGACCATCCCCTCCACAGCCCCAGCACTTTATCTTCCGGCCCTTTATTTCCCTATTATTCTCCAGGCTGCGCAATCTCTTTAAGATCTCTTCGATACTTCTCTTCATTTCATTTTCACCAGCAGGCGTATCGTTTTGCTCTTATGGTATGGCGGTCTTTACGGGAGGCTTGTTGGGCTGCCTCTATCCTAAGTGCATAGCCTAAAGCTGATTCTACGTCTCTGATGTTGGAGAGTCTCAGCGCTTTTTGAATTTCTGGATCACGAACAGCATCGATAAAGTACTGAAGAGCTAAGTCGTTTCGAGTGTCAGCATGACAGTCTGAGAATGCTAGGTGTGACAGTCTCTGAATGTCCGCTGCCAGCTCTTGCAAACTTTCGCCCGTTTTCTGGTAACAGCCTTTAACTGGGGGCGACTATAGTCCTTAGAACACTTCTCTCCGAACCGTAGCTCCAGTGCTCTAGTCAGGGTCTCGAAGTCGTTCCTTTCTTCTTTAGAAACATTTCTCAGGATCTCGGCTGCATCTCCCCGTAATGCTGCTGCTAAGTGGACTGACTTGGCGGTAGTGTCTCAGCCGTTAGCTTCAGCTACGATTGAAAACTGCGTCTTATATACATGCCAGGAGGAACTGCCGTCGTAGGTAGATAGCTTAATAAATTCCTGATTCTGACTTCTTTTATCTCTCTTTTCAGTTTCCTGAGGCATGGATTCTAACTTTTCTTCGAGATTCCGAATCTTGCTCTGCAGTTCATTCCCTATTACTTCTCCGTTCCACTCTTCTTTCATGTTTCTTTCAAGATTTTCCTCCATTCTCTTAAACTTGCTTTCTATCTCTGAAAACCTTCCTTTCAGCTCTTGATCAAAGTTTTCTTTAACTTTCTCCTCCAAATTCTCTTCTATCTTCATAAATCTCTCTTCAAAATTTCTTTCTACTTTCATAACTTTCTCTTCTATTCCATCCATTCTATTTTCCATCATCGTTATTTTAACCTCTATTGATTCATTCGCCGTTGAAAGCTCTCTCTTCATCTCATCTTGATTAGATGTAATTTCTTCGGTCAAACTGGCTTCCATCTTTTCCTGAACTGCTTTCATTTCCTTCATTTCTTCAGTCAAACCGTCTTTCAATTCTCTTTGTCCTTCTTTCATTTCGCATTGTCCTGTTTCCATTTCCTCTATCAATCCAGATCTTAACTCATTCATCTGAGCAGTGAGTCCTTCTAGAAATTTCTTCATTTCTTGCTCCATAGCTCTCGTTATCACTATTCACAGACAACCCCGCTCCTGACATCAGAAATGTTGCGTACTTGGGGGTTCGTGAGTTGTCCGAGAATGAAAGGCCAAACGTACAAAAATTCAGTAATTTATTCACAGAAAGTTCCAGAAAAATACAGGTCTATAAACCAAGTATCAGCTTCAATTCGACCAGTAAACACAGCTTAAACAACAGCTGTCAATAGCAAATCCACAGTACAAACTGTATAGCAATAACACTTAAAGCAAGTCTCTTTCGAAGAAGCTCAATGCAAGCTGACCGACTCTGATCACAGACTGAACTGAACTAACTCGCCTTGGCGAGAAAGCAGGCTTATATACCCCTGTAGAAAAGCGTGGAACGTTCCAGAAATCTCCATATCTCATCAGCCAATGGGATTAGAGCTTCCATATTTGGTATATCCCTTATAAGGATTTTCTCGCCAAGGTCGCCAAAAAAATCGCCAAGGTGGGAAATAGTCGCCAAATTTGGCGCCAAATCCATTACCTGCCTTATTGGGCTTTTTAATGCGTTTTTAAGGGGAAATAAGGCTATTTCAACGCTAAAATGACTAGAAATGGATAAAATTAGCACTTTATCAACTTACTAAGCCTCATTGAAAGAATTTATACAAAAATAAACATAATTATTTACAATTTTGTAACAATAGGATATTTCTTTTAATTTAAGATTATTGAAAGAAACGATAATCAATTATACGCACACACACACACGCACGCACACACACTCTCATACACACACACACACACATATATATATATATATATATATATACAGTGGCACGCATAATTATAAGTTCAACTATACTTTGGCGATTTAGTAGTCGTAAAGAAATATAAATCAGTATAACATTCACAAGGCATATTTAAAATTATTTTTCAAGAACTTTGAATGTTGATACATTATAACAAACACATCTCATTTAGAAATATGAAGCAAAATTAGAAATGTAGCTCGACATAATTATTAGTTCAGAGAAAGCTTAATCTAAATAAATTAAATATAATAAGAAGTTAGAATTGGCCTTCTTTGTGTTTAATAACTTCATAAATACGTTTTGGTATCGAGGAGACGAGATTTTGCAAGATAATTAATTGGATTTCGGTCCAAACTTTTCGAATTCGTCCTTTAGTTCTCCTACCGATTAAAACTATTTTCCATGCGCATAGATCTTGCGCACCATTTCCCATAGATTTTCTATGAAGTTAATGTTTTTACTGAATGCTGTCCATTGTAATAATGGTATGTGTTCATTCTGAAGCCATGATTTTGTCATCCTTGAGGCGTTTATTACAGCGTTGTCTCCTCCACAACTGACTCAGCTGATTCAGAATGGATGATTAATGTAGTTTCTAATAATTCTACATGTTTTTCCGAATTTATTCTCGTGGAAATTAACACAAGAGTCAAGACACTTTTATATTAAATGCCTCTCCATATCATGACTATTTCTCCACCAAAGTTTCTTGAATCTTCAATTCGTTTCTTTCTTCTTAGTTCATGCCAATAATAATTTGACCCATCAGGACCATCTAGACAGAACTTCTTTCCATCGGTGAATAACAGTGATTTTCATGCTTCTTTAAAATTTATGTACTTTTTTGTAAATTCTCTTTGTTTTATTATTCACTTTTAACATTAGTTTGACTTTCTTTTTCATCAAAACTACATCTTTTTAGTTATAAAGTATTCTTCTAACATGTCTAGGCAGTTGTAGTGAACAAGTTATTCCATTTGAATTTAGCATTTCATTTGTTACTTTTCCCATGATCAAACATTTTTGACGCTGCGTTATGGCGAGTTTCCTTCGTGGTCGATTTAATGTGTTATATTTTTTCCCTTTCTTGACATAATTAATAATAGCATATAGGGAACGTCCAATCTTCTTTCCTGTTTGTCTGTGTGATAATCCCATCTTTGCATGTGTATCAATTTGAGCCTGTTTTTTGTCAGATTGCGATCATCCTTTAGGCATGTTGAGCTTCGTTCTGAAAAAAAAAAAAAAAAAGAAACATCGACATATCACAATATATTTTAACTGATTTTTCCAAATGTATTACATAAACATTTTCAGTGAAATTTTAATGATATATCAGAATTTCTTTTTAAGGGAACTTATTGTCATTCAATGTATACATAAACTTTTTCAACATATTTTGACATTTCCTTTGTGTGAAAACTCGGTATTGGTGTTAAATGCTTATTTATTTAGATTCAGATGGCGTGAGAAATATTTTATGACAAATGCAATTACGTAAATCATAGTTTTATAAGATTTCGGATCTGAACTTATAATTACGTCCACCACTGTATGTATATATATATGTGTGTGTGTGCGTGTGTGTATGTATATGTACCGGGTGATTCAAAACACAGCGATTATCTCGTAAACTAAGAAATATAGAAACATACTTCCAATTACAAAATTGGTGCAAATTAAAAGTAGATTTCAGATATTGCATTTTTTTTGTACAAGGGGCTGTATACATATTAAATACGAAATTTAATTTTTATACCGCCCCTCCTTATATCTAGAAAAATATTCTCCCCGGTCTAACAAGCAAAATAAACTCTCTAAGTCAAAATCTCGCTGAGTTATTGCAATTTGAAAATTCTAGCATTTTACGCCAAGTCTTAAGGGGTTGTATCAAAAGTGAGGAATTGTAATTACTACAGCTTTTGTAATAAGGCACACAGCGTTTGGGAAAAAAATCATTCAGGGAAAAAAGACGGCTATATTAACCTGTTATGTCGCTCTTTCTTCTAGTGAATACACACGAGAATACTCATTGATAATTTAACAAATAAAATTTATGAATAGTTTATGTACTAAAAGGGAATTTTCAAATTAATTTTTCTTTCTTTTCCTTTATACATTCTCTTACTCATATACATGGTGTAGAGAAAGTATGGTTTTTGAGTCAAATTTCCGAAAATTAGCTTTTGTTATATTTGCACGTTTTCAGATCCTCTGAATTCAAAAATCATGTTTTTAGCGGCTGGTCTCTCTCTCTCTCTCTCTCTCTCTCTCTATGTGAGTGTGTGTGTTATTAGAATATCTCAAGAACAAATAGTAGCAGAAAATCCAAATTCCATATTCTAAATCCGTATCATATTGCGGTGCTACACTAAAGTATACGTTGCGATCAGACAATTGTTTGTTTACAGGGTCATCCAAGAGAATTCAAATACATTATGTCTGTGAGCGAAATTTCACATATGTACAGTGTGACATCTATAGACTGCCCTAAACAAAATGAAAAGAACAGATTTTTTATACGCATAAAAGCATGTTTTATGTAGATTTTGGTATAACAATCATTCAGCATTCATTTACAGGATTACCCAGAGTATTTCGATAGATTGGAGCTATACTTGGGAATTGCTGGAAGCGTATTTCATTTTGTGTTACTTGTTTTACATAAAACACTAAATTTACAAACACAAAGTCATGTGTATGTAGTTTATAGACAATATACAGAGCTACCCAAAATTAAGGTAAACATGTTTTTTTTTTTTTTATTATTAAATGTAATTGGCGTAAGTGCTTTGCTACATTTTTTTTTTCGAAGAACACTGCTGACACAGAACGGAAAATTAATGTCTGATACCCATATAGTCCAGTAAATAGGTATTAGACTTCTAATACTCTTATGGTCTTTTGGCGAGTTCTTTCCCGTTCCTCAGTTTTAAGGGATGTTAAAAGTGTTTTTGCAGAGTAGCGATCTCCTTTTTAGCGGGAAGTCGGTCCGAGCTCTTCAAATAGCTTTAAATTCAATTAAGAATCATTATAACAATTGTTTAACTTAATTAAAAGACCAATTAACACTTAAATCTATTTTATTTAAACAAAAACTAATTTTCTGGACATAGAAATTTTTTGACTTTTTTTTTTCTCTTTCTCAAACAAACCCATATATTTAATTATTTGAGCCCGCAAATCAACCTTTGACCACCAAGTTAAACCTCTGCACTTCCCCACCCCCTAGGCTAACCATCTAGTATTGTCCCTTTTTATTGTAAAAACTCGCCGAGTGACCACAGCGCCTCCAGTATCTCAACTTAAACCAACAGCACCTTCTTGCCCCATCCTCGAGGATATCTTCCCTTGCCCCACCCCTCGGCTTACCCACACAGCTTTTCCCTCCAAATCTCGCATATTGAACAAAATCCTCAATTCCAACCAGCATCAAACAATCCAATAGTGTTTTTGGATTATCCTCCAGGCTGCCCCGCCTAGGCTCACCATCAGTGATTCCTTTTTTCTTCCCTCTCCTCGGCGCGCAAGGCACCGCCTCTCCCTTTTCCAGTTTATCCGGGAGCTTTATCGCTCCCCTAGCCCCACCCCATGTGTTTGCCTTTCATTTAATATGGCATGCCCCACCTCCTAGGCTTCCATCTCTTTTTCAACTTCGTCGTTTACTCTCCTAGGAGTTCTTGGTGTCTGCCTTCGCCCCCCAGTTGCCCCGTCCCCCCCTGCCCCCTTAAAAAAAGAGAAAAGGGAGAGGGAAAAAGGGAAGAAAAAAATTTTTTTTCATCTCACTTTGTTTCGCAACCACTTGGGTCTCCCCTCCCCCACCAGAAATTAATTTTATCTTTTTTTTTCTCACTCTCTCTTTTTGTCCCTAACCTTGTTGGATGATATCGATGTTAATTTTCTTTTCTTTCATTAATCTTTTCTCATAGCTATTTTCGGGAGTCTAGGCTCCCGGTTTTTGCTTATTTTTTCCTTTAAAATGGTATAGTGCAGGCGCTTTAATGAGCCCCCTCCGTCTATTTCATCAAATATTCAATCTATAAATTATTATTTTCAATCCACTCAACAGAAAACCATACCTTCAAAACCAAAAGCTTTTCTAAAAGCTAACTATCAACAATCTCCTTCAGCCCAACAGGTACATTGTCAGTCTCGGAGGACCCAGAATCCCTGAACGACATCTCAGAGGACCATGACCAGGCCTCAGACTCCTCGTCCTCTGGTGAAGACTCTACACATTCAGCTATATCAGGGGTCACCACCAGATCACAGAAACGCAAGTCACAAAAGAAAAAGCCGAAGACCCCCCAATTAACACCACAACAATTCCTCAAATCAGAGGTTATACCATCCAAAGACTCCTACGACCAGAACGAAGATTTCAAAAATCACAGGACCATTCTCTCCGTCACCAAAGCAGCCATGGAGATCATCGCGATCGTGGAAGCCAAGAGCAGCAAAGCAAGCCTGGCACTCTTAAATAGAGCCTTCGTGCGTATCAGAACCCTAAACAAAAAGGCAAGACTAAAAACTTTTGCCAATCAAGAACCCATAGCTGCAGAAGACGCACCTCCATCCAGCTCAACCTCACAAGTCAACACCACTCCATCAACATCACAGGCCCAAAGTTCACGCTCACAGCCCACGTCAAACGTTCAAGACATAATAGTCGACCACCAAAACAAAATCAACGAAAAGCTGGATCACATTTCGTCAATACAAGACAGAATCCTAAAGAAAATAACAAGAAACCAGCAACAGCAAACAATAACTGCACTCCCTGCAACCTCCAGCACACAACAACCAGCAGACAACAACGAAGAAAACTCAGAAAAAATGGCCAGCAACATCCAGTCCGCAGCATCCTCAGACCCAGCCTTCCCATCCCTGGAAGAGGCCAACAACACAGTCCAGCCTCGGTCAAATTCAAGCTGTCACCCTCCTGGCATAACCCAGAGTTGCAACCACTCAAAAGCCCAGTACGATAATCTAAAAGCCCAAAGCACAGTATACATCACTTCAAAAGACTCATCGCTTAGAGGGTTCGAAATCCTCAAACTCCTAAGAAACACAAGAGTGGCTACAGCAGCAAACATAATAAACTCCAGGACCTTCAGACGCTCCCTGGACATCCTGTGCAACACAAGAGAGGAAGCACTCACTCTTATACAAGACTATAAAAACACTCAAGCCCTATCAGAGTGCCTAATATTCAAAATAAAACCGAGCCAACAACAACACTTCATTGTCTTGGGTGTTCCAGAGCTGTCTGAGGACAACATCATAACAAAAATGTTAGACATAGGCTGCATAACACAAAACATCAAGGCAGCCGTAAAATTCAACAAGAAAACAACATCCAAAGTCCAGGGCCTACACAACCTAATATTTCAAGCACCACTCCCGATAGCTGAAGCAGTAATAAAGATGAAACGCATCCAGCTGGGCCTCATGAGATGCCTCATCAAGCCGCAAACACAAGTCTCCCGATGCTCTACATGCCAAAGCTATGAGCACACTCCCACATACTGCGACCAAGAGCAATACTGCTCGCACTATGGGCAAAAACACAAGAACAACAACTGCGAAGAGCAACCTAGCTGCGAAAACTGCGCAAGAGTCAACCTAAGAAACGCAAACAAGGGCATTCGACCACTAAATAACAACCATCCAGCATACTCCCCCTCCTGCCCAGTTTATGTGGAGGAATATAAGATACGAAGGGAGGCCCTGGACCGACAATTCAGCAGCACAGAAGTCAACGATTCTCAACCAACACCTCGCACTCAACAGCCACAAACAACAAGACACAACAGCCAAACCTAGAGTCAACGTAACAAGCAAAGGGCAACCTCTCAAGACACATCCAGCCCCTTCCCCTGGCTCTTCAACCCCTTCACCCACTTCATGCCTCATCTGCAGCACCCTTTCCAACAGATTCAACAGAACCAATCTCCAATGTTCTACAGCGGAGGAAACCAGCAAGACACTATAAACCCTTCAGCCAACTTCTACTTTGAAGGCAACCAGCGCTTTCTCCGGCCATCGGGTCCCTTCGGCTACCAATCAGAAGCACAGGGTGCACAAGGGTAACTTCTCTATTAAATTTATATCTCACTCTTCCTCCTCCCTCCCCCTTTTTTTCTCTCTCTCTCTTAAATGGCAAAATCACGAAGGAAAAAACCCAAAGTTCTCTCCTCCCCTTCCCAAGAGTCTACATCCTCTCCTGTTTCGACATCCCCAGACAATTTCAACAGTTTAAAATTCATGCAGACCAATCTCAACGGGTGCAAGGCAGCTAACTCGACGGCCCGAGATTTCATGGAGAAAAATTCCATAAATATCGGGTTGTTGCAGGATGCCTACTGTACCGTTGGGAGTGGTCTGTATGGCTTCCCTTCTTCCTGGGTTAGTTTCAGCTCAAAAAACAACACAGCGCACATAATAATCACAAATAGTAGCCTCAACTTCACACACCTTCTTACTGGGGAACATTGTGTTTTCATAACACTAACCACGAGGGAGGGTGAACTGATCCTAGGAAGTGCCTACGCCGCCCCGTCCGTGGACTTTGAGGCTTGTCTCCTGGAGTGGCAGCACTTAATCTCTCAACGTTCACTTTTTGTCTGCGGCTGCGACCTCAATGCCATTTCTCCCCTATGGTGCTCACCCACTGAGAACATCAGAGGTCGCAGCCTCATTGAATTCATCGCGTCCAACAACATCTGCATGGCAAACATAGAGAATTCAGCACCAACCTTCCAAAAGAGCGATGCCCAGGGCTGGCCGGACTTCACGTTGTGTAATCCCAAGACCTATGCCAGGGTGAATGACTGGACAGTCCTGGACATCTTTAATAACTCCGATCACAACTATATCACCTTTTCCCTTAACTCTAAACCCTCCATAACCCAATCAAAACGTTTCGCAACCAAACGCGGAAACTTTAATAAATTCAATAAACTAATGTTAAACCTCGCTCCCCCCCCCTATTGGAAAAATTAAGCTCAATAAAGGACACTAACCAACTAGAAAACTTCACAATAAATTTCATAGCCTCTATTCAATCTGCTGCCACTTCGACTTTCAGGCTGAAAAAGTCGGGACGTCGCTTCACCTATACCTTCTGGACTCCCCAGCTCCGCACCATGCGTAACAAATTGACAGCAATGAAAAGACAGTTAAAATACCTAGACCCTACACTTATACCGCAACATAAACTAAAAATCAAACAGCATTCGGCCATCTTCAAAAAACAAATCAATACCACTAAACACAACGCATGGAAAAAATTCTGCACCACACAAACACAAATATTCAGCATCGCTCAAAAGTTTTATAGTAGCAAGTTTTTCACCCCCACAGAGTTGAAACTAGAAAGACCTCCAGTTCTTTCCTCCAAGCGCATCAACCTGGAATCCCTAACTAGCACTCTATTCCCCAAAACACAATATCCACTATTTCAAAAACCTTCCTTCTCGGCTCCCTCGGATGTTCCCTTCACGGAGTCCGAGATTAAATCCACTCTTTACAGCTTCAACATTAATAAAGCACCAAGTCCAGATAACATTGATTTTAAAATCTTACGAAACATTCATAGCACTATCCCACAAATATTCCTACTATGGACCAATCAATGCCTCAGACTAAATTATTTCCCAGAAATTCTCCGAAGGGGTGAGGTGGTGTATTTCTTGAAGCAAGGGAAACTCCCCTCTGAGCCCACATCTTATAGACCGATCTGCCTCCTTCCTACCCTAGGAAAACTGCTCGAGAAATTAATCGTAACCCGGCTTAACTATCACCTAGAAACAAACCAACTTCTCCATCCAAACCAATTTGGGTTCAGAGAGGGCAGATCATGCGAACATACCTTACAAGCCATTAAAGATTCCTGCGCCGTAAGCTGTAATGCCTCTAGATACACCACCATCATCTCTTTGGACATTAAGGGTGCTTTTGATAATGTAGAGTGGCCCCATATTCACAGAGCACTACAGGAACTCAACTGCCCGGGAAACCTGGCTGGAGTCATTCGCTCCTACCTTTCAAAAAGGAAAATCATCATTAACTGGGGCGAGGGAAACACTGAAATTCCCCAAACTAAAGGCTGCCCCCAGGGCTCGTGCCTCGGCCCGATTCTCTGGAATCTCATAGCTGACGGCGTGCTAAAGCGCATGAACTAAGAGGGCTTTACGACATTTGCTTATGCGGATGACTTCACCCTGATTCTCTCGGGCCGTATCAGGAAGGATCTGGAGGACAGGAAGCACTCTCCTTATTTAGCAGTCTCCTTAAAGAGTTTGACCTGAAACACTCACCGTCTAAAACCAAGGCCCTAACTTTGGCTTTCCCCAGATCCCTAAATGAGAAATCCCAAGATGCGGATTGATGGTATCAGTGTCCAGCGTGTTGATCACATGAAGCTTCTGGGAATAACCTTCGACAGACACCTCAACTGGCTGCCCCATGTAAAGGACCTTAAACTCAAAACACTAAGTCATAACCACAACTCAACTAAGATGGTAGGAAAGAGGTGGAGTATCTCCACATCTCTCCTTAAAATATGGTATCAAACAATAATTGAAAAAATAATAACTTATGGGGCAGGCATCTGGGGAGGTCGTTTAAGATCAGACGCCAGAGCTTCGCTTGACTCCGCTCAACGCCCTTTCCTCCTGCAAATTGCAAGAGGGTATAAAACCATCTCTACTGATGCCCTCACCGTTATCACTGGGATTCCCCATGCCCACTTGCAGGTTGCCCAAACCTATACTAAAACTAAGATCCTACAACTAAACGACCAAGAGCTCACTAACATAGTCGTTCCCCAAACTCCCATCCAGCCCCTGACCTGCAGTTGGGCAATTCACCCAGGTTTGAATGTAACTCCTCTAATAACAAACTGTTCAAAAAATAGCTTCTCACCTTCTGTCCCGGTGGCGGTACACACGGTAGGCTCTAAGACCGAGGCTGGAGTTGTCTCAGCTTTCTGTGTTCTTGAAGGCGACAGCGAAGTCTATCGGTGGGCGGGTAGGCTCGAGGATTACAACTCAGTATTCCAAGCAGAACTCTACGCAATTAAAAAAGCCCTAGACTGGGCGGTCGTAAATCATAATCAACAACAACAACTTAGTGTTTATAGTGATAGTCTTTCGAGCCTGCTCGCCATTGCTCGCCACCGGAACAGACACCCACAAGTCCTGGAAATAAGAAAAACTCTAATGAACCCTAACCTTAACTGTACCCTGGCACACGTTTCTGCCCACAGGGGAGTAGTCGGTAATGAACTTGCTGATTCCCTGGCCAAAGAAACCACAGAATTCCCAGTAAAAGAACCATCTCCTCCTGCCCCTCCCTCCTACGTAAAACTAAAACTGAAACAAATCTTCATTTTAAAATGGCAAGACCTGTGGCGAAATTCCGAGAAGGGTAGTTATACTTTCTCGCTAATCCCACAGGATTCAACAAATTCATGGACTCTAACTCCTCCCATAACGGCTTTCTTAACAGGCCAATGCCCCTTTCAATCCTACCTCTTCAAGTTTCATCGCCGACGCTCTCCCCTGTGTCCCTGCGGTGAGGAGGGAACTCCCGAACATTTTTATTTCTCTTGCCCCCTAACTCAACAGTTCCATTTCAGAAATCCCTCTCCAAGACCAAATAATTGGCTTGAAAATATCTTAACCAGAAAACTGTTAATTAAAAAACTAAACAATATTTACTTCCTCTTAATGGACTTAACCAATTTGACTAATTAATAACTATTCCCACTGGCAGCTAATCTTCTTCCCAAATGAAGCTACTAATCCTCCCACTCTTTTTCAAAATACCCGTCACCAAAACAAAAATCTGTTTGCAAGGAAGCCTCTTACTCAAAACCTCTCTTAAATACTAAGTAAACTCTATAGTTTAAATTAGCAACAATCCTAACTCTCTCATTCTCTCTTCTGTTACCCAAATTACCCTGCAAAATCAGTTTTCTGCACAGTTGTTCTGCAATACTGTCATCCATGCTGTCATCCAATTGTACCACCTGGACTATACTAGTGCACAGATCTTCTGCAATACTGACATCCATGTTGTCATCCAATTGTACCACCTGGACTATTTTAGTCAAACGTGAACTCTCTAGTGCACATCAAGAGCTGTGACAACTCATCTAGTGCCGTCTGTCACGAGAGGCCTTAAGGGCCTGGCCTAATCCATCTAAAATTATCATCGTCCAATGTCGCGTGGTGGCTTTCAGCCAGGCGATGACCATGTACTCTTTCTATGTTGTGTTCCATCGCCCCTTGTCGCGGTAAGGCTTCATGCATGGCGATGCCAATGTAAAACCTTCTTGCTTTTTAAATACACATCAGGCAGGTCTGTAGGGGTTCTTCTCGGGACATCCCACGTGAACTTCGGTTCTAGAAGTGCTCAACACCGCTTTTCGAGCGGTGAGCGGGGGCTGCCCCCCTGTTCAGTCAATAGGTATGTAAAAAAGGGCTTACCTAGCAAAAGGTGGGGTAGAAGATTTTTCTTTTTTAATTTGTACATATTAGTGTCAATATGAAAAAAACGAGTTATCCAATACGATCGACCCCGGGAGAATTTTTGTCGGCTGAAAAACCTCGAAAATTTACTACTTTTTTGGCATTTTTTGAAATATCTCAGAACAGGCTAAATTTAGCGATATTTTTCTATTATAAAGTTTAAAGAAGATTAAATTTTCTACAATTTTCTTCATTACAACTTTTTTGTAGTACTAATAGCAAGCGTGTTACAGCCTCTTGAATGTCGGCATTTTTTCTCAAGCTAACAAAATACAACTCAAAGAAATGGGCCGGTGCATGAATGTTTATTAGAAAATGGAAAGAAAGGAAGGGACATATTAAGATGTCTGACCTTAGGAAATGACATCTGCTTCGTAGTAAAGAAGGTATATTAAAAAAACCTCCCCCCTTCACGCAAAAGGTTCTCTCTCTTCTCCCCCCCTCTTCTCATCCTGTAGTACGCTGCCTCGGCTGAACATCTGTCTATGTTATTCAGTTCAGTTTGAACGCGCGAACGTACTGTTCAACCCGTGAGCGTTTTCTGTTAGAACAACCGGAGTGTTTGTTTTATTTTCGAAATCAATTTAAATAAAGGTGAAGTGAAGATTCTGAAGGAGAAAGGTATACAAAAAATCTGTAAAAATGCAATGCAAAACGTCAAAATGAAGAACATTACGGTTTTTTAAAGAACTTAAAATATGTAATAATTCACAATAACTGTCACAAACGATACATCAATGAGCGAATTATTGCAACATATGTACGGCGTCATACAACTGGTGATGGAGCTGGTCCAAACTGTGCTGCTCCATATCTTCCATCAATCAAGAACTGAAGGTTTCAGTTTTAAAGATCAGTGTTTCTTGTGTGGAGAGAGGATACTTGAAGATTTCTTTAAAAAACAGGAACGCCTTTCTGAGCATGAAAGGAAATTTATCCACCATGCTATGGAACTGGGTGTGAAAGAAACAATTTTAAATGGTGCCGAAAATCTTGGGGATGAGAGAAGAAAAAATGTACTTGAATGCATCGGAAATGTAAAAGGTTTAATTGCTGTAAATGCTGGGTATCACAGGTTTTGTCATCAAAAACTGCATTGGAAGCCTAAAAGTGAGATGAAATGAGGATACTACCCTGCAAGTAACACTGATGAGGCAATGGAATCAATTTACTCCTACCCTGAAAACGACTCGGAGGAGTGCCAGTCTCATAACGTATTTGATGAATAAAATAGAGGGTGATTTTGATCCTGGCATCAGAATGGTTACATCACGCCTTTGAAAAAAATACGGTGAAGATGATTTAATAGCCGAAACTGCCAACAAGAAAGCAGTTTGCTTCCAAAATGTTGGCTATAAAATATTCAGTGGAACTGGTATATTAAGAAGGACTCTGATCCTCAACAGGAAAATGTCGTACTAATTTCATCATTGGACAAGGCTGAAGATGGTGATAATTATTCTAAGAGCTTTTATAATTACTGCAAGACGGAGAGGAACAATTTGAGGACGACACATCTTCCTTCTACCTCTGATGACTATTGAAATTTAAGAATCCGGCCTTTCAAAATAACCACAACGAAAATCAACATGTATATTATACATTAATGTACGTTTCTTTATTTGTTTCAAGGCTAAATGAATCTCCTTAGAATTTACATATAAAGTTAAATTTCTACAATTTACTTTTGTAATTATTTGCTATTGTTCTTCAAACAAGTTTGCCTATTTATGAAGTTCGTTTAAAATTAAGATTGTATATTGTTATTATCATCAATATTAATATAGCAGTAATTAATATTTATTACAACATTATGTATATCTAAATATCATTAATGTTTTATAATTTAATAAATAGTAGAATTAAAATATTTATGTATCAATGCATTGAGTTTTTGCATATTAGCACCCTAATATTTATTCATTTACATTTATATACAAATATTTTTTATTTTATTTATTTTTCTTTGTATGTGTTTGTGTGTGTATTATGTGTTGCAGTGATAGAATACTATACATTGGCAGTTATTGGAGTCTGATGAAGACTACTGTTGATAGACCAGAATTGTCAGTGCGTGGCCGGGGGGGAGTTAGTAAAAAGGGGAAGGGAAAAATTAAAAGGGAGCAGATTTGTTATCTGTCGTCCTTAGTGAAAAAAAAAAAAAAAAAAAAAAAAAAAAAAAGATCGCCAATTTATCTGGTGAACATATTTAATTCCTTTCAAAAATCACGATTATTTTAACAAGGTATATGTTAAGAGAACAATCAAAAATATAAAAAAGTATTTCTTATAATATATATTGTAAAAAAGTACATCCGGCGTGTATATTTCTGTATTACGTTTTTGATCACCAAATCCAAAAATCCCAAGGACAACAGATATCTGAGCTATACCATTAAAAGTTGTTAAGCTTTCTGTAAATAAAGCTTCTAATTCTAATAATTACTATGCATTATTTATAAAGAGTAATGCGCTTTTTTTACGAAGTTGAGAAAACTGTTTATTTTCAAGAAGCTTTTACGCGTTTGCTATTAGTACTACAAAAAAGGTGTAATGAAGGAAATTGTAGGACATTTAATCCTCTTTAAACATTACAATATAAACATATCGCTAAATTCAGCCATTTCTGAGATATTTAAAAAAAATCTAAAAAACTAGTAAATTTTCGAGGTTTTTCAGCCGACAAAAATTCTCCCGGGGCCGACCATGTTGGATAACTCGTTTTTTGCATATTAGTACTAATATGTACAAATTAAAAAAACAAAATCTTCTAACCCACTTTTTGCAAGGTACAATGTATTTATTGACTTGACTAATGCTGTAAACAAATAGTAGTTTTTGGAGAGCGATTTTTTTTTTTTTTTTTTGTATAATATCACGTTTTGAGGCCTCCTGAATGCAAAAGATAATTTTTAGTGGTTGATCTGTATATATATGAATTATCAGCATAATTTAACAACAAATAATCGGGTGTGCCACTCACACGACTTTCTCTTATCCTGAAATTTAATACCATAAATACAGGTTTGAAATTAAGAGGTAACATATAGAGAGTACTGTTATGTAAACCTTTGTTAAAATAATTCAAATTAAGCTTCGGAAGAGTTTTATATGATAATTAGTTTTGTGTGAGGGCGGGCTCCCGCCCCCCTCAACCCCTCCGTTTCATTAATGCATCTGCATTTATATAGAATTTAAATCTGTTATTAAAATTAAAAGTTCACTTAAAATTATTCAGACAACTTTCACATGCAACATTCCTTGAAACTTATCGGTCTTAATCAAACTTTTCCAGCAACAAATTTATATTAATTAGAAAATACAACTTTTGGATCTCCTGAAATTATTCGTTTCCTGAAAATTTTCGAGACGGGCAATATTCAAATTTTAAACTTGACTTTGGTAATAAGGAAGCCTCAAAACGTGTAAATACACAAAAAAACATAGCTTAAAAACACACATTATTTATCATATGTCTATGAGGAATTCATTTCCATTCCTGAGCAACTTTCCTGGACATGGTAAAATATTATAGTACAGCACTTTCACTAACAATAAAAAAAACATATTATCGCTTAAATATTTGCAACCATGTTTTTTTTTTTTTTTCTTTTGAAGAATACGTACAAACCATAAAGTGCACCTAAATATAAACCTATAGTAATAATATACGGCACAACCTAAAATGCACTTCCATCAATTTTCAGCTATTGTCGCATTATAATCTAGTTATTTTGTGTAGCCCTGTAAATGAACAGTGAATGATTTCCCTGCGATATTCTACATGAAGCATGTTTTTATGAAATATATATATATATATATATATATATATATATATATATATATATTCATTTCATTTGGTTTAGTGCAGTCTATAGGTGTTAAACTCTACTTACCTGCAATTTTCCCCATAGACGTAATGTATTTGAATATTTTTGAGTGTCCTTGTACACGAACCATTTGCTTCATCTCAACAAGAATATTATTGTAGCATCCCTATATGATACATATTTAGAGTACCAAGTTTGGAATTTCTGCTGCTATTTGTTCTTGAGATATGCTGATAACAGACAGGCACACACACATACCAACCGCTAAAAGATGGTTTCATACGTGGTTTTCATATTCAGGGGACCTCAAAACGTGTAAATATAACAAAATCTCACTTTCGAACATTTGACCCAAAAACAATACTTTCTCTAACTTATGGGTATGAGAAAGTAATAGCTACAGGAAATGCGAATTTGGTACTTTGGATTCCATATCTAGTTGCCACTTCAAAAGTTGATCAAGGTTTGCAAGTTTCAAGGAAATTGATAACAGACTTGATTTTTGTTTTGATAAATATAGGCACTATAATTAAACGGGGGTTGAGAAGGGCGGTAACCCCCCTGACATAGAATTATACTTCAATACCATGTCATATTCTATACAAAACATTATTTATAATATTAACAATAAATATGAATTTCCTTATGATATTTACAGTACAAAGTTATTTAAATGCAATTTATAAGAATGTCTATCCCAAAACGCAATACAGTGGCATTTTTTGTGCGTTCCTGTACATAAACCAATTGTAGAGGATTAATTAATGTCATTTTAAATAGGGAATATTATATAGTAAACCTGAATAACATACATCATTTCTTAAAATTTCTGAAAATACTTACTGACGCTGGGGGGGGGGGGGGGGCAGACGGACAGATGGACAGTCAAACAAAAAAATATAAATTGAAAGCATATTCATAGTTAAAAATTGTTAGAAGATGTTTAATGTAAAAGAAAATGCAATTCCAGCAAATGTTCAATAATAACACTTAACGTAACTGAATATTTTTGTGTGCCCTGTAAATCTAATGCTAATCGTACTGCACACTATAGAAAGCATTCTTTTGTGCATATGAATAACATATTTCATTTTCATTAAGATTTATGCAAAGTAATTAAAATTTGGTTTATAGAAATATCTTCACATAGAACGCAATGCTTTGGTACACTTTCGGGTGTCCCTGTATACAAACCAGTGATAGTGTTTATTCCATTTCCTATAGAAAATATCCGATAGAAAACTTTAATAACATATTTCAATTTTATTATTATATGTATAAATTAAAGGTATTAAAATATGGTTTACAAAAATATCCCTCGTAGAACACAATGCTTTGGAATACTTTCGGGTGTCCCTGTGCACAAGCTAAGAAGAGGTATTCACTCCATTTTCAATAAGGAATATCCGATAGTGAACTCAAATAACATATCAGTTTCAGGAAATTCTATGAATATTCACGGGAGTCAGAGCGCGGACACTCAGAGGGATGGACAGTCAGACGGATGGACAGACAGACAAATCGAAGTCATTAACACTTTTCAACCTTGCTAGAATTGTTAAAGAGCCGAAGTCATTAAATTTTTCAATCATGATGGAAAGTGGTAAAAAATAAAGCGCGAAAATTTAACACGGTTTTGCTAGTCTTTTAATTTTTTCCTCTCTTAACGTGGTTTAATTTGCAGGTGACCCCCCCCCCCCCTAAAAAATTTAACTATTAAATTTTTTAACAATACTAAATAATGTAAATTTCCATTAAGCTCTTAAAACTGTTGATTTCACGTGTTTGAATGATTTTAGTTGCTATTTTAAAATAAATGATCTTATTTAAATTTTTCTCATCTCATAGATAACCCCCTAAAGTGAGCCCGTTGGCGTCGAAAAATAGATGCCAAAATTGAAAAAAAAAAAAAAAGTGGTGTAAGCCATCATTTCCAAATTGCAGTAACTCAGCGAGATTTTGACTTAGAGAGATGATTTTATTATTATTATTATTGTGCTTGTTAGAGATATTTTTTTCTAAATGTAAGTCACATGATAGGAGGGACCGTATAAAAATTAAATTTCGTATTTAATATGTATACAGCCCCTTGTACAAAAAAATGCCATATCTGAAATCTACTCTTAATTTACAATAATTTTGTAATTGGAAGTATGTTTCTATCTTTCTTAGTTTACGAGATAATCGCTGTAACATCTATTTTGAATCACCCGGTATATATATATATATAATTACTTAAACTGAGTAAAATGTACGGGGTTTTAGCTTTTTCTGTGCTTTATTAGTGAGAATGTGTGCTATTATTGCATAATTTTTTAGGCTTAATGAAAGAAAAAGTTTAAAACACTGACGAACAGACTTTTATTAAAATCCTTTCTTTAACGGAAATAAGAATGTAATCGAAAGATGAGAAAGTAAAAACACTATTAGTGGAGTATAAAACAAAATGTAATACGTGACCCCAGTGTAAAAAATAAAAAAAAAAGTATTCGTTTTTCTTTTATCTGCAGAGAAAATCATGATTAAATCTATTTGAGATTGCATTTTATTTATTTTGCTAAAAGTATTTGTTTCACAATAAATTCACTTGTAAAACGAGATTTAGAATTAAAAAAAAAAGAATCAACAAGAAAATAATGGCAAGATATCATTCTTAAGCATAAATTTTTTACACAATTTTATACAATGTAAAATAGATGCAATAGAACATTTACGTAAATTTTACAATAAGGAAAGAAATTATAATCTAATATTTCATTATTATGTCTTATTGAATAAAAGAATTTCAAATATTGATAAATCGTCCATAAGAAAATCGCATCAACTATCGTATGCTCCATAGATCGGAGTTATTTGCGAAGTAATAAAATGAAACACAATATGAGGCATTAATGTACATTTCTGAAAGAGATATAGTGTTCTCCTTCTCTTTACTTCAGATAAAATCATGATTAATTTGCTTTTAACTTTGACGTCGATTTATTTGACAGGAAAATTTAGATTCAAAATAAGATTGAAACAGCATAATAAATCAGATTTCCTTTGTTAAATGTTGATTTTATTCAATTTCCTGTAAATAAACAAAAAAAAAAAAAAATGTAGAACGTAAAAAGAAAATATATATATAAAGCTACGAGAGATTGCGCGATAGGAGAGACTGCGCACATAGGGGATCGGCAGGAAGGAGTGCAATGGGCGCTCTGAAACTCCAGGTATTTCTACAATATCGATAGCGGAGTGCCCAATTAAATGTGTCTGTTCATTGTTTGAACAGTCTAAGATTAAACGTGGTTATTTTGTCTCGTTTTCAAAAATGTTTGCTTAAATTTTCAAAACACTTTCAGATTTTTTTTTTTTTTTAAACCTTTTTTAGATTATGTAAATCATAACAACAAGAACAATTTTAAAAATTCCCGAATAACTTGCCCATTATTGTGGCTGGTGCAATAGGCTGATGCAATAGGTTGATGAAATCCCGTTATGTACAGTCGCTCAAAATAACAAAACGAAACACCTTACACATCTCATTACCTAATTATCGCAGAAACATGCAGTAGGCACCAATCGTCAGGAATTCGTGTCAACTTTTGTTGTATGTAAGAAAGAATGACACAGGGGGTCGTCTATATATAAAAATGTGGCCAACTTTGAAAATTGGAATGTTAACCTACTAATTTGACATCAGAAAACGATTCCAGAGCATCAAAATAGCCTAGATACAAATTCCCACGGTGATTCCCAACAATAGATCCTGAGATATTTAAAGTTTTTTTTTTTTTTTTTGGGGGGGGGGGTATTTTCAAGTTTTTTTTTTTTTTTTCTCTTAGGTCAGATTCAACAAATTTATTATAGCTTTCTTCTCTTATTCAATGCGTTTCATTCATCTAGAGATCTCTAAGTACAACAAAAAGAATATAATTTCAATGAGCATATTAATGCGGAAATTTCGTAGTATAAAAAATATTCTGTCCAAAATGGGGTCTGTTGTGGGGGGGGGGCACTGTGATTCGAAACTGATGTTTTATTACCTCATTTTCAGAAGCTTTTTATTGGAATTAGATTTCTGTTATCATGCCTTTTTTTTCTAGGTATCAGGCTAAAAATCAACGCGCCTCTACTTTATTAAAGTGCGTGTATATATGTCTGTCTGTCTGTGTGTGTGTGTGCGTATGTGAGTATGAGTGGGCATGTGTGTGAGTGAGAATTTATTTATGCCTCTAACAAGTGTTATTTGAATTCAAAATGAGAGATTTCTGTAAAAATAAAGTAACGTAAGGTAAAATTTAAAGACAGCAGAATTATTTAAAACACTGAATGACATTCTTGTGAAATCTGTCGATATATTTGCATGTAGAATGTACATAATTCGTAAAATCGTAAGCGGGTTCTAGTTGACGAATTCACCCTCCTCTTATATAAGTAAACCACGTGATTTGTTTTTGGGATCTTGGAAACGGCTTTAACGATTTTGATGCAAATTTGGGATTAGAAGGCTTTTTGTATTTAAAAACGATTGCACATATTCTCATCTTCTGAAAAATTCGTTTTCGCTGTTAACCCTTTATTAGCCCATTGTATCATATCGCAGAAATTGGGTTTACTCAAAAATGGGCGTAGCGATTTTCAAAAATGTTTGGAGTTGCGTATTTTTCGGGACGCTTGGACTTACCCACATCTTCAGAAAAATTTGCGTTCACTGTTAACCCATTAGTGGCCAATGGCAACATATGGCAGAAACTGGGTTTACTCGGAATTGGTTATAGGGATTTTGATGAAAGTTTGGGGTTAAGTGTTTTCGGGGTATTAGACTTACTACCATCTTCAGAAAAATTTGCGTTCGCTGTTAACCCCTTATCGGGCAATGACAACAAATGGAATAAACTGGGTTTATTCGGAAATTGATATAAGGATTTTGAAGAAAGTTTTGCGTCAAGTGCTTTTGGGGATGCTTAAACGAATGGAATTATCCACATCGTCATAAAATTTCGTTGTCGCTGTTAACCCTTTAAAGGCCAATTACAACGTTTGTCAGAAATTGGCTTTACACGGAAATTGACAAAGCGATTTTTATGAAAGTTTGGAGTTAGGGCTTTTTAGTGGGAAAAATCAATTGTATCTCATCTTCAGACAAATTAGCGTTCACAGATAATCGTTTACTGGCCAATTGCAACACATAGCAGAAATTGGGTTTACTAGGAAATGGATATAGCGATTATGATGAAAATTTCGGATTAAGTTTCTTCGGGGACTGCTAAAACGAATGGTCATATTCTCATCTTCAGAAATAAAATTGCGTTCTCAAGTAACACTTTATCGGCCAATTGCAACATATGGCAGAATTTGGGTCTACTCGTAAATGAGTATAGGGATTTTGATGAAAGTTTGGTGTTCATAAATGATTGAAATTATTTTATTCTTCAGAAAATTTCGTGTTCTCTGTTAAACCTTTAAAGGCCAATTGCGACGTATGGCAGAAATACGGTTTACACGGAAATGGACATAGCAATTTTCATGAAAGCTTGAAATTAGAGATTTTTGATGAGAAAAGGCTATTGGAAATATCATAATCCTCAAAAAAATTTCGTTTGTTGTTAACCCTTTATCGGTCCGTTGCAACATGCGGAAAAAATTAGGGTTACTCCGAAAGGAACAAAGCGATTTTGATGAAAGTTTGGAGTTAGGGCTTTTTCATGAGAAAAAACGATTGGATCTAATTTCGGGGAAATTAGCGTTCACATTTTACCCTTCATCGTACAACTGCAACACATAACTGAAATTAGGTGTACTCGAAGGTTAGATGTACTCGGAAATTAGGTGTACCAGAGGATAAAGGGTTAACAGCGAACGCGAATTTTCTTGAAAATGAAGATAATCGATTTTGGATCTCAAAAAATCCTTAACGTATATTTTATAAAAATAATTTAATATATTTCTAAGTAAACGCAATTTCTGCTATATACTGAAAACGGTAGATGAAGGGAAAATAACAAAAGTTAATTTTCCTAAATATATATATAAAAAAAAAAAAGGGTTGATGGAAAGTTAACAGCGAACGCAATTTCGCCTGAACATGAGGATAAGTCCAATCGAAAAAAAAAAAAAAAAAAAGAACTTTGAGTAAACTCATTGTTTTGCCATATGTTTCAAATAACAAATGAACAGTTAACAGATAATTTTTTTAATTTTTGTGAAGATGAGAGTAAATCCAATTTTTCACACCAATAAACCCTTAATCTCACACTTTCATCAAAATCGTTTGAGCCGTTTCCAAGAAATACACGACATATCTATTTATATGTATATAACACGTCATGTGTTTAATTAGTTTAATATAAGCGAATGGATTTAGCTTTGAAGTTCATAGAATAAATTGCAATCTAATTATGTCGCCTGCTGACCGATATGCATTCGAACTGAATCAGTATAGTGATTCATAATGACCCTTTCCTATGCAAATTTTCGGGCAATTGTATACATTAGAATCTGAACTATAATTTTTCCATTCATGGGGGAAAATTTCGAGCGTAGCATTGGGCGATATGCTCTGAAATCGAATCAAATATTTCATGACACTCTCGCATATCAAGTTTTGTTCGAAAATACACTACAGCATATGAGATATGGATTTTCCTAAAGGTAAATCATCGCACTATAACAGCGACATTTGCTGAAATATTTGCACAAATTTTCTTAGGCACTGACTTATGTCACGATGTAATTACATAGAAATTTATATGGAATTCTGTACAGTATTTCCTGAAAAGCAATTGTCAAGAAATTTTTGTCTTACTCCCAATCAGAGAGAATGATATTTTATAATAAAGGTAGAACCTTGTTAAAAAAAAAAAAAAAATAATAATAATAATTGTAAAACGTATAAATTAATAGAAAACCAGAAGTCTATTTTTTTCTCAATTACAATATATATATATATATATGTATATTGAGAATAGAAGGAAGTAGTAAAGAAATCAATTAAAGCTCAAAGCAAGACCAAAAGCGAAAATGTCATCGATTATACTCATAATTCCTAATTTATCACATCTTTTTTTATAGAGCTATATTTTATCTGTTAATCATACAGATCATTATAGTTCATTAAAATGCAGTTTTAAGAAAGAGAAAACACATAACAAAGCTGAAAATGCACTTCATGGTGTTAACCACTTTAATCATTAAACCACTTCAATTATTTTATGCGGTCTTACAAAGACATAAACAATCTTAATCATACCTCTGCCTGAAAAAGCTTAGCTCTTACACATTTTAATATTATCAGATTCATTATGTTTAATTGAAGGTAACATGGCCAAAATAAATATCGTTGATAGGTCAGAAGGTATCGGAAACTTTTACGTGTTATACATGACCCACTTGCAAAAACTGTATTGTGATTTTTTTGCTATGCAAAAAAATAATAAATAAATAAACAAATGAGTAAATAACCCTTTGTAAAAATACCATAAATTGTAAAAAAAAACTAATCGCAATGTTTTAATTATTTATTTATTTATTTATATTTTATTTATTTTTATTTTTTTTTTTTCTGGTTCGAAATAAAATCACGATTCTTCGTTAGGCGAAAAACGATTTTTAACTCAAGGAATTTTTCTCGATCCAAACAAAAAAAAAAACATTTTTAGTCTCAACGTGTGCACTGAGAAAAAAAAATGCAATGTTTTCATCTAGAAGGAATAAGTTGTCATTTTCTGAATGCATAAACTAGAAATATAGATTTCCAAACTATGCGCATAAAGCACGCCAATAAGCATGGACGAAATGATCGAGAATTTCTAGTCTATACATTTCTAGACGGTGAAACAGTATTCTGAATCCTTTGTAATGCGAGAAATTCTCGCTTAATTTTCTAGAATTGGATCATACACCAAGATTATAGTTGCTAAAAGTCGCCTCTTGAACTCGCATTTATTTGCAGAGATTTTTAAATAAGTTTGATCTCGATAATATAATGCTCTAGAATTCTGATAGAGGTTTATAGAACTCGCTTTCAAATGGGACTAGAATGTATAAGGATGGCATATAACTATTTTTTCTAGAGCCACAATTTAGATTCTAGATGTCAGTTACAGAAATTTTTCTCAGTGTAGGCCTAATTGACGTTTCGGAAATTGTGATACATTTATTTATTTATAATTTAAAAAAAAATGGAGAGCCTCCTCTTGATTTTCTGAACATGAAGTAATGAATGGTTTCGTAAATAAATTAAAGCAAGACAAATAGTTAAGTAAGCAAAAGTGAGAAATATAACAGGGAGTTCGAATATTTTCTCCCCTTGCTTGATTTTACGCTATTGTACTTCATATAATTTTAAACCATAAATCATAATGATATATAGTTTTTCGTTGTGTCCCCGTAAAAATCTATAATGGCTATCTTTACCAAAATCTATACAATTCGTGCTATGTACGGTAATCTATAACATGTGCATAAAATTTCAGTTCAATAAAATAAGGCGTTTAGATTCTATCGCACTTTAAAATGTTTGGGCCCAGATCATAATTACAATTTTTCTTCGAGTCCTTCTTAAAAAAAAAAAAAACTATATATGCTTGATTGGTCAAAATCTATACACTTTGTGCGATGTTGATTAATAACATCTATATAAGTTTTTAAATCAAACAAATAAGGCGTTTAAATGCTATCACACTTTAATTTATTTGGACCCATAGACAATAATGGTAAAGAATTTTTCGGTGTGTCTCTGTAAAAAACTTTAAATGGTATAATTGCTATCACACTTTAATTTATTTGGACCCATAGACAATAATGGTAAAGAATTTTTCGGTGTGTCTCTGTAAAAAACTTTAAATGGTATAATTGCTATCACACTTTAATTTATTTGGACCCATAGACAATAATGGTAAAGAATTTTTCGGTGTGTCTCTGTAAAAAACTATAAATAAACTACTAATTCATCAAAATCAATACACTTTGTGCGACGGTGATTTATAACATGCGTATAATATTTTGGCTCAGAAGAAAATGGCGTATAGACGTTATCAGTTTTTTAAAAATTTGGCTCTATAGGCCACAATGATTTAAAAAAAAATAATTTTGTTCCTGTAAAAAATACTTCTTAGTGCTAGATTCACCAAAATCAATAGGGATCGTTCAATGGTGCCATACAACATTCTTACTAAATTTGAACATATATGAACAGAGGTTTAGGGAATCGTTCGCGCTACTTGAAAACCCCATTCATTCGACCTCTCCTCTTGGCTAGTTGAAGCCGTAAAAAATTTTTGCTCTCCCTCTCTCTCTCGCTCCATCATTTATCTGTAGTTCATCCTCGAAAGGCCTTTCATTTTTAATTAGATACTGGATAATATTGATTTGCTCAACGATGTGACTTTTAATATATTAAATAAAATATTCCAGTTATTTCTTGAATAACTTTCGAATTCTTGAGGTTGTTTCTACACAACGATCTGTTATGGCCAATGATCATGTTCAAAGAATAATTTCAATATTGTGGAAACTTTATTACATAAACTAGGCATCATAGTTTATGTAATAAAGTTTCCAAAAAAAAAAAGAAGTCATATCATTTTTTAAAAAGCCACAACAGTTTATGTAATAAATAGTTTATGTAATAAAGTGTTTATGTACTAAAGAAAGAATGAACTACAGATAAGTGATGGAGTGAGAGAGAGAGGGAACAAGAATTTTTTACGTCTTCAACTGGCCGAGAGGAGAGGTCGAATGAATGGGGCAGTGATGCCAGATGGTCGAAAATTATTTCCCCAAACAGGTCTTTAAATTTCCCCAAATCAAGTTTATTTTCGAAAAAAATCCCCGACTTGATTTCTACTAAAAAGGGAAAGTAAAAAATTTTTCAAAAAAAAAAAAAATATATATATATATCAAGCAGATTTAAGTAGATTTAAGCTCAGATTTTTTCCCAAATGAAGGCAATTTTTGAAACAAATCCCCAAATAGCAATAAAGCTATTGAAAATCTCTGGTCGTAGAGATAAATCATTACGTTGCCAACATTGACAGAAAGTTGAAGAACTCTGCAAATTTGTCCGCAGAAGCCTCAAAAATCCCCAAAACGGGGACAAAATCCCCAATCTGGCATCACTGGAATGGGGTTTTCAAGTAGCGCGCACGATCCCCGGCAGCCAAAACTGGTAGCCCTGCTAAGCTCTTGGCGAAGCTGCCGCCAAGGAACCGCCAATCCTAATTTTTTGTCTGCGGCCTGAAAGTACTGGAAAATTTTGAATTTTTAATGACGGTTTTAAATAATATTAACCCAGTATTTGGCGTATTCGTTTTGCCTACAGACCATCTGTCTCCATGGCTGGTGCAGGAAATGAAATGATTAGGTACATGTACATAACGCAATTTCAAAGACCTATTGCATCAGCTACTTTAGGAATCTAATTTAATTCTGAAACTGATAAGACTTCTTTTTAAAACGTTTAGAACACTTTTATTAGCTAAATTTAGTGTCAAACAAAATTATTTCTTTTAAAATCAATTTCTTATGCAAAATGCATTAATTTATTATTCAGATTTTGTTTTAAAAATTATATTTAAAATTAAAAACATGTGTGAAACTTCTTCACAGCAATAGTTCTAGGCAATGGCCAATTGGTGATGTTCTGGAACTGGCCTCTTGGGGTTACTCTGTAGACTATGCTGACCAGATGTCCTCATTTTCTGAGGACAGTCCGTTTTTTTAAGCCATTTTTCTGAGTTTTAAAAATTTTTACGGGAAAATTATTCATAATAATTATTAGCATTTTGGTCCTCATTTACAAAGAATATAAAATTATATTCTTAATTAGGGAATTGTAATAATTATTAACGCTTTTGGTTTATAAAGGTACTCTAATCTGGTCACCATACCGTGGACATGCCATCACAATTGTTATACTTTGCGGAGGGGAGGGCTTTCCCGCCCATGCAACTTTCAGAGGTATTATTTCCGAAGCATAAAGAACGTGTAGCTACGATAGTTTTCACGCGCACTAGCTACCATTTAAATACACAACGATCTGTCGTCGACTCGAGTATTCAATCCGCAATCTAACAATAGGTCGTGGTCTGCCAACCAGGAAATCGAAACAACATATTTTTATGTTATGTCGAGTATTTTTATTAATTTTATGCATCCCCTGAATGAAGAATTAAAATTTTCCATACTGCAGAAAATGCCACGATAACATAATTAATAGACTGATGAGCTCGCCAGTAAAAGATTACGGGTTTGACGCTCAAACGGGCCGAAAGCTATACTGTTAAGGATGGCTTGTGCATGTAAAATCCATCATGGTCGTATTGTCCTACATGAACATGATCCCAAATTAATACCACTGTGGGTTACATAAGTGAAAAGTCATCCCCTCTGCAGAGTATCAAAATTGTGATGGCATACCTCCGAACTAGTGCGACATAAAATCCACTCAACATCAAAATTGCAAAGATTTAAAATAATGCAACTTAAATTTTAGATTTCTTTTTTTTTTTTTTTTTTTTTATTTTTTACATTCTGTTACATTTACATTGTGAGCGAGAAATCTAAACATCGCTCTATAGCTGCGCATTGGATAATTGGCAATGGTTGGTTGGTTCTACGTCGCACTAACACTGAGATAATGGGTAATTGACGAAGATTTGGACCGTCATCTACATCTGATTAATCCCTTTAGCAACCATAAATATTGAATAATGTTATCTAGAATTTCGGGTGTTGAATTGTCTGTCCCTCATTAACTTCTTATGCACTGCCAAATGTTCGGTTTTATATGAAATTCGTTGGACTAGCAAAGCAATAGAAACTTCTACATATATTTAATCTTCTTAACAGAAAAATCACAAAAACAGAACCGCCAAACAGGCGATTATTTAGATATATTACAGACATGCTCTCATTTTTAGCAATTTTTTCTAGCTTTTCTATAGAGACTCAGCAGCTAATATCTTAGGAAAATACTAATTAGGATTAAATCTTATGCCAGTAATTTTTTCATGAAAATCGGTTATTAGCACTTGAAAGAGTTTCCTCGTTAGTAAAAATATGTTTAGATGTTTGAGGATAGTTAGTGAATGTAACCTCTAAATCTGGTCTTCAGGGAAAATTATAGCTTCGAAGGGACTAAAGGTGACTGGGAGACGAAACTAGAGCACTTTACTTTATGTCAAATTTTCTTAAAAAAGGCTTTGCACTAAGTTATGGTGACCAAATTAGAGTAACTTTATAAATTATAAGCGTTAATAATTATTACAATCCCCTAATTAGGAATATAGTTTTATATTCTTTGTAAATAGGGATCAAAATGCTAAAAATTATGGTGAATAATTTTCCTGTAAAAATTTTAAAATTTAGAAAAATGGCTTACAAAAACGGACTGTCCTCAGAAAATGAGGAAATCTGGTCAGCATACAGTAATTTTAATATTCTGTACATAATAATAATAATAAAAAAAATCTGATGCAGGCACCACATGACTTCCTTAAACACCCATTGAAATATACATATTGTAACGAAAACATTGACATTTTTGTGTGCAATAACTGGTTTCTCAGGATTCTGTCCATGAACATTTCCAAAAACAAGCGAAGAACACTATTAGTCCAACCACAAAAGTCACGATAGGAGGATTATATACTACGCAGGGAACGAATATTGCTTGTCAACAGATTATTACAGAATCTCTAATTGGAAAATGCACAGTGGATTCAGTAGATTTTGCTCGAATGTGGTCAACTTTTGTACTCTTTAGCGAAAATTAGTGGCAAAAAGGGAAACATTATAGGCTAAATAAATAAATAAACACCATTAAAATTGAGAAACGGTTTACGGATCCGATTTTGGCAACCCTAAACTACATTTTCCCGCCAAATTTGGTTGCTAATCTCGCCAACTCGCCAAGTTTTTCTCAAACACATATTTAGGCTTTTGCGACGAAATTGATGACTTGGCGACCAAATTTGGCAAAAAATTGCAGTTTAGGGTTATCAAAGTTTGGAAGTTCTAACTGCAATAGGAGCCGATTTCTTGAATTTCCGGAATTATTCATTGGTTTCTAGCACAGATTTACAGTCGGCAGCAAGAGTATCCGAGCATTAGCAAAATTTCCTATGTAAAAAAAAGTACACTTAATACTGTTTTGTTAAATAAATCCTTGTCAAATCGTGTTCTTAGACTGACTAAGAACAGGATTCGACAAGGATTTATTTAACAAAACAGTATTAAGTGTACTTTTTTTATATAGTAATTTTTGTTAGTGCTCGGATACTTTTGCTGCCGACTGTAACTTCCTTGAAAGCTCCATAAATCACTAACCAGACTGTGAAGTATCATTATTGAATATTGTAGGCTAGAATCTGCCTATTTCTCTATATATTACTTCTGCACGGTATTACAGTAAAAATGGAAACAGATGGCAGTTTCTTCTCTTCCACGAAGGTAGGTGTTGGCAGCAGAACTTTGCAACATGCCGTCTAATTAGACAATTTTGCACCTAAATTGGTGAAATGTGGTAATATAGGATTTTCAAAGTTTGGAAACTCTAACTTCAATAGGAGCCGAGTTCTTGCGCAGAACTACCTCGAAAATTTTATAAATTACTGACAAGTTTCTCGATGAATTCAAATTTTATCCAGGCTTCCGACTGAGCGGCTGATCATTGTTCCTGAATCAGCGAATTTCGTTTTCTGTGTTGTGCCTTTTCTGTGGTGTTTACTTGACTTTTGTGGTACGAATGTGGTTTTGTTGGATTGTTTCGAGAATATTTGTTTATTATTATTATTATTATTATTATTATTATTATTATTTGTGAGTGTGTGTTACTAAGAAAATTCTATATTTTAAGAACATTCACGAAATAAAGTGAATCCGTCGACTATAACCTGCTTATGGCTTTAAAGTTACTCTCCACACGAAAAAATGTCGACAACTTTCATATAAATACAATTACTGTCTCTATCATTATCTTCCGTTGAAATCTCTTTTACAATCGATTGTATATAATGGGAAAAAATTTCGTGTTTCTGATTATTATGAATATAATTTTCTGAAATATCTCCAAAACGGAAAGAAGAACCCTAAAATACCAAAAAGTGGGGAGGTGCACAACTAGATGTTTTTACAAACCTACATACAAATCTGTAACGTTCCATGTCCAACCATTTTGGAGTTATGCGAGATAGCGAGATACATTCACGCACACACACACACACACACACACACACACACAAACTGTGAGGTTGAGACGTTAGAACGTCACCACAGTTGCTTTAATTAAGCTGGATCCAGCAAAGTAGAAAGTGGGGACAGTTAAAATCACTTCGTCGCCAGTAACTCGGTGAAGGTTGAGGTCGGGGTAGTTTTGTGTCGGCAGGGTGCTGCAATAAAAGACTTAGATTTTGAATATTAGATAAATTAGAAGTGATTTTAAAAGAACGGATTGAAATGTAGTGAAAGGAGGGTGTAGGAAGAAGTATAAAAATAGAGATGGTTTTAGTAGATGGTGTGGATGTTGGAGGATAGCATAGTGAATGTGATGATTCTTATTTTGGTGAATATCGGAAGTAGAGTCGAGGAGATTTAGTTGTGCGAAGTTAAGTAGTGATGAGTGTTGGTGTGCGCAACTACTAGCATTCGGAAAAGTCAAGTTGGGTCCGAAGGGAATCCTCTGATCCATAGTGAGGCCATAGTAGCGGAGTACGAGTGCGACCGTCTCTACACCTTCGACTATCTGCTGGGGTGAGATATTTAAGATAATTAAATTGTTGATTTATATATTTTGATTTAGTAATACACTGACTGAGCTAAGTTATTACCACGCCGCCCTCCCAATAATCTGGTTCAAATAAACTCTTATTGTTTGTTCAATTTAAGACTCTGGTTTTCTTAGTAATCTAAATAAGTATTTAAGTTAACCCGGTGGAAGGCGCGCGCTAACCCTCGAACTGTTGGAATTCAGTTGGAGCTGCCTGATGCCATAAGTGTGCTAATTCGCCAAAAATAGTCAAATACTCTCATTTTGTTCCTTCTGCTCAGTTTGTGTCAGCGTTTTCTCATCATTGGCACCATCATTACATTATTGTTAGCAATACATGGATCAAACAGATTTAGTGAAAGCCTCATATTTGTTCAAACAATAATGAAAGTGTAATTTGAAATGAAGATCTGCCATACGAAATTTATATACGAAGGTTTACATAGCTCGAATAGTTTTGCTTTTTAAAGTAATATATTAAATGGAATATTAAACGGTTTGTTGGTTGGGTTTTACGTCACATTAGTGTTGCGCTTTGGGCAATTGGCAAATAGTCTGGGACTCTCCCATAAGGATGGTCCTGGGGAAGTAAATGGAATTGGTGCTTTGAGAAAAATGCTATGAATAGAATTACAAGTCTTAATAAAGTTTCAAGTTGTATAGGAGTTATGGCTTTTGATAAATTTTTAATATTGTAGGTGCATTGGAAAATATTTTTGATGAAGTTCTGTTATGATTATCATTCAAAATGATTCTCCGATTTAATCTATCTTCACCATGAAGGCTCCATTCCCCTCCATGGAGGACCAAAATTTTGATGATATGTCTTTCAGTGGCGGCTCGTATTGGGGGTACTTCATCGAAACGTCTAGAAAAAGTACAAAGAATGGAACTTTTATTCACCTAATTGGCTGATTCGCTTATTTCGACAATCTTCAAGAGCCAATTAAAAGAAAACGTTTTCGTTGTTAACATACTGTTTTCAGTCATTAGCCTGCAGCCCTCCCAAAACGTCACTCACGAGCCACCACTGATGTCTTCTGACCACGTTTCGGGGATTATCCTAGACAGTTGCCATTTGTCAATAGTGTAGCACTAGTGCTACCTAAAACCTATATAATCTCAACCATGTACATACATTTATCGGTAAATATAAGATGTCACCGAAGCAAGGGAGCCATCAACTCCGTAAAGGATCAAAATTGTGATGGTATGTCTCTGGACCATCCTTAGGAGTGAGTCCTTGTACGTCGCCAATTGTCCAATAGTGCAGCACTAGTGCGACGTTAAACCCAGCATGCCTACCCACCCTGTAAATATACAAAAAATATACACCCTTAAGTGGTGTGTCCTAGACTGTAGCCAATTGTCTTAGCGTAGCACTAGTGTGACATAAAACGCACGTCCGCTCTCTCTCTTACTCACAAAATAATATAAAATAAAATTTTTAGTTATATTCTAAAGAAATATTAACTGTTCTCACAAATATTTCTAGCAATAACTTACTCAATTATGCTGGAAAAAGATTACATCGTTTTATTGACTATTAAGGGTTACATACAAACGGAACGCTTGCAATTTCGATGACGTAAATTTTGCAATTTCTTTGCAAATACAGTCGGCAGTAAAAGTATCCGAGCACTAGCGAAAATTCCTATGTAAAAAAAAGTACACTTAATTCAGTTTTTTTTAAATAAATCCTTGTCGAATCCTGTTCTTAGTCAGTCTAAGCACACGATTCGACAAGGATTTATTTAACAAAACAGTGTTAAGTGTACTGTTTTCACATAAGAATGTTTGCTAGTGCTCGGATACTTTTGCTGCCGACTGCAGTCATAGATTTGGAACGCTTGCAAACGGCTTTGCAACTGGAAGTGTTTCATTTGTATGTACCCCTAAAAAGTTTTAACAGTTGTGGTAACTCAATCATCCCATGCGAGTGTTACCGGTCTAATTAATTTAATGATATTTTAATGAATACAAATTAAGGGAGACGCGCTGAGCGGGATTAACGTTGCGTTATGCTACGCAATGGGCAATTGGAGACGCTCTATAGTTAGTTGATTGATTTTTAACGTCACACTAGTACTGCGCTATGGGTAATTGGATGTACCCCTAAAGATGGTCCGGAGACATGCCATCACAATTTTGATCCTCCACGGAAGGTATGACCTCTTAAGGTAATATATTATAACTAAATTTAAATATTCAGTATTTTTTTTTTTTTTTTTTTCGTTATTTGAAGACGCTCACTATATACTTATAGAGATTAGTGTATAATCGATTTTAAACATTTTTCCCCAAAAGTTATTTTTAAAAAAATGGCGTTTGGAATTTTTTCTTTTTTTTTTTTTTTCATCAAGAATGAGGTTGAGTGAGTTTAACTTCTCACTAGAACTGCTCAGTCTGTGATTAACTTTAAGGGATGGGTTAAAGTGTTATATTATTTACATATAATATTATGTGTATTTAATTTTATATATAATGTTTAAATTATATATATATATATATATAATCAAAACATGTATGTGTATATATAATAAATTGTTTCCATACGTATTTTAAACCCTAGGCTTAAAATCAATATTGTCTCCAATAGCTCACTATGCAGTTCTAGAGCGACACTAATAAACCCTTTCTAGTCTAATCCACACGTATTCAGCGTTCTGTTTGACGTAACTCGGACTCTCTTACGTATGCTGTGGAGGGTTGCAATTTTCGACACGATAAGAAAAGCGCCATGTTGGCGATTTTTCGAAACCGGCTACCTATTCCAATGAATTGTCTTTGTTGGGGTAACTGAGTCACCCCAGCGAGTGCTACCGGGTTAAGATGGAGTTTTCAGGAACGCAAACGCCACAAAACATGCGTACGTATTCACAGACGTCACGAAAAATCGTATAAAATCGTAGATATCTCTAAAAGAGGAACTCATGTCAAGACAAAAGTTGGAAGTGTACAACTAAACATCATGACAGTCACGAATGTAAATTTGCAACATTCTACGTTCATTCGATTTTGAGCTATACGAGATACAAAATCCATTTTGCAAATCGGGACTACAATACTTTCTTATACTTACTTAGTATAAAAAAGTAAAAAAAAAGGCTTTTTTCTCTCTCTCTCTCTATTTTTTGCAATATTTTAAATAAACCATTATATTTCCATGAATATATGTGGTAGCCTCATAAAAGTTTATACGGATTATAAGAAAAAATTTCATAATCACATGCAACAAACCAGAACGCATTTCAAGAATTATGTTTTACAGGGTGACCCCAAACACTTTCATTTTTCTTTAAGTTTTTACTGATGCTCTTTCCACTTTCTGGACAAAACTTTAACTGAAATACATGAGGTATAACATATTCAGTACACTGAAGTTTCAACATGATTTGTTAATTGATTTTTGAGATATCTAATAAACATCTTAATGTATAAGGCTGTCATAGTAATCTAACCTTTTATTGTGTGTATATATATATACATTCTGAGTTATTGGTGTCTTCAATAAGATCCTACTAGCAAATGGGTTCTTAATTTGAATATATATATATATATATATATATAATAATAATAATAATAATAAACGATTTATTTTGTCACTACAAACATATGGAGCAAAAGTACACTACTGGCCATTAAAATTGCTACACCTAGAAGGAATAATAATAACGCAATGAAATTTGATGGACACATACATTATAGTAGGAAGAACAAATGATTAAAATTTCAGGAAATTTGGAGTAATAAGTACTGAGAAAACAGTACATAAAGCAGCGACCTCTGTGAGAAATAACAGCACATATATCCCTAGACATTGAATGGAACAGCGATTAGATGACATGTACGGGTAGAGCACTTCATCAAGTTTTAACACGATGCCACAATTCATCGATCCAAGTTACTGGTGAGTGATGGAGGACCAGTCGCTTTTCAACGATTAAACAGTCATTTTCATTGGTGCGAGATCAGGAGAACGCGCTGGCCAGAGCAACAGTCGAACACATTCTATATCAAAGAAGGTCCGGAAAATACAAACAACTTGCGGTCGTGCATTATCTTGCTTAAATTTTGCGCTACGGAGGCCTGGAATACAGGGCAGAGGGGCCGGCATTAGCTCATCAGAAATCTAATGGCCGCTGTTCAGAGTGCCAGAAATACTAACATGAAGTAATCGAGACGTGTATCCAATGGGAACCCATAACATCATTGCGAATGATGGACAGTATGATGATGTCGAATCCCAGCTGGCAATGTGCATTATTCATAATGCCGTTAAATACGGATAAGGCAATCTTGATGTTGTAAACAGGATTGCGATTTGTCTGAAAAGTGACTTCACGCAATTCCTGCGTCCAGATTCATCGTTGATCACACATTAATGGCACCAATATCAATGATGCAGTTTTGAGGGTAATCAGAATTTTGGTAGCCGCATACTGAGTCACCACCTGGATTGGTGGTATGTGGTACCATTAGATACACGTCCCGGTCACCTCTTGTTTTCATTCCCGCCACTCTGAATACCAGCCATTACATTTCTGACGAGTTAAGGCCCGTCGCTCTGCCCTATGTTCAAGGCCTCCGAAGCGCAACATTTAAGCAGAACAATGCACGACCGCAAGTTGTCCTGTGGCATCGTGTTAAAACTGTGGCATCGTGTTAAAACTTCATGAAGTGCTCTACTCGTACATGTCAGTCAATCGCTGTTCGATTCAATGGCTAGGCAGATATGTGCTGTTATTTCTCACAGAGGTCGCTGCTTTATGTATTGTTTTCTCAGTACATATTACTCCAAATTTCCTGAAATTGTAATCAATTGTTCTTCCTACTAAAATGTATGTGTCCAACAAATTTCATTCCTTTATTATTATTCCTTCTTGGTGTAGCAATTTTAATGGTCAGTAGTATATAATCTCATGTAAAATTTACTTTAAAAATACTTTATATTACATAGCGAAGTTTAGAAATAGGTATGCTAGATATGGAAAAAAGTGATAAGAAGAGAATATTTCTGAATTAGAAAATATATGAACATTCAAGCGATCATGTTGAGAAATAAACATTTATATTAGAAAAAGAATGCAAGTAGTAGCTTTAATAATATTGACAACAATAAGAAAATATAGATTTAAAGATATAAATATATACATGTAAATAGTTACATTTTGAATAAAATTCCTAATAAGTTCCATGTAAAGACTCAGTGGTAAAACAAATACTCACAAGGACTTTTTATAAACTAAAATAAAATATAAATTTCGTTTCCATTTTTAAAAGTATAATTTATAATAAACTGTTATATATATATATTTTTTTTTTCCTTATATATTTAAGGGTGTCCCGAAATAATTAAATAAAGAAAATTTTTAAAAATTTATACTTATGAAAATGCGGAAATAAAAGTGGAAAGGTCTGTTTCTAATATCTATATAATTACTAGCCTTCAAATCACATATTTTATATTCAGGATCTCTATAAGAACTACTCATTTTCTCTCTATATATACATTACTCGACATAAGTAAAGGGTAAAGGCATACTTTCAAATCTAGAAGTTTTTACAGTTATCTAAAGAAACGTTTATAGTTTCTCTTGTAGCTGCAATGTAAAAAAAAAACATGTTATACCTCATATATTCCAGTGAAAGTTTTGTTCTGGAAGCAAAAACTGTTTCAGTTAGAAATTCAAAAAAAAGAATATATATATATATATATATATATATATATATAATATTTGGGATCACCCGTGAAAAATTAATGTTTAAAATGAGTTGTAGCTATGGTATATGATTATGTTTTTATTATTACTATTATTATTATTATTATTATACACATAATTTTATGTGAGAATAGCACATACATTCACGAAGATAGAAAAAATCCTTTAACAATGTCTGCGATTCTTCATACGCTTTTGTTTATGTCATGCTGGGTTTTTAATCAAAGCAATTTCGTTTATTAAAAACTTGACGTAAGGTCCCTGAATATAATATGGCCAAGCCGGTAATATGGTCAATTGATTCCGTGGAAAAAAGTACGTTAGGAAAACAATAGATGGCGATAGCATATGTTTCCTCATGAGTCTATAGAGGTATATCGAGATCGCCGACTGAAGGGAGTGCGCACAACGGAATCCAGCAGCCATTTTATAGAGCGTGCGTTGTTCGTGAAGCAAGCTTGTTATTTATCTCCGGTAAGTTTTAATTTTTTTTAAATGTCATGTTAACAAATAATTTCGGTTATTTGGCTACTTCCTATGCAGTTTTGTGTGCAGATTGTAATAGTGGTGTTATAATTTTATTTACTTTGGTCAATATTTGTATAATTTAGTCTTTCTGAGAAATGAACACCGTTGTTAATATGGCCACCGCTGGCCATAATAGCTGCATATGGCCATAGAAACTGCTTTTTGTAAAATAATATTTTAAAAGTAATTTGTATTATTTGTTACGTTTCAGAAATACGTTCAGAAAATGTTACTTTTGTAGCTTGTGGCAATGCTACGGGATATGTCATTCCTCCCATGATTCTATTTGCTGGGGTTAGGAAAAATCCAGCGTGGGAAAAAGGTTTACCTACAGGGTCTACGACCAACATGACAGCAAAGGGGTGTATGAATACACAAACATTTGTCGAATTCTCACGACATTTTGCTAGATTCAAGCCTAGTGGACTTTGTCTTCTCCTTTTTGACGGTGCTAAGTCTCACCTTGATTATAGCATCTGCGCGTTTGCTGAAGAGAATGCCATTCGTCTATACTGTCTCCCCTCAAACACCACGCACGAGTTGCAACCCTTAGACATAGGTTGTTTCCGAATCTTTGCGACCTGTTGGGGTCAGCATGATCTTCTTTATTTCACCACATATAGAGAAGAACAAGACATTTCAAGCTTGAATTTCGCAGATGTTTCTAACCCAACATAGGAGAAGTCAATGACTCAGGCAAACATGAAGTGTGGATTTAGGACCACTGGTATATTCCCCTTTAATCCGTTAATACTCCCAGAAGAGGAATTTGCACCGAGCACTCCCACTAAGCTGCCACCACCTGCGACAACTGCAATGCAAAAGTCCCTCCCGTCAACTCACAACCAATAGAAAATGACCTCGCTTCAGAGCCAGGCCTTTCAGGTTACCAGACGAATATCCGACGACAGCGGTGTCGACTACAAACGAGTTCGTCATCTAATACAGAGAGCTCTGAAGATCTGGATTCACCTGAATATTCTTATGACTCACATGATTTAGATACCACGGGAGCACAGGAAAATTCTTCAAAACACACTTCTTTCACAGAATTGCTGCTTACACCCAAAAGGAAAACTACTCGCGTTATGAAACCTGCTATGAACAGTCGCGGTGTGATACTTGCTAAAGAGTTGTTTGTTGACAAGGAAGACCGACCTTAAGAACACTGACAAATCCCGTACAAACAAGAACCGTGATGACTCTAACCATGGTAAGAAGAAGACTTCTCCTAAGAAGACTTGGTCAAAAAAAAAACTGAGAGCTGGTACAGTGCTGTTTACTGTGAAGATGCAGTGAATGATATGAGACTTTGTGCAATTTGTGGTTTATATGTGCACGAGGAATGCGTTGGACTTACGAAGAAAGATACTGATTTGTTCATTTGTTCTAAATGTGTACAGTAATTTCATTTAAACACGTAGAAACAAGTTACTCCTTTGTCAGTTTGTTAAATTTTCATTAATTTGCTTCAGTCTATTGTATTTTCAATGAATATTAATTTTTCCTGATAATTTGGTATTTTGTTATTTTAATTTTTGTAAATGTTTAATAAAACTACACAATTTAGTAGTTACTGAATGAGATTTTCCATCTGAAACGATGCTAACAACTGGTGGCCATATTACCTTACATGCTTTTAGAATGGCACTAAGTTTGCCTTTTGGAAATGTAATATTTATATGGTTATAATTGAATGAATGTACTATTAGATATTTTTCTTCTTATTGCCAAAGATTTGAAGTATGTTTCAAACATAAAAGTATTTAAAAATTTCTTAAAATGTAGGTAGAAAAAATCTATGAAGCTTAACATGGCCATATTACCTTTTGGCACCTTATTTCATTAGATAACAAATATTGAAATCAGAACTTAAAAATATAAAATTTCTAATCAAATATAAGCATTTTTACTAAATAAGTTGTAAATGTACCAGCGTAAGCACTAGTAAAATTGCTTCCGCTTAATTTATTACTTAATATATAGACTTAATCGAAAATAAACTCAAGCAAATACCGCCAAAATTCAGAAAGATATCTGACAGAAAAGTTGAATTTCAAGCACTTGTAAAGATACAAAACTCTAAGGATACTTTCATTTTTGTTAGCTTATGTCCACACTGTTACAAATGAACTACTTAAAAATGAGAAGATGAACCTTCGCATATCTTTTTAAGAAGATTTTTCTCAAAAAGGGCAGAAATCGTTGTTTGCTCAAAAATGGAAATACAGTAAAAATTGCTCAAAAATGGAAATATTAGTAAAAATAATATAACTACTAATAATTTAATTTCATGAAAGGCGTTACAATAGATGCTTTTAATTTGTTTTATAAATCCTTTGAATAACGTACACTGATAAAACGCACTTTTCAATAATAAACATAATCTTCTCAAAAACAAGCAGGATTTTTTCAAAAATAAGCAGGATCTTCTCATTTTTGAGAATGTTCATTTTTTATATTAGCTCCGAGTAGGAATTTCTTATTTTTAAGAACTTGTTTTCATTTAACTATTCATATCCTTTTCAATCTCGTAATATTAGAGCAAAAGTTTGTGACCACCGTGGCTCTGAGGTAAAGCATCGAGCTACGAAACCAGAGATTGTGGGTTCGATCCTCGTTGAGGGAAATTGTTTGTTTTTCATTATGTTCATTATGGTTATATTAGTAATTCAATTTTATATTAGTGATTCAATTTATGTTAATTATGGTTATTCAGTAATGTTATGCAATTTCTAGAGTTTTCGAATTCTAGAATATACTGTTCTAGAAAACTCATCAATCATATAAAGTTATTTGGAATGAATAGTTAAATGAGAAAAAAAAAAAAAAAAAAAAAAAAAAAGACTGAAAAATAAGAAGTTTCCACTCAGAGCTACTGTAAGAAATGAAACTTCTCAAAAACGAAAAGATTTTGCGTATTTTTAAGAAATGGGTTTTAACAGTGTATGGCCGTACATTGACTCAGGCGGAAAGTATTTGTAAAACACCATTAGTGTTTTGCATCTGTTTTAAAGTACTTGAAATTAAACACTTCTATCGACGATGTCTATCTGAAATTTAACGATATTTGCTTTTTTTTTTTTTAAGTATAAGTCTGTATATTCAGCTAAAAATTTATAGAAAATAAATTTGTAAGCACTTGCGCATGTGAAGTTGAAATTATTTAGTTAAAATTTCCATTAAATGTTAAATATTTTTATATTTTTATATTTCTATTTTGATTGCAATTTGTTATATCTAATGAAGTGTATTAAGTTTTCTAAAAACAATATTGCTTTAGTTTTAAAATCCTGCATGTTAAAAACAAAAAAATTGTTAAAATATGTAAAATTGTCATGAGAATGTTAAAGAAAATTTTATTTATTCGTACATGTGCGTAATATTTCCATATAAATTTAAATCTATAATTTACAGACGGTTTAAATTCAAATACACGGTAGCCATATGTATAGTTGGTCTAGTCAGCACTCTCTTAGTTGTAACTAAAATAAGGTTAGAGCCGAAAATTTACGCATAGAGAATACAAAGAATGAGCTCAAATATTCGACAAAAATAAATAAATAACTGAATAAGCAAGTAAAAAATGTCCGCTAGGGTGGCCATATATCAAAATACAAACAAGCTACAAATTTGAATTCAAACACCTTTATTTATTATTACAGACTTTTTTTTTAAATTATTTTTTTGAACTATTTAGCGTTGTAAAGCATATTGTTCAATGTGGGCCCCTCATTAAATTGTAAAATCTGCAGCCGATCAACAGTGTGTTTAACAGCTAACCGCAACTTGTCGCCAGTGATCTGCCGCACATGCAACGTTATACGGTCCTTCAAGTCATCCAAAGTTACAACATTTCTATGATGTAACAAATTCTTTAAAAGACCCCATATCGAAAAATCACATGAATTAAGATCGGGAGAACAGGCAGGCTAAGCAGTGGAAAATGAATGTCAAATCATTCTGTCATCTATAAAATTTTGCGTAAAGACCTATGCAAAATGTGAGAATAAGAGTATTAAATGTCGTAAAGTTCGAAAATGTTAAAACAGATCACAGTTATTTATTGCACATCATTTCAAGCATTTTTAGTGTAATGAGGTACATCAAATACTTAGAGAAATATGTATTTCAGCAAAAGTTTTGTTCTGAAGAGGAAAAGGGGACCAGTAAAGAATTAAACAAAAGTCAAAATGTTTTGGATTATCCTGTAAAAAATAATGCTTGAAATGCATTTTATCTGTAGCATGTGATTATAAGGATTCTTCGAATTATCTGTACAAATTTTTATGAGGCTCCCACATATATGCATAGAGATATAACGTTTTTTTTTTTTTTTTTTTTTTTTTAATTGAAAAAAAAGAAAAATCCAATTTTTTTCTTCATAACAAGAAGGGTATTAGACTTAGTGTAAAGACACCTTTTAGCGAACTTGGTATACTACATTAGACATAGCATGCAGCAGTCAGAAGGCAAAAATATTAAATATCTTACGAAATATGAATATTTTTACTAAATAATTTTTAACTACACATGTGCAAGCTTTTAAAAAATTTCATTTGAATAAGTTTTAAGGGTTTTATTCGCATTTTTATTTTGATTCAATCTATGTCAAATGGTAATACAGTGTTCACGGATTGTAAATAAATATTGATAAAACCCCTTATCATCTTCCTGTTTTTTTTTTTTTTTTTTTTTTTGGAGAGAGAGAGAGAGAGAGGAAATGAAATTTTGTTTTGTCTATCTTCCATAGCTTTTTAAATGTACACGATTTTTTCTTTTTTTTTTTTTTTTTGGGGGGGGGGGGAGGGGGGTGTTCAAATAAGTAGCTCAATACGTTTGGCTATTAAATTATGCAAATGAATTTTTTTAAAAGCTTGCCCATGCGTAGTTAAAGTTATTTAGTAAAAATACTCATATTTCTTAAGATATTTAAAATTTTTGCATTCTGATTGCAGTATGCTGTATCTAATGTAGTTCGCAAAGATTTCTGAAACTGTCTTTGCACTTGGTCTGAGAGTTCTAATTAATATAGATATATTGCCATTTTTTAAAGAAACCGTTATATCTCAATGAATATATATGACAGGCTTATGGAAATTTATACAGATAATTAGAAGAGTCCTCATGATCACATGCTACAGCAAAAACGCATTTCAAGCATTACGTTTTAAGGGGGAACCGAAACATTTTGATTTTTGTTTAATTTTTTTCTAGTCACATTTTTCTTTTCAGGACAAAACTTTTGGTGAAATATACGAGATATAGCATGTTCTTTATAATCCCAAAATTTCAAAATAATTATTAAAGAATTTTTCTAGATATTTGACAAAACGTGTAAATTCGAAAGTGCCGTCCAAATATCTATTCCTAGATAGTGTATAAGGTAAAACACATTTTATTTTTTTACCCATAAAGTTCCAAGTGAACCCATGAAGTATTTCTTTGGGTATTCGAAAAAATCGTCGTTATTCGAAAGAGTGCCTTCACTTTTGTCGATGACTGTACATATTTATTTCAAAGCATTTTTAAGCATACTACAGGATTTTGTAGCTTAATTTCCACTATATTACGTAAAGCTGAAATAAATTACTTAATATTTAAAATATCTTCTTTAAAAATCTCAAATATTGTAAATTTCAGTGTATTATATGTGAATTGTATTTTTTACTTCAATTTTATTTTCTTGAAGTAAAAAAAAAAAAAATAATAATAATAAAAAATCATCTACTGACAAATAAATGGGTAACCTGGGCGTAATACTATCAGATTAAAAATAAATAATCATCATAGGGTTTTCAAAACTCATTGGCCATAGACATGTCTCATGATTTAGACGATAAAAGCATCAACCGATTTACTGCATTAAGGAATGGAATAAATTAAAATTTTGATTTTTTTTAGACTCTAAAAAAATAGAAAAAGATCTGACACCAATATAAATAGTTTAAGAAAAAAAGCTTAAATGTATTCTTTTAATTCATGATATATATAAGGGGTAATAAATTTAAAAAAATAAAAAGTTTGAACCCTTCTGGGCAAAACCATAAGATAAAGTTTCTAGTTATTACATACATTAAGTTTAAAATAAATCAAACGTAAAGCTTCAATTCACATTTTTATTTTTAAAACTTAAGTCTTAAACACTTAAATATCAATGTAGCACTTTGACCGAAGGACAAAATGTGAGAAACAAACTCCTGTCTTTTTTCTTAAATTTCCATTTAAATAAACAGTATTAAATTAAATGTGTGTACAAGCATTTATAATACAAGCATTTTGTTATATCAATATTTTGGATGTATCTCGAATATATAAAAATATTCTAGTTTCTAAATTGAATTTTAAGCATTTCACTTGAAATTATTATGTTTTTAAAAATATTATGAATATATATCGTATTAAATTAGCATAAAAATCTATAAAAATTTACTGTATAAATCTTGTGAAATTTCAAATAAAAACTTCTGAAATCTGTATATAAACCGAATAAATTATTTAATTACCAAATGCTTTACCTCATTTAAAAGGTAACTTTTTTTTGTACTTGTTTTCACGCTTGTATAATTTTGCTAATTTTCTAATTCCTAATCTGAAAACTATTTACTATTAATTTTCCATTTATCTGTTAATGATTCTAAATTTACTTATATATACAAAAACACATAACAAAACCAGTATATTACAGCCATTACAAAACATTTTTTTATATTCCCCTATACAAATTTATGCAGTGCTAAATATTTTTTAAAACTATTTTCCATTAAAACTATTTTCCATTAAAAACAGAAAGTACTTTTAAAAGTAAATAAATTTAAAAACAATTTCTCTCCTAAAAAAAATTTCTGTTATTATCATAGCCAAGTTATACTATAAAATAATTTTAAATAAAAGCAATAAACGTTTTGTATTGTCATTAAATAAACTCACTTCTTAGCAAAAGTTAACGCATGCAACAGTTATGAATGAAAAGTAATTTTATAATACAAGAGATGCGAAGTTAAACTAGTTTTATGTAAATAAAAATTTTAAAAAATGCTTTGATGAAGTTTTAATTTACTTTTTTTTTTTTAAAGTTAATTTAAAAATGCTTTTTTTTTTTTTTTTAATATATTTTTTGTCATTAAAAGCTGTTCAGTACTGTAACAATAATATCAAAGATAATTGAAAGGATTTATGAACTTAATGCAGATGAAGTTTCTTTTATTTTATTATAAAAACTTAAAATACAAAACTTCAGTAACATAAATTGATTTTTAAAGTTCTTTTATTTGAAAAGTAAATGGCTTCAGTCTTAGATAATAAAGCAATGATGGCAATGCTAACCTTTTAATTTTTGTAGTCTGATTAAATACTTTAAATAACCCTCTAAAATATATTTTTTAATCGCTAAGGAAAACGTTCAATAATGCGAAAAGAAAAATAATGGATGAATGAATTAAGTGAGAATCTTCATCAACAAAAATATATCGTTCATATTATTAATGATTTAAAAAATATATATATATTGTTTCAACATTAGGTACGTCCGAGAGAAAGATAGAAGATTGATAATTTAAAAATGAAAAAGACTAAACATAAAGTTTCGTAAGAAAGATGATTTAGTTATCATGTAAGAAACCGCTTAGTTCATTTTCTTATTTGCGCAATAAATATTAAAAACACTATTAGCAAATGATTTTCAGTATAAATTAAGAAAAGAATAACTTCAGTGTGATAAGTCCATTTTTGTTTATCTCTAACAAAACTGAAATATTGTATGACTATACTTTTTCTCTTACTAATGATAAATAGTTCTTCGCTGTTGAATCATCTTCAAACTATGTGATGCAGTCCTCTCATCGCCACCACCTTATAAAAAATAGTTTTTAGAAATAGATACCAATCTATACAATAAGCCAAATATTTCTAAATTAAATGTTTTTAAAATGTTAATAAGATTGGTAATGCTTAGACAACAATGCAAAATTCAAAGCACTGCTTTCACTTATTCGATACAGACAACGAATTTATTCATCATTATGTTCCTCTTAAATGCCTAAAAATTTTTTACCTATGTTTTCATAATATTCCCGACAAACCTTGAGTTCAACAACTACTTACAGTACTTCCCCGAATTATAATCATTTTAAAATACTTTATTTATGGGGTGACACAATTTTAAGCCGCAATTCTATCAAACATGGACATTGGTTACGAAATTCTGTCATAATTAATTAGTATTTTTTTAACTGCATTTATATTTCAAAAATGAAAAAAATAATAATAGTTTGAAACCCTCTTTCACTTTTCTTTAAACTACAAATTAACTAATCAAATACACCTATCTAAAGACGCAAAACATAATATTTTTTAATAAAGTGTCATTTTTTAATAATTGTTAATAATTATTGAGAGAAGAAATATAAAGAATAGATAGACTCTTTTTGTCATACTGTAGAATTTATTTCTGCGAAGAATGAAAAATAGAAATGGGGAAAATTCATGTAACTATCGATGTGTGATTGATAAAATATGTCAGTATTAATGCAAAGAAAATTTCTCACCTTTACACGTTTACTGAGACAATCATCTTACTCGTTTACTGCGTTATCAATCTTATACTTTTTACCGATTACAGAAACTTTTTAAAAGATATAGATGCCAGTCAAATCAGTATTGAAGTCAGACTAAAAGTATCTTAAAAATTATAATATAATAATGAGCACAATATTAAACAAATCTGATGTGGCTACCACAATACTTCCTTATACAACCATAGAAATGTACACATTTTTATGAAAACATTGACAGTTTTGTGTGAGGTAACAGATTCATAATAAACAGGCAGGTTCCAGTTCACGAACATCCCTTTACCCCCCCCCCCCCCCCCAAAAAAAAAAAAAAAAAAAAAAAAAAAAAAAGAAAGAAAAAACTGCCCTTCGAACCAAAAAAAAAAAAATCACGATAATACGATTATAGATGCAGCCGAGACAAATATATTAGTTTTTTCAGGAATAGTACCCAATGAATTGTTACAGAATATCTCATTGGCAAATGCACGGCTTAGAGTACAATGAAAATCATTCGAGTATAGACGGCCCACTTTTGTTCTCTTTGGCAAAAATTAGTATCAGGAAAAGATAAATTTTACTAAAACAATTAACTCAGTTAAAATTGAGAAAGGGTTTCTGGCTATCCTGAAACAACATTTGCCGCAAAAATTTATGGTTAATCTCGCCATACTGCAAATTAGTTGACAGCCAGATTTCTGGTTCAGGCATCGAATTTGACGACTTGGCGAACGAATTTGGAGAAAAAAGAATGAGGAGAACAAATTTGGTGGTTGACAAAGTTTGAAATATCTAACTTCAATAATAAGAGAGATCTGGAATATTCTGGGACAATTCATTGGTTTATTGCGAAGAACTAAATTCTTTGAAAGTTCAATAAATTACTCACAAAACTATGAAAAAAAAAAAAAAAAAAAAAAAAGATTGGTTGTTGATGATTATACACTAGAAGTTGCCTATATATTTACCTGTTACATTCTACTGGGTATTACAGTAAAAGTGGAAACAGATAAAAGATTTTTCATTTCCATGAAGATAGACTTTGACTTAGCGTAAAAATAGGCATCCAAATATCTCGAAAAATGGTAGTAAGGGATTAACAAAATTTTTAAACTTTACCTCAACAGAAGTCCAGTTCTGGAAATTTTGTAATGACGTATTCGTTTCTCGCGCAGAACTACCTTGAAAATTCTATAAAGCACTGACAATATTTTCGATAAATTCAAATTCCATTCAGACTTCGAAATATTCGGTTGTTCCTGATTTAGCGAAATTTATGCTCTGCAGTGTATTTAAAAATGTTTATTTGATTTCTGTAGTAAAAATGCGCATTTCATTGGATTGTTTCAAGAATATTAATTTTTGCAACACAAAAAAGAGATCTATTCATTTGTTTACTGAATGTTAATTAAAAAGAAGTGCATTCGTCGATTAGAACTTGCCTATTTGTTGAAGAATTACATTCTGCACGCTAAAATGGCGGCAATGTTTTTTATCGATATATCATTACAAACTCTGTCTACGGACTGAGTATTCATTATATGAAATACATTCGTCGAAGAGAGCCTATTTCTGTCTTAAAGAATCAATTTCGACACGCTAAAATATTGACAACTTTCACAACAATAAAATTATGGGCTCTACACTGAGAAAAAATTCTGTAACTGACGTCTAGAATCTTAATTGTGGCTCTAGAAAAAATAGTTCCATGTCATACTTATGAATTCTAGTCCCCTTTCAAAGAGAGTTCTAGAAACCCTTATTAGAATTCTAGAGCTTTTGCCCATATTATCGACAGCAGAATTATTTAAAAATCTCTGCAAATAAATGAGAATACGTAAGAGGCGGATTTCAGCAACTTTATTCTTGGTTTGTTACCCAATTCTAGATAATCAAGCGAGAATTTCTCGACATATACAAAAGATTCAGAGTATTCGGAATATTCAGAATATTGTTTCCCCATCTAGAAATGTGTAGACTAAAAATTCTCGATCATTTCGTCTATTCAGTTTATTGGCGTGCCTTATGCGCATAACTCGGAAATCTATATTTTTGGTTAAAGAATTTAGAAAATGGCCACTTATTAATTCTAAATGATGGCGGTATATTTATTTTCTCAGTGTATCTACGGACTGAATATTCATTAAATAAAATGCATTCGTCGACAAAAACCTGCTTATGTCTTTACAAATTACTTTCTACACGCAAAAATGTCTTCAACTTTAATAACAGCTAGCTCTATCATTAGCTTCTTTCAAGATCTATATGATTGTAGGTCATGCTTAATGGCCAAAACCTTTGTATTTTTGTTCATTATGAACCTAATTTTCTTAAATATCTCCAAAACGGAAAATGATATGAAGACCAAAAATGAAGGTGCACAACTGGATGTTATAACAAACCTATATACCAATTTGGAATGTTCTACATCCAACCGTTTTTGAGTTAAGCGAGATGCATTACAGGCTCTATCTACGGGATGAATATTCATTAAATAAAATGCATTCATTGACAAGAACCTATTTATGTCTTTAAACATAACTTTCTACACGCAAAAATGTCTTCAACTTTCATAACAGTATCATTACTGGCTCTATCATTTGCTTTTTTTGAAATCTCTATTGATGGTAGGTCATATATACAGGCCAAAACCATTGTATTTTTGGTCATTATTAACCAAATTTTCCTAAATATCTCCAAAACGGAAAATCATATAAAATCCAAAAAGGGAGGTGCACAACTAGATGTTATAACAAACCTATGTACCAATGTGCAACGTTCTACGTCCAACCGTTTTTGAGTTATGCGAGATATATATGGCCAAAATCTTTGTATTTTTGGTCATTATGAACCTAATTTTTTAAATATCTCCAAAACGGAAAATCATATAAAATCCAAAATTGGAGGTACACAACTAGATGTTATAACAAATCTATGTACCAATTTGCAACGTTCTACGTTCAACCGTTTTTGATTTATGTGAGATACATATGGCCAAAATCTTTGTATTTTTGGTCATTATTAACCTAATTTTGCTAAATATCTCCAAAACGGAAAATTGTATAAAGTCCAAAACAGTCCGAAACAGTCCAACTGGATGTTATAACAAATCTATGTACCAATTTTCAACGTTCTATGTCCAACCGTTTTTGAGTTATGTGAGATACACACACACACACATACACACACACATACTTACATACAGACGTCACGAAAATTCGTGTAAAATTGTTGATATCTCTGAAACGGAAATTCGGACAGCTGGACATTATAACAGTTACACATATAAATTTGAAACATTCTACGATTATTCATTTTTGAATTATGCGAAATACAAAATCAGTTTCGCAAATCGGGATTACTATACTTCCTTATACTTTGTATAAGGAAATAAAAAGAAGAACCACAGCCAGTATGTTTATGAATAACCATAAGATTATTTAAAAATTACATTGTAGTGAGTTATGACATAAGATATTAAAAGAAAAAAAATTATCATGTTGCAGTTTAAAAAAGTTTTGTAATCTTTATCATTTATCTAAAAGTTATCATGTTTTCTCTGTCACTTGTATAATAAAGAAATTATAAAAAAATAATAAACTAGCCTAAAATTTGCTATACAGGTACATAATTAAAAAAAATATTTCCCGATATATGACAATTCCTCCCACCCCACCCCAACCAACCAATGTACTATTAAAAATCAACACGTTGGCTTGGATTTAGAATTTTTCGGATATGCCCTACAGACTGAAGTGAATGTAACATTTTTATAAATATGTTTAACATATGACACAACAGTCCATTTTTCAGAGATACGGGCACAAAATTTTGAAACTTTTAAATAACATCACCGTTTCTTTCTTTCTCATTCTTCTATTATTTATTTATTATTTATTATTATTATTATTATTATTATTATTTTATTACCATGAGTGGAAAGTCTTAAATGACTCCATGTTGTGAGGAGAAAGAATTAATGGTTGAATTTATTTAAAAAAAAAAAAAAAAGTAAATAAATAGAAATATATATAGATGTAAAATACGTGTAAAGGATAATTTTAGTATTTTACAATGATTTAATAATTTATATAAATACAGTTTTTGGCAATATTATTATTAATACGATTTAATCATTTATATATATATATATGGGACAAATTATTAAGACCTCTTCGAAATTTTAATTGTATATCCTGTGTAGCATTTTATCAATAAATTTCGTTTTGTACAAAATATTTTGTTCGGATTGCAATTTATAACCATAAAGTTTTAAAAGCGTTATAAATATGTCAGCGAGAAAATAGTGATTGACACTATAGTGATCGAATTTACGACTTTAGACTTAAGGGGAACGAAACTCTGAAAGCAGTTTGGTCACGTTTTATTTTGGGTTGCTGTTGACCACCCGCAATAAGATTTACATCTATTGCCCCATCCACGGGTGGGATAGTCTCTTTAATCCAATCATAATTTTTCTGATGCGTGATTCGCCGCATCTGCAGCTCGCGGGCAGCCTATGAAGAGGTCTCACAAGGGCTCTCGGTTCTTCAAGAGAAAAGAAATAAGTAGATGAGTATCAGAAGTCATAATTAAAACATCAACCTATGATTTTTGCCTGTATTTCACCGATAGCGAAGAAGAGTGGATAATTTGAAGATCTATGGATCTCGCTATAATGACGATGATTTCCCGGAGAGTACATCTAACAGATTTTTCTCAGTGGCAACCAAGGCCAAAATTTGACGAATAGAAAAAAAAAATCGTATATTTTTGAAATTTGGCTCAGTCATAGCTGAGAGTGTCCTGGGACAACATACTAAAAGTCCCCGCCCGTGGGGGGTGAGCGGGGGGCAGATGGGCATTTAAAGGGGGAGCACTTTTCCGTTTTTATTAAATATCTTCAAAACTATAGGATTTAGGGAGAAAATCTCAATTACAGAATTAATCTACGTACAATTTCCTACAAAAATGTCTACTACTACGTTTTCTTTGTATTATTAATAGTTTAGGAAATATAGGGAAATGAAATATCACATTTTCTTGAAAAATGCTTTTTTGCAATAGTAAACTTAACTAAAGAGTGTAATACAAAAAGATTCTGATCAGATATTTTCTACTTGTATGATAATTATGTATGAAGGGGCTACTTAATTATAATATAGCGAGATATTTTTATGTTTTTAACAACGTTAAGGTAAGTAGAGGCAAATGGCTATTTGAGTACCAATTCAGATAATAAGTGGGGGTGAAATATCACATTTTCTTGAAAAATGCATCTTTGCAATAGTAAAATCAACTAAAATGTGTAATTAAAAAGGTTCAAGTCAAGTATTTTTTACTTATGTAAAACTTATGTACGAAGGGGCTGCGTAAGAGTAATATAACATGCCTTTTATGTTTTTAATAAGTTTGAGGCAAGTAGTGAAAAATCTATTTGTAGCACCTGTAATAACACTTGAGCCAAGCAGGTACCATTAGAAGATGACGAATTCGAAATTGAACATATAATCGCAAAAGATGAATTCTAAGAAAAATAAATAAAAATAAAAAATTCGTCTTCAGTGTGCGTTATATATATTACAGGTAAACGTAAACTATGTTCTGAGAAAAAAAAATAGAAATAAAAGTATTTAAATTAAAATTGTTTTATAATTTTTTTAATGCATGCTCATATAATGCAGTTTTCCTATGTTTTATAATATTGTAATTATAATATAAATATTCTGTGTATTTTGTATGTACAATCAATACAAAAAACCCTTAACGGGTCAAAAGTTTGTGACGCAGCACTGTACTTTATGGCTATAAGAATTAGAAATGCCGGTCTTAAAAATAATGATATCAAATTTTCAGTGACGTTTTGCTATTAATTGAAATATACATAGATTTTCTTGTTTGAATTTGCTTTTATCTTCTATTTGTAATTACAGTATAAGCGTTATTTTCAAAATAAAATAATATAAACATTTACTCACTGATACCTTTTCATTCAGACCTCTTATAATATCAAAATATGTGTTTTAAAAGAAATGATATGAAATTCCAGCAGCGCAGTCGCGTTACATTAAAAGATTTGTTTGTGAATTCCCCTGCAATTATTTTGTTTTGCATATTAAAGTATATTTGCACATTGAAATATTGCTTTTAAATTTCAAATACGTTGTCAAATATATCACTTTCATTAAGCTCATATTACGTACTGAAATGCATCTATTTCAATGAATAATACAATATGTTGCGTCACGCTATCCAAAACTGTAAGTAATATACATCAAAATGTTTACTCTGTGCCATCTTATCTAAACTAATTGAAAATGCATGAAAATAGATAGTGTTGCTGCAAAGAAAAAATTTGCAAAATTTTTATTTTCAGTTTTGGATTGCAAGACGCAAAAGATAGAATAATTCATTGAAATAAATACATTTCAGTACATAATATAAGCTTAATGAAAGTGATATATTTGACAGCGTATTTGAAAATTAAAAGCAATATTTGAATGTGCAAATATACTTTAATATGCAAAACAAAATAATTGCAGCGGAATTCACAAACAAATCATTTAATGTAACGCGACTGTGTTGCTGGAATTTCATATAATTTCTTTTAAAACACATATTTTCATATTATAAGAGATGTGAATAAAAAGGTATCAGGGATAAAATGTTATATATTATTTTATGTTGAAAATAACGTTTACACTGTAAATATAAACAGAACTCTCTAAAATTTCTAGATTGGGAATCTCACTCCTTAAAAAAGTGACCATTATTTTGACACGAATTAAAGTGAGAAAATACTATTGTCGCTCTTGAAAATGTGACATTTCTCACTTTTCTCTAAAGAGAGACTTGTAGTCACTCTGTCACAAAAAGTGAAGTCATCATCTATTGCAAGATCAACCTTCTGAAGAGTGAAGAATTGCTGGCGCCATCTACTTTCCATATTCCGAAAGAAATATGAAAATCAATTTCTGGATGATCTGATGAATGTGATTTGTTTAACAGAACTTATTGAAGATATTTGAGCATAAAAAAGGTAAATAATTACGTTAAAAGCTATTTTGGTAAATATAAATTGTTTACACAATTGATAAAATTGAAAAATGAAAGCAAGTAGTTTTATTCGGAAATATATAAAGTGGAAAAGAAAATATTAATGCAAATACTTAATGCATAACGTCTTAAAATCTATAGGAATTTATACTTTTATTCTGTTCATTGATATTTAACGCATGTGAAATATTCATAAAGCTGGATATAATATTTTGCTAAAAATTAAAACCATCAGCAAGATTTATACTCCTGAACAGACTAGTTTTTCAAGAAACTTGTACATTTGTGTGTAAATATTTAATTATTTTTTAAACATGCATACTCAAGAATTTTTCTTTTCCCCCAAGCTACTTTAAAAACAACTATTTGTCTTAGGGAATTCCTTTTCAAGTATACATTTTGATTAAAAAAATAATTTTAATTTTAATAATTTAAAACAATTCTGATTTTAGTAAGTTAAAATAATTCTGATTTTAATTTAAAAATGTACATTAGAATTCTGTAATTTTATATTTTCTATAAATGAAGTAAAAGTTTATAAATGCGATTAATCTCTTATGTGAATGATTTATCATTGTAAATTAAGCGATCTCTGTGAGTTCCCAGTGGTTCAGTGGTAAGACCCTCGTCTACCACGGAGACGGCTTCAGTTCGATTTCCCTGAGGTCCAATCTACATCCTTTCGATCGTTAAACTAGAGACAATGCTAATAAAAAAAGATTCCGTCTATCGTATCCGAATTTTTTTTAGGAAAAATAAACAGTCATAGTCTTTGAATTACTCGGAATAATCTCACTCTTAATAAAGAGTGAGAAATCTCACTCTTTCAAAAAGAGACCTTTTACTCTTTAGAGGTTGACTCCATTTTGGCATGTTCAAAGAGTGATATGCCACTCTTTTAGAGTCAGATCTCACTTTTCATAATTTAGAGAGTAAGAATTAGAAACACGGGTCTTAAAAATAATGTTATCATATTTTCAGTGACGTTTTGCTATTAATTAAAATATACATAGATTTTCTTATTTGAATTTGCTTTTTTCTTCTCTCAAAAATATGAAGAGTGAGATCTGACTCTAAAAGAGTGGCATATCACTCTTTGAACATGCCAAAACGGAACCAACCTCTAAAGAGTGAAAAGTCTCTTTTCGAAAGAGTGAGATTTCTCACTCTTTATTAAGAGTGAGATTATTCCGAGTAATTCAAAGACTATGACTGTTTATTTTCCCTAAAAAAAAATTCGGATAGGCTTAGACGGAATCTTTTTTCATTAGCATTGTCTCTAGTTTAACGATCGAAAGGATGTAGATTGGACCTCAGGGGAATCGAACTGAAGCCGTCTCCGTGGTAGACGAGGGTCTTACCACTGAACCACTGGGGACACACAGAGATCACTTAATTTACAATGATAAATCATTCACATAAGAGATTAATCGCATTTATAAACTTTTACTTCATTTATCGAAAATATAAAATTACTGAATTCTAATGTACATTTTTAAATTAAAATCAGAATTATTTTAACTTACTAAAATCAGAATTATTTTTAAATTATTAAAATTAAAATTATTTTTTTAATCAAAATGTATACTTGAAAAGGAATTCCCTAAGACAAATAGTTGTTTTTAAAGTAGCTTGGGGGAAAAGAAAAATTCTTGAGTATGCATGTTTAAAAAATAATTAAATATTTACACACAAATGTACAAGTTTCTTCAAAAACTAGTCTGTTCAGGAGTATAAATCTTGCTGATGGTTTTAATTTTTAGCAAAATATTATATCCAGCTTTATGAATATTTCACATGCGTTAAATATCAATGAATATAATAAAAGTATAAATTCCTATAGATTTTAAGACGTTATGCATTAAGTATTTGCATTAATATTTTCTTTTCCACCTTATATATTTCCGAATAAAACTACTTGCTTTCATTTACGAATTTCCATACCTTTCTTATGATTTTCGAATCTTTATTAATAACCCTTCGATTTTATCAATTGTATAAACAATTTATGTTTACCAAAATAGCTTTTAACGTAATTATTTACCTTTTTTATACTCAAATATCTTCAATAAGTTCTGTTAAACAAATCACATTCATCAGATCATCCAGAAATTGATTTTCATATTTCATTCGGAATATGGAAAGTAGATGGCGCCAGCAATTCTTCACTCTTCAGAAGGTTGATCTTGCAATAGATGATGACTTCACTTTTTTTGACAGAATGACTACAAGTCTCTCTTTAGAGGAAAGTGAGAAATGTCACATTTTCAAGAGCGACAATAGTATTTTCTCACTTTAATTCGTGTCAAAATAATGGTCACTTTTTTAAGGAGTGAGATTCCCACTCTAGAAATTTTAGAGAGTACAGCCATAAAGTACAGTGCTGTGTCACAAACTTTTAACCCGATAAGGGTTTTAATATTGATATCATTACTTTTTAGGGGTTAATGATCAAAACGTAAAATTAAAAGGAGCATGGTAATGAGTTTATAACACTGTATAAAAGTGTTGTTTCATAGGTCGTACTCGAACAAAATAACAAACTAAATGAAATTTCAAAATTTTATGAAAAGTGATAAATAAAAAACTTTAAGAAAGAATATTTTTTGAGGGATGAAAACACGCATCATTACAAAGGCATAATATAGTACATTTAAAAAATGACAAACAATTTCTACAAATACAAATAATTTAATTAATTAATTAATTAAAAATTTAAAAATATTTTTTATTTTATTCAATATTTAATTTCTTAAATAGTTCATTGGTTCAACTATTTCTTAGATAGCTTAACAGAACATTTAAAATAAATGTTTAAAAAAGTAATTTGTGCACGAATGTTTTTGTAAAAAATTGTTACGATTAAGTTTCTCAAGAGCTCCATTCACCACATAGATTTTGGTTAGATAAGAAAAATTGAACGCAAATTTTTAAATGGTCAATCGATTGAACAATAGATTAATATTTTGTTATTTTTAAATTGGAGATGCATAAAGTAAAATGTTGTAAGGATTTGATAGTAATTTTCCAAAATACCTATTACCATAGGGGTGGGGTTCAGATCCTCCAATGGAAACTCTGATAATTCTAAAAAAGATGCTTAATCAATTTGAGGCAGATTTTGTTTGGTTTAAAATTAATTCACCTGGGCAAAATAGGACGGGGGCTACCAGTTTGATCACTTTGAAATTTTAATCGGGAAAACGCTTTGTACAAAATATTTTCTAAAAAACATGCATTAAAATGTTATGCATGTAATTTTATTCTATTTGATTAAATATACTGTACATAGTCCCCACATTCTTCCTAGTATTTCAGAATCACGTCAGAATTCCTGAAAATTTTCTAAAACGTAGTGAAGGGATTTTGGACTTTGCCTCATTTTCGAAAATTGGGTTATGGGGGTATAAAGTGTAAGAGATCTAACTTTAAAATTTTAAATGATAAGAATATTTAGAACTTTAAAAATCTTCTAGATACAATCACTTAAAAATTTTCTTGCAGTACTTTTATAAGGTTGATTGGTTGCAGAGTTTAAGGCCAACTGAATACACTAGGGTATTAGGCCTATAAGTGGAATGCCCTCCGTGGGGATCTTTGAAAGGGGTCCTAGCCCGTATTTAAGCTAGATTCGGAGAAAAACGCAGAAGGAACAGATAAGTCGAAGAGTGCGAGATGGGACCGAAAAGTCCCATCTTCCTCCCCAAATCCATCGGAAAGGCCTCGGACGTTTTGAAAATTGTAAAAAACGTGCATATTAAATATGAGTCTGCAAATAGAACTTTAAAAGAGCTCTTAATCCCTCTAATCACCCTCCCATTTGAAATCTTAATGTTTGCCTTCTAAGATTTCCCCTATCTCAATATAGCTTCAATTTCTTTCTTTCTTTTTTTTTTCTTTTATAAACGAAACGAGATCAAATAACAAGATCCTGAAATAGGATCATAATGGAGACTATTTTCAGTATATTTAATTTAAAAAAAAAAAAAAAAAAAAAAAAAAAAAGGGCAAACAAAACATTACAAAAAAAAAAAAAAAAAAAATTGTTTGTGGAAGACATTTCCGACAAACTAAAAAAAAGAATTTCATTTGTTTAAAATTTCAAAGATGCGCCTTTCACTGCCCCCTGTTTCTACAGTTCGAATTTCCAAATAAAACACAGATCATAGATGTCAACATTTAAATTTATTCCGGAGTATTTTTAGCTTCGCCTCTATTTCGCACCACTTTATTTATAGAAAAAATTTCTCCAATACACAACTTCAATAAAATACGAAAAAATTACTCTTAAAAAATAAGTGGTATGAAATAAAGGCGGGGCTTAAAATGCTCCGGTATAAATTAAAATATTGGCATCTATGCAAAGATCCTTCAAACTGATCCCCCCCCCCCTTTTTTTTTTTTAGTTCTCGAAATTACAGTTTTTAAACTTTCCAAGGTGTTTTCAAGACACGGGCGACTTTAAGAGAAAAATTTTCTTTCTTATTTTCCTATCAAATGATTATAGAGAAAAACAGTTTGCGTTAAAATGTTGTTTTGAAAGGTCTTTCATCAAACTAACAGAGATTCCCCCCTCCCTTAACCCAATTTTCGCATTTATAAAATTAAAATTTGCCCATCGCTGACTCTTTGTGCCCCACTATGCATATTTGTTTTCTTCTTAACTAAACAAAATTCCATAAAAATTGCCGAAGACGTGTTTTACAGTTTTTAAAAATTCCGAAAATTATTGGATTTAAAAAAACAAATTGAATAAATCGTATTCGGCACTGTTCGGCGAGATTTTGTATGAACTTTGGAAATTGGAAATAAGTTTTTTTTTTTTTTTTTTTTTTTTTTTCTGTGGTATCTTTTACTGTAATATTCATGCCTCCTCCCTACTGTTAAATTTAAGAAAGAAATAAAGAAACGTGAATTATTTTTTAGGTATAGATTTGATTTAAAAGGGAAAAATAAATAACAGTAGAAAAATCTTTAAAAAGTGAAATTTTTATACTGGTAAATATTTAAGTAGTATAGTTTATTATGAATTTAACTTTAAAAAAATCTTAATCTCTTCAAAAGTTTATTACAGCTTAACATTTTGTAATATATATATATATATATATATATATATATACTAGAAACTTAATGAGCAAATTATTTAATTATTTATTTTTATTTTTATTTATTTATTTATTTATATATTTTTATTTTTATTTTTTTTTATTTTTTTTAATTCTGTTTTAAGGTTTTTTTCCAATCCGTAGTTTAAGTGATTTATCACCTAATTTGGAAAAAATTACAAATATTTTCTGATCATGATATTGTTTTTCATTTTTATGAAAATAAAGAAAACTTTTTCTGTTGTTGAAACCAATTTTGAAAGTTAACAATGTATAAACTTAAAAACAATGTGAATTCACTGAATATTTTTGATAAACAAATATTATATAAAATACAACTGCTTAAATAAATAACTTATTTAATATATAGTATATTAAAGAAAGAAAAATAATTTATTTTTTATTTTTGTAAGTTTATTTTCTCGATAGAGGAAGCCAAAATAATTATTTGAGATTGAATATTTCAGATGGAAGAGAAGTTTGTATTGTGTATCCGTCCGCGAACATGCCAACCGAATTACACTCTTTTTTCAGAGATGCGAAAGAAAAGAGTGTAATCCGCGATTTATTATGGTTCCATTTTTAAAGTGGTATATATAAAAAATAAGAGTTTTTTCGGAAAACGGGGTACGTCATGCTTCTCAGACTAAAGAATTTAATATCATATATCAATTTTAAAGAATTTGCCCGAGCCGTTTTCGAGAAAAAAAATGTTACTTCATTACGCTTGTCCCTTTAAGGTCTTAATATACAATTTCAGATCTCAAAATATACTGGATGTTGAAATGTAAAAATTTCAGGATAGGATCGTACAGAATATAAAAGGCTATGTAGAAAAAATCAGATCAAATTATCTCCTATTTGCTGAGATATTAAATGTCGGCGTTTCCAAATTCCTTTCATGTTAAGTTAGCTGTATATATAGTATCGCGGCTAAGCTTCGTTTGAGTTTTGCTGCGTCACGGGGACACTGCCGCGACTCATGACTATAATTTATATGAGATTTCAAATAATAAATAAATGAATAAATAAATAAAAAAGACCATTCGCATTCCTGACTTTTTAAAACGATATTTATCATTTCAAGAAAATGTAATTGCATTTTTTCAAAAAAAAAGAAGAGGTGGGGGGGGAGAGAAAAGAAAAGAAAGAAAAACAGATTTTATTCTATGATTGTGCAATTTCCCCCCCTAAATCTCATTGTTTATAAAATATCTAAGAAAAACTTAAAACACGAAATTTCAATGCCTCCCTGCAAACGTCCCCCCCCCCCTCCTTCTAAAAAGAAGGGGGAAAGCTCAGACGTGGACTTTTAGTATATTGTTCAGAACACTTATCGCTATGAATTTACCAATTTGCAAAAACTATACGATTTATTTTTTCTAGCTCACTAAGATAAAAGGTGACAAATTAAAAGAGTAGAAAAACCATAGAAGATTTACTACATCACTCTTACATAGCCTTCTTTCATACACAGATTTTGTATAGATAGTAAATATTCTATTTGATCTGTTTTAATTATTACCTTTAATGATTTTACTATTGCATAAATGGATTTTTTAAAACACAGTTTCTCATTTGCCTATATTTTTTGAATTATTGACCATTCAAAGAAAATTAATAGGCTTTCTTTCTGTTTTTTTTTTTTTTTTTTAGCAAATATGAAGTAGATTAATTTTGAATTTTAGTTCAATTTTCTGAATTCTACTGTTTCAGGATAATTAAGAAAAATGAAGAAGTACCTTTTAAATGATCTCCACGAGCGGAAAATTTTAGTATATTATTCAGCATACGTTAGTACGTTGTTGAAGGAACCTATTCCTTTTGATAAGGATACCTATTCTTATACCAATTTTTAAAACTATACGATTATTATTATTATTATTATTATTATTATTATTTGTCAATTTTTAATGTCCGTCGTCTGGATTTATACTCAAAATATCGCTTGCACCTACTTGCTTCAAAAATATTTAAAACATACAACATTTGCTGTATCATCCTTACATAACCCTTTTTCATATATACGTATATATCGCTATATAAATATATATTTCGTATAAGTAGAAAGTATTTGATCTGAACCATTTCAATTACTCACAGTAGTTCATTTTACTATTGCAAAAAAGCATTTTTTTTAAATGTGCTATTTCATTCTCGTACATTTTTTAACCTCTTTTGATTATTTAAATGAAAATAACAGACAATTTGCAGTAGATTTCACTTAGTTTAATATTGCAAATGAGTTTTTATCTTTAAGCCGAAAGTTTTCAAAATATTTATGAAATGTACTTAAAAGAAAGAAAAAAAAAAAACTGTAAATGCCGTACACCCCTCTATTTACTTCCCATGTGCGGGGACATTTAATACGTTATTTTGCGCTATTATGTTCCTGTGTTTGTGCCTATTTCTAAACTTGCATGATTTTATTTTATTTTATTTTATTTTATTTATTTATTTATTTATTCTGTTCCTCCATTTTTGGTCTTCGTTAACTGAACTGGAACTCAAATCGCCATTTATCCCTAATACCTCAAAGTTATTAGAACATTCTTGCTTTTTTTTCCTGAAGTAGCCCCTTTATACATAACTAGCAGGCTTTGCCCGCTTCGCTCTTCATTATATTGAAAGTAATTCTTAAAACACTATATCATTAATAATAATAATATTAATAATAAAATCATTGAAATCAGTCATAATATAAGTTAAAGTTCTTGCTACCTTCTGTAGTGGTTTTCTCACTCGCCACGCTTCACAAAATCTCTTTATAGTGTGTTGCATACACATACCTAACCGAAACATTAAAAAATTGGGATCCTGAGATTATTTGAAGCAGAGTTATGTTTTAAAAGCGTTTTTTAGCCCCCCCCCACCTCCCGCCCCGCTCTTAAAAAATGAGGAGGGAATTTCGGAAAATATTTTTATATTATGAGTTACATACATATAACTGACCCACACATCGAAAATCTCTTTCCTAAGTTAATTTCCTGCAGAGTAACGAATGAATACATGTTTCTCCCTCCCCCACGCCCCTAAAGGGTGGTAGGGTTAAATTTCATAAAATCACTTTGTAGTGTGTGTTGAATACGCATAAGCAGTCCACACATCAAAAATTGACATTCTAAGATAATTTGGAACAGATTTACGCATGGAAAGATGTCCCCCCCCCTTCAAGGGGGGCTATAGCACGGAAATTTAAATAATCCCTTTGTAGTTTGTGTGTGTTGAGTACCTACGCATAACCAATCGACATATAAAAAAATCGCTTTCCTAAGATAAATTGGAGCAGAGTTACTCTTTAAAACGTGTTTTTGCCCCCCCCCCCACTTTCAACCTTTGAAGGTGGCAAAAGAGAAATTTCACAAAATATTGCGTTTTATCTTTAGTTTGGAGCAGAGTTGCACATAGAAGCATGATTTTGCCCTCCTACCCCCAAACGGATAAAGTGGAGTTTTACAAAATCCCTTTGTAGTGTGTGTCTTGAGTACGCCAAAACAATCGACATTTTAAAAAATCGCTATTCTGAGATAATCGGGAGCATAGTTACTCTTAAAAGCATTTTTTTCCTTCGCCCACCCTTAAAGGGGAAGGGAAATTTCGTAAAATTCCTTTATAATGCGTGTTGGGAACGCATAAATAGCCCACACGTAAAAATTACTCTTACTCAGATAATTTGAAGCAATGTTATGCTTGGAAACATTTTTTTTGCCCCCCTACCCCCAAGAGGGGGAATAGGTCGGAATTTTAAAAAATCCCTTCGTAGTATGTGTCTTGAGTATGCATAACAAATCGACACATCAAAAAATCGCTATCCTGGGATAATTTGGAGCAGAGCGTGTTTTTGCTGCCCGTTATAAGCGTGTTTTTGCTGCCCCTCCACCCTTAAAGGGCAGAGGGAGAAATTTCGTAAAATCCCTTTACAGTGCGTGTTGGGAAGGCATAAACAACCCACACATAAAAATTAATCTTGCTGAGATAATTTGAAGCAAAGCTATGCTTGGAAATGGGTTTATTGCCACCCCCCCTCACAAAGGGGGAAAGGGGAGATTTTCGCAAAATCTCGTTACAATGGGTGTTGGACACACGTAAATAAGTCTCAAACTTAAATTTTGTGAGCGAATTTAGAAGACTCTTGGCGGTTTTTATATCTTTGTGCTATTTTTGGTAGAGTTTTACTCGAAACGCCATATTTTGCTAAATTTGCATCCGAAAATCGTTTTTACCCCCTTCCCCCCTTGAAAATCCAAAATTCCAAAATCACAGAAGTTGATTTTTTTGTACTCAAGTCTAGCCTCTCCCTCTGCCATTTCTTCACCATGAAGCAATTTAGAGCCGAGTTATGCTTACGAGTCTTAAGGTGTTTTTGCCTTCTGTCCCCTTAGGGGGAAACGAGGGGGTATTTCGCAAAATCCAGTCTTAGTCGGCGTCAGGCTCCTAAAGCCAGCGTGCTCACCAAAATTTGCTACTCTATCTTCCATAGTTTCGCCGAATCAGTGAATTTACTCTTTCATATATATAGATTGTTACATAAGTAGAAAATATTTTACCAAAACCTTTTTAATTACAGTCTTTTTACAGTCTTTAGATAATTTTACTACTGCAAAAAAGCATTTTTCAAAAAAATGTGACATTTCATCTCCCTATATTTCTGAACTATTCATCATAGAATGAAAACGTAATGGACATTTTTGTAGGAAATTTAAAGTAGATTAATTTTGTAATTGAGATTTTTTTCTCTCTAAATCCTATAGTTTTCAAGATATTTAATAAAAATGGAAAAGTGCCCCCATTTAAATGCTCCCCTGCCCCCGCTCACCCCCGACGGGTAGGGACTTTTAGTATGTTGTTCAGGACACTCTCGGCTATGACTGTACCAAATTTCAAAACTACACGTTTTTTTTTTTTTTTTTTTCTCTATTTTTCCTATTTTGACTGGACTAAAGAGGATGAAGCTATTACCGGTTACCCAGTGCATCAACAATTCATCTGCATATACGCCGTAATCCGAAGATATTATTTTATAATTATCTTATTGATGGTCTTTCTGAGTCATGTTTTATCTCTTTTAGCTTGAATATACCCTTTTAATTGTTGTTTCTTTTCAACTGCAACTTTTATAACAAGTCCTTTAATTATAGTTATTCACCTAAAATAAAATTTTAAATTAATACTTATTTATCATTCTCTTTGTCTTTATTCCCGTATAGCTTTTTTTTTTTTTTTTTTTTTTTGTTCCTGGGACACTTTTACATGCATTTTGTTTTTACTCAACATGTTTAGTTGCTAAAACAGTAGCCGGGTTATTGTGTTTTTATATATTTTCAATTAAATATTAATAATTGTGCTTACAACGCAGTGTACATCAGTTTCCTTAATTTCATTTATTTATATATTTAACTTTATGGGTGGCAATAAATTTTTTATGGATTCGATTTCGGTTCAACACTGAAGATAGAAAATAGACGTATAAACACAATTAAAAATCAACAGTGGGTACAAGATATGAGAAAAAAAAAAGGGGTCATAGAAAAAAAAAAATATATATATATATATATAATAATTAAAAGTTCATGTCCTACTTTTGTTATACAAACATTTTGTTTACTCTGGAAAACACTATTTTTGGCACAATTTTCGCATGCATACATTAAATTAATAAAAATTGAAAATCAAAGTTCATATCATATTTTTGTCATAAAAACATTTTCCGTACAGTAGAAATCATTATCTTTGACGCATTTTTTGCATGCATTTTGGCACATGCATTCTGCATTTTTTTCCTCTCTTTTTTCTAATTTCCCTGTGATTTGTTTGTTTCTACTTTATGTGCTCCTTGTCTTTTCTTTTTTTTTCAAATACTTTTAAACTTATGTTTTTCAAGCTACAGTTTTCAAGCTACAGTTTTCAAGCTACAACACCTAGATTTAGGGTTTTTAATGCCGAAAATTTTAATACGGTTCTCATTCTGGATGTTGTCATTCGAAAATTTCTGAATTTAATCAGTGTTACCATAACTACGCCAGCTGGACTGTTATGTTTCACCTCATTCGCGAACGCATATCGTAAAATATATAAATCCAAACGCACATGCTTTTTTCTAGAATAGTACATTCGCTAGGGGTCATATATTAGGAAATCATTTCTTAATATCACCCGTATACATAAAATGTTAAAATGCAAATAGTAATTTAACAAAAACGGTGCCACCAATTAAAAAAAAAAAAAAAAAAAAAAAAAATTGTAAATAACAAATTACTTTTTTTTACCCCCGTGCCAACGTATTTCATTCGTTCTACTTTCTTTAATAAGATATATGAGTTCTTAAAAGATATTCTACTTGAGGCTTTTATTAAAAAGAACTTTATAATTTGAATTATCAGGATAAATAAATCCTCAATAGAATTTTAAAATATTTTTCTCCATTTAAAGAAAAAGGAAAATGCTAGCTTAACAAAAAATAATGATAGCAGACTGAGAAAATATATCCTTTCTTAAAAATATATACTTGAAAATCCTTGAAATTACCTGTCAGTAAAAATGTTTTAGCTTTCATATACACTGAAAAATTCTTCTTTCAGAAAGACAAATATTTGAGTAACAGAAAATATTCCTTTTAGAAGTCATAACACAACAGTACGTTAAAAACAGTAAACAATCTTACACAAACCACAGAAATTCTATTTTCTCAGAAGGTTCCTCTCGGGTTTCCTTTACCCATGAAATATAATCTGAAGATAGATGGAACCCTTTCTATACACATTATCTTTGAAGTAAGAGATTTTCAAAGAAAAGAATATTAATAAGAATTTATTCCTTTCAAGTGAAAGTAAATATTTTAATGTAAATTTATTGTGTTATATACGTTTATATTATAATTTGTGTAGCTGAAATAGTTGATTAAAAATGTCAGTTAAATATCAACTAAATTTGTTTTTCTTTTAACACTTTCCAAAAAGGTTGAAAAGTGTTAATGACTTCGGTTTGTCTGACTGTCTGTCCGCGCTCTAACTCCCGTAAATATTTATGGAATTTCTTGAAACTGATATATGTTATTTAAGTTCACTATCGGACGTTCCTTGTTGAACATGGAGTTTATACCTCTACTGGTTCGTGTACAGAGACACTCGAAAGTATTTCAAAGCATTGTGTTCTATGAGAGGTATTTCTTTTAACCATATTTTCATACCTTTACTGTAGACATATCTTAATGAAATTGAAATATGTTATTCAAGTTCACTATCGGACGTTCCCTATTGAAAATGGAGTTTATACCTCTAATGGTTTGTCTACAGGGACACCCGAAATATTTCAAAGCATTGTGTTCTATGAGAGGTATTTCTATAAACCATATTTTCTTACCTTTACTGTAGACATATCTTAATGAAATTGAAATGTGTTATTCAAGTTCACTATTGGATGTTTCCTGTATAAAATGGAGGAAATACCACACAGGGACACTCAAAAGTATTCCAAAGCATTGCGTATATGAGAGATATTTCTATAAATCATATTTTAATAACTTTACTTTCCACGAAGTTTTAGGAAATTGAAATATGTTATTTATATGCACAAAAGAATGCTTTGCATAGAATATATCATGATTAGCATTAGATATACAGGGTGGCACAAAAATATCCAGTTATATTAAGAGCTATGAATAAAAAATTGCTAGAATCGTACTTTAGTTTACTTTAAGCGTTTTTAACACTTTCTAAATTTTTTTTATGTGTGAATATGATTTCAGTTTTGTGTATCTCCCTGTCGGTCTGTCTGTGTGCCTGTTTGTCTGGCCAAGCTCTGACTCCCGTAAATATATATGGAATTTATTGAAACTGATATATGTTATTCAAGTTCATAATCGGATGTTCCCTATTGAAAATGGAGTTTATACCTCTACTGGTTTCTGCACAGGGACACCCGAAAGTATATCAAAGCATTGTGTTCTATGAGAGGTATTTCTATAAGCCATATTTTCATGCCTTTACTGTAGACATATCTTAATGAAATTGCTAGAATTGTACCTTCGTTTACATTAAGCGTTTTTAACACTTTCTAACATTTTTAAGTGTGAATATGATTCCAGTTTGTGTATCTGTCCATCTGTCTGTCTGTTTGCCTGCCCGCGCTCTAACTCCTGTAAATATTTATGGAATTTCTCGAAAGTGATATATTTTATTGAAGTTCACTATCGGATGTTCTATATTGAAAATGGAGTGAATATCTCTTCTGGTTTGTGCACAGGGACACCCAAAAGCATTCGAAAGCATTGTGTTCTATGAGTGTTCTTTTTATAAATATTTTCCCTATGGAATGTTCTCCATTTAAAATGACATTAATAGGTTTTGTACAACTAGTATGTTTACAGAGACAACAACAACAAAAAAATGCCAATGTATTACGTTTTAGGACAGAATTTTTTGAAAGTTATATTTAAAAGTCTTTCTACTGTAAAAATCGTTAAAATATTGTAATGTATTGTTAATAATCTAAAATAATGTTTTGTATGGAATATGATATGATTAACTTTCTGATTTTCAGGGCTACACTAAAATATTCAGAGAGATCAAATGCTGTAATTGTAATCTAATGGCTGCATTTTATTTTGCGTTAAGCCTTTTTAACACTTTCCAAGATGCCTAAGATTAATTTTAAAATCAATTAATCTATCTGTATATTTTTCAGTCCTTCTGTCTGTTGTGTGATAACGTATGCAAATAATATTAAAAGTTATTCGGTACCACAATTACGTATAGTTGGAAAGTGTTACTGATCAATGCGTACTGCATGATTTTTCTTTCTTGTTAATTTTGTTTTGAATTCCTTTCATTACATTTTAAGGTAATTAATAATCAGCATATTTTTTTTTCTTTTTTTTTTTTTTTTTTTTTCTGGATATTAAATACCAATCCCATTTTTCGAAAACTTAAATTTAAGAGTATAGGAGATTTAAGAATTTTCAGAGTAAGTGACCAAAAGGAATTTAGATGAAAAATGACAAATGTCGTTTATTTATTTTGTTTTTCTCCTGTAAATTGAGGATATTTTTATAGGGAAAATTTCTTTTCGTATTTTTTTAAGCTACTTATAATACAAAATTAATTACTTCTTATATTTGAAAATAAGAACCTTGATTTTGATTATTTTGAATTACGTCTTATTTTTTATGTAAGTTATACGTTTTCATTCCCATTATTAATTCCAATAATAGTTTTTGCCATAAAAAACATTACTACATCTATTTCCTTCTGTAGTGTACAATATATCTATTAGTCTTTGGAAGGATGGTTGCTGCTTGACATTATAAATTAATTACAATGAGAAGTTTACGATGAACAATTACAGAGCTGCTTTTTGCTTTCCTCAGGTCTAATTAATTGTAGGAATAAACCGCTAACTATGTCTAGCTTCGAAACATAAACTGTGTTCAAAAGCTTATCAAAGAATCACTAATACAGAAAAGAAATAAGATTATTTAACCAAATTTCTATTTAATTTTCTAATAATTGCCTGTCAGGAGGTAAACGTTACACTCATTTTTTATTCAACTGACCGATGAAGCGAACTCTGGCCTAAAAGAGTAAATAATTTCAACGTTTGACAAACTATGATTATAGCAGTCGCAAAGCTTCCTTAAGTGGCATGTGACACACAACAAACTTTTAATTTAACTGATTTACAGTATTTTTACTTGATTACATTTCAGAGTTTGTTAAATCCTGAAACCAGCAACTAATAATACCAAATCAGCAAAGAGATTATCGTTTGCCCTTAGAAAGCCCTCCACTTGAAAACTGAAATTAACCCGTTAGTAGTCGCTAGCTGGTCGATTTGCCGCCCATCCTTCAGTGTTGCCAGATTTTGCTATTCAACAGCCACCAAAAATTTTTAGAAGTGGTATTTGATATACGTAAAACGCGCATAAAATCGAAGAAACGTCGATCAAATCACTTCTTAAAATTATTGGTGACAGTTAATAAAACGTTCGCAATTTGCAATAGGTGGCGCTGTCTATAGCGACTACTAACGGGTTAAATCATAAATCATCTAAGTTTACTATGGAATTAAGTTTCAAAATTTTAAAGTATGCACAAAGATTTAAAATATGCTATTTCTTTGTGCCAGTTTTAACACACATTACCATGTTTCTAATAACATTTTATAAAAAATATTAAAATAATAAAAAAATATAATTTGCTTTTTGTATTCATAAAAAATCAACTTTTATTAAAGAGGAATTTGTAAAGTTTACTAGAAAAACAGTAAAGAGGAGATTTCGTAACCCGCTTAACCTGTAAAAAAGTCGACTTGTTAATCATATTCACTCCAGATAGATTTCATTTAAGTACGTGTCTTTACATTTTTACATCAGAAGACCACGTGAATAATTTCATATAGATCGGCGGGCTACACATCACTCCAAAAAGTAGCAAAGGCAGAACATTTAAGAAATGGAGAGAGATTATAACATTAGATATAATTTTAAAAGGAAGTGTGGAATTATCAATTTCTAAATTGTCAAATATTTTGTATTTTTTGTTCAAAAAATAAAGTTTAATGGAAGTCGAATCAATTTACTCTGTACATTTTTGTTAATTACGAAACACAATGGAGGTTAGATAGTACAAAACGATTTTACAAATCCATTGACAATAAAAAAAAAAATAATCTTACAGGAAGGGTTGAAGTTCCTTCAGTCTTAATGAGAAACTTGGCATTGTTGTTGCTTTATTAAAGCTTGTGATTTGTAAAGTACCCTCTAAATGTTGATCTGTCAGACATGTTCTCGTTTTTGATTTTATGTTCTATATTTGCTAAACAGCTGTTTACATATGAACGTACTACCCAAGGCAGGAATAACGCGTGTTTATTTTTTCCTGGATATTTGTTATTAAACACGCATTTCGAATAAAAATCCATTAATGAAAATATTTCAAGAAAATTACATTTTGCATCAGAGTAACACTGCTAATCTACAAATTCTTATTGAAGTTCATGTGAAGTTCTGTCGAACACTATCAAATAACCAAGAATAGAGAGGAGAATATTTCCATAAAAATTATATAAAAGTCGGAAATTCTGCTTTTGAATTCCCTTCTTAAATTTCAAATTCACTGTACATAACTGTACATATCCCGTGTTGTAGTTTTATTCAACAACTCTGTCAATTTTGGAAAATGAATGGAATTCTTTATTAACAATTGACTTTCGCATAGAATTAATTTTGTTACAAAAGCTTTTACAGGCTTATGAAGATTATCAACTGGTTGACTTTCCACCAGTAAGCCAATTCCGACCATTAATACGATCAGTAATATCAACAAGAAATACAAAGTCTCTTAATCACTTCTCACTATGGAACTCGCAAATGAATTTCTGTATGGTTCTATGAATCGCTGAACTTCGTTCTTCAGTGAAAACTGGCGCTGAAGCATCATTTTCATTCATCGACTCAACCAACATAAAACTGCGTAATTATACAACGTCATTCTGTTCAGCTTCTAAATTACTCAAGAACTGTTGAATGTTCTGCGTTTAAGTTTTTTAGACTGGATAAAATTAACCACTTTAACAACAACAATAGAACAGGTTCAAAGTTTGAGAAGGACTTCTCACACAAACTTCTTTGCGGATGATACAGTGAAAATCGACATCTTGCAATTTTTACATGCCTTCGCATTAGGTTTGAGTAATGTTATTGCTCCTGTCTGCAATCGGTCATAGAAGGAGCACCATTTGTGGTTATGGCCGATACATTGCTCAAGTCTAACTCACATTCAGTCAAAGTTTCTGTCTTACTCGAATGCAAATCTGATCCCCATGTTATATCTTTAAGTGAAACGACACTGGCTAAAATCTCTACAACTGTAAAGTTTCTGCCAACACCGCGATTAAAAATAGCTACTTTAGCAGTATTTGTTGCATCCAATGGTTCATCGATCAGAATAAAACACAATGTCCTTGCATTTTAATTTTAACTGATTGGACATATCTGCTAGCAGATATCCACGTGTCTCACTACTGTCACTTCACAAAAGCTAATATTCCAAATAGCTTGAGCTTGTGATGGACAAAACACATCAACTGCGCACTGAAAACATTCTTTTACAAACTCTCCAGCAGTGGAGGGTTTAACACGTTTAGCAATTTTCTCTACAATGATGTGACTTACACAAACTCTATTTCCAAATTTTATTTTCATTGATGAAAAACGACTGCTGAAAATTTAGCTTTGATTTTAACTCTCTGATTCTACCGTTTTGAAAATGTCCTTCCAATACAAAATATTTCCCATCGTGATTACTTTCATAATGCCTCTTAATGTTGTACTCTTTCATTACAGCTTCACTTTCATTGTAAATAAGACAAACTGCCTTACTCTTTTTCTCAAGTAATCAACGTGGGCACTAATGGTTGTTAGTCCAGTGGAGGTTATACTAATGTTCTGCTACGTGCACGGTGTTTCATGTATACCAACTCTTGTGCTCTACGAGTAAAGAATTCCCTTAAAAATTAATGATGTGAATAACTTTATTTGTAAAACCATAGCCTCCGAAACTAGATGGCTGTTGCGTGGCTCGGAAATTCGGCAACAGTTCAAGCGGTAGACAGCACCACCTAGTACAGATTGCGCGACTTTTTATTCAACAGCCAGAAAAAAATTTTTAAAGTGATATATGATATGTATAATCGGCGTTTCTTCGATTTAATTCGCCTTTTATGTATATCAAATCCCACTTTTAAAAATTTTTGGTGGCTGTTGAATAAAAAAGTCGCGCAATCTGTACTAGGTGGCGCTGTCTACAACTTGAACTGTTGCTAAGTTTCCGAGCCAAGCTACAGGCATCTAGTTTAGGAGACAACCGGTACTTTATGTGATTTTGATGTAAATTTTTAACTATAAATTTCCTTTAAAATTATTTTCGACAAATTGTATACTGATGCAGCTTAATATTAGGTACTGGAAATAATATATTATATATTATATATTGATATGATATACATCATGATAATTTTAGCATTCTGAGATGTTTTTAATATTTTTAATATGTCGGAAAAGAAACATAACTTTTTGTATACTTTCTGTTATTGAATTTAATATATATATATATATATATTGATAAATTATAAATCATTTTAATAAATTTAGACATTTCAGTTTTTTATTAAAAAATAAAATACAACTCTGGAAGAAATATCCAAATTTTTAAAGTATTTTCCAACTTTTAAATAATATGTCGCTCTATTTTAGTTAACGGCATGATCATTTAAGCATTCGAAAATTTACATCCTGACTGAAATCGATAAAGAGAGAAAATCGTATTATGAAAATTGATTATCAATATATCACTTTACTTATCCAATTTATTTAAATCAAAAAACGAACGTAATAAAGCTTATTTTAAACCCGAAAATTCAAATAGTTGCTACTTTTTGCACATAAAGAAGTGACTTATCTAAACATATCATATATGCATGATGACAAATATATTTTTAAGTTATAAGATTATAACCACATTTTAACAAAAATGATATAAATTCTGTTTATCTCTACAAAGGCTTGCAGTGACCGAGCAGAAAGTCAGAAAAGCGATCATATGTTAAGAGTAGTTATTTTCATATTTTAGCTTTAAAAAATCCAAATACTATATCCAGTTTATCTATTATCATCGAATTCCAGTTATATAGTCATTGTAAAAATTATTATCAAATTAAATTTCAATAGAATTTTAATCAGCATTATATTATATTATTTTTTTAATTTTTTTTTCGAAATTTTATATATTTTTTTAAATGTGAATATTTTCTTTAGAAATAGTTTTTCTATAGCCAAATTTTCAGGAGCTAAGCGAGGAGAAAAATGCTATAGTAAATGATGTTGCTTTTCAAATGCCCTTGAGAAAAAATTCTGAAATTATAAATTTATGTCAAAATCCTCAATTTATCGTGGTGTCCTGTCTCCTGACACTCCCAAACTATTATTTTGAAATACAGTAACCGCCGTTTAATAAATTCATTGGTTAATAAAATCAGCTGTTTAACCTGATCAAATTTCAAGGATCGGAATAAAAAAAATACAAAATATTTTTAAAACCGCCGCGTAATAAAATCAGCCTTGTCGGTTAATAAACACAAAAACTTCTCTTCGTCAGCGAAAAATACCATTTATATACACAGAACACATTTTTATTTACACTGTGATTTTTACTTTCCGAACATACATATATATGTAAGGAAAGTATTGTAATCATGAAAAAAAAATCGTCTTTGACGTTTTAGTGTATTTATACGTTTCGAATGTGTCTTCTTATATGTCTTGAATTCGTTTTAGCTATTTTGACAGCAATGCATGTGTTTAAGTATGTGTGTGTGCTAGGGCTGGATTATTTATCAATATATCCTTAAGTATCGATAATTTTTTTATATCACGATAAGAATTTTTAAGATATATCTCTCGATATATCCCTCTAACGATATTACCTAGCGCGCACTGCGCCATCGAACTGCCTATTATATTTTTATAATTTGTTTATTAACGGCTTATTTTAATTTATTTTATTATACTGGTTAATTAGATAATGCTTGGAAAGTCGAGTGGAATCAGTCTCAATTTTTTAGTTTTGCAAAAAAAAAAAAAAAAAAAAAAAAAAAAAAAAACAGCAATTTCTTAGTTATTTCTTTTTGTCAAAATTTTTACATTTGCGGCATAATTACAGATTAAACGTGTTTTAGTAACAATTTCCAGGAACACAATCTTCAAAGCGAGGTAATAAATTACAAATTTGATTTGATTTGCATACGATATATATATATGTATATATATTATTAAAAGGCAATTTCTAGTTTTAATTTTGAAATTGTGTTATGATGATTAAATAGAAAGGTTTTGAATTTAAAAGAAAAGCGTGATGTTTTACTAAGTAATAGTGATTTTCCTCAAAGTAAAGCACACCGGAACATTGAATACGTTTAATTTGCTTATTTTGAAGGAACAATTAATTAATTATCTGTCAAAAAAGTAATTAATATTGTTTGTTAATTCCATTATTAGTTTATTAGTTACATTTTGAAATTTCTTTACGAATTCAGGGAAGTAATACCTTTTAATTGAGTGCCGAAGCGTTCCTCGGATATAAAAATCGGCTGTTTAATAAAATCACTTTGGCTCAGAACGAATGTGATTTTAATAAGCGGCGGGAACTGTAGTACCATTATGTAACAATGGAATAACATTCAGATCATTATATATTACAAAAAAAAAAAAAGCGTTTCTGCAAAATAAGGACTTTAACCATCCTAACAATGGATTGCAATACAGCACAGTTATTCTGAAAAAGACTCGAAAAAAGAAATTAAAAGAATTTGGGAAACCCACAACAAATGCACGCACACTATAGCTTAGTATTTAGTAATACTGTAGTTAATAGGAAAACTCATGCTAGAAACAAATAATACAGGCTACTTAATTGATTTTAATAATTTAAAATTACATTCAGTCAGATATCCAGTGAAAATTCAGGTGTGCAAAAACAATTTAATTTTCTGTTGAAAGAAACGTATTAATTTTATAATATATATTATTTAATAGCCGATATTTGTAATAATCATTATCTTGCCAGAACGTTTTCTGTTTTAGACATTTTGATAAATATCTGGAAAAGTACTTAACACGTTCTGTCTCATATATTTCAGCAAAAGTTTTTTGCCGAAAACTAAAAAGTGACCTGTAACAAATTGAAAATAGAACAGAATGTCTGGGACCATTATGCAGAACTGGAAATTTGACGCAGAACTGATACCGGCATTCTTTTAAAATATTTCTCTACCTATAAAATCGTTGGTTTAAGAAGAAGAAAATTTTGTATTATTTATTGTGGTATGAATCCTACGCCAATTTTCCATCCCTGCACAATGTAAAAATAATGTTTGAAATGTGCTGTAGCTCTAAGATGTAATAATAAAGATTCATTTAATTATCTATATTTATTCGTATCCAAATAGTACGTATTACTACTTAAGATATAAATGTTTCTTCCTTCCTTTCTTTCTTTATTTATTTTTTTAATTGTCCGATTTTTACATTATAACATGCTGGGTGTGTAACCCAATATGACATTATTTTTAGGAAACTTCATATACTACATTTGATACAACTTACTGCAATCAGGCAGGACTTGATTAACTTTATGTGAGTCCTGGGGTAGTTGAAGAAGAATTGGTGGGATGAAGATATCAAAAGTAAGAAGCGGCCATATCCGTATAGCGAACCGAGGCTCGGTCTGCGCTGTGACGACCGGAATATCAAGATAGCATCGAGTCATTTTCCATTTAGAAAATTAGGCGTTTTAATTACTCTTATAAGACATATATAAATGGCATTTTTGGACAAAATGGAATGAGTAGATTCGAAAATATTCACGATGAAAAATTCCAGTTAATTATTTCGAGACAGACATCCAAAAGAATAATGGAAGCCATTACGATATCCTTTTTCTAAAAGAACACCTTTCGAGTCAATGATAATAAGAATAACATCTTTATAGAATAACACAGTTTAAATTTTCCGCATGATAAACCTAAAGGGGAGTTAAAAGATTGGCTAAAAATTAAATTACGTCTAGGATGTGATTAAATTTTTTCAGGTATCCAGAAATAGGCTAAAAGTGCGAAATCAATTGATAAAAATATTGAAAATGATTTTCAGCTATTATGATTCAACGGAATCTTTTTACGTCAGACTGGAGACCGGATTCTACAAAAAAAAAAAAAAAAAAAAAAAATCGTCTGCGGTTTTAAAACATAAAATAAATGGGTTTTTTTTTCTTTGATATTTTATTTAACTATTACTTGATAAGATTGAGAGCAGGGAAAAGAATTGCGGTTTATAATGCAGGGAACAATAAATTATATGAAATTGCAGATTAATGAAAAAGAAACAAAAAATAAAATAGCTTAACCGAGTTAAACAAAATTATATTAGATTTTTTTAGAATAAGAAATATAATGTTTGCTTGCATTATAAATAAATAAAATGTAATTTATTTTATTATTATTATTTTATTTTAACAAGGGATATGTGATGTTTCTCAACATCACATATTTCTTCCCGCCGACCGAAAAAAAATGGGTTCAGCCATTACATCGTCTATGATATGACAACTCAGCAAAAATTAAAATTAAATCAAATTATCTCCAATCCTGTAAAATAGATTGATTACAAAAAAAAAAAAAAAAAAAAAAAAAAAAAAAGAATAAAAAAAGAAAGAAAGAATGGCTTCCAATACAAATAAAATACGTACATTTTCAAAATATCAATAGAAAACCTAGTATGCATACTTAAAAAAAATATTCTTATGCCATAATACATTACAAATACAGAAAATAAGGATATTACATGGTGATGTTATATAATGTTGTATGGCCATAAGTCTGTGTATACAAAAGTCTTTAGAATATATCCACAAACAAAATGAGCTCTAGTCCTTTGATTTAAAATCATAATAATTCAGTCATCATATATTTTATTAGTTCGTGGTAAGATGCTGAAATCAGTAAATTTTTATGTTGCCATGCATGGAGAGAAACTTTGACGCGTCCATTTCAATTCATATAGGACAAGAATTCGTTGTAATAAGTACATAGTTCAAACGTATAAGCAATTTTAATATGAAACTTTGATAAAATAAAAAGGAAGTATATTTATATGTTATCAAATATATAGTGAGCCTTTTATATTAAATAAAATGTTTAAATAAATAATAAATGTTGAAAGAAAGTAATAATAACACATGTGTTCATTTATTCATTTTTTTATGGGCAATTGTAATTAGAATATATGAGACATATGCATCTATGTAAGATAAAAATATTACTTGCACCAAAAGTCTACATAAACATTTTTTTTATATATATAAAAGTGATATACACTACTGTTGTAAGACAATGCAGCTTAGAATATAATTTCCTGGACCAGTCATTGATTATACAAGCTGTGAAATTTCACAACAAATAAAAATCACGTTGATCAGGTCTGTTGCAATGAAAGTATACATCAAATTTATTTAATTTATTTTAAATATATTTATATTTAATCACTATAATTATTTAAAAATTTACACTGTGTGAGTTTAACCTTAGGGGAAAAAATGATGAAAAATTACTTTCTGTTTCTTAAATTATATTGATGTGTATCATTGGAAATAATGTGATCTTATTAAAATAGAATTATTATAAATGTCAAATAAGTTATTATTACGTTGTGGTGCCAATAAAATTCTATCTATATGCACACGAAATGCCTTATCATCTTTAGCATGTAACCGTTTAATTGAAAATGAAACAGGGGAATGTTTAACTGAGACAATGAAAGGTCCTGTATATTTAGGTTTAAATTTATCCATAGACATCAGATACACAATATCTTTTGTGCAGATGCTTCTTAGTTTAGCTTTTCTTTGAAAATATTTATTTCTTTTTGATTGGAATCTTGAATGTTATTGTACGCTTTAATATAAATTTCCTGAAGGAATTTATAGATGTTTACAGTAGAGTCTAGGTAAGTATAATTATAATTTGAATTATAAGTGTCAAAAATTAGTGCCAGTTCTCTACCAAAATGTATAAGATTGGGCGAGAATTCAGTGGAAGAATGCGTAGATCCATTGTAGAGAGATTTGTGTGTATATAGTGCATTTTGAAATGAATGACCTTCTTCTAATAAGATATTAATTGAATACATTGATGTGTTTACACGTTCGCTAATCGAGTTCGATTGGGGATGAAAAGCAGACGAGTGTATTATTTTTATGCCTAGATTGTCATTAAATGTATTGTAAACTTGAGATGTACATTGTGGACCTAAATCTGATAGAATACATGTAGGACGACCAAAGGTTGTAATGTATGAAAACAAACATTGAACTATTTTTGGAGAAGTAATATTAGATAACGGGTAAAATTCTAAGTGTCTACTGAAATAACCTATTATTGTCAAGACGTATTGACCATTACTAAAAGGACCTACCAAGTCTGTGGAGATTGTATGATTTGGATGAGTGGGTGTATATGTTTTTTGTAATGGAGCAGGAGGTGTCTTGTGATGTTTCGCTTGTAAGCACTTAATGCATGAAGAGACGAAATTAAGGATATCAGTATAAATGCCCCTCCAAAAATATCTTTTAGAAAGAAATTCATATGTTTTAGAGAAACCGAAGTGAGATAAATGCGCGATGGACAATGCTTTCGCTTTTAAAGGATTTGGAACAATAATTAAATAACTGAATGAATTGTTATGAATATTCTCTTTCTTAAGCATTAATATTTCATAATCAGAATTTATAAAATAATTGGGAAATTTTTCTGACTTTCCGTCTTTTTAAGATTTCTTCGTAAATTGTTTTTAATTCAGAATTCTTAATTTGTTCGGACACAAATGTTTGGTCTGAAATTTCTAGCAAGGGGTCTTTAAAGTTCGAATTTCCTGAAATCATATAATTAACATATTCTGAGCATTTGTTTTGATTATCATTACTAATTTTATCATTACTGTTAATTTCGAGTCTGTTTTCATTTTCATCAACATCAACAATTGGTAGTGGTTGTATGTCGTGAATTAAGTTTGGATTATCTTTGAGATCCCCTTGATTGTTTTCAAAGGATCTCAATTGTAACGCGATAAATAATCCACTAAGATGTTCAAATTTCCAGGAATATGTTTGAAAACGTATGTATATTCAGATAAGTCCATTAACCATCGGGTGGTAACGTCAGCGGGATTGGTAGATTTCTTATACTTTTCAAGGGGAGCACTATCTGACAAAATTACGAACTCACGATTATATAAATAGTATTTGAAGGCGGTGACAGTTTTATGAATTGCCATAAGTTCCAATTTTAACGCAGGATATTTCTTTTCAGAAGGTTTTAAAGATTTGGAAAAGTATGTAATAGGAAATAATTTGCTATTAAAATTTTGCATAAGTGCTCCTGAAATGGCTGAGTCCAAGATTTTTTTTTTAATTGTCGTTTGGTCGTCGGTGGTGGAAAAGAATTGATCTTTACGATGTTAGCGGTGATGCGTGAAATAGTATGGCTTTCAGTATGGAAACCTAAATAGTTAACTGCTGATTTATGGAATTCACACTTAGATGGGGATAATGTTAAATTGTATTTGATAAGAATTTCTAAAACATTATTTACTTTTTCACAAGTCTCTTCAAATGAATTTGCTTCAATAATAAGATCGTCCTGATAAGCATATATTCCATTAATGTTTATCTCGTCGAGTATTGTGTCCATTAGAGACTGAAATGTAGAACTGGCGTTCTTTAAACCAAAACAAACACGTTTGTATCGATAACTGCCAAAAATAGATGTAAATGTTAACATATCTTGATATTTTTTAGGAAGGTCAATTTGGTGGTGCGCTTGCATGAAACCTAATGAAGTAAAGTATTTGAATGACGAAAGATTTGAAATAATATTTTGAATTTTAGGGAGTGGATATGAGGAACCTTGTATGACTGTATTGACCATTCTAAGGTCTAAAGCAAGTCTATAACGTTGTTTTTTTTAACCATCAGATTTTTTCTTTACAAGCAATATGGGACAAGCCCACTCGGAGCAATTACGCTCAATTATGCCGGCGTTTACTAATTCATTGATCTGCTCTTGGGCCTCTTTTTGTAAAGATTGTGGGATCGGCAATGGAAGTGTTTTAATAGGGAAATCATTAATTAACTTAAGATTAGGAATTATTTTATCAGTACTAAGAGATTTGGAAAAAAGCAGCAAATTTGCTTAAAAATACATTCTCTAGCGTGTTACGTTGATCGGGGGTTAAATGATTCAAACAAAAATCTTTACTTGATAAATCATTTTTACGTTTTAGTAATATAGCCTCTGAAGCTTCAATTAAGTGGATATGGTTCTCAATATTTTGTGAATTATTATTACTAGAGCAAGAGTCTTCAATTTTATCTAAATATTGTTCTTTAATTTCATCAATTAAAAATAATTTAACAATATGCATATTTTTATTGAGATGAATTGAATTTTTGCCCTTATTTGAGATAAGTAACGTAAAAAGAGAATTATTATTTTCAGAATTAATTTCATTTTTGTAATTCGGTGATACAATAGAATCTAAAATTTCTATATCAGGATCCTTAATGTCAGTACAAAATATGTATTTTTTTTCTTTTAACTTATTATTTGTTTTTGCAGTAATGTAGATATTTTCACCAATTTGTATTATAACTTTCTTTAGAAGATAAACATTCATATTATTATCGTCAGAGTTAACATTATATACATCTAATTTTTCATTTTCCGAATCAAATAAGGAACAAGTAAAGTCTAATTTTCCAGTTCTCATGGAATTTTTCGAAAAGTCAATAGTGACATGATTTTCTTTAATCAAATCCATGCCAAGTATTCCATGAAAATTAGAACAATGTGGTATGTCAATAATATAGAAATTGTGTTGGAATTTATTTTTTTTCAATTTTGAAAGTTGCACGAATACATGAAGAAAATTCAACATAAGAATTGACCGTTTTAAGAGTAAAAGACGAACTTAGTATTTTATATTTCAAATTGGCTTTTAAATTATTGAATGTTGACTGAGCTAAAAGTGAACAACTACTTCCAGTATCGATAAGAAACTTTATATCATTATTGGCTAATTTAGCTTTTATTATAGGAAGTGTATGATAATTTCTGCTTACATTAAATAAAATATGATCTTCAGTATTATTTGTGCAACTCTCATTGTTGTCACTTGGAATATACCCTGTCTTATCAATATTAAGATTACACTTTTGAAGTGTTTGGGTAGCTTTATTATCTGCTACAGTAATATTAGCAATAGTTTGAGATCCAACTGAATTTACAAGTCTAATATGCGAAATTTTCGGAAGAGAATATGAAGATGATACATTCGGGAATTTATGTTCATTTGCTGATGAGATCCTTAGTTTTCGAGATATGGTAGCATCAGCATCTCCATACTTCTTTTCTAGTTTAAATTACGGTTTTCATATTTACGTGTCTTATAAGTGAAATTATCTCTATTTCTCCATTTGTAACAATTTAAAGCAACGTGGCCATGTTTGGAACAAAGTTGACAAATCAGATTGTTTCTAGAAAAGTTTCTTCTAGGGGGAAAACAAAAATTAATCTGTCTCGTTTTGAAATTATTTCTATAATTTCTTTGATCAAATTTGGGTCTGCTTGACTGAACTACGTGCAAGGATTCACTATGGGAGGGTGGATTGTTATTTGTAAGTGTAATGTTATTAATTTTGTCAGATAAATCTTTCAATGTGTTTAATATTACAGAGTCATTTTTATTATCACAAGAAAGTACAGTCTTAATATTGATAGTGTTGTTGAAAGAATCATATATTTCGGATAATGCTTGAGCACGTTCAACTGCCTTATTATAGTCTCTTATGTTTTCCTCCATTAACTTAATTTTAATATTTGGGGGTACACACTCTAAAAATTTTGGAAGTTTAATGTTATCAAGGGATCTTTTGTCTTTAAGGTCTGGGAAAGCCTTAGGTGCAGCAACATTTACACGATGGGAAAAATTTTTAATCGACTCCCCAGGCAAATTTTTTAAATTATGAAATTCTGATATTCCAGTATTATATGATTATTCCTTGAAAAACTTACAGAAATTTTCCTCGATGAATTCAAGATCTGTCGATTTATATAATGTTTCGTTTTCGATAAAGTACGCCAATGCGGCATCACGAAGTTTTTCTTTCATTACATGTAATGTCGCGTCATTTGTTAGTTTATTAAACGTGGCAAAGGATCTTAATTGGTCAAAGAAAAATTTAACAAATCTCGCGTCCCCATCGAAATTAGGAACGGAGCAAAGCGCGTTTCGATTCTGTGCCATATTTTTCCAAAATAAAAATTTTAACTAAGTTAAATAAAAATAATATGCATAAGAATTCAATTGAATATCATATAATAAATAAAATTAGCAAGACTCTTAAAAATGAAAAAAAAAATTGTTAAATATATTTGTTTTAATTAAGCATGATAAAGTTTGATGATAAAGTTTCAAAATTAACGAAAATATAGAAAATATTTCTAATATTTTTGTATGTATATCATTATATCTTGCAACCATGAAATTGGCATATATAAGTCTTGGTTTATATATTATAGATATATTTAAAAAACCAAATGAATAATACTAAAAATGGATATATACGTAAATTAAAATAATTGTCAAGATATAATAAATTGTAAACACAAAGATCAAAATATGAAAAAGAAATATATTTTGTGAATATGAGGAAAAATAAATTATATCTGACTTTTATTTTCTCTTGCAAGTTAAATTTTTCACTAATTATCTGTAAATAACAGATTCCAATATATATATATATATATATATATATATATATTATGTGCATATTTTAATAATAGGATATAACTTTAATTATTCTTAAAAAAATGAAAAGAAAAAAAAAAGAAATAATAAAATAAACATATCAAGAATAAAACGATTTTTCCATAAATAAAAATTTGTATACTTATATAAATTGAGTTCAGTTAACTGTCAATATGAAAAAATTTCAAAATGTCTTTTTTTTTTTTTTTTACTGTTTCACATAAATAGTATGAAAGAAACTTACCGTTTTTCCGAATTTTCTTTTGCTAGACAGAAATATTTATTTACTTATCTATATATTTTTTATTCATTTACTTTTATTATTATTATTATTATTATTATTATTATTATTATTTTATTTTTAAAAAAATGCTCTTCTCCTGTATGAATGCGCGAAAAAAAAAAAAAAAAAAAAAAAATTACGCAGTAATTTAACTGCACACCTGCTAGAAAGACGACATATATCTGGCATTTTTCCTTGCACTGATGGATCAACGATCAATTTTTTTTAAATATATGTATAAGGCGGTCACAAAAAGTGAACTTTGCAGATTTTAGAGAGTTCAATCAAACTATAGAAAGTCCATCGGTATGGCATCACACAGGCAGTAAGAATCGGTAGTGGAGAATCAAAGAACTGGAAAAAATTTCTAATGGAACTAATCGGAGGCGTTGGTACTGTAGAATCCCTGTAATCTCTCTCTCTTTTTTTTTTAATAACAGATGACATCCTGCAGCATATTAGCCTTTAATAAAGATGATTAACAAATTGGTAAAATCGGTGCAGTTTACCGTAACGCAGTTGAATTCTTTTCGGGTCATCATTAGGGCAGCTGTTAAAAAATCTCAAAATTCGGGTGTAATATATATATTTTATTGGACAAAATATGTATTTAAATTAAAGGTCAGTCATGTGGTGAACATTTATAATTTACGAGTTAGTTTTCATTCATTTGATGCAGACTTTATACAAAAATTACAGATTTTAAACAAAAAATAATATTTGATTAAATTCAAGATTAAGGTTTTTTAAAGTTAGTTTTACACTTATTAAATCCTCATTATTATTAAACCAGTTATTCTTGTACAGTATATGTCTTCGATATAGTCGAAACGGCTCTAAAAATTTTGATAAAAATTTAGATATAAAGGTATTTTGAGAGGATAAACCAATCTAACTAAGCATTACAAATAAAATTACTTCAGCTGGTAATCCGTGCTCCAACTAGAGAAAAGATATTGCATAAACCTATTTAATGAAATTACTTGACAATTTCGTAAAAAGTTAAAGTTTTTTTTTTTTTTTTTTTTTCCCCAGATATCAATATTCGATATGAGTAACCCGCTGCTTCAGGAAAATTAGCGTTCACTGGTAACCAGCTCTCCGCCAAGGGCAAAAGATAGCAGAAACATGGTTTACCTGGAAAATCTTAGAAGAACTTTGAAAAATAAAAATTAAAGCTAAAGGATTTTCGAATGACAAACCGATGTCCTTTATACAGAGGCTGTTCGCACATTTTTTAGACGATTTTGATGGAGTGTACTGAAGCAATTTCACTCATATTTCGTGTTTTATTTGTTCAGTTTGATAGCCCTTGTTCTCAACAAAAACATTCTACATCATAATTTCTATGATAATAATGCTTTTTATAATATCGGAAGAGGTATATTTTTCTACTCCTCTTGAACGGCTTTCCAGAGTCCACAAAGCGTTGTAGGTCGGTGTTTGGATAATGTTGATTTTAAGAGTCGAAAAACACAAAAATCCAACAGTGATACATCAGAAGATTTAGCAGAAATGTCAGTGAAGGGTATGGTTTTAATTCCCGTTTTTGGTTCCATTTTTTTCTAGAAAAGCAATTGCGGATTGCGATGTGTGACTGCATGTTTTGTCTTGATGCAGTTCAACGGATTGATAGCATTGTGGATAAAGATCTGGATTTTCATTTTTAAAAATTGGAATTAAAATATGTTCTTGAGAGTATTTAGAGTTGATTTTGACATTTTTGTCACATTTTTTTGCTTTTATCTTGCGCTTGTATGAAAAAACCAGTGACAATCATAAATCCTTTAGAAAAACTCTCTTTCGATGCTTTGAGCCATGTAGCAATTTTTTTTTTCTCCAATTTTGTGATAATAAATTGATCTTTTTTTATTGCAACCACTTAAATAGACCCAAGATTCATCTGTTTTTGCAACATTTTTCCATTTTTCACCTGATAAATGCTTCTCCTAAAGATTTCACTAAAATCTATCTTTGGAAAGAGTGGAAACCTATCCTTCCATCCACTGCCATTTTAAAAGCGCATTTTTGCATCTAAACAAAAATTATAAATATCAGAAGATAAATAAAACTTCCAAAAATATAACTGTTGTGAAAATAAAATTCTCCATGCAAACGATTTTTTCTTACTGCGAAAGAAAATCGTCTAAACAATGTGCGAACAGCCTGTATACGTCTACGGAAATTTAGCGTTCGCTGGTAACAAAATATTAGTAAAAACCTGGTTTTCTCTTCGGACAATTTAGAAACTGCTCAAACAATTTAGATTGAAAAATTAAAGTTTTTGTGATGTCAATCTGTTTTACCTTCATATCCAGGGAAATAGTAATCTTTAATAAATCGCCTTCCACCTACGTGAAATATCACAGAAATCTAACGTTCTTGGAAAAGACACAAACGAGTTTTGTGAAAAATGATGGATAAAGGTGTATTTGAAATTCGCAATCTTCATGTTTTATTGCACAGTTCAGGAGAAAAGGATTTACTTGTAAGATGTTCATCACCATGAAAGAAAAAAGAAAATTGTAAAAAGCAAATAGCTTGGAATAATTCAATGAAAAAGAATTATTAGATTTTTTTTTTTTTTTCAACTCAGAAATCGATCCAGCAAGTTGCCACCTCATATTACAAAATACTTCAAACTATATTTAATCTAATAAATATATATATATGTATATACATGTGTATGTGTTTGTGTATGTGTGTGTGTGTGTGTGTGTATAAGCGTATAAAATGATAAAAGTATTTTATATTAAATATTTGCTAAACTAAAATATTAATATTTTAATTTAATGTTTTATAGTACCTTTTAAAAAATCTTATCCAAAATTTGTAGCATGCAAATAATTCTTAGGCCCAATAAACTTTGTTTCACTTCAAAGTACTTTATACCGATAAAATGGGCGATTACTAAAAGTAAATTTAGCAGTGAAAGTCCAATTTCTCTTCACTGCGTTGAACTCGTATATATGTGGTAAAAGCTGAAAAGTTAATCATAAGATTAATAACCATTTAAAATAAGCGGCTGTTAACAAGCCTCTGTTAGTAAGTATAGAAACTGTTTTTTTAAAACCCAGCCTCACAACTCAGAAGTGACTATTTCGACATGTAATCCTTGCCAAATAAATTCATAGACTATAAGTGTACGCACCAATTCACCGGACATTGACGACACTCCTTATAAGATGATGTCTTGTAGGATGCGTTGACAAGAAGCGAAAAAAATGAGTCCACCTATATACGTGGGTTCGATTTCTATAGAAATAATCAAGACCAAATGGATACTTGATTTCAACATCTGTTGAGTTGTAGTCAATGTCCTAATAATGGAACTAACAGGTGCTAAAATAGAGGGAGATGCTTAATGAAATAAAAATACTTAATGATGGATTTTAAATCCTTCTGCAGATTTTCCTCCAGAGAGTAGAGAAACTTTAGATTAAGCTCGTTTTAGATAGTTTTTTCTTTATTATGCAATGCGAAATCTTATGCTGATCAGGTAATTATTATTATTTTTTTTTTTTTTTTTTTTTTTTTTTCGGGAAAATAAAAATCTAAAAATTTTATTTATAAAAGAGTCGTAACATACATCAAAAACATAACAAGAATTTCAGAAGCTATTCTTGAAAAGAGAAGCCATAGATCTCATTATATGGAAAGTTGGGTAAAATAATGCATTATTTTGAAAGTTTAACTTCTTTAAGTTCCGTTAGATACTTTAATTATGCGTTTAAATCTTCAATTTCCTATCCTTCGAAGCAGTTGCAAAATACCTAGATGAATGAACGTAATAAGTCAAGCTTAATGCTTTAAAGTAAAATTTAAGAAAAGGGAAAATTAAAGAAGTATGGCATTATTTTACTGATTTATGATAGAGTACCGGAAAATAAATTAATGCACTCAACATAGCTATAGTACATTATTTTAGCCTGTAAATTATAGCAAAACTAGAAAAAAAAAAGTCTATTTTTATCTTAATGTATAGGAATATTTTACTGATAGGAAATTATGTTTGAATATTTTAAATAGCATGAATTGACAAAAATCGTAACTTCTTTTTTAATTAAATTTAAATATTTTATGCAATATTTAGAGTAAAATACTAATGATTCATGTCACATAATCATTTATTTTTATGACTTATTTACTATCACGGTGACTCACATATCATTGACTCACATAATGCTTTTTTTTTTTTTTTTTTATTAAGCGAATAACTTTTAGATTTTAATCTTTATATTATTAACAATTTACTTTTTATCACTGTGGTTTTTTCAACTCATATAAAACAATGCTTTTTGTTTTTTAAATAAAATGAATAACTTTTAGCTTTTAATCTTTATATTATGCGAAAATTGTCATGATAATAAGTCTAGTTTAATGAGTTTTTTGTATGAAATTGTCATTTTTATATAACACTTAAAATTCCCAATAAGAATACACATTGTAAATGTAGTAATATTCAAATTTTATGAATCATTTGATCAGTTTTATTATATGATTACAACTACAAATTTTAAATATCGAGTACTAACTTATTTCTTAAGTAAAATTTAAACAGCTTTAAATTTAAACGCACTGTCAATTTTCATTCACAGTAATAACTTCATAAATTGAACAATCAAAGAACATTTTATACTTTCTTCACAAATTTCTCAACATCTTTTACAATTAACTTTAAGAAATTACAGTATTACACAAAACCTCCCTTTAAATATATAAAAGAAAAAAAAAATCCCAAACGTTTACAAAATCGATATGTTTAATTAAAATATTTGGCCATAAGCAAATAAAACTATGTTAGTCCCAAATGTTAGTGATTGGTATTTTAATTACGATTTAGGTTTTTTTTTTTTTTTTTTTTTTTTTTCCCTGTACTTTCCCATCAATACATATTGGAAAACGCTATTTTTTTTCTTTTACTTTGTCTGAAGTTAAAACGCTCGATGTTTCAAAAACCATATTTGTGTTTTTAGAAAAAAAAAAAAAATCTGTTTCAAAAATCACTCAACGCTAAAACTAATATTATTTTAAATAATGACCTAACAAACTATCTTAAATAATATATGAGATATTTTGAAGATAAATCTTAAAGTGAGAACGTTAGACAAAAACTCAAAGCTAAAATTACGAGACAAGGAAGAGTAAAAAAGTGATATTATTAAATAAATAAGTAAATAATGCTAAATGAGCACACATAGGTAAATTTTAATACTTTTTTTATTTATTTATTTTCTTAGATAGTTGATATAAATAGAACAATAAATAAAATACTAAATAGAAATATTTTCTTATGAAAATGTGAAATAAAAATCTATTAAAATAAAGACCATATTATTTTCATAAAGATCTATGAAATCGATTCGTCTACTTTTTAAGGGATCACTTGAACGCATGAATTTGTAATTTTATAATTAAACAAAATATGAAATCTGAATCTAAAAATCAGTATCTTGTTTAATCGCTTCGTAACAGAACTTAAAATTCAGATATAAAATTTAAATAGAGACCAGTTTCGACAATATTATTTTAATAACCCTCTTTACTATAGTCAAAAATTTCTGCCGGAGAAAGAGTGTAAGACCTCAACGAAAATTTTTTCTGTAGATCAAGAAATAAACTGATGTTCAAAATTAAAGGAACAACCTGCTTTCCCATTTTCTTCTTTTGCGCATAACTTTTAAACGAATTAACAAATGAACTTAAAATTTGGATGGCATGATCGTTATCATATCATTAATCGAATATTTTATAACTTAAGCACACGTAATAATTTTTAAACTAATCATTATTCATTTTTTCCTCAAAGGTAAACTTTAGAAAAAATGAAAAATTTCAACAATTTTAGAGGAGAAAACTTAATATAAAACGGTGTTTAGGATGCATTGGAGATACAGTCGGCTGCAAAATTATTCGAGCACTAGCCAATAATTCCTATATTTAAAAAGTACACTTAAGACTGTTTTGTTAAATAAATCCTTGTCGAATCATGTTCTTAGACTGACTAAGAACATGACTCGATAAGGATTTATTTAACAAAGCAGTATTAAGTGTACTTTTTTTAGACAGGGATTATTGCTAGTGCTCGGATACTTTTGCTACCGACCGTATGTACATTATTTTTCTTCAAGTTTTTCACATGAGAAAAAAAGAAGAAAAAAGAAGAAACAGAAAAGTGAATACAGGTAGAAAAATCCGGTTTTAATCTAACACATGGACAAGCCGAAATCATAAAGACTTTTTCAACTTACAAGGGAAGTATGAATCCATAAAATTGCTATTGAAACCAAACTAAGCTTAATCTAAGGAGAATGGCCGAAAACATAGGGTAGAGTACAATTTTGCTGTCAAAACCCCCATGAGGGCGAGATATGACCCCTAATTGTTTTAGTCATTTTTATAAAAACACGCATCGTAGCAGGGACGGGTGGTGCAGTGTGGTGTGCTGGACTTGCGATACGGAGGCCCTGTGATCGAACCCCACAAGGGCGTTTTGTATTTTAATTTTTTATTTCAACTGAAATATTTATTTTTTAATTGACAAACAAAATTGTAATGGACAATTTGCACACATGAGGGATTTGAACAAAATCTTATTTTTCTGGTAGTTTTAGGCTTATAAATTTCAAAAAGTTTATTAAAAATGCAAAAAAATGTTCTCATGAATTTCAAAACTAACTTTAAAATTAACCAAAAATCATGTGACTTCAAAACGCTGTCTGACGTCACACTTTATGATGCTTCAATGTTTACATTTTGTTAGCCTAGTTAGCAAGCAGCAATTCGTTTTAACTTTCGTAATTATCAATCGTTTATGTGATTTCCGAGCATTTCTTTTTCATTTTATAATCATTTAATACCATTATCATCATTTGTTCTTATCATTATTTTCAATTGTTTTCTTTTCATGGCGGTTGTCCAATGTTTTCATTTAATAGGATCCTGTGGAATGCTAAAGAATAGCTTTTGAGAAGCATTTAGCCGTTGTATTAGTGCAGAGTGGTACAATACATTTATACTATGTTTTTTTAATATCCGTCATTATTATAACATACAGAACCTATTTCACTGATTCAAGAAGCAAAGCAAAGCACAAAATCGAATGTAAACAACGACTACTCCCGTTTGTTGTCATAAAGAGTGATGTCACGATATTTTGTACTGCGTTTTCTCGATAGAGTAAATAGTGCGATGTTAAAATTGTTATAAATCAGTAATTAGATTTCAAATATTTGTATTTATTTTCTTACCTTTTCATATTCTATTATATAAGAATAAAATCAGAAAACGTGCAAATCCTCTATTCAAATAAGTGTGATCAATCTTCTTATATTTCTTGTTCTCAATGTGAAGAATACTTATGGTTTCATGGTTTTTCTACTATTATTCATAATTGTTGTAAATTATAAACTATATTCGTAGCTTTAAACATGATTTTCTTTTTTATAAATAAATAAAAATATATATTTCTTAAATTCATGGTCAATACTTTATTAACTGGAATACTCAAAAGAAAGAAAAAAATCTTAATGTAATAAATATTTTCTCTTAAATTATTAATTTAATTTAATTAAAAACGTAAAAATAATAATAATAATAATAACAATAATTGAAAAAAAAAAATACAAAACGCCCTTACGGGGACTCGATTTAACAAGGAAGGTCTTAAAACGCATACTCAGAATATTGCGAAAAAAATTACAGAGATACTACTCACATAAGTAATACAAGATCAGTCAAATTTATCGGCGGAATCTCACTAAAAATTCTGTAAAAAATTAAATACTTTCGAATATTTGGCACAAAAAGACAAAAATTGGATGGTGTTTGGTGAGCAACATCCTTTCCCTTCAACTGCAGGTAATTTTAATGCGTTTAAGATTCTGATGCGAAACAAATCTTTCTGAATAGTAAATATAGTTTGAAATTAATCGACAACAGGATTGCCTGTTTCTTATAGAAGCATGGGGCATTTTATGAAAAGTATTTCATTTTAGCTTTGAAAAATCTTTCTTTATTTTTTATCTTGGGAGTTGCAAATATATTTTAATAGCAATCAAATAGACGTTTAAGTTATACATGTCTTTAGATTTTTAATTGATAATTGGAAAATCTTCTGTATTTGGCAAGTTGTAAACATTTATTTTTACTTTTAGTTAATCTTTCAAACGAAATTTACGGTTTAAAAAATTAATTTAATTTTAATTTTTTTTTAAGAAAATGTTTCTGGAAACTAACACGTACAGTGTTATTTTGATGCTGCATAAACAATACATGGAAAAATATGGCACTCACAAATGTTACAAAAGAAGAAATTAAATTGAAAAAACACATTGTTGAAACATTAAAAAAATATAAGTGTTTAAGTTATGAAAAATTTGAAGGCGTCCCTGATGATGCATATCCTCTGTCTAACAAAATATCGGAAAATTTCGATAAAATAGAGTATATGACTGAATCTTATGAAGATGTGAAACATGAACCACCCGTTCTTACCAAGATGAGTGTTTTGTTCGATATATAGAAATGACTAAAACTATTAGGGGGGGGGTCATACTCGCCCCCATGGGTGTTGTTGCGGCAAATTTACACTCTACCCTATCTTTTCGACCATGCCCTTTAATTTAGGCTTGGTTTGGTTTCAATAGCAAATTTACTGATTCATACTTCCCTTGTTAGTTGAAAAATGTTTAAAAACAGCATATGTTTTAAATTTGGAACTCCGCCACTGTATTTTTACAACCTTTATTTTTATTCATTTTTTATTATCATGGAATATAGAAAAAAATTTTAGAATCCAAAACTTTATTAGAAATTATTAAAGTACTTATTAACACTTTCCAAAATGTTCAAATGTGTTAATGACTTCGGTTTGTCTGCCTCTCTGTCTTTCTTTCCGCGCGAAATATTCATGGAATTTCTTGAAACAGATATATGTGATTCAAGTTTACTGTCAAATGTTCCCTATTGAATAATTACAAGATAAGAAGAACTTTTTATATACCATGTTTTTAAATTTTCTATTGAATCATATAAACGCTACTGAAGACAGCGGAAAACCGGAACAATTGGCTAAAGTATTAAAAAAAATCATTGTTATCGTGTTTTGAGCTATTATAAAAGTTTCAAATGGCTAGCTAGCTAGCCGGGAAGATAGTTAAAAATCGATTGCAAATTTTGTACTGGTAACGCTAGGCACCAAGGACCCAAAAGAGTTCGTTAAAAGTATTTTAAAAATGCATTTTCACCGTATTCTGAACTATTCTGAAAGTTTCAAATGTCTCGCTAGTCGAGAAGTTAGTTAAGTAAATTTTCTGTTGAATGATATAAACGCTGAAGAAGGCAGTAAGAACCCGAAGTAGTTGGCTAAAAGTATTTTAAAAATACATTTTCACCGTTTTATGAACTATTCTGGAAGTTTCAAATGTCTAGCTAGTCGGGAAGTTAGTTAAATAAATTTTCAGTCGAATCATACACTGTAAAAAAATGTTGTAATTTTTCCTGCACTTTCTGTGGTTTATTTTCAAGTATTTATGCTGTGAAATAAATTCAAGCACCAAATGCTGTAAAAATCGACTTCCTGTGGACTTTAGACAGGAACATCTGCTTGTGGAAACATAACATCTGCGTCTTTGAACTGAGATGCAGATGAACGATGAATGAAAGACTAGAAGATCATGGAATGAGCAGTGTCCGTTCATCAGAAAGGTTAGTTATTAATTTTTATATTAATATTTTGTATTGATTAATTAATATTTCGTTAAAACGCATTAGTTATAAACATATTGTAGCATGTCTAATCTATTCTATAACTTTTGTCTTAACGATTTACAATTAATTGAAAAAAAAAATGTTTCTTATTAATCATTCAGTATTGTCCTTTTAAATTTTCATACATTTCAGTTTTTCATACAATTACATTTATCAAGTTATATGCTGGCCAAGAAAGTGCTAAATGCACTTTTTTATATGAACGTGTATAAACTTGCACTCATGAAAATCAACAAAAAATATTAATTATTTATCAAGTAATTAATTATAACAAATTCAATATGTTTATGATTACAAATTAATTTTTAACCCTAGAACACTAGTGTTACGTAATTTTTACGTGCAGTCTTCATTTAATGTTTTTTTTCCGCACTTTCCCTACTATCGATACACTTATTTGAGTTTAAGTGCTTCGAAATAATTATTCAGATAATGAAAAATTAGTAATATTGGGTAAAACAGCAACTAATTAAACATATTTAAAAACAATATTAATGTAATTTTAGCAAATAAAACGACTTTTACATGATCGCGTCAATTTTAGGTACCTCTAGTGATAAAGTATTCTGCCTGTAGCAAATTTCGACAATCAGAAGAAATTTGGCGCCAGTTGCATTCTATGCCCGTTTTATAATCAGAACCTGGATGTTTGCTCACCATCCAAACGACCTTTGAAAAATTTGGTCAGACAACTACGCTAGTTTAAATTTATGTGTATATCGGCCGACATGTAGCGCTGCTGTTAATTAACTGTGCTCCGATAGTGGGGTTTTTGAATTCCGGAAGATTTTTCTCTCTTTTTTATTTATTGAATTTATTTTATTTTATGTATTTATTTATTTATTTTCAAAATCGATATCTGCTATAACAGATATACCTATTGAAATTAGATTTTATATTATATTTATCTGCTTTTTAAAATTATACTACGTTTACTGTTTCCAGAATTTTTAATTTCTGTAGAATTTGAAATACCCTCCTTTTTTTCAGGACATTTTCCAGCCATTATTTAGTAACGATAATTTTTTGGTTTATTTTATGATAAAAACTGCCATTCCGATTTTGAAAATATCTTGAAAAAAGACGTAAATTTCCAGCCCTGAATTTTTGTCATGAAATAAGCTATTAGAACGAGAGATCTATTTCTTTCGGACAAAATAGAGTAAATGAAAACATTTTTTTTTCTTTTTCCCTTTGGCACCAAATAGAAATAGTATAAAAGAAATTTTAAAACATTAATATATGTAACCGCTGCTAAAGAACGCAATTTCATATTTTAAGGAAAGGAATGTGCTATTTTTATTTTTATTGATTTATTTATTACGCCTTTTAAATATTTTGACCAAATGAAAATAATAATAATAATAATAATAATAATAAATAAATAAATAAATAAGGATTTTTTTTCTCGTTTATATTGATTTTTCAATATAAACGAGAATTCGTAAAAATTTTCGATCTCCGTTTTTCGATGGATTTAAATGTTTTCGGATGTCCAGAACTAGATTAGTTTACTTATAGAAAAATTGCTAAAAGAAAAGGATTTACTTTTCTCCCCCTCCCCCCCCCCATACAATATAATTTGTGTTTAAAATGCGCTTAAAAAAAAAAAAAAAAAAAAAAAAAAAAAAAAACCTGTATCGATCGACTACTGCATTTCGATTTATCCGTAATAATCTATATATATATACGGTAAACTCTCGATTATCCGCAAACGGATTACATACGTTGCGGATAATTCGTGGCGCGGAAAATGGGCGAAATCAGAAGAAAGTTTTTTTTTTTTTTTTTTTTTTTTTTAATCATCAACAATAAACAGATACAAATGATAGCAAAAAAAAAAAAAGTGAATATGAAGAATTATGTGGTTTTTGCTTTATTTGTTCTCCAGCAGAATACGCTACCAAACACGTCAACATTTCAATTTATTTCAAAACATTGACGTGACCGCTTTTTTTTTTTTTTTTTTTTTTTTTTTTTTTTTTTCACCAGTTTTTCTGGCGGGTACTTTCTTTAATATTCAATTGTAATTAAATATTGGAGAAAATTTTTCTACAAATAAAGTGGTGTGAAAATGTGGCGGTTATGCACAATGCTGTGGAATAAATTAAATGTTTGCATGTCTGCGGTACTGTTTAATTTAGTGCATAAATTAGATTACACATTGAACCATGGCTTCATCTTAAGTACACTTTTTTCTTCATGTTTTTTATATCCTATAGTATATGAAGTACAGTCAAACCTCGTTGACGTGAATTACTTTTAATATGAACTGTTTCCATTTCCACAATCCCCGTCAAAATGAAGATTAGTTACTGATAACATGAAAGAAATTTTTATCCCCCATAAAATTCACGTTAATGAGGTTCGACTGTACAAATAATTTTACTTTTTATGAATATTTTCATTGTTTGTATTATGTTTTATATACGATATATTCAAGTTTTTAAGCTAGAATGCATTTTATGTCATTTCAATTTCATATTCAGCCTTTTTGCGGTTTATGTACGAAACCCGTGGCTCTCAACTTTGCGGATAATCAATTATACTGTATCTATATACAGTAACCGCCGCTTTATAAAATCACTGGTTAATAAAATCAGCAGCTTAATCTGATCAAATTGCCAAGAACGGAATCAAATCAATAGAAATTACTTTTAAAGCTGCCGCTTAATACAATCAGCATCGCCGGTTAATAAACTCAAAAATATCTCCTCACCAGCCAAAAATATGAATTCTGCATACTAAATTTTTTTTTTTTTTTTTTTTTTTTTTTTTTTTACAATGTGATTTTTTTTACTTTCTCTTACCCATAAGGTAGAGAAAGTATTGTTTTTGGGTCAAATTTTCGAACGCGAGATTTTGTTATATTTACACGTTTTGAGGTCCCCTGAATAAGAAAATCATGTTTTTAGCAAATGGTCTGTGTGTATGTCTGTGTGTCTGTCTGTGTGTCTGTCTGTTATCAGCATATCTCAAAAACAAATTATGGCAGAAAGTTCAAGCTTGGTATTCTAAATGTGTATCATATAGGGATGCTACAGTAAGCTTTTCGTTAAGATCAAACTAATGGTTTGTGTACAGGGACAATCAAGAGAATTCTAATACATTACGTCTATGAGGGAAAATGCAGGAAAATAGAATTCAACGTCTATAGACTGCACTAAACCTAATGAAACGAATATATATATTTTGTAATAGAGATAGTTAACTGGGAAAATTTTTTTGTGTATGTAGGAGCCTCGCCTCCCCCCTGGGGGGAAAGTCGCCCCTCGAGGGGAGTAAATTTTCATGATGGGTATCTTTCAAAAGAGCTCGCCAATACCTTTAAAACGAATGGTTGAACCATCGATCTGCGATAATTTAAAACAAAAATTTTTTTTTTCTTTTTTTTTTTTTTTTTTTTTTTTTACTTTTAACAAAAAAAAAAAAAACTTAGAAAAAAAAATCGTACTTTTTTTTTTTTTTTTTTTTAATTTTGAGAATAAAATGGACTTTTTTTTGGATATTTGGTGTTATGCTACTTCTCTAATATGGAAATCGTCTGCATTATCATGAAAGATAATTTTTTTAAATAATAATTTTAATAAATTATTTATTAATAACCAAATTAAATTCTATACAAATGTAGGTGCATTAATGTAACGGGGGTTGAGGAGGCGGTAGCCCCCCTCACACAGAACTAATTATCATATAAAACTCTTCGGAAGCCTAATATGAATTGTTTAACATAGGTTTACATAACAGTACTCGTTATCTTACCTATTAATCTGCAACCTGTATTTATTGTATTGAATTTTAGGGTAAGAGAAAGTCGTGTGAGTGACACACCAGATTATTTTAAATACGAAAAGAAATTATATCACAACAATCCCTCTGTTATCACTCATTGTCGAAGATTTTATACTTGCAGCAGAGTTACACTTATCTCCGTAACAATTTCAAGGAACTTATTCTTCAAAACGCAGTAATAAGTTACAAATTTAATTTGAGATAGTATATATATATTTTTTCTAATTATTAAAAGGCAATTTCTAGTTCTTATTTTAAAATTACTATAATTCATGAGGTTTGAAAGAAAAGATTTTAAATTTATAAGAACAACGTGAACTTTTGGTAAAGTAATGATGATTTTCCTCAAACGGGAGTGCATGGGAACTTGGAATGCGCTCAATTTATTTATATCGAAGAAACCATTAATTAATTATCTATGAAAAATTAATTAATATTGTTTGCTAATTCCTTTATTCTTCACCTTTTGAAGTTTCTTTCCAAATTCAGGGAAGTAATACCTTTTCCTTAAGTGCAGGAACGTTCGCCGGATATAAAAATCAGCCGCTTAATAAAATCACTTTCGCTCGGAACGAATGTGATTTTAATAAGCGGCCGGAACTGTACATGTATGTCCATTAAAAAAAAAAAAAAAAAAAATAACATCTTTTAACGCAGATTATAAACTAAGCATGTCAAAACGAAAATGAGGAATTCTCGCTGAGTAAGATAAACAAATACTGGATGAAGTTGAAAATGAACCAGATGCCTTTACCACAAATATGACTTTTATGTTTTATCTGCTGTAGATATTGAATGAAAGGCTTGCTTTTTATTTTTTTCATCTGTCTCAAAGTGCAAGCGAATTGCTATAAATTTATAACTGTCTATCATTAAATTTAATGCGTGTTATTGTATGTTTAATATGAGACATATATAAACTTGGTGCTAGAGATTTTTAATTTTTTTTACGCTTTAAGATTAAAAAAAAAAAAAATCTTAACTTTAAATATTATTTCTTCCTTTTCTTTCATTTTTTGCTTTTTATTTATTCCCTTGTTACTTTCCGAACACTATAGTGAGGAAAGTATTGTAATCATGTGAAAAATCCGAATTCGAGATTTTGATGTTTCTATACGTTTTGAGGTCCCCTGAGTCCGTTTTCACTATTTTTACGATGATGTATGTATGTGTGTGTGTATGTGTGTATGTATGTGTGTATGTGTGTATGTCTGTGAGTGAACACGCTAGCGTCTAAACGCTTTGTTCGATTAACCTGAAAGTTGGTACGCATATTGTAAGTCACCATAGTACGAACCCTATAGATTTTGGTGAATCTAGCACTTATAGTTTTTTTACAGGGACACAAAGAAAAATTCTTTATCATTATGGCCTATGGGAGCAAAATCTTAAAAGTGCGATAGCATCTAAACGCTTTATTCAATTGAGCAAAAAATTTATACACATATTATAGATCACAAATACTCAATCTGTATAGATTTTGGAGAATCTAGCACTTATAGTTTTTTTACAGGGACACAAATAAAAATTCTTTATCATTATGCCTATGGGGCCAAATTTTTAAACGTGTGATAGCGTCTAAACGCCTTATTAATCCGAGCAAAAAATTTGTACACATGTTATAGATCACAGTTGAACTAACTGTATATATTTTGGTGAATCTAGCACTTACAGTTTTTTTACAGGGACACAAAGAAAAATTCTTTATCATTATGGCCTATGGGACTAAATTTTTTAAAGTACGATAGCATCTAAACGCCTTATTGAATTGAGCTGAAAATTTATATGAGTATTATAAATCACTGTTGCACTAACTATAAGCATTTTGGTGAATCTAGCATTTATAGGTTTTTACAGGGACACAACGAAAATTTCTTTATCATTATGATCTATGGGCTCAAAGTTCAGTAGCGTTAAATAAAACATCGTGTAATAGATGGCGAAAAATACTCAAACACTCTATTATGGTTTTCTCTCTTTTGTTTGTTTAACAACTCCTCTTTCTTTACTTTATCTACAAAACTGTTAATTACTCAATGTTCGGAAAGTCGAGTGGAGTCACTCCAGATTTTTTATTTATTTATTTTTACGCAATAATAACATTATATACATTTAAAAAAAAAAAAAAAAAAAAAAAAAAGCATTTTCTTGTTCTAAGCATTAGTTAATAAACAATATCGCATTTATAGCAGTCATAGCTACGATTAAAAGTAAAACTGCAATTAAATATGAAAATTTCAAAATCATTTAAAATTTCTGTAATCGCTTTTAAGAGTATTTTGACTGACACAAAGAAATCTCCCCCTCTCCTTTCTTTTTTTCCGTTTAACCCATATCCTGCCAAGCATTGAAAAAATGTTTTTCAATGTCTGTGTACACACACAAAATGAAAAAACTCACCATTTTCACATTATAACCGAAATGTTTAAATTAGTCCACAAATAGATACAGAATAAAATATTGGAAATTTTTATTAGGTTCATTTGGTTATTATTTATACACAGAATTCCTTTTATATATATATATATATATATATACACACAATAGTTTTTTTTTTTTTCCTTTTTTTAATGAATTGATGAGGCCAGGCCATTATGAAACATGAATCCATTACTTTTTGATACGCTTGAAAATAAATAAATAAATAAAATAAAATAAAATCCTTTTTATTCGTAAATACAAGAAATAGGCAAGTATTTCTTTTTCATGCACTAAAATATCTCACAGCATTTTTTTTTCTTAAATGTAAACGTAAAGACTAATAATTTTTTTATAAAAGTGTGTGAAAGTGTTTAACCCATATTTCACCATCGTCCTAAAAATAGGACACCATGCATAAATGGTGTTTATATAAATTCTTTTGAATACTTTTGAATTCAAATTAAAGACGATGTATTATTTAAAAGTCCAATAAATACATATGTGTCTTTATCGTTAGTTTAAATTACCGTTTAATATATTTTTTAATTTTTAAAATGACGATTTTTAAAGATTTATTCATTACATTTTCATCATATTATTACTTAAAAGGTTTTAAATTCAAGAATAATGGATATACAAATTTATTGAGGTAATATTCTACACTTTGTACTGGTAAAACAATTATATAAGTATGTATATATATATATAGATGGTCTGTTTCCCTTATATTTCCGACTGTCCTAAATTATTGTCCCATTTTTAGGTAGAGGCTGTCCTAAAAAACACTTTCACACACTTCTATCAAAAATTATTAGTCTTTACGTTAACATAAAAAAAAAAAAAAAAAAAAAAAAAAAAAAATGCTGTGAGATATTTTAGTGCATGAAAAAGAAATACTTGCCTATTTCTTGTATTTACGAATAAAAAGGATTTTTTTTTTTTTTTTTTAAAGCGTGTCAAAAAGTAATGGATTCAGGTTTCATAATGGCCTGGCCTTAGTGTGATCAATTCATTAAAAAAAAAAAAAAAAAAAAAAAAAAAAAACCTACTATATATATATATATATATATTCTAAAAAAGGAATTCTGTGTATAAATAATAACCAAATGAACCTAATAAAAATTTCCAATATTTTATTCTGTATCTATTTGTGGACTAATTTAAACATTTCGGTTATAATGTGAGAATTGAAGCTGTTTGTCTGCCCTTGGGACCTAGGTTCGAGGGAAGTACACTCCATAGCAGTTTTCCTGTGAATTTTGGAGAAAAAACAGAAAATTCCGGCTGTGCCAGTGGACATGACCTGGTTTTGAACCTGGTAGCTCAGTCTAAACGAATTTACAGCAGATTCGTTAAATTACAAATAGCCAGAAATAAACTGAAGATTTTTTTTTTTTAACCCTTTCAGGGGCACTAAGTAAAAATGATTGAATTTCCTTTTAAATATATATATATCATAAAGTAAACATCCCCTACAAGTCATATTTGATGAAGAAAAAAATTCAGCATGTGGGGATTTTTTTGTGGGTGGTGGCTAGGCGTTCTAGCCACTGTGTCTATCCACCTAAAAGATGCTCCTAAAAATCAAACTAAAATTAATGATCTAAGATAATATGTAAATCTGTTGTATTTAAAAGGTGCATTACAGTATATTTACACTACCAAATGCACTTGAATAAAAAATTATTTTTCATAAAAATATATAAAATATATAAAATTTTCACGCAACTTGTCCATTTAAAAAAGTCACAGGCACATCCTGCTTAAAGTTACTGTAGTTCTGCCATCTCTATTTCAATTTTAGAAGTACACATTAACTTTTCATAAAAGTGGATAAAAAAAGTAGCCACTGCACACTTAGAGAAAAATTTCTAAAGTAGGTGGATAGACTCTCTAGCCACCGCCCCTGAAAGGGTTAATTCAGTAGTTTCTACATTTGTTGTTTCCAGCACAAGTATAGTCAATTATGTGTAAATTTGTGTTATTTAAAATCAAAACTTTCCAGCGTAATATTTACAGTCAATCTCCGATTTTAAATTTAGAAATTGTAGAAGTCAATCTTTCAACTTTCAAAGTATTTCTATTTTGCTTTAGAAGCAAGTACTTTTTGTATAGGAAATCTATCTATTAGTATATTAATGCGAAATAAATTACTCATTTATAAAAATTTAAGCATGTATCAGGGATAACTTTCAGCACTTTTTTTTTCCTATCACTACTCCCATCACGAAAACCTTTATTGTATTTTTACTTTGTTTTTTTTTCGATTAATTAATATAGTGTGGGTAATCGAATTATTTGAAAAAAAAAAAAAAAAAAAACTAGACGAAATGGCCTGAAACCTCATGCATGCAAAGAACATTTAAAAACTCATTGTTTCCACTATCGTTTAGTCCAGAGTGCAGTTAGCGCACCAACCACAAATTCAAAAATAGCGAAAATACTTTGGATCACCCTGTATCATAAAAAGCTACAAATAACTTGTAACTTCAATACATTGCTGCACATACTGTGCACAAGATTTGTATGTTTTGGGGCGGGGATTGCGCATTTATTTAGACAGATATTTTATATTTATTTTTTTATTTTTTATTTTTTTTCAAAAATTACTAATTTTTTTGACAAGTTTTTTGCTTATAACTAGAACGGATTTCCATAAAATTTTACAAAAATTGCTGAAAAATTGCCAAAACATTAGAGAAACATATTATGAAACAGAAAATCCATACGTGTAATATTCGTTGAGATATGAGTATTTTAATAAATATTACTGCGCGTGCGCGAAAGATATAAAATTTTTTATTGCACAGTTTGAAAGCTAGATGTACATTGATACATTTTTGTCTAAAATTCATTTGAATAGGGTAAATATTAATCAAATTGTCGGCAAAAGAACGAGTTAGATCTTAGGTATTTTTCAAAGTTGAAATTTCAAAATGAGTTTCACCCATGCCACGCATTTAATTTGAAGATCCAATTATTTTAATGACGTTGCAAAAGTTCTTTTTTGGGAAAACCCCTTATGATATCATAAATCTTAGTAAATAAATAAAAAATATGATAAAGTTATAGGCCTATAAGAGGTTTTATACAAACAAGAACTTTCGCAATGTGGTTGAAATAATTGGATCATCAAATTAACTGCGTGGTATGTGAAAAACCCTTTATGAAATTTCAACTCTGGAAAAAACCTAAAATCTAGCTCTTTCTTTTGCCAACAATTTGGTTAATTTTTAAAAAATTAAAATGAGCTTTTGACAAAAGTTGCTCAATATATTTAGCTTTCAACGTATGCAGTAAAACTTTTTATATCATTCGCGCATGCGCAATAAAATGATATTTACTAAAAATGCCCATATCTCAACGAGTATTACACGTGTTAATTTTATGTTTCAAAATAATGTTTCTCTAATGTTTTGTCAATTTTTTTGTATGTTTGGTAAAATTTTACGGAAATCTGTTCTAGTTACAAGCAAAAAACCTGTCAAAAAAATTAGTAATTTCTGAAAAAGTATATACTCACCTAAATAATTGTGCAATTTCCGCACCAAAACATATATATTGTACATGGTATGTGCAATAAAGTGTTAAAGTTATAAATTATTTGTAGTTTTTTTATGATACAGAGTGAATCAAAGTATTTTCACTCTTCTTCAATATGTGGTTGGTCCTCTAATTCCTCTCTCGACTAAATCGACAGTGGAAACAATGAACTTTTAAATGTTCTTTGCAAAAATGAAGTTTCAGACCTCTTCGTCTAGTATTTTTTTTTTTTTTTTTTTTTTATCTAAAAAATGTAAAAAAAAAAAAAAAAAAAAAAAAAAAATCTAATAATTTGATCACTTACTGTAGTGATTATTGTTAGAAAAAATCTCATCTTTGTTGTATTTAGATACATACTTACCAACAACAACTTTACAGAATCGAGCTTCGTTACAGTTAAAAAAATTAACTTTAACTCTTTAACTAATTAATAACTCTTTATCATAAGTTGCGCAATACATATATATTTTAATCTATTTTATAATAATAATAATAATAAATTCTATCTCTTAAAATTTAACTCTTTAACTTAAAAAAATAATCGCAATTACAATGAATGAACACATTTTTCCTCTAAAGCTGAAAAACATCTCATTCTCAGTGTTTATTGCTACTAACACTTATCCAGTCAAAAAAGTGCGAAAATTTGGAAAACATGCGAACAATTTTATTGATTAACAGCAAAATAACAGCCCATATTAGCAACTAATTGCAATTGAACGTTGATGGCGCGCGGCGCCTGTCTACACTGAGTGATGCCAGATGGTCGAAAATTATTTCCCAAAACAGGTCTTCAAATTTTCCCAAATCAGGGATTTTTTTTTTCGAAAAAAATCCCCAGCTTGATTTCTTTGGGAAAATAAAAATTTCTTCATGGAGAGAGAGAGAGAAAATATCAAGCAGATTTTTCTATGATTTAAACTCAGATTTTTCCCCAAATTAAGACAATTTTTGAAAAAAAATCCCCAAATAACAATAAAGCTATTGAAAGTCTCTAGTCGTAGGGATAAATCATTACGTTGCCAACATTGACAGAAAGTTGAAGAACTCTCCAGATTTGTCCCCAAAAAGTTTAGAATTCCCCAAAAAAGTCCCCAGAAACATTTGGTCCCCAAAATTGCCCCCAGAAGCCTCGAAAATCCGCAATCTGGCATCACTGCCTACACTGTAAAAAAAAAAAAAAAAAAAAAAAAATCAGTATTTTACAACAAAAGGTGCTGGCACCGCGGCTGCCAGCACAGTTGCTGTAAAATTTACAAGCGGCTGTTTTTTATGGTGCTGTAAAATTTACTGCACTCTACTGTGAATTTTACAAGATGTTGTTTTTAGTAGTGCTGTAAAATTTACTGCACTTTGCTGTGAATTTTACAAGATGCTGTTTTAAAAAGTGTTGTAGAATTAACTACACTTTGCTGTAAATTTTACAACACTTTTTAAAACAGCATCTTGTAAAATTCACAGCAAAGTGCAGTTAATTTTACAGCACTACTAAAAACAGCATCTTGTAAAATTCACAGCAAAGTGCAGTAAATTTTACAGCACCATAAATCACAGCAGTTTGTAAATTTTACAGCAACTGTGCTGGCAGCCGCGGTGCCAGCACCTTTTGTTGTAAAATACTGAAATTTTTTTTTTACAGTGTATAAACGCTGCCGAAGGAATTAGAGACTTGAAACAGTTGAATAAAAGTGTTAAAAAAAGGCATTATCACCGTGTTCTGAGCTATCCTGAAAGTTTCAAATGTCTAAGTAGTCGGGAAGTTAGTTAAAAATCGATTGCAAGATTTGTACTGGAAAAACAAACAAACAAACAAAGAATCGAAGTTAATAAAAACATGGTAAAATTGAGTGAATATATCTACTGGTTTGTTGTTCCAAAGCATCGTGTTCTATGAGAGATATTTTTGTAAACCTAATTTTAATAACTTTACTTTGCAAAAATCTTAATGAAATAGAAATAAAAAGATATTAATAAAAGTATTAAAAGATAAAAAGATAATAATTAGATAAAGACATAAATTTAAAACATAAAATGATAAACTTTAAAAGATATTAATAAAAATTTGCTGGGGGACAGCACTTTCGTTTTCCTTAAGTTTTTTTAACACTTTCTACCACTTTATAAGTGTGAATAGTATTTCAATTTGTGCATCTGTCTGTCTTTCTGTCCACGCTCTAACACCCGCAAATACTTATGGAATTTCTTGAAACTGATATATGTTATTCAAGTTCACTACTGGATGCTCCCTATTGAAAATGTAGTGAATACTTCTGCTGGTTTGTGTACAGGGACACCCGAAAGTTTTCTAGAGCATTGTTTTCTATGAGATGTATTTCTATAAACCATATTTTAATATCTTTTTTGAACACAAATCTTAATGAAATTGAAATATGTTATTCAAGTTCACTGTCGAATATTTCTTTTGTAAAATGGAGTTAATACCAGCACTGGTTTATGTACAGGGACTCTTGAAAGTATTCCAAAGCACTGCGTTCTATGAGGAGTATTTTTATAAACCACATTTTAATAACTTTACTTATCACAAAGCTTAATGAAATTGAAATAGGTTATTTATATCCACAAAACAATGTTTGCTATTGAATATAGTATGATTAGCATTAGATTTACAGGGCTACACAAAATATTCAGTCACATTGAAGGCTTTTACTGGAAATTTTCTGGAATTGCATTTTCGTTTATATTAAACGTTTTTTACTTTCTAACAATTTTTAAACGTGAATATGATTTCAATTTGTGTGAATGTCTGTCAGACTGTCAATCTGTTTGTTCGTCTGTCCGCCCTCAGCGTCCGTAAATATTTTCAGAATTAATTATATATATATATATGTATATGTGTTATTCAAGTTCACTATAAAATGTTCCCTATTTAAAATGGCATTAATAGGTCCTGTACAACTAATTTGTGTACAGAGAGACCCAAACAATTGCCAATACATAGCGTTTTAGGACAGATATTTTATAAATCCCATTTAAATAACTTTCTTCTATAAAAATTATAAAGAAATTGGCATTAATTGTTAATGTATTAAAATAATATTTTTATACAATATGGTATGGTTAACCTTCAGATTTACAGTGCTACCCTAAAATATTTAGATACATTTAGGGCTGTATTTTCTAAAGTGTTAAAGATTTTTAACATTTTCCAACAATGTTTAAGTGTGATTAAGAAATCATCTAGTCCATCTGTATGCTTTTCAGACCTTCTGTATGTCCGTAGTGTGATAACGTAGGCAAAAGCATTGAAAGTTATACGATATAACAAGTGCTTACATATGGAATATGTTAATAATCAATGCATACCGTATGATTTTTCGTTCTTGTTTTCATTTTATTTATTTATTTATTTATTTATTATTATTCTTTTAGATGGAGCTGTAAGCGTGGTATGTAGCATAGAAATGAATGATTCCACTGTACCTATATTTAAATGATAACACGACCGAAAGGCCACATTAACCATGAAGTCCAAATAATTCATGCTATCTGCATAACCAGATATTTTCATTTTTACGATTGTTTTGGAAATTTTTAACCTTTCAATTTTATCCAAACTCGAAAACAAATCGCCTGTTAATTTTGTTTATATGATATAGAAGATGGATTTCGAAGGTTTAAAAAAAAAGCACAATTTCTCAATTTTGTTTTTAATATAATAAATAACATTTTTATTAAAAATTTTGAGAATGTAAAACAGCAAAATTTAAACAATATTTTTTAACATTTTTATTAAATTTTGGAGAATTCAACCAGTGGGTACCGGTTTTCGGAGACATATAGGAAAAGCGATGGGCACGATTTCTTAAAAATCTAATGCACTGACCTTATTTAAATTTTGCACACATCATTGCAATAGATCTGACTTGTACTTCAGCGAAGGACTTAAAAATAGGAAATTCGAATTTTTGGCAGAGATGCATGCAAAAACAGTGCAATTTTCGAAACATTGTACCCCGCGTAATGCCTCCATAGAAATAGTTGTAATTGAAAATAAGAACTATAATTCATGATTACTAATACTTTCCAACTGTGTGTGCCTGTTGTATTGTTTAACCTTTAATGTTCTTTGCCTATGTAATCATAGAAGAGACAGACAAGACAGAAAAGCAGACAGATAGACTAATTGAATTCATAATCACTCTTAAACATTGTTGAAAAGCGTTGAAAATGCTTACTAATACAAACGGAAATGTTATTCCTAACTGCAACCATTAATGTATCTGAGTATTTTAGTGTAGCTTTATAAATCTGAAAATTAAGCATATGATATTTTAGACAAAACATTATTTTAGCATATCAACAATAAACGTCAATTTTTTAATGATTTTTGAAGTAGAAATTTATTTAAATGTGATTTATATAATTATCTCTCTTAAAACGTAACGTATAGGTATTTTTGGGGTGTTTCTGTACAAAAACCTTTTTTACAGGATATTTTAATGATATTTTAGATAAAAAAACATTCCATAGTGAACTTGAATAGCATATATCATTTTGGAGAAATTCTGAAAATATTAATTCCCGTTGGAGGCGGCAGACGGACAGACACATCTACCAATTCAAATGATAATCACATTGAAAAATTGTTAGAAATTGTTAATTTAACACTAAATGTAAACGAAAATGTAATTCCAGCAAATTTCCAATAATGGCCCTTAATGTAACTGAATATTTTTGTGTGATCTCGTAACTTTTAATGCTAATCACACTATATTGTATAAAAAGCATACTTTTGTGCATGTGAATAACATATTTCAATTTCATTAAGATTTGTGCAAAGTAAAGTTACTAAAATATGGTTTAAAGAAATACCTCTCATAGAACTCAATGCTTTGGAATAATTTCAGGTATCCCTGTACACAAGCCAATGGTGATAAATACTCCATTTGCAATAGAAAACATCCGTTAGTGAACTTGAATAATATATATATTAGTTTCAAGAAATTGCATCACTATTTACGAGAATTATAGCGTGGATAGACAAACAAACGATGTCATTACCACTTTTCAACCCTGTTCAAAAAAGTTAGAATAAAAAATTCTTCGCTTAAGCGCTGGTTAATTCTATTTTAAAGAAGTGTGTAAAATTTCAATAAGATCGGCGCATTAGTTTTTAAGAAATCGTGTCCACAACTTTTCTGAATGGTTTCCGAAAACCAGCATGCACTGGCTGATCTACTCAGAGTTTTTAAGGAAAATTTTATAAAATGTTATTTGAATGTTGCTTTTTTATATGCTCAAAATTCTGAATAATTTTTTTTATTATTATATTAAAGAAAGAGCAAAAATATGCTTTTTTTTTTTTTTTTTTTTAAACTATCGAAACCCATTGAACCCATAAGGAAAAATACGTGTATAATCATTGTTAATCCTCCGATATTTTCGGATCAAAAACGAGCTGTTAAAGCAGCTGATGATCTGGGGAATTTTGTTGGAGAATGCGAGTTTTCATATGGTCAAGTGATTCATACCGATTCAAGGTTAAATCCAATTGAAAAAAAAAAAGAAAGAAACTTGTTTGATATGTTTGTAAGCGAATTATGGTGCAATTTCAAATGAACACTTGATTTATAGAGAATAACTTTTATAATATTGATATCATACATTTACCATTTTTAGAATGATTTCATTATTATTATCATTATTATTATTTAATAACAAAATCGGTGTTTTTCCTGGATAGATACTAATTCAGATTAACCAAATATTCTTTAAAATAATAAACTACCTCTAATTCCAAGAAACATTATAATACAACCTTAAACCTACTGTATTTCTTTACAGTACAATATTATTTTACGAAAATCTCGTTTAATTAGTTGCATCTAATGAGATCTGCTCTTACTTTGAGGATCAGTCAAAAGTTTACAGTTAATTTGTAGCATAAACAAACTGAAATTAAATATATGGAGAATAAGCTTTAACATTTCCCTAGTGAAAAGAAAGTCTAAGCAACCAATTAAAATAGAATGCATAATAACCAATTAAATCTTCTAAAATCCAATTAAATCTTATTTTTTACATTTTTCTGGTAGATAATTAAAATTGCACTCAAATTCATTTAAACAAATCTTCTTACAACATTCTGAGCCGTAGGTTTTTCAATCATATATTCCAAATACCTACTTATTTGAAATATATAATTGAGAAATTTAATGACCACATAATTCAGAAATTTTAAAGTTTTGTTTGTACAGGGTGATTATAAAAAAAAATATCCCGATATATGAGGCCGTAGCTATCACACTGTTTACAGAAACCGAATAAAAGTTTGGTGCAAGGTATTTTGAGGTATGCGCTCAAGAATCATTTAAAAAACAACAGTTAAACTCTAACAGCTACGGTTACAGTAACAAAATTCCAAAAATTTCAAATGGCAACCCCTACTTTTGTTTATTGGAATGTGATCTCTATAGCAAAAAACCATATATAGCGTTTGAACGGTACCTGTAGTATGAAAATCACCAGCGCTAGGCAGACAAACTAAGAAGAAAAGAAAAAACAACTGTGATGTGCCTACCAGGCACGACCTTTATTTATAGTGATGTCAGATTTCACACTGAACCTTCTGCTCTGACTAAAGTCTGCTGTTTTCGCTTCAAAACGAGAAGAAGAGAACAAGGTATGCTTAAATTCGTTTAAGGATACGGATTAATTTCGAGTAAGGACACTAATTTCGTGGTTAGTCATAAGACACCCTCATGATTGACGTCATCGCACAAGGTGAAAAATAAAGCAGTGTTGAAATGCATTATTTTTTATCTTGCTTTCTCGCTCTGTGAACTACATGCCGCTTACAGGGAAACAACATTGAAAAATTGGTAAGATTTAATTCCTAAACGGACAAAATGCCTCAGAGACATTGCGTCTTTGGGGGTGTATCGCAGACACCATGGGCAACGCCGAGGCCTGTGTACTGTAAAAGCTGTACAGGACTTAAAATATAAATTTCAAGAAATTTGTTGCATATGCAATCGATCTCCGCCTGAATGATCTTCCCTTCCTGTCCAGGCTGTTGCAGAAGTCCATCAGACGATAAGCGAAGTTCCCCGTGAAAGTGCACGCGATGTTTGATACGTTCTGCAGCTGCCGAATTCTACGATCCTGAAGATTCTGGGCTCTGATCTCCAAATGTTTCCGTATTGGCTCCAACGTATCCAAAAGTTGCTAGCGGGTGCTAACCAACAACGGCTAGATTTTGCGAACAAATTTCTTATCCGCTTTGACGAGGATAAGAATTGGCCTTTACGCATTTTGTGAACAGACGAGGCTCACTTTTCGTTAACTGGAAACGTGAATTCGAAATTAAGCATACCTTGTCCTCTTCTCGTTTCGAAGCAGAATCAATAGACTTTAGTCAGAGCCGAAGACTCAGTGTGAAATGTGACGTCATTAAAAACGATAGTCGTGCTCTGATATGCACATCACAGTTTTTTTTTCTTTTCTTCGTAGTCTACCTAGCGCTGGCGATTTTCATGCTACAGGTACCGTTCCAACGTTATTTACGATTTTTGCGTTGGAGATCACATTCTAATTGAAAAAAGTAGGTGTTGTTATTTGAAATTTTGTCACTGTAACCGTAGTTGTTAGAGTTCAACTATTGATTTTTACATGATTCTTGAGTGCATACCTCAAAATACCTTGCATCAAACTTTTATTCAGTTTCCGTGAACGGCGTGGTAGCTACGGCCTCGTATATCAGGATAGTTTTTTTATAATCACCCTGTATACCACTTAGTGGTACCAAATTTAAGGACTTTTTCACTCAATATCCACAACTAAATTTTAACTTTACCGGTTGTTCAATCACTTCGAAGATTAATCGTCTATTTTGCATTCGTCTATGCTCATCAAATATCACTCCTCAAAATTATTGGTGGTAATTGAATAAAACCGTTACTAAATTTTGCAACACTGATACCACCAAAGATCTGTGAAATTAATACGGATTGCTATGTTTATTTGTTTTTTAACCACTTAATACACTTTCATGTAAAAAACGGTTATATACGATACAGTATTTTTTTTATTAATTAATTAATTAATTAATTAATTAATTTTTAATAAATAATCTTTTTTTTTTTTTTTTTTTTTTTTTTTTTTAACACTATTTTTATAACTACCTAATTTTAAAGCAAAACTGAAGAATCAATTAAAAACAAGATAGTTCTATCATAATAAAACAAACGTTGTATTATTTAAGGTAAAATGGTAATGCAAGTTCTGCTCAAATACAAAGGAATCGTTTCAAGACTTAAATAAATTTATCTCATACTAGCCGCCTTTGGCATCCGTCGTGAAGATGTTCAATAGTACGGTACAAAGAACGTTCCGTACACCGTAATTTTTACCTTTTTTTTTTTTTTTTTTTTTTTTTTTCGGAGAACGTTTTATACATATGTTCTCGTTCTCACAACGTTACTAGAAAATGTGCTTTGAACATTCTAAAATTGTATAATTTAAGAGGATAATGTACCTATATATATATATATACACATATATACATTCTAGCTGACTCGCCCTGCGTTAACCGAAATTAAGTTGAAGCTTTATAACTTTTACATATAAAAACAAGTATTTTTATGCTCAGAAAATAAAAGCACATAAATTATTTTTTTTTTACTATGTTGCTATGCAGAAAAAAATAGACTTTCTCATTCTAATTAATATGACATGCATAAGAAACCATTAAAATTTCGCATATGTAACGGCCTAAAATTTATTGATGGAAGACTATCATTAAATACCGTAATCACTTAGTTTAAAAAGTTCTTTCTTTACTGAAAAATGTAAGTTTTTAAATAAAGAAAGCAAGAAATAGGAGAGATCATTGTATGAATTCCAAATGGAGTTTAATCACTATAAAATTAAATTTACTTTAATATGATTTGATGGTTGCAATTAGATTGACGTACCGATTGGCTACATTTCCTGTTAAAAACAAAAAATCAGGAAAAAAGCAAAAAATCGCATAATATGTCAAAATTTCAAAAATCTAATAGGATTATAGAAAATGTAAAGTTATGCCTCAAAACTACACACATCTCTTTATCTAGAAAAAAATTTTCAGAATTGAACGGGCCATAGTTTTTCTGTACGTCGCAAACAGACAGACAAACAAAAAAACAAACGCTTTCTTTTATTACTACATACATATAATTATGTACAAGGTGTCTACGCTAAACCTGATAGACCTCTGTTTTCGCCACTGTTAGTCGTAGATTCTACTTCCAATTACAGAAATGGTCGAAATTAGATGCTGAATAAAGATATTGAAAATTTGAAGCGAAAAAAAAAAAAAAAAACTGAAAAAATACAAAGTCTAAATGTGTATACAGCTCCTAGGTCTCTACATTCATATTTAGGGAAATCTTGTCCATACGAAAACATTTCAAATATAAAAAGTCCGATATTTGTACGACCAATATACATGAAGAAATTCGAGTTCGCGCAAAGTGTGAGAATCGTACATAAATAGAGATGCTCGAATTAAAATCTAGAAACACTGAATTATCTTAAAAGGAAACAATTTTCATTGATATTGATTTGAAAAGTTCCGTGCTTTCAAATAATCTATCACATGAGGCATCACAGGTGGGCATCTGTAATGGACCTGTGACCTGACCTGTGCCCCTTAGAGGCCCCATGTAACACAAACTCAATTTTTTCAAATAAAAACTATACTTTTTCTTCACAGAAACGTCTTAAGCGAAAAAAAAATTGTTTGAAAACATGTTTTTTTTTTTTTTTTTTTTTTTTTTTTTCACTTTTTTAAATTAGGCGGCCACTGGGCGCCGATTTTTATGTTCGAATGAAAGTCTAAAATCCCCGAATTATCTTAAAAGGAAAGCAAATTCACTGATGACATTGATTTCAAAGATTTAAAGCATTCAATCAGTGTATCATATGGGGCATTAAAAATGCTCGAGGATCCGCACTTGATACAATTTGAAATTTTTTTTTAAATAATAACAATACATTTTTTTTCACAGAATCGTGTTAAGCGTAAGAAATCTGTTTTAAAATATGTATTGCTCTTTCTTTCCAAGGTAGGAGGCCTTGTGACGCAGATTCTTATGTTTATAAAAAAAACAAAAAAGGTATGGAGCACCTCTGTGGTAACTCATATGATACATTACTTAAAATCAAGAAACTTTTTAAATTGTCGAATTCAGCAAAATTATTTACCTATCAAAATATTTCAGAGTTTTAAAAAAATTAGAGCCCTACGGCTCCTAAACGCCAAAATATAAAAAGTGGATCATGTTTAAAAGCAGATTATTTTCGCTCAACACGATTCTGTAAAAAAAAAAAAAAAAAAAAAAAAAAAAAAAAGAATTCCTTTAAAAAAATTTTGGAGTTTGTGTTACAAATGTTAAAAATGGAATTTATGTTACGTCCCTCTGTTGCCTTTGGGGGGTCTCACCTGTAATATTTCAATTAGATTATTTAAAAGCGTAAAACTTACATAAAAACATTATGCGTCCAGAGAAATTGCTTTAAATTTGAGATAATTAAGGGCTTTCAGACATTGAATCAAGTATAAATACCGGGTCACGAGACCTTAAAACAAAAAAAAAAAAAAAAAAAAAAAAAAAAGAAGAAGAGCAATTTATGTTTTAAAATAATTTTTTTCTCTTTACAAAGTTTCACGAAAAAGAAGTATGCTTTCAATTTTAAAAAGTTGAATGTGTGTAACGTGGGGCCTCTAGGGTCTCCTTGCGATATTCTCATCTGACAGATTATTCAAATGCACGAAACTTTTGATATCAATGTTAAAAGTGAAACTGCTTTTCTTTTAAGATAATTGGGGGATTTACAGAATTTAATTCGACGCGACAATCAGGAACCAAGAACCCTTTACTCTAAAAAGTGAAAATAATAATAAAAATAATAAATAAAATAAATAAATAAATAAACATGTTTTAAAACAGAATTTTTCCATTTTACACAATTTTGCGAAAAAAAAAAAAAAAAAGAATGATTTCCGTTTAAAAAGTTGCGACCTAGTTCCGACTAAAAGTTGCGAATTTGCGCCTAGCAAGGCCACTGGGGAAACACCTGTCATATCTCATATAATAGATTCTTTGATTTCACAAAACTTTTGATATTAATGTCAACAGGTAAATTGCTTTTCTTTTTTAAATAATTAAGGGTTTTAAGACTTTTTTTTCAAACATAACAATCGCGCCTCGGGGCCCTTGACTTTGAAGAAGGAAAATGCAAATGTACTTAAAAAAAAAAAAAAAAAAAAAAAAAAAAAAAAAAAAAAAAATTCGCTTAACATGATTCTGTGAAGAAAGAGTATGTTTTTTTGAATTATAAGTTGATTACATTGTATAAAATGATTTATTGCATTACTTATACTAAAAACAATGTGTATTACTTCAATACAATTCATTCAAAACACCTCAAATTAAAAACAACCAATTAGTTATATAATTTAATCTGAGTTTTCGACTCTTTATCGTTGAGTCTTCTTCAGAGTTGTAAATATAATAAAAAAAAATTCTGTCAAAATATATAAGTTCAAAAATATATAATCAAAACATAAGTCCATTAATATAAAATTCATTAAAATCAGTTTATTATAAAAAGGGTAAAATTCAATGCCATGTTGCACTATTCTAAAAAAGTTCACATTTAAAATTTAACACATTTTCGTAATGACGAATTTCTTCGAAAATTTTTCCTAAACACTTGAATAATTTCACAAAAGTTATATGTTTAAACACAATATTCATCAAAACAATTACAAATATGCAACTGGATAACATATTTAAACTCTATTCACACGCAGTTCATATTTTAAGTTACAACTATGGTTTAAAATATTTCTTGAGGATTACTAGCAAAGTGTTAGCTTATTGCACCCTCTAGCAGAAAAATATGGCATGACATAATATACGAAATTTTAATAGAAGCTTTTTATATGAAATTTACTTTATCATCGTGTCACGCTAGTAAACAATTAAAGTAAATATAAGCCATTCCGTGTGTCGCTCCGTGGCTCAGTTGGTTAGAGCGTCGCGTTAATAATGCGGTGGTCGAGAGTTCGGACCCCAGAAGGGCCGGCATGTTAATTTCTGAGGATAATTAGTAGAAAAGGTGTCAATTGGTACAAGAAAGTTTTTCGTTGCTTACACAATATCCTACGAATTATTTTTGAGGAGTTTTAAAGAAGCATATTTTTTTTTATATTAAAAATCACAATATATTTTTGAAGTAAAAAAAAAAAAGCACGAAATAAAAAGTTGTAAGTAAAGAATACTTAAATAAATAATTGAAATTGGATTTTATCACTGTGTCATGCTAAAAAAACAAAGCGCATCCACTTTAAAGTAAACTAGCAGGCTTCGTCCGCTTCGCTGGGCACAATATTTAAAGCTTTTCTTTTTAATTGAATAATTGAAACCTTTAAATAAATATATTTCGATTGGCGACTATTTTCTTCACAGATTTCGTATGGAATCTCTTTGACAATATCAAAAAAGTTTTTGAACTCGAATCTGTGCAACAAAACTATTATTAAAACGAATATTCTCGAAAACAGAGAAATAGACATGTTAATTCTTCGAATATTCTGGAAACAGTTGAAGCTGTTACTCGTACAGTAAAAGTCATTATTCGATGAATGGTCGAATCAGAGAACGCACGTATGTCGTTTTCACAGCAATCACTATAACGTACATGTGTACAAATGTACGATTCACGCTCATAAAAAAAAAAAAAAAAAAAAAAAAAAAAAAAAAAAAAAATCGGCTCCGCGGCAATTACTATCACGCATGTTAAAACCAGAAAATATCACTGGACACCCCTACCTCGCTGTGCATGAATCTGAAAACGCACGAAATTCGGGTTCCGCGGCAATCACTATCACGCATGTTAAAAAAAAAAAAAAATCACAGGACACCTCTACCACGCTGTGCATAAATCTGAAAACGCACGAAACTCGTTTTCGCCTCAATCACTGTCAAGCATGTTCAAAAAAAAAAAAAAAAAAAAAAAAAAAAAAAAAAAAATCACTGGACACCCCTACCTCAAATCAATGAAAGTCAAATAAACCAATCAAATCTCTCGTAATTCCTCAAAGCGTAGCTCTAGTTCAACGTAGAATAACTCAAATCAATGAAAATCAAATAAACCAATCAAATCTCTTGTAATTCCTCAAAACGCAGCTCTAGTTAACGTAAAATACACTCAAATAAATGAAAATCAAATAAACGAATCAAATCTCTTGTAATTCCTCATAACGTAGCTCTAGTTCAACGTAAAATACACTCAAAACAATGAGAATCAAATAAACCAAACAAATCTCTCGTAATTCTTCATAACGTAGCTGTAGTTCAACGTAAAATACACTCAAATCAATGGAAATCAAATAAACCAATCAAATCTCTTGTAATTCCTAAAAGCGTAGCTGTAGTTCAACGTAAAATACACTCAAATCAATGAAAATCAAGTAAACCAAACAAATCTCTCGTAATTCCTCAAAACGTAGCTCTAGTTCAATGTAAAATACACTCAAAACAATGAAAATCAAATAAACCAATCAAATCTCTCGTAATTCCTCATAATGTAGCTCTAGTTACACGTAAAATACACTCAAATCAATGAAAATCAAATAAACCAATCAAATCTCTCCTAAGATTCTCCATTCTGTGTCATTATAGAAATGGGAAGTTTTATTTTCATATTTTTATTAATTAAAAGAAAACTAATCAAAAATTCGAAAATCTGACTTCGATGTGGACAATGACCCTTCGGAGGGCACCTTTGTGTTAAATCACGTGACTGTCCGAGCTACCGTTTTCGAGAACAGTGATATATATATATATATATATATATATATATATACAAATATTGCTCACTTAATAGTACAAGACATACAGTAAGTTTAAATATAAACTGAGATTGAATAAATTATTACAATGGCATTGGTTTCACTCAGAAGTACCAAATTTGAATTTTCGGTTATTATTAATTGAATTTTTGGTTTTTAATGTCTGTGCCGTGGCCTAAATAAGGGATTAATGTAAGGAATTTTTACGCCGTTCAATAGCTCAATTGGTTAAAGCATCATGTTGATAACACCATGGTGGTGGGCGGTTCAGTCTTCAAAGCTTCATGAGGCCGACGTGTTATTTTTTTGTAGATAATTAATAAAAAAGGTGTCATTTGTTAAAAACAAAACGTTTCATGGCCTACTCAGTATTCTAAAAAATTTTGATTAGTTCATTTTTTTTTTTTTTTTTTTTTTTTTTTTTAAGAAGCCTTTTTTTAGTAAGTAAAAAGAAAAAAAAAACTCTGAAAACTTTTTGTTGTGGAGCCTTATAAAGTATAAAATAAAACTTTATTCTTGCAGAGACATGCCATAAAAAATAAAAGTTTCACAAATAAGAAAATTTTAAAGAATGTATCTATTTCACTTTTACACGAGATGAAATTTTTTAAATATTCAAAATACTTCAAAAACCATTCAAAAACAATATTTTTTTTTATTATTTTTTTATTTTTTATTTTTTTTTTCATTACTTAGATTTGTTAGCATGTTTTATGACTTTTTTGACTGCTTCTTGATTTTTGGTTGGAATGTCAGGCCGGCGTGCAATTTTTTTTTTTTCAGATAATTTAAAAAATATATCAGTATGTAAAAGAAAATCGTTAGTTATCTACACGGTATCCTAAGAAATTTTAATTACATTTTTAAGAAGTTTTATTTACAACTAAAAAGCACAAAATAAAAATTTAAGTAAAAAAATTATTTTTTAAGATTAGAAGCTTTTTATTGTGAAGCCCTAAAAAGCATAATATAAAATGTTACTGATGTAAAGACATGCTATAAAGAAATGAAAATTTTAACACTAATGAAATTTTAGAGAAAAATATAGATATTTCCCTTTTGCAAGAGATGAAAAATTTCAAATACTCAAAATATTTTTAAAAGCTTTTGAGACCTTTGAAATTTATGGCTTAACGAATAATTATACAAAAAATAATAGCTAAGAATAATGGTAAAGTTAATATTGTGAAGGCTAACATTCAAATTTTTAATCTAATTAGTTTTATCAAATTAAACTAAAAAAAAAAAAAAAAAAAAAAAAAAAAAAAAAATCAGTCTATATATATATATATTATTATTATTATTATTATTATTTTTTTTTTTTTTGCTTGTTAGTTACTTTTAATACACTCGTAATTTTCCAATGTTTCTTTTATTTTTCTTATTTATTGTGGCGTTGCCGCTTACGTCATAACTGGTGGCATCTTTTCTGTATATATGAGGGGAAATGCCACAATTACACGAGTTCATTTAAAATTAAATTTGTCAAGTTTGTGCCGACTGGGAAAGGAATTAACAAGCATACGAATTGAATTAAACATCAAACAGTATGGTGTATTTTTTTCATTAATATTTCATTACAATAATCAAACACTAGGAAGAAAAAAGCAGAATTAATGAACAAAGAAACTCATACCTAGAATAAGAAAAAGGAGCAGAGGCCACTACGGATTAGTGTGGCCTACGAATACAAAAATAGACCTTCCAAATGATTTGTCCGTAGTCGAAAGACTTTCGATAAAATTGTTGCAGCGTGTTTCGCTGTACTCTAGAATTGCAGCTTTTGCCCTCCTAGCAAGCACATTATACCTGCTCTTAAAAAATTAGGGTCTGTAGACCTGCCAAAGTTTGTGTGCACGATTTCGTTCTCTGACCATCTACCGGATCTCGTCAAGTAGCCGGAAATAATTTCCTACCCTCTCTCTCGGAACTAAGCTATTGCTAAAAGCATCTTGAAGTGTTTTTTCAAACATGCCGACAGCACTCTCAGCTTCAGATTTAGTAGATGGAACAATTGAGGGCAGCTGAACCTCAGCCGTGATCTCCGTGTAGTGGCTCCACCTAGTGGTGAGGCTTGCAGATAAATCCAAGGAATAGTTATTAGTCCGGAAACTAACAATTACAGGCAGATGATCAGAGTTGAGCTCGTGTAGCGTTTGAATGCTATACGCAAATGGGAAATTGCGGGTGATAGCAAAATCTATTACATTATTACTTCTAATAGAGGTAAGTAGATCAAAATCATGTTCAGGGTTTGATCTACTTACCTCCTGATAATATTGCCTCTACGTTGATTAGAAGTGCAATTCCAAGTGAGATACTTAGCATTAAAGTCACCCGCAGTAATAAAATTTGAATAGAGATTAGTGAGATTTGAAAGTTTTCACTCAAGCAGATTTTTCCTTTCATGATTAGGAGGAACGTATACTGCTGCAATAAGTAATTTTGGAATATTGGGAAAATTCAAAACAATTGGCGTAGCTTCAAGAGAATTTAGATTTGGCCCTTTAATGAAAGTAGCATTGAAGCCAATTTTTAAATAAATAGCAGTGCCGCCAGAAAGGTTGTCATTATAAAGCCTGTCAACATTGAATAATTTCTAATTTGTAACTTGGTGAGATTACCCTGGGAAAAGTAGGTTAAATAACATTTTTAAACTCAGCCGCTTGTCTCCGGAGGCCATTGACGTTCTTGAAACCAAGTGTAAAAGAATTCAGATTCCCCTTAGGGGTGAAGGTGGAATAAATGCCGGAATGAAAAAATGGGGGGAAAGAATTAGCCTTCGAGAGTTATTAAACTCTCGTATAAGAGAAATATTTTTTCCATGTTCGAGGACGCCTCTCGAATTTTTGAAAGTGCTTGTTTCCAGGCTTGCACAATTTATTTCTTGTCATGGTTTTTTCCCAAAGTCATAATATAATTTAAGAACTCGGTGTCCGAACTGGCGTCTGCTGGGACCGAGCAAATCTGATTGGATAATTTGGAGGGGGCGGGCTAAGCTCTCGGTGTGCCCCGTGGCAGCCCCTGCAAATCTGCGAGACAGTTCAACCTTCCTACTGTTAAAAACCACTGTTTTAGATGTCTCTGTGACTTTATGGGGCTTACACGCAGATTTAGCGTTTTTAGTTGAATTTTGATTAGAAGGGAACTTCGGACAACTTTCGGACAGCAAGGCTTTTCATACGGCTTCCTGAAGTATTTTGAGGAGTGGTCCCTGGCGCATTTTACACACCGGGGCGCTAAATTATATGAGACGGCTTTTTTTTTTTTTTTTTTATTATTTATTTATTTATTTATATTTATTTATTTATTTATTTATTTATTATTTTTTTTATTTTATTTTTTTCCAATTCCATATTCCTTTTAAGTCCACAGTCCTCGTGTTCAGGGGACCTAGTTTCCAGTTTTTCATACACAGAAACACCGGACCTCAACATTATTTTGCCAAATTCCATATATTTGCCTTTTACTATTTTCACTCGAGTCTACTGTTCCAGTGTTCAAAAGAATTAGTTTCACAGACACGGAAACGTGTAGGACTTCAAAAACTTTTGCCAAATAACTCACTTATCAAACTTTTTAAATATATATTAAAACTTATTGGCTCTTCCCTATCCACTCTGCCTCCGTTCCAATTATATCCGTTCTACAGAAAATCAAGCCTAAATAACCAATTTTCCTTCCAACCAGCTCCAGTTCTCCCTCAGTCTTTTCACCACTTGGGTCTCCCCCCCAGTCAATTAAAGTTTTTTTTTTTTTTTTTTTTTTTTCCTTTTCCTCTCTCTGTCTGTCCCTGGCATAGTCGAATGGTATCTTTTTTAAAATTCATTTTCTTTTAATAATCTTTTCTCTTAGCTATTTTCGAGCGTCTAGGCTCTCGGTTTTTGCTTTTTTTTTTCTCCCTCCTCTCAAACTAATGGTATGTTGCAGGCGCTCTATCGAGCCCCAACCTGCTCCATAAGAAAATCATAGTAAATCTGACTAATTGCTAATCTCATAGTAAAACCTACGATATAAAAACAGCTTTTATGAAAGCTTCACTAACTGTTCATAACACAAAACGCAAAGTCCACATGGATCTGTTATCACCAACGAAAAGCAAGCCTAATGCAGAGGAGGTTTCCGATAACGTTTCCACCTGCAGCAGGCAGTCAAATATGACTAACATCTCTCTTACAACACCTCTACCAGAAACATACACCAGGAAAGAGGACTTTCTATCATTCTCATCCATTCAAGATGAGGCCAGAGCAGCCAACAATATCATCATAATCTGCCGGAAAAAACACATGTCAGCTCCGCTCTCGGTACTCGAGAAAGCCTTCAACAGGATTATAGAACTACAGGCACTGGCAGAGGTCCAGGATTCACTTCAACAACAGTCACCCTCCGCATCACCACAAGTACAGACCCGACATCAGACATATCAAAGCATTTCTCCTCTCAAAGAATACAGAAAATCCATACAAAGTAAATTCACAGATTTAAACATCCACATGCAAGAATTAAAGGGCCTACAACAAGCACTCAACATTAATTTCGAAAAGCAAGAAAAGCTACAAGAATCACTTGCAACAAAACTTGAACACCAGCAAACACTACTACAAGAACATATTCAGAACACTACAACAAGACATCCTCAGCAACCACTGGAAGAGAACCAAAACATCACAGATCAGCCACAGCCCACTACAGAAAACACAATCTCTTATGCCCAGGCCAGCACACACAAGCAAGCCTACACCACAGACCATCCTACTAAGACCTCAGGCCTAGGACACATAAGGAGTCAATCGGCCTTAATCCTCCAACCAACCAACCTACTAAGACCTCCAACCAACTCCACAAGAACTTACTACAGGCTGCAGCACAATACAGAAGATTCAGAAGCACCCTGTACATAAAATCACATGCAACCACTGACAGAGGCACCGATATCCTCAACCTGCTGAAGAAACACCACATATCAACTATAGGAAAGATCGAAGGAAAACAAGTATACAGAGCCTCAGTTGACATCAGATGCTCCTCCCCTGAAGAGGCAGTCCTCCTGGCAAAGGATCTGCAGACTTTCCAGGAGATTAAAGAAAAACTGGATATCAAGCCTAAACCCTGCCCCACCATCTGGTTCTTGCTCATGGGAGTGCCGACAGACTTAGAGGATGCAGATCTCGTCCAAAAACTCTTTCAGGCCAGCAGCCTCCCTGGGGACCTCCAAGACCTTATCAAACATGTAAGAACACAACCCGCCAGAGCAGCACACCTTAAAAACCTAGTTTTTCAAGCCCCGTTGCCCTTTGCAGAAGCTTTTATCAAGTCTCAGGCATTTAATCTGGGCCTCTTCAGATGCATCTTCAGGCCCTACACAAGGGTCCTGAGATGCACTAAATGTCAGTCGCTGGAACTCCCAACGTCCAAGTGCAGCGACAAGCTCTTCTGCTCGCAGTGCTCAGGCAGCCACAAGAATGAGGGGTGCAACGCCAGGGCGAGTTGCATCAATTGCCAGAGGTTCAACATTACTAGGAGAAGAAATCACGAAAGAGCCCTTCCCTCCAACCATCAGGCCTACTCTATGGACTGTCCACTCTATGCGGAGAAATACAATTGCCGTAGAGAGGAACTGGAAGCCAAGTTTTCTTCCACAGTCTCGGCTCCACCTCCTCCCAGGAAAAGCAGGGCGGACTCTCCAAAGCGCCCAACAAGACGCCGCTCCAGATCAACAAAGTCTTACAAGGCTCACTCCAAATCATCCCAAAGACTCCCCTCTAGAAGCCGCAAACACACCTCTCAAAAGAGTGCCAACCAACAAAGAACTTCCAGCAGAGCTTTCCTACAAAGGTCACTCAGCAGGAACTACAGTTCAGTCCCAGGACCCTCTCAGCAAGACTCAAAATATCAGCCATATCCCGACTACCCACTGTACTCTGACTATTACTCTGACTACTACAACTACCCTATAACCAAGGGTACTACACTGACGGACCCTATGATGGACCCTGTGATGGACCCTACGACGGACCCAACGACGGACCCTATTACGCTGATGACTCTCGTTATGCTGACGGCCCCTACCACGGCAGCTCAAATCGCACCTCAGGAAGGTAACAGCTTTTATTCCTAAACTAACCCAACCTCTTACCCCAAAATAGTTATTAAAATTCAAAGCTAAAAAGAAAAACAAAAAAGTACTCTCCTCACCTTCCCCAGAGGCAACATCCTCTTCCTCTCCCGAACCCCCAGTAAATTTCAATAACCTCAAGATCGTGCAGATCAACCTCAACAGGTGCAAGGCGGCGAACTCGACGGTCCTCACGTTCATGGAGGATAACTCCGTGGACATCGGACTGCTCCAGGACGCATATTGCACCGTTGGGGGAGATCTGTACGGCTTCCCTTCTTCCTGGTCCAGTTTCAGCTCTAAAAACAACTCAGCTCACATTATAATTCGATCACAAACCCTTATTTACACTCATCTTTACACTGGGGACCATTGTGTTTTTATTACACTGACCACGAAGGAGGGCGAACTGATTATTGGCAGCGCTTACGCAGCCCCGTCAGCGGATTTTGAGGCCTGTCTACTGGAATGGCAACATTTAATCACACAAAAGTCACTCTTCATCTGCGGCTGCGACCTCAATGCTAACTCCCCCCTTTGGTGCTCACCGATTGAGAACAGCAGAGGTCGCAGCCTAATAGAATTTATAGCCTCCAATAACCTCTGCCTTGCTAACTTAGAAAACTCTGCTCCCAAATTCCAAAAGGACAATGCCAAGGGCTGGCCAGACTTCACTCTCTGTAATACAAAGACCCTAGCTCGAATCTTCGACTGGTCAGTCCTGGACATTTTTAATAACACAGATCACAATTACATCACTTACTCTATCAATTCAATACCCACAGTAACATACTCTAAACGGTTTGCCACTAAACGTGGAAACTTCAAGAAATTTAACAAACTTTTACTCAACTCCTCCTTATCACTAACAGACGAACTCAACGCCATTAACAACACCACAAAATTAGAAAATTTTACAGTTAATCTAATAGCCTCCATCCAGACAGCCGCGGCCGCAGCATTCAGGCTCAAGAAATCGGGACGGCAGTACGCCTACTCCTTCTGGTCTCCCCAGCTCCGTTCCATGCGTAATCACCTAACCGCCCTAAGAAGACAAGTAAAATATCTTGACCCGTCACTTCTACAACAACACAGACAGAAAATAAAACACCATTCGGCAATATTCAAAAAACACATCAACGAAGCCAAACATAACGCATGGAAGAAATTCTGCACATCACAAATATTCGGCACAGCTCAAAAGCTTTACAGTCAAAAATTCTTCACCCCGCCCCAGCTGAAACTGGAACTTCCTCCAGCTCTCTCCTCAAAACGTAACAATCTAGAGTACCTCACAAACATCCTTTTCCCAAGAACACCAAGCACCACTCTACTCGGCTCCCTCGGATGTTCCCTTCACGGAGTCTGAGGTTAAAGCCACTCTTCACAGCTTCAACATCAAAAAGGCTCCAGGTCCGAACAACATAGATTTTAAAATCTTACGAAACGTACACTGCACAATGCCACACATCCTTCAGAAATGGACCAATCTATGTCTTAAACACCAATACTTCCCCGAAACACTCAGAAGAGGTGAAGTGGTGTACTTTTTGAAGCAAGGGAAACTTCCCTCTGAACCCTCATCCTACAGACCGATCTGCCTCCTCCCCACTTTAGGCAAACTATTAGAAAAATTAATTGTAACAAGATTAAACTTTTACCTCGAAACAAACAATCTACTACATCCTAACCAATTTGGGTTCAGAGAGGGCAGATCTTGCGACCAAGCACTACAAGCCATAAAAAGTTACTGCGCCGTCAGCTGTAATGCATCAAACTACACCACTATCATCTCTCTAGACATTCAAGGAGCCTTCGACAATGTGGAGTGGCCACACATTCTACGCGCCCTACAAGACCTTAACTGCCCGAGTAATCTGGCCGGAATCATCCGCTCTTACCTCTCCCATAGAAAAATTATTGTCAACTGGGGTGACGGGAATACCGAACATCCCCAAACTAAAGGCTGCCCACAGGGTTCGTGCCTAGGTCCTATCCTGTGGAATCTGATAGCAGACATAATACTCAAAAGCATGAACTCTGCGGGCTTCACAACATTTGCTTATGCGGGTGATTTCTCCCTGATTGTCTCGGGACGAACTAGAAAAAACCTGGAGGACCAGGCCCAGGAAGCCCTTTCCCACTTCAGTAAACTTTTGAAAGAATTCGACTTAAAATTATCCCCATCTAAAACCAAAGCATTAACTCTCGCCTTCCCTAAAGCCCTTAAAAGAACTAGGAATCCCAAGATGCGGATAGACGGCATCAGTGTCAATCATGTCGAAAACATGAAACTCCTTGGCATCACCTTTGACAGGCACCTCAACTGGCTGGCTCACGTAAAAGAAATTAAACTAAAGACTCAAAGTATATACCACAGCTCAGCAAAAATGGTGGGAAAGAGGTGGGGTATCTCCACCTCTCTCCTAAAAACCTGGTATAAAACAATCATCGAGAAAATAATAACCTACGGAGCCGCCATTTGGGGCGGTCATCTGAGAACTGATGCCATTACGTCTCTTAACTCAGCCCAAAGACCCTTCCTCTTGCAAATTGCAAGAGGATATAAAACAATATCCACTGATGCCCCCACCGTAATCACTGGGGTTCCTCATGCCCACCTGCAGGTCTCGCAGACATATATAAAAACTCAAATCCTACAGCTTAAAGACCCCGAATTAACAAACATCATCTTCCCACAAACCCCCATACAAACTTTGACCTGCAGCTGGGATATTCACCCAGGCAAGGATGTTGCCCCATTCATCACCAATTGCACTAAAAATAGTTTCTCTCCCTCTGTTCCAGTGGCGATCTACACTGATGGTTCCAAAACGGACGCCGGGGTTGCAGCAGCGTTTTGCGTGCTGGACCGTGGCACCGTGGCCCATCGGTGGGCCTGCAGGCTCGAGGACTATAATACAGTCTTCCAAGCGGAAATCTATGCCATAGAAAAGAAATACGCTGGACTGGCGACTCGAACACGAATGATATCTTTAACATCTACAGCGATAGTCTCTCGGGCCTTCAGGCAAAAGCTCGGCATCGGAGCAGACACCCACAAATTCAACAGATCAAAAAACTCTTAACGAATCCTAACTTAACTTGCTTCCTGGCACACGTTTCTGCCCACAGGGGCGTGATCGGCAATGAACTCGCTGACTCCCTTGCAAAAGAAGCAATTCATTTCCCCACCAAGTGTTCCACAATCCCTGCCCCACCCTCCTATGTCAAAAATAGAATCAAAGAAATTATTAATCTCAAATGGCAAAACCTGTGGGATAGTTCAGAGAAGGGTAGGCACACCTTTTCGCTGATCCCACAGGCTCGTATTAATTCCTGGACCCTAACTCCCCCTATCACGGCATTTTTAACAGGTCATGGCCCCTTCCCATCTTACCTTTACAAATTTCATTGCCGACGCTCTCCCCTGTGTTCCTGCGGCGAGGAGGGAACTCCGCAACACTATTATTTCCACTGCCCCTTAACAGCACTATATCATATTAGAAATCCCTCTCCCAGACCAATCAATTGGCTGGACAACATTTTAACAAGGAAACCCTTAATTAATAAATTAAATAAAATTTTCTCATTCCTAATGGATTTATGTAATCTAACTAACTAACCTAAAATCACAACTAAAGAAAAATTCTTTCTCCTAAACACATTAATCTTCTATCTCCCTGTTATCTTCCCGTGTGCCCGTGATGCTGCAGTAGCCCTCATAAATGCAAGGGTGTAAACTGGCAGCGTGCCGCTTGTCGCGGAAGGCCACACAGCCTCGCACCCTCTCTCCTATAATCAAGCGGCGCCCCGTGTCGCGGGTAGACTTGTGTCTGGCGCCGCTCTTGTAAATACCCATGCCCATTTGCATCGCCCCTTGTCGCGGGCTGGCTAAGCCAGGTGATGCATGATGTAATTTTTTTTTCTTTTTTTTTCTTTTTTTTTTTTTTTTTTTTTTTTTTGATTTCTCAATAAATGTCGGAGCAGCTCACGTGGATTTTCCTGGAAGCGCTCAACACCGCTCTTCGAGCGGTGAGCGGGGGCTGCTCCCTGTTCAATGAAAATAACCTGACAGTTATAACATTGCGAGAACCCCTTTTTACTCTTGTAGATTTCCACAGTCACCTCAGTCCCCATATATTCTGTTATTTGAAAGATCGAGTCGGCTTCAACTTCTGATTTTTGGGGATAGCCAAATGAAGGGCGCATTCGTAAAGTCAAAACTCGTTCAACTGGTGCTGTTAGTTTTTAGTGCGTTTCAAAACTATGTTCGTAAACTAAATTCTGCGCATTTAGATTTCTGACTAAATGCACTGGAGAAAAAGTCAGTTTACTTCGTACAAACTGAAGCGGACGCGAAAGGTAACTTTGTTTTCTCTGTGAGGTCGCGTGTTTTTGTCAAAACTTTCCGTTTATTTTTCTTTTTAGTATATAATTATTTAATTTAATTTGTCGTATTAATTTAATTTAACTCTTTTTTAGAAATATTTTGTAAATTTCTTTGAATTTTTTGTAATTAACAAAAAATTGAATTACTTTAAAATAATATTTTATTTTTATTTTTGTAAATTATTATTTTGTTTCTTTTTAGGAAACAAAATTATAAAAATATAATTAAGTTATTATAAATATATTTTTTTATGAAAATTTAAATTAATAAAAAAATAAAATAAAATAGAAAATTGATTTGTCATTATTTATCAAATTAGAACAAGAATATGAAACTGAGAAATTTTGAATAGCAGTTTGATGTCCTTAATTAAATGTACAAAAAAATTATATATATCTGCACAATTTTTTTTTTTTTTTTTTGTTTTGTTTTAAACATAAAAATAAAAATTTCTCTTCTTTTACGTATTTATATATAAATTTAAATTATATGCTTTTTTATATTATTTTTTAAAGAGTAGGGAAGACCGGGGTTAGTTGTACCAGGGTGCAAGTAGTGCCATAGGGCTTTCAGAATGAGCCATTAGGTTGCAGAACCTGTTGCGTCATGTGAGTGAACAGGCTGATTATTGAAATGTGCCGTGTAAATTTGGAAGTATAGCGTTGCTTTGTTTTCGAGATAAAATTATTTATCGCCACGAAGGATCGTGAGGTATGTAAACTTCCTAAACATTATTTGAATATTTGTATTTTGAGCTGTTATTCTATGTATTTCATTTGTTAAGGATAACAGCTTTTCGGAAACTAATGAAAAAAGTTCAGAACGGCGTAACGCGGGGCTAGCTGTGACGAAGTGTAGGAGGCATGTTGTGACAGTGTCTTGCCCAGGCATGAATTTTAATGCAGGTTTTTATATTTCAGGAAAAATTATATTAAATTACAATAGGCTTATTGAAAGAGCTAAAGATACTTTAGAAGATTGTGAGCAGGCTGCATCAGAAGTAAATTCTGGAAGGTGCAGTTTAAGGAAACCCAAAAACTCTTTCGTGTAAACAAAATGCCCCTTCTTAGATATATGATTAAAAAGAAGAGTACTAATATGGAAGAAAATATTGAAATGGGATATAAAGAACCACATATGATATTCACATTATAGGAAAATGTCAAACAGTTCAACACACACACACACACACACACAGAGAGAGAGAGAAAGAAACCTACGTTATTAAATAAAATTAAGTTGCAGGAATTAGATACCGCTAAAGATGATAAAATTGCTTATGTTTAGTTTGCTAGAAGCAATACAAATTTTCTAGATCTGGTGAAAACTGGGTGATTAGCTGAAAGATGGGATCATGCCAAATGTACCGAAAATGAACTTTATTATATTTATATTAACTGCAAATTCCAAATCAGACGCTGAAATAAGCGATAACAATGAATGATTAAAAATACAGGTAGGCCTATAGGATATAGACCTCCACGCTGTAGTAAGCTACCGAGTCAAAGATCAATATGACCAAACATTTTTGTTAGCCTACTTTTTAATTCTTTCTTGACTAACACAGTCTTTCCCCCCCTTTATTTCTATTGTTAAGTGTCTCCAAATGTAGCTTCATAAAAGACAAGTGTTAGTAATAGTTAGTTAGTTTACAAGTGTTAGTAATTTAACTCTTTTTTTTTATTATTTGATTTACAGAGAAATTAAAAAAAAAAAAAAAAAATTAAAATGTTTTTATTGTGTTAAGAACGATATAAGTGAATAAAATTTTCGTTGTTGATTTAAAATATCGCATTTTATTACCTTTTTCACATAATTTGTATATATTACAACGTGTTTATATTTGTAATTTGTATGTCACGATGTGTTCCAAGCATGTCACTACTAGCCCCGCTACTGAGCAAGTTGTGACAAATTTCGACGTTACGCAGAATTCATTTTATGTTATGAAAAATGTTAATAATATTAATGATAGTTTTATAAATATATTGCACAAGGTTTACTCTATGGTATGATAGATTAAATGTTTCACTTCAGTTCAAATCTTAGAGCTAATATCAAAAATGACGAAAACGTCACTACTAGCCCCGGTCTTCCCTACTTTTATTTCATTTTTTAAGAAGTATTCCTTCCAACTTAAATTAGTTGCATAAAAAAAGTGATATTTTTCAAAATTAGTTTTATAAATATGATTTTCATATCAAATGAGTAAGTAGTAATGCGTGTTTAATTCTTTTAATTTTTTTATTTAATAAAATAAATTTTGAAAAATGTTATTATAATTATTATAATTATTATTTCATTTTATTTTTGTTGTTGTTCAACAAATTTTAATGGCGAAGAATATTTATTTAAAAATTACACAAATAAAATTAATAAAGTACACTTTTTAAGTGCTCTTAAAAATTAATTTATAAATTATTAATTTTCTGATTTACAAATTCATAAATAATGGAGGGCAATATATTTATATATATATATATATTGATATATATATATGGTCTATGTTGTATTTGGTGCATTATATCTTTTGCTACACCGGTTATTGGCAGTTTAAAGAATTATTTACTGTTTATATTAAATTGATAACTGTAGAAATTTTTTATACATTAGCAGGGATGGAACACGGGCGCAGAATTCATACCACTGTCACTGTAAGAAAATTTTCTACTTCTTAAATCAACGATATTATAGTTAGAGAAATTTCTTAAACAGATTCCGGTATGAATTCTGCGCCCGTGTTCCATCCCTGCATTAGATTAAGGACATGAAAGTGATTTTTAAATTACTCAGTTTCAAAAGCTTATTTTACGTTAATGTGTAATGATAAGTGAGTCTTGTACTAAATGTTTTATAATAAAGCAATTTTAAACTGACACAAAATTAATAAATTACAAAGAATATAAATAAACCAGTTGTGTTAAAGTGACTTCTTTTTTAACTTAAAATATTTTTTTAAGTGCTGTTATTTGTTTCTTTTTTTTTTTTTTTTTTCCTTTCTAAATGACATATTGTACATAGGTTTAATAAAATAAAAAGGTATTTTTTGGTTTTATAAAATTCATAGAACATTTATCTCAAGATATATATATATATATATATATATATATATATATATATAAAATCATCAAAAGATTATTTCACTACAGTATTTTGAATATAAATTTTAATACATGCTCTCGAATAATTATTGTTTTTAAAATCTGCTAAACCAACAATTTCTTTTTTCTTTTCTTTTTTTTTTTTTTTTTTTTTAACCAAATTTTGTATGAAAGTAAAAAAATGAACAAATAAATAAATTTAATATAAGCGATATAAACAATCTCTGAATAACAAAACACGCTAAAGAAAATTAGTTGTTAAAAAAGTTTAGAGCAACACTTGGTGCGCTAAAAAGCGTTCGTAAACTCATAGAAAACTGATTACGCTGAGCAGTAACTAACCACACTGATTTCAGTTTTGCCACGAAAACTAATGCACTTAGTGGGGAGCACTGAGCTGTGAATGGTGGGGAGTTTACGAACGCGACCGAAATAGGAGCATGAAGACCTTCTTTGAGACAGGTCCCCTGTACATTTGGATCACAGTAACACCCATGGACTCTTCAATTGAAAGTAGCTGATACTAAATCACCACCAACTGTCATTCTTCCTAACGAAAATTCAGAAAATTCAGATATTTCTAAAAATTTCAATGCTAAGGAACAAAATTATCAGGATAGGAACGAGAGCTCTGAAGCTGGACTAGTGGCGCCATCTGCTGATGCGGAGATGAATGATTCAGCTGAAGCGCTATCGTGGGAATTATTCCGGTAGTTCATCTGAGGATGAAAGTGAAAATAACACCAACTGGCAGGAAGAAAAAAAGAAAAATGGAAAGGGAGCTCCTTCAAATAATCAACCTGAAAAATCAGAAAATGATAAAATTAAAGGTAAGAAAGTACCTGCTTTCATATTGTACCACGACCTCATTGTCAAATCTTGCTTTCTGAGATGAGGAATCTTGTTCCAAATCTCAGAAGCAAGGACCAGGACGGTTCCTTAAATAAAACGTAGATAATGAGGATGAGTAAAGAATTATACAGGGTCTGTTAAGAAAGGAAATAATCCAATATAAATCATTCCTTTTAGAAGCTGACAAGAAGAAGAAGAACCTCTTAGAAGCTTACCCCTCAACACTGCAGCCAATGAAATATCTCCAACTCCCACGTCTCAATGTTCTGAAAAGCCTGTGGTTGCAGTGCTCTACCCCAACATCGATCTCAGACTTCTGTCCTCCCAGAAAGTGGAGGACATGATGCTAAAGCTCAGATTAGGATGCAGCTCTTGCCAAGACGGAAGAAAGCCGTCGATGCTAAAAGATCTGCACTTCAAAAGGAGAGACTCGTGGCTTGGCAAGCCGCTAGCCTACTTCCCAGGTTAGTGTCTTATCCATGTCACCGCCTGTCACCCTCTCCATTTGACTGGAACTAGTTGAGTACATAAAATTCGATATGAAGTACAAATATAAATTAAAATGCACAAAGCTAGAGTAGTCTTCTCGAGGGAGATCACTGCAGTGCAGCAAAAATACTATTCTGGCCTTGAAAAAGGCCTAGAAGCACTACAGAAAATACACCCTCTCGTGAACTTAACTTTGATTAATGAACTGGTCGATAGATGGCGCAGCGTGGATCGCTTTGAAAATACGTTCGTTCACTACGAGAGCAGGAACGAGACTCACGGCAAATCTGCCAGAGCGAATCCAAGCGAATGTCATGATAACTGGTGATGAGAAGTGGATTGTTTACAACAATCCACTTTTGTAGTGCGTAATCGGTTTTGGTCCCGAAGTGATGATTCGCCGTCAACGACTTCAAAAGCAGAACTTCATCAGAAAAAGGTTATGCTCTCAGTGTGGTAGGACTGGAAGGGTGTGGTGATTTTTGAGCCCAACAAATGAATGGAAAAATCAATTCGGATGTGTACTGTAGACAACTGGACGGTTTAAACAAAGCTCTCATCCAGAAATGTCCTTAGCTCGTCAATTGTAAAGGAGTAGTGTTCCATCACAGCGCCAGACCACACACGTCTTTGGCGACACGTCAAAAATTATTGGAGATTAAATAGGATGTGTTGCTCACCCACCATACTCACCTGACCTTGCGCCGTCAGACTTCTACTTGTTTCGCTTTCTTCAAAACGCCTTGCTGGAAATAAAGTTAAATTCAGAGGAGGCTGTAAATCAGCACCTTGTTCAGTTTTTCGCAAATAAAGACAGGTCCTTGTACGAACGGGGAATTGTGAAGCTCACCGAACGGTCGCAAAAGGTCATCGAACAAAAGAGAACCTGTATCATTGATTGATCACTTTATATAAATATACTATATTTCACTTTATATAAATATATGACTTTGAAAAATATAGAAAAAAAATGCAATGATTTTTACTCAACCCAGTATTTTCCATTTGTACATACATAAAATATACACATTTCCATTTTCCGTTTATACCTAGAATTACACATTTCCACTTTCCACTTTTTATTCATCTCTTCTTAAATTCAGATTTTATTTTTCATTCCTTATTAAGTAATTTTGTCGTCTAGTTATAAAATCGGCCATCTTCAAAAGTTAAAATTTTGGGGGAAAGCTGATTTTGCCCCAAATAAAATTCTGAGCCAAAATAAGATTGGAACCAAAACTGTTTTGTTTTATAGTCATTAAGGTGGAATGCTTGAAAACTGGAAATAACTTAGCAGGGGCACGTGAAGGGAGGAAGTTTTTAAAGTTTTTGTTTTGGATTTGGTCACATTCGCCCTCCTTACTTTAGAGTTGGCCGGTTTTGCAACAAACCAGAACTTAATTTTCGCTCAATTTAATGTGGATATTGGATCTTTAGGGCTGCAAATGCACAAAATATTTTGTTCAATTACATTTTATTTAAAAATAAATGATTTCTGTTGTCTGATAAATAATAATAATAATAATAATTGACATCCATAACAAAAAATAACTGTAGAAAATTATGAAAATGCATCACAAATTGTCCCGAATACATTAAAAACTATTCTTTAATAGAGAATGAAATCATTCGAGTTATAAACAAACTTGCATAAACACGTCGCTATAACCTGCTGATCCATCATAGATATATTATTAAATTAATAACATAAGGTTAAATAATCAAAATATGCTAACTATGATGATATTACGTTATCAATTAATATTATGCTATTACAAAATGCCAGTACATTTGAACTTTGGCTTTCATCTTTTTCCCCGTCGTACGGTCGCTTTTCCGCTTCTTTGATTGATTAGGAGGTACTTCTACAAACTTCTTCATAGTCGAAGAAAACATGAAAGTAAATTATTAGAAATTTTGTTTGCACGAAGAAAGAGCAGTCACAGGCGAGAGAAAATACGATAACGCTAACCTAATGAACAAGTGTGCAGCTTCAGTCAGGTGGAGTCGGATCGCGATATAGTATAGTCAAATGAGGAAATGTAGGGGAAAAATTATAAAAGTTTTCAAACTTTGGGATAATACTTATGAGAAGTGTAATAAATGCAAAACAAAAAAGTTCACTAAGAGTTTTAGAATTTGATATAACATTCCTGAGAGGTCTAATAATGCAAACAAGAAATTCCCCCTAAGGCGAGAGTTTCCCTCTCCCCCTAAGAAAAAAGTCGTATAATTCGTCGAAATGAAGGGGGAAAAAAATAGGAAATTTTTTATAATGAATTGGAATTTTGATATAATGTTCCTGAGAGATCTAATAGTGGAAAGCAAAAAAGTTTCCCACCCTGGAGTAGGAGCTTACCCCTCTCTTCCCCTAAAAAAATACTTCAGTTTATTGAAACTTGAAAAATGGGGAATAATTTATTGAGTTTCGAAATTTTGGTATAACATTCTAGACGAATCTAATAATGAAACAAAAAAATAAATATATAAATAAATAAAAACATACAGTGCGAGTTCATCTTCCTGTTCCTTTCCCCCCACGAAGAAAATAAAAACACTTCAATTTGTTTAAATTAAGAAATTAGAGAAAATAATTTACAGAGTTTAAAATTAATTTTGGGAAAGTTCTCTTGAGAGGTGTAAAAACAAAAACAAAACAGTTCCCCGACCTGGTAAGGGAGTCCCCCCTCCCAAAAGAAAAAGGCATATGGTTTGTTCAAATTAAGAAACATTTAAATTTAATTAACAGGGTTTTGGAATTTAGAAACAGAATTTTTGTGTGATCTAATAATAGAAAATTGTATGATTCGTTGAAAGTAAAAAAATTAGTAGAAATAATTTATATAATTTTTAAACGTTTAGGATAATATGCTTGGAAGTTCTCAATGGCAAAAAAAAAAAAAAAGAAAAAAGAAAAGATAAGAAAAGAAAAAATCTTCATTCCCCCGAAACTTTATAGTTCCTTCAAATTAGAAGAAAATAATTAGAAAGAAATATACAGATTTGAAACTTTGGGAAATAACTCCTATAGGGTATCTTACTGGAAAACAAAAATAGTTCCTCTTGAGCGGGAGGGGAGGGGAGGGAGGGAGGCTCCCTCCACATAAAAGCATCTCCGAAATTTTCCGTGAATTTTCCAATTGTTTTTTCTAATTTACACAATTTTTTTTTTCAAAGACCGCCACTATCCCTATTGGAAAAATTGTTCGTTTCCGGTAAAAATATATATATATATATACCGGCTTATGAAACACCGGTTACTTTATTATACTGGATCCAGTATGACATAACGGTTCTAGTATTATACCAGATCCAGTATGACATACCGGTTCCAGTATTATACCGGATCCAATATGACATATCAGATCCAGTATGATACACTGGATCCAGTATGATACCAGTACCATACTAAAAGCAGCATGATTCCAGAATATTCAATACAATATTGTAATAGATTAGGTATATTAATGCAGAAAAAAGATTTAAGAAATCAACATAAATAAATCATTGAATTAAAAATGTAACAAATTAACAATTAACACTAAACCTACCGATACTTCATGTATACCTATTCCTACCACAGCGGGTCAAGTGACCCCTCTTTAAAATGTTATATATATTACTATGTATTGCGAAAAATATATTATTTAGCACAATTTGGTACATGAATAAAACATTTTTTTTTTCAAATAATAATTCAAAATTGTTTATTTATTAAATTTAAAAAACATAAAAATAATACAAGAAGAAATTAAATATTCTTCAATTGAATCCTAAGTTTAGAAAATAAGTAATATGCTAACTTTATTCACCGCATATTTTGAAAATTATTGCGTTCTCGAAGGCACATTTCCCCCCCCCCCCTACACATTTGTTGCATTTGAAACATTTTTTTTTTTAGTTTTGTTTCCTTTGCAAAAACCTACTTGACACCTTTTTCGCAATTGCACACGAGAATCCGAAATTTAATTTGTTGAAGTTTTCTGCAAAATGTATCCTATATATTTTAAAGTATTTTTAAAAGGTTCTTTTTTTTTAAGTATGAAAAAAATAAATTCACTTTACAGACATAAAGAAATGGTGATCAAATGGCAAATGATGATAATTTTAAAATAGAATAAATGATCCGACATGAGACAATGAAACAATGATATTTTGGAAATCAACTTTTCAAGCCTAATTTCAGTTACTTTTTTAAAATTTCGTATAATACAAATGTAGACATAAAAAATATCTCCAAATAAAGTGCTTACTCATAACGGATAATGCGAAATCACGACAATTATTCGCGAGAGAAAATATTTAAAAACAAAAAAATTATAAACAACATAAGAAATTTTAAGTAATAGAGATATTTTTCTTGATAGAACCATCGACATTTGTTTTATTTTTTACACCATGGATCATAGTTTAACTTTCCGTGTAAAGTGACTTCATGACAGAAGAATGACGTCACTGGGAGAAACTTTTTTCAAGGTGGCAAATAGAGTACCTTCATATATCCGACGTTTTTAGTTAATAATTTTGTTAATTAAAATGATAGAAATTTCTAAGCAGCTAAAATGCCTTCCTTGGGTTGTTCGGAAGATATTGACACTTCTTATGATTCTGAGAACCCTGCCTTTCGCGAGAAGTTGCTGTCGCAGACAAAATAAGTTGATGCCAGCGACAGAAACTTTTTTTTAATATATAGAGAAATTAAATATCTGATTTTTTTTTCCTCTTAAAAGTGAACAATAACTAATTTCGCCGATAGGCGTGGCTCACGTTATTCTATGTTTTTTTTTTTTTTTTTTAATTATTCATTACCTAATGTATTATTATTATTATTATTATTTTAATTTCGTTTTCACATTCGTAAAAATTTACAATCGTTAAATTTGTAACTCATTTTCCGAAAATTGATACATTTTTAGCATTTCATTTTGTGGAGAAAAAAAAAAAAAATAGACAGAGAGAGTAAAGAAAGAAAGAAAAAAAATGCACTTGTTGAAAATTTGGATTTTGGAATTTAAAACATAAAGGAATTTGGAACATTTAAAAATTTATAATTTTGGGAAAAAAATTTAATGATTGTAAATCTTTTGAATGTGAAAACAAAATTTTAAAAATGCATTAGGTAATATCATGAAATTAAACGTTCCCAAGGAATAACATGGACTACGGCTGTTGGCGAGATTAGGTATTGATCCTCTAAAAAAGTTGATAAAAATATGAAACATACTTCATATTACTTATTATTTGCAATAAAAAAAATAGATATATATTTTTTTCTGGTACTATGATTAAGAATAAATAATTAATATTAACTTAACTTGATAACTGGAAGATGAAACTAATATAAATCCGTGCAGTCACGTTTCTTCGTCAGCGGTCAGCGTAGCAAGCTTCCATGTTTGATGTAAACAAATAGCCGTTAATAGCATTGTGTTGCCATACCTGTTTTTCAAATGCTACAAACTATGCCACAGAAATTCTTTGAATTAAATTAGAAAAACAATAGCCTAATAGAACAATCGATATTTGGAAAGCATTTTACCAATATAATCATATAAATTTAACTATATTTTAAAATGAAGATAAATAATATAAATAAAATATTTTATACATTTTAACATATTTCAAAATAAAGATGGATATAGGTAAATATTATATGATTATTATTAATATTTCATAAATAATAATCACATAATGAAGGTTTCACTTATGACATCATTGAAATAAATGTATCAAACTATTTATTTTATTTTACTTTATTTATTTATTTATTATGACAAAAACATGTAAAGCAGATTTCTTTTTTCCCTGTTTCTTTCTCTTTTCAAGAAAAGGTGCCCTCGCCCCTCATGTAACAGAAATTCAATTTTGTTACCGAATTCGATACATTATTTGAATGCATGAAACTTCTGAAATCAGCGAAATTGCTTTCCTTCTAATTCGGGATTTCTAGACTTGTAGTTGAACATATAGGAATTGGGTCTGGGGGAGCAGAAAAAAAAGGCTAACACCGGACGGGATAAAAGGACAAAATTGACTAGAAAAAGACATCGAAGAGCGGGAAGGGGTGGGCTGAGGCGTTCAATACATAGTCGAGGATTCAACACGACTCACCTAGTATGTCGCCTAGTATGTATGGTTATAACCATCTGCAGCTATAGCTTAAATGGCTTTGTTATTATTAAAAATAACTAATGTGTTGTGGCCACCACATGACTTTCTTCTATATTTCCCTATACAAATTCACTCAGTAACAAAAAAAAAAAAAAAAAAAAAAAAAAAAAAAAAAAAAAAATACGATTTTTTTTTTTTTTTTTTGTTTTTTTTTGTTAAAAGCAACAAAAATCGATAACTTTGTTTTAAATTATCACATATTTATAGTTCAACCATTCGTTTTAAAGGTATTGACGAGACCTTTCGAAAGATACCCATCTAGAAAATATACCCCCCCCCTCACCAGAGGGGCACTTCCGCCCATGGGCGAAGTGATGCCCCCACATACACAATTTTTTTTCCTAGTTAACTACTACTATAATCAATAATTTATATTACTTTTATAGTCACAAGTTAAAAATATCGCTCATTATGTACATTTATGCGAAATTTTGTCCTCTGCCATGTTAAAAATTTAGAAAAAATACGATCACAGCGCCACCTGTTGAGCGATTGATCCCCAAATCTAATCAGCACCAGTTTATGTCAGGGTGCAACTAAATACCAAGTTTGGTTAAATTTCATTCATTGGTTCGTGAGATACAGTGGACACAAAATTGGTGATACACACACAGACAGACAGATCTTTTCTAAAAACTATCAATTCATGTTCAGGACATTGCAAATGGTGTAAATCCATCAAAAAACGGAGGTCGAAAATTTTCACGATTCCAATTCTTTCTCTATATTACATATAAAAGAAAGTAAAAAAAATACAGGTAAAATATTAAAGTATATACACTGGTTCTCATAATTATAAGGACACCCGTTTTTCTATATTCACTAAACACTTAGCCCTATTATTTAAACAAATATACTTTTTATTAATTTGAATTTCATTAATAGACTATATTTAAAAAGTTTTATCGTTTTTCTATCTTAAAAAACTTTAAATACGGTCAAAAAGATGATTTTTTCAAGCGTTCACAATTATAAGGACAGCTCGAATCTTAGTTTTTTTTTTTTTTTTTTTTTTCAGTTATTCTTTAAATTAATATTTTATGGGGTGTCTTTTTAGGGTGAAATAGTCAGGCATTCTCTCTGGTATATATATATATATATATACTTTTTTTTGTAATATTTAGTTTCAATACCATTTCTCTATGGTATATATACAGTCTGTCAAAAAAGTATTGGGACACACTACAAGTTCACAGATTTTTATCATAATATTTATTTAAATATACAAATGAAACCAAAAATAAGAAGTAAATGTTACTTTGATAAATACAAATCATAATAATTCAAACAAAACTCATATATTAATGCAATTATAGTTATAATTTGAAACAAATGAAATCTAGTAAAAAACGAGCTCAAAAAAGTATTGGGACACTGCCTAATAAATTAAGAAAAACAATGCAAACTTAAAAATTAATATCTTGTTGGACCGCCCTTGCTTTTTATAACTTCTCGTAGTCTATTTGGCATGGATTGAGTCAATTTTTTGCAAAACGATCCATCGATTTTGGCCCACTCTTCGACCAAATGTTTTCTTAAATCCTGCTTGTTAGAAATTTGGTGTTCATGTAATTTTTGCAGCAATAGTCCCACACATGTTCAATGGGGTTAAGGTCTGGACTTTTTTCGGGAGTCCTAATCACACTAGGACAGTGGTAGAGGACCCATAACTTGCAAATATTAGCAGTATGTTTTGGGTCATTATCTTGCTACAATTTAAAATGTCTTGAGATTCCCAACTTGCTTGCACTTTGCTTTAAATTTTGCTTGAGAATGTCAAGATAGATATATTTATTCATTGTACCATCAATAAAATGTAGGTTCCAGACACCAGAGCTTGCCATGCAACCCCAAACTAATTGATTGCCACCTCCATATTTGATAGTAGGCCATAAATTTTTGGCATGCATTGCTGTATTTACTTTCCGCCAAACTTTTTGCTTGTCATCCGATCCGAAAATGTTATATTTGCTTTCATCAACTAAAATTACATTTTCCCAAAATTCTTTAGGCTGCTTTAAATATTCTTTAGCAAATGCCAGCCTAGCTTGTCGATTTGATTTGCTGATGTAGGGCTGTCGTTGGGGTACTCTGCATTGATATTTCTGTTTTCTTAAAACATTTCTGACAGTTTCAGGATTTACCTATTTTCCGAATCTACTTTTACATTGCAGAGACAATTTTACTGCACTAGTGTTTGGATTAATGTGAACTTGTCTCACAATCCACCTCTCTTCACGTTCATTAAATGCCCTTGAATGCCCTGATCTTTGCTTGTTTTCAACACTATTTGTTTTCTTGAACCTATCAATAATGTTAAAAACAGTAGACTTACTCAATTTCAAGATTTGTTCTATACCGCGAACTGATTTTCCATTTTTCCAATGAGTTATTACCAGATTTCGCATATCATTCGATATATCTTTGTTTCTCGCCATTTTCTCTATGAGTAATCTTTTCTACTGAAACTTTTACGTATAAAATTCTAGTTTAAAAAAAGTGGTAGTAATTTAATTTCTATTGATGCGCTATAGACTGGATAAAATTTCTCGTTTTAAAAGTGTCCCAATACTTTTTTGACTCTTGTTTGCCTTTGAATTATATTTGGAAATCTAGATTGAATGAAAATTCTAAAATACCAATAAATCTTTCCTTGCATATTGTACACCAAATGTTAAAATAATTTTTGATTCGTTTTGCTTTTGTTTAAATGTGATAAATGTTTTTTATAAATAGCTTTATAGTTATGCATGTCAAGTGTCCCAATACTTTTTTGAGTGACTGTATATTTAATATTCAGTTTCAATACCATTTCATACAGCATAGATGATATTCTGAATACATTTAAACTATTTAAAATTGCTTTCCATTTGCATGCACTTTTCTAATATGATAAGTTAAGGTTTATTCATTTTCAGGCCACGGGAAAAGCAATAATACAGAAGTTTCTTTCTTCAAACTATTTCCTATTGCTCTAGAAGTAGAACAAAAATGTAAGTCTTGTTGAGAAAAATATTAGTATCCCCCAAAATCTAACAAAAACCTGAGAATTCCACGTTTAAAATTTGCGGATATTCTCCTGATGTTATAATAATAGAAAAAGTTACTATATTAATTCTGCCTTCAGTAGAAACAGCTCCCAAGAGCACAATAGATCCACCTTTAAAATGCCCGATTCATATCTGTCTTTAAAAAATCTGCTCTGTGTTTCGCTATCTTCAGATCGTGCCAGTAGCTGTTAAAACCATTTGGTTAATCAAGAATAAAATGTTTTTCATCTGAAAATGCAACATTTACCATTTAATATTGTCTTTATTGAACTTTATTACAGACGTTCTTTCCCCCAATAAATGCTTATTGATTATTACAGGGTTTTTATTCATTTTAACATATTATTAATTATTTTAAGCATGCATAAATGTAGACCCCAACCTTTCTTTAAAAATTACGAGCAATTTCTGCAGCAGTCATTATGAGTAGAACAGTAAGAGGAATTATGAGTTTTCGATCTCTGTAAAACAACTTTTCTTTTGCATAAGATCTCTCTCCTATCGAACCAACAGTTCAACGTTTGATCACATTTCCTTCAGCAATTTTAGATCTTTGAATTTCATTAGAAATTCGGCGGATTTAAATTATACTTCCACTTAAAAAACACATTTATCATACTTCACTACATGAACGTTCTTTTTTTCGAGGAATTATCAGTAATGTCCGTCCAAGAAAAATTGAAGGCTTGTATATGAGTTAATCTAGCCCAGTAGTTAACAAATTCGCATGTCAACTGTAATTTATCCGCTAGTAAGTTAAATAAAACGAAAAAAAAATCTTGATTGTCCCTATAATTATGAACATCTAAAAACGTGGAGAAAAAAAACATTTTGCATTATTTTTTATTATTATTTTTTTTTTTCCTATTAAAAAATTACAGCAGTTTTGGTTTTTAGAATAATAGATATATTAAGTGCACTTAGAATAATCTTGTTTACAATTATTTTTACATTAGTTATTTCAAAACATAAAGTGTCCTTATAAATATGAGAAGGAGTGTACTATACTATTAAAGTATATATGTGTATTAGAACTTAAATTAGATTGTGCTAAATAGCTGGGCTTCTCGGTTTCTCTCTCCCGGATCCATTTTAATTTTTTCCAAATAATGCACTTAATTAATACCTTTTAAATATTTCCAGTATGTGCTGGGCAAAAGAAGCCATTTGTTAAAAACGAAATAATAAAATTACAAAAGAGCAATATTTAAAAAAAAATAATAAAAGACTACAAAAGCTGTTTTACTGCCTCTTAAAAGCCTCAGACAGAAATATAACGACATATTTATGACCTGCACTTGGAAAACTCTAAAAGGGACCACACACTAAGCCCCGCAGGCAACCGCCAAACAAAGCCCCTGCTAGTCTTAAGAAAGGCTCTAAAGAAATCTAGAAGCAAGCAGATTGGTCCAAAATGGGTCCAATCAGAAGAAGACCCAATAAAGAAATGCAAGAAGAAAACCAAACACCCAATAAAAAAAATGCAAGAAAACCTCCTCAAAAAATTATAATGAGAGACCTAAAAAAAAATATGAAGAAATTTTGAAGAAAGAGGATTCTGACGATTGCGTTCGTGCTGACATCATGTGAGAGCTTTTTTACTGCCTCATCGGCATGATTCATCTCGGCTACGTTAAGAAATAATATAAAAATACGTCGTAGATATTAAGAAAGCTGGGAATTAAGTGCAGATTATCAAAGAAGTGTTCCCTGTGATGATTCATCTTGGCCTTGGTGCGCCCTAGCATCTAGTGATCTGGTGAGAAATTATTTTATTCATTGGTCAGTAATTTTTTTTTAACTTTGCAAACGCAGGTCAAGCATACTTGCTTCTAAGTACTCATCTTATCCCATTTCGATGCAATCAATATAATAATGTTTAAAAGGGAGATCATTGTGATCCCATTTATGTTGTGTTTTAAAATCATAAAAATTATCATTTTAATTAATATTCAAAAATGGAGATTTAATAAAGAAATTAATTAAAATTATATTAGTCTAGTATTATTTAATGAGACTAAATTCACTTATTAATAACCATATTCTCTTTCAGATCAAATATTTATATTCTTAATTAGGTTAATTTTAGGGCATTTCACAACGCATGCCCGAATATCGAATTGATATTCAAAGTGTACTACCACTAAACTGTCACCCTAGAGCCACGGAAGTAAGGGTAGTTTGATTTTACTTGTTTCCTCCCAACAGGATGTTTTCATACTGGTTTAAAAATTTCCAGCCATTTTTTACTTTCTTCTATATGTAATATAGAGAAAGTATACGATTCGTGAAAATTTTTGACCTCCGTTTTTTGACGGATTTACACGTTTTGGGATGCCCTGAACACGAATTGATAGATTTTAGAAAATGTCTGTCTGTGTGTGTGTATCACGAATTTTGTGTTCACTGTATCTCACGAACCAATGAATGAAATTTAACCAAACTTGTTATTTAGTTGCACCTTGACATAAACTGGTGCTGATTATATTTGGGGATCAATCGCTTAATAGGTGGCGCTGTGATCTCTTTTTTTTTTTGTAAACTTTTAACATGGCAGTATAAGACAAAATTTCGTATAAATATGCATAATGAGAGTTATTTTAAACTTGTGATTGTAAATTGAATGTGAATTATTGATAATAGTAGTAGTTATAGGGAAAAAATTGTGTATGTGGGGGCTTCGGTCCCCCCCCCTGGTAGGAAAGTACCCCCGGGGGGGGTAACTTTTCAAGGTGGGTATCTTTCGATAGGTCTCGTCAATACCTTTAAAACGAATGGTTGATCTATAAATCTGTGATAATTTAAAACAAATTTATCGATTTTTTTTTATTTTTAACAAAAAAAAAAAAGTTTTTTTTTTTTTTTTTTTTTTTTTTTTTTAACGTAATTTAACCAAACTTGGTATTTAGTTGACCCCTGGCATAAACTGGGGCTGATTAGATTTGGGGATCAATCGCTCAACAGGTGGGGCTGTGATCGTAGTTTTTCTAAATTTTTAACATGGCAGTATAGGACAAAATTTCGTATAAATGCACATAGTGAGAGTTATTCTTAACTTGTGATTGTAAAATTAATATGAATTATTGATAATAGTAGTAGTTAACTAGGAATAAATTTTGTGCATGAGGGGGCATCACTTTCTCCCCGGGGGGTAAATTTTCAAGATGGGTATCTTTCGAAAGGTCTCGTCAATACCTTTAAAACGAATGTTTTAACTATAAATATGCGATAATTTAAAACAAAGTTATAGATTTTTTTTTTTTTACTTTTAACGAAAAAAAATCTTAAAAAATCGTATTATTTTTGTCTTTTAATATTGTCACTGAGTGAATTTGTATAGGAAAATATAGAAGAAAGTCTTGTGGAGGCCACAACATACTAGTTTATACTGGTTTCAAAATTTCCAGTATATTTTCATACTGGTTTCAAAATTTCCCTAATGTTTGAAAACTGGTATCAAAATTTCCAGTATGTTTTCATACCGATTCCAAACTTTCTAGTATGATTTCATACTGGTTTTTAAATTTGCACTATGGTTTCATACTGGCTTCAAAATTTCTAGTATGATTCGATTTTGGTTTTGAAATTTACAGTATGATTCCATTACTGGTTTTGATATTTTCAGTATAGTTTTATACTGGATTTAAAATTTCCAGTATGTTTTTACTGGTTCCGGTATAATTTTTACTGGTTATAGTATTATTTTGATACTGGTATTATGAAATTTTTCCAATAGGGATTACAAAGAAAGTGCTTCGAAAAATTCTGCAAAAAATGTCCTCTGCTCTATGTATAAATGAACAATTTTTTAACACTTATATATATATATATATATGTGTGTGTGTGTGTGTGTGTATAAAATAAATTGAAAAATTTAAATGATAATAATGAAATTTAGGTAATAGCTGGGTAAAATAAAGAAAAAATAAATAAATAAGTAAAATGTAGGTGTCACATTTTTAATCTAAGTCAATAAGCTTATTACTTACAAATAACTGTCTGAATACAGAATAAAAATTAATCAAGTTCATCATAAATGTGATCTTAAAACTGTTCTGTCATGTCAATGGGCTCTCTATTGCTCGTGACAGTTCTTACACATTACTGTGCACAATAAGTCTGCTTTAACAACATTTGTACCTCCTTCCACAACCTTGCGTACAGCCACATAAAATGAAATTTAGTATCTTTTCTGGAGCAGGTGCTTGTCTTAGATATATAGGAGACAAGTATGAATTAGATACTTTCCCTCCTCAGGTAAGCGATTCCCCAACCACGTCTGTACTTGCAGGTAAAACGTATGAGAATAGAGAAATGTAGAATTATTGGTAGTTGGCAAGCGTGAAAGGATGACAGCATTGCTTGCCTGACCTACTAGTTCATTAAAAAATTGAAATCTGGGGTTGTTCAATTTTTTCATTTCAGAAGTTGTACATCTATTTTTTTTTTTTTTTTTTTTTTTTTTTACTTTACTGTACATTGCATTTATAAATTTTTCCCCAGCTTTTTTAGTTGAGTAGAGAGTTAATCTTGAATTTTATTAAATTTATTAAATGAATTTTTTGAACACTTTTACATATCACTAACATTTACAGTAAAATAATACAGCTGATAAAGACTTTATATGATGTTTTATCAAGCAAAAGAAACAAATACTGTATTAAGAAAGCACTCTAATTTTCTTTCCCTTTCTAAATGATTAAATCTGTACTGATAAGTATAAAGGATTTAAGTCCAAAAATGTCGATTTTGAGTTAAGTACATAGTCAGATTCAGAAAAAAATAAATTCTCTATCGATTGGTATAAAGGGTTTAAATCCATGTCATTTAGTCTTTGAGAAAATCAATTGGTAAAAAAAGATTCAAGTCAGAAATTTAGCATTAATCTTTGGTATAAAATATTTAATTCAATTTTTTCCCTTTATTAAATGAAGATTGACAATCACTGAATGGTATGAAGCGTATGAACCAACGTAATCCCTTTTTCCTAATCGATTCTGCTGATTAGTTTTTTGTTAGTTTAACTTTATTTTTCGTCTCCTGAAAAATCAAGAATATGGACTTAAATCTTTTATACTTATCAGTACAGAAATATTGGATAAAATTGTTTTGGAGATGTAATATAGAGAACCGAAATTAGTATTTGAATAAAATACTAAAATACTATTAGAAATTTATATGTCTATTTCTTGGGCTAAAATAATTTTAAATTATTTTTAATACATTTATTTTATTAGCTACGTTTATTTTATTGTAGTTTTTAAGTAGATTTAACTTTAAATTTCGGTAAAATATGAAACTGGCAGAAAGAAAAAAATGATTTAGCGTCAAAATAAATTATGTTTTGCATTGTCTTGTATACAGTTAAAGACTACCTTTTCTTAATTTAAAGATACTTTTATTTTCTTTTACTTTCCAAATGCTTACAAACTATACCTCTTAACCTAAATTTCTTTCGCAAATCCTTTCGCGTAAGGTTTTTCAGACCAGTAATTCCCAAAAGGCACAGAACTGTCTGACGGAGAGTATTCTATAAGAGGACACAAGATGCAAGTCAAGGAAGAAAGAGATCATAAAAGTTTTGAACCGTACCCTTTAAAAATCTTCAGTCTTTTCTAAAGTGGAATTCTTTAAACTCGAAGAAGTAATTAAAGAAAATGAATTCTTATGGTTACAAACTTCGGAAAAATACAAAATTATAAGACTATAAAAAATTCTTCTTTTCTTTAATGTTTTTTATATCCAAATCTCTGAAAAAGGTTGCTTTGAACCATTTTTTAATCGTAAAAAGAAAAGCACTTTAATTATTTTATCCTAATACATCAAAGAAAAGAAAAGAAAAAGAAAAAAAAGAGAATATAAGAACATGAATATTCGTCTACTTTAAACTGAGTTGGTGTTTTATTTCATATTAGTGAAATAAAATAAAATATTTTTTTACAGTTAATGTAATGTATTATTTTCATTTTAATATACTTCGTAGTACAGTACTTTTAAACCGATATTCACAGACTTATAGGCTTTTCTATTATCGTTTAACACAAGCAAATGTGCTTTATATATATATATATATATCTATATATATATATATATATATATATATATTGGAGTTCTAAGATATTTTTGTCAAAAAAAAAAAAAATAATAATAATAATATTTCATTACTTTCTTTCATAATATTAAAAAAAAAAAAAAAAAAACATCAATAATAATAATAATAATAAAAACAATTGTGATTGGAAATTGTGGTATTTGTCAAGTACATTGCATTTTATAAAAAACCACGATTTTTTTTTTTTTTTTCTTTCTTGAGACAAAAAATGCCCTCAATCCATTTTTTAAATGTATATTCACATATACAGTAAATGCATATATACAGAAAATATATAGAGGATTAAAATATATATAATTATATGACTTCCTTTCTTTAATAAATGTATTCACTGAAATTCTTTAGGAAAATAGTTTTTATTGTTTCTTATTTTAACAGAGCTTAAAAAAAAATAAAAAATAAAAAACTCTTAAGCATGCTTTAACAAAGAATTAAATAATAAAAAAATTATTACTCTTATATATATATTAAAAAAAAAAAAAAAAAAAAAAAAAACGTGAAAAATAAATTTCGAAAAATGTTTTTCTCTTTTTTATGAGTATTTATTTGAATCAAATGTTTATAATTTAAAAACAAATTATTTTTCCATCTTTAAAATGTATTTTATGTGTCAGTAGTAAATATTTGTTTAAAGAAAATACCAATTTATACAGTTTAAAATTCTTTATGGCTGAATATATTTCGATGTAAAACATTGAATAATCCATTCTTATGTTTACAAATGTGAAAAATCACAGTATTAGATGAATTTGAGCCGCCTGTCCCCAAACATTTTCTAAATTGAAATCCATCGAAAAGATTTATTTTCTCTATCAAGTAAAATACTTCAAAACAAAGTACTTTTCTCATGCTTCATATGTATATATTGAAAAAAAAAATACATAAATAAATATATATATATATATTGAAATCTTATTTAAAGCCTTTAATTTATTTCTTATTATTATACTTGTAAATAATATATTGAAACATTCAATTAAAAAGATTAAATTTGAAAATATATTATCTATTTAATATTTGAAATATTGAATACAGGATTCTATATTTTGTAAATTTGAAAAAAAATAAAAGTTGGATAAATCTAAGACATTATTTTTCCTGGGAAATTCCATTCATTAAATCTAGAAGAAAACATATTTTCATGATTAAATATGTTTTAAACCTAAGAATTTTTGGTTAATTATTATGTAGATTGTTAAAAGTAATGTTGAACGTTTCATGAAAACAAACTGCAAAATTATTCTAATTTAGTTGTCCGAATATTATTAGAAATTTGACTCTAAGTTTCACCATTTTAGTCTTGCTTAATGCTAAAATGACACGATAAATACAGTTATACGGAATTCTAAATGTAGTGAACATTACATTTATATTTATATAATAAATGAAAAAAAAATATATTTTATTTTTCAAAATATCCTTTTTAGAAAGTGCATTTTTTTAACTGTCTAAGAACATAATTCAACAAGGATTTGTTTAACGAAACAATATTAAGTGTACTTTTTTTATATATAGGAATTTTTGCTAGCGCTTGAATAATTTTGCTGCCGACTGTAAGAACACATTAAAAATTATTTTATTTTTTTAAATCACAGATATTAAAAATTAGAATTTAAATTTTATTTTATTAATAATTTAAATATTGTACTCAATGTTCGTTAGTACTGTCAGCAAGTACTTTGTGGGTTGTCTGTAACCAATGTTGTGCAAGTTCACGAAAAAAACGAACTAGTTCAAACTCAAGTTCATCGTGCAAAAAACGAGTTAGTTCGCGTTCAAACTCATGTCTGAAAAAATGAACGCGCTCAACTCAAGTTCATTTTTAAAAAGGAGCGAAACTCATTAGAAGTTCATTTTTAGGTGCTTTTTTTTTTTTTTTTTTTTTTTTTTTCTTTTCTTTTCTAAATAGATCTCCTCTGTGAACACTTTCATAGGTAATTTACACTTTTTTTTTAATTACCAATTACCATGAAGATTATTTTTAATTTAATGCTTAATTAAATTTATAAACTTATAGTTCTTAATTATAAATTATTAATTTAAGTGTAGTAAAAATTATTTAGCGGACACTTCTGAATAGTGGACCCACTGTTTTTGCGTGGTTTTTATTCTCAAATTTCGAATACGTTTCATTATTCACATGAGAAAACTTATTAATAGGAGACAAATTCCATCATTTGCAGGTTCAGGTTCCGTTGTTTTGAAGTATTACACTATTTTAAAAATAGTGTAATACTTCAAATTACACTATTTTAAAAATAGTGTAATGGTTTGATTTAATTAATCTTTGTTTGATTGCGCCACAGTCAATGTCGGTTTTGAGTTCTTGGATAAATCATTAGAAAGTTTCGCTTGCTATTTAGCTTACTATGCAGGAATAAGCATGTGTGTCAACTTGTTAGTTTGCGTACAAATTGTCTCAAGAACAAATTATCTCAGAGGTCAATCCAGTTTTTAAAAATATCATTTATACATTTATGACTTAAAACTTGAAAAGGTAGTAAAATCTTATTTCCGAAAATTCAGCAAATAGCAATACTTTCTTTAGTATATAAGTTTAATGAAATTAAAAATAGAAATCTGAATTCGTATAAATTGTTTTATATATATTATATTTCTGAGTGACGGGATTTCCCCTCTTCCCCCCAATGCCCCATTCAATTATTTACATATTCATTAAAAAAAAAACTTAAAGTTGTAAGGAAATTTTAAAATATGCATTTCAAGTTCTTCAGAGAACTTGTATCAGTAACTTACTGATCTTAGACAAAAATTTCAAGTAACATTTCCAGATAATCTTTAGCATTCTAAATTTAAATTTCTTCCATTTATTTCTTTTCATTTATTGCGATAATAGAACCATACAGGAGCTGTTAAAAGTTTTATTTCTATATTCAAGGCAACTCAAAATGCGAAATTATCCTATAAAGGCAACGTGAAGTATAGAACTCTAAAGAAAGTTTTGTGTAACATAAAAGTAAGCGAAAATAATTATCATTCTCAAGCAATTTCCTTTCACAAGGTAAATTTTGGCAATTTCCTCAATTATATCCAATAAATAAATAAATAAATAAATAAAAGTGAGATCTTAACTGACTTCCATAGAATAATTTTTCGACAGAATAAATATATATATTTTTTTGGCAAAATACTTATTTTAAAATTTCAAATATTATGAATACAGCTAGTGATAAACACAGAGCATTTTTAAAGTTTTTTTTTTTTTTTGGGGGGGGGGGGGGATTACGACATAGCTTTATTTATTATCTTCTAAATTTACATACATCATCATTACATTAAATTAATCAATGTCTTAGCGTGAGTTATTATTTTGCTCAGTTTTTAATTTTAAGGGGATGCTTTACCAATCGTCGCTGACAGCCAAACTCGTAATATCATTAAACTGATTTTTGTTTTCCGAAAACGGATTTTTTAAATTTTTAACATTTTGTTTTGAAGCTGTAAAAAGCGAAAAATACTTTTAGTTAATTATGCGCATTTTAAAGCTTTAAAACAAAACATTAAAAAAAAAAAAAAAAAAAAAAAAAAAAAATCAATGTGTGGAAAGGATGAATTATTTTAACGATTGTGAAATATCTAAACATTATTTTAAAAAATACATTAGGTGATGGGTAATTTGCATTACAGGTTTCCCCATATAATATCACGGGGTTTCGCTATCAGCGACAACAGTTGAAGAGCCCCCTCTTCCCTTTATTAGTATTGCTTAGAAAAAAAGAACATTTTTCTGTCCAATTCTTCTAAAATCTCGCTGTTCAAACTGTGAATGGTTCCTATCTTAATCTTCAGTAATTTTTATATAACATTGTTTAACAAGATTTTGAATAATTTTTTTTACGATTAAATAGGGAAAAAATTCTATGTTCGGAAAAAGCCGTAAGACAGAGAATCATTGCCAACGTTGGATGAACATATTATTGATTGAGAAATAAGTTTAATTTTATAAATACAGATTTTTGGTATTCTGTAAGCTAAATCTGTACGGGACATATTAATCCGAATACGAATTCATTTTTCTCTTAACTACTACTTATTTGAATTACAGAATTAGATAATTTTTTAATACTATATTCATCAAAAATAATCAACTTTTTCCCTCTTTAAAATTAATGATAAACAACTTAATATTTTTTAATAAATATGCATTTTCTTATAATATTATAAGGGCCCACAAGCGGCTGAACGGTTCTGCGCTCAATGCTAGTAGATGGAAAGTGACGGGTTCGATTCCAGGTCGCACTCATCAGCCCAACCGTTCGGAATTTTCCGTGGTTTCCTCCGAAACTCGCATAAATATGGGCTAGGACCCCTTAGAAAGACTCTCACGGAGGGCATTTCCCCTATAGGCCTAGGACACATGCGGAGTCAATCGGCCTTAAATCTTCCAACTAAACTATATTATAAGTTAACAAGAAATCAAATCAGACTAAGAAAAATTCTGAAATGAAAATGAATAAGCTAAAAAAAAACAAGTGTTAAAGTGTATTTATATTGAAAAACAATTTTGAAAAAATCATTCTCAATTTTCGTTTTTGCTGGACATTTTTAGATTAGCTAGAATCACAAAATCATGAACACAATATTTCTATTCGGAAGTTTGGATTTTAAACTTTGTAAGTATAATAACAGCAATAATGATATTAATGTAAGTATATATATATGTTTATGGTTATCACGCACAAAATTTATTTTTTATTATTACGATTATTTCAGATAGTTTTGAAATTTATATATTAGGTTGGTTGTATAGCATAAGACCGATTGACTATACCAGGACCTAGCTTATAGGTGGAATGCCCTCAATGGGCGTCTTTCTAAGGGTTTTAGTCCGTATTTACGCGAGTTTTGGAGAAAACCACAAAAAGCTCCGAACAGTTAGGTCGACGAGCGCGACCTGGGTTCGAACCCAACACTTCTGTTTATCAGCTTTGATAATTTATATTTGAAATATTAAATATATATATATATTTTAATTTTTAGAAATTTAACTAAAGGGACAGTCATTTTCTATTGCACTTTAATGAAAGCATTAAAATGACAGGACATTTAATTTCAAGCATATATACTAAAGTTAAATCTCGGGTGCAAAGACAAATAAAAGTGATAGAATTCGCATTAATTCTCCGAATATATTGAATATGCAAATATTTATCATTACAATAATAAAAAAAATTAAAAATCTTTTCAAACATGAGTGAGTTTTAAAACAAGGCAATAATAATAATGTATAATATAATTCAAATATAAAATTAGTATTTACCTCTTAGTCTTGTTAATGTGTACATCAATATTCGAATTTCAGAAAATGAGATGTGGTGCGTCTTTCGCATGCAGTGAAATTGATTATAAATAATATAATGATTTCATCCTGTTTTGCTGTGTGTGTTTTTTTTTTCTCATTAATTCTGGAAAGACTTGGTGCCTGGTTGTCCAAATCTAAAAGCTTATTTTTTTCCAAGGTCGCCTTAAAAGGATGCAATGTATACACAACAAGGGGTGGTGCAGCCTAAGGGCAGCAGATTGCAGAGATTTTGTTACCGAAACCGTTTTCTACAAATATAGGAGAACAACAACAACAAAAAAAAAAAAAAAAAAAAAAAAAAAACTTATACACCCGCGACGAATTGAACCACCCTCATAAAACTAATTTCCGAGCATTTCCTTTCATTGATAAAGGGATGAAGTGAGAATACTGAAAGCCCCACTGAAACTGCCCATAGTCCATCTTTTTCTTTAAAAAAGAATGGTACTTCCGCTATTCCCAAAAGCCATTTGCTTCGCTTGTAGGGTGGGCTGGGAGATGTGTGTGTGAGCCCTAAGGGGATAAGAGTAATTGTACAAAGTTCTATCTGTGGATGTAGATGAAAGATCAAATATTTTAAATCAATTTATTTTAATCAATTTATTTTATTTGTTATTCACAGTAAGAATTTCAAAGATTTATGTAATTATTTATATATAGTATATAAATATTATAAATATTTTTAACGATATTTTCTTCATTTAGGACTAAAATTTTCACCAAGTTAGCCGGTTCTGGGGTGGGCTTCAACCCCTCAAGCCCCCCCCCCCCCCCGTGGGTGCGTCTCTGACTTATTTCTTTATTTGTCTTAAGAAATAACTATTGAAATGTATGAAAGCTGGAAATTTTTATCACCATTTTCATCTTGGAAAACTCCTAAAACTAAAATTAGAATTTTACAAAAATGATGATTATTCCACTAAACGCTGCCTTAAATATTTCAAAATTTATTTATATTATATAGTTATCGTTTCTCGTAACTAAAAGTTTACTGAATCTATATAAAACATTTTTAAAATCGTAAATATTTATTTTAAAAAAAAGCATCCCGTAAAATACAGACAATTTATGAATATTTCGTAAAATATACAATTAACGAGACTTTGCCATTCTTTGATAACATAATTTCCATAAAAACTTTTGATCTAATTAAATATCACAGTAATATTACATTCAAATTGCAAATTAATATATGCACAAATACCTTCAAAGCTGCTAGGCAGGAAGTGCTGGGGTGCTGGGTTCGATCTCAGATCTATGTTATTAAAAAAATCCCCCCCCCCTCCTTCAGTCCCCGAAGTATGTGTGACACTGTATTTTTTTATTTTTATTTATTTTATTTTTTTTCATAAAGAGCAATTGACTATTAGACACAGCTTCATTAAAATCAAAAAGAAAGTGATATAAAAACAATTATTGTCTTTCAATCTGCTCCTAGACTCCCCATCCTCCAGGTATATAGTAAGAGAAAGTGGTACCAATTTAATTGATTTAAATTTCTAAAAATGTATTAAGAAAAATCATTCTTTAAATTCATTATTTGATGTTTATTGTATTTGAAAATTGCAAATTTCAAAAATGCCCTTTTTTCTCGGGTGCCCTTTTTTTTGGTGCCCTTTTTACCAGTGCCTTTTTTCCCAAGTGCCCTTTTCTTCCAAGCTCCCTTTTTTTCCTGGATCCATTTTGCGCAATTATTCTCTTTTCTGTTCTTTTCTTCTTCCACTTTCCTTTTCCTATTTCAGACAGAAATATTTAAAATGAGTTTGAGCTTGAATTGTTTTTTCACGCTCAAGTTCGTGTAAAAAACGAACTACGCTCAACTCAAGTTCATAATTTAAAAAACGAGCGAAGTTCAACTCAAAACTCAAAAATTTTGAGCTACGCTCATGAACGCGTTCAAATGAACGCGCTCGTGCACAACACTGTCTGTAACTGAGGTATATTTTGTGTATATATTGTACAACGTATACTGTTAATACAGTAGAAGTGTGGGACATTTGTGATAAAAGAAACGTTTTTCATGTAAATTTATTATAGCAACTAATTTATTTTTCATCTACACACTTATGCTTAGAGATATATTTTAATAAATCATTTACTCAGGATAAGGTCAGCGGGTTTTTCAAATCATTTAAAACGCAAGAAAATTAAGCAGCAAATTTTATTGATAGAAAATAATATCTAAAGCTCCTATTAAAAGTAATATATGTATTTAAACTAAAAACTTCTTCACACGAAATAAAATTAATGAAAGCATTACCGGTTTCGAAAGGACGTGGCCTTTTTTCTTCAGGTGCAAAACACGTACTACTGCCTTGAAGGCAAAAGCAAGGCTGAAAGCAGAGCAAAACCCAAAGGGGGGGGGGGGGAGCAACACAATCAACCAATAGGAAGCAATATGCAAAAACAGACAGACAGGAACGCAGCCAAAAAATAGGAAACAGAAGAAACAAACACAAAAATAGAAGGAAGGGATTTCAAAATAATTTATTTATATATTTCTCCTTTTCTTTTCTTTTAATACCTTATATTTAATTAATTAATTAATTAATTTTTACTGAAGGAAATTATTTACTCGAATTAAATAAGTTTCTCCAAGCTGCAGATAGCATAGTGGAATAAGATTTTTTATAACAATTTTATCATGATTAAGGTAGATATCTAAATTTTCCAGGAAATTCAGCCCTTGAACGTGTTTGGATATTTTTGACTTCCTGAAAATCAAAACTATGGCAAGATTCACAACATAATCACATGCTAAAGCCTTTCAAGCATTACTTTTTACAGAGCTATCAAAAACTTTTTTTTTTTTTAAATCTTTTTAATGGTCTTCCTTTTACTTTCAGAGGGAAACTTTCAGTGAAATGTATGAGGTATAAGAGGATCTTTACAAATTTTAAGATGATTTGTCTTCTATATATTTGACAAAACATCCGAAATCAAAAATGTCCGAACATTTGTGGAAAGGTAGTGAAATTAGTGAATATGACCAGTTTTACAAAATTACTCCTAAACCAATTTTGTTAAATCCTCATAACATTAATACCAAAAATTAATTTTACGAAACTAATTGTTTAAAACTAATTTAACAGAAATTCATTTTGTTTCAAATTTTTATCACATTTAATATCCTATTTTCTTTTTGTACATAAATTGATTTTTGAAACGCCCTATTTTCTCACACAGTAATTATTCTGAATTTTATTTGTAAGAATTCTTTCTTCATGCATTAGAATATAATCTATAAGTAGAGCATGCTTATCCATATACGTAAGGAAGTTAGAGCACGTTGGTCCGCTTTTTTTTCTTTTTTTCTTTCTTTCTTTTTTTTTTTTTTTTTTTTTTTTTTTTCCCAATAAAAAAATACATAAAAGATTGATTGATTTCCATGAGACGAATAATATATATTTTTCACTAACCAATAATTTTTTCAAACTATTCCAATTTAAAAAAAATAATAATTATTATTATTATTTTACTCACCCTTTCAAAGTTTACCAAGATGCCTCAAACATTCACTGTAAAAAATTTTACTAACTTTCCTATAGAACGTTCTGTAAATTCCCTCAATATACGTGTGGAATGAAATAAGGTTTTAAAATACATGGTTCTTTTGAGCAATTTTACACATCTTCTTTGAGAAACATTACAAGACAATGAGAAACCGGGAGAAACCAATTATGTGACTTGCAGAGGATGACGTCTGATAAAAAGCTGACCAATCAGGTTGCATTACTTCTGCTCTGACGTCATTGCCTAGCGGAAGTGGAAGTGAGCGGAACCGAAGTCAAGCAAACTTTGCTAGCAACATATCTTTTGCTAGGTGCTGTACTTTTGAGGAGGACCGAACGAAAATTGAAGTACACATATTGGAAACGATTTTAATATCGATGTAAATGTGATCGAGATCTTAATTCATCCTTAAATAAATCATTTACATTTTCTAAAATTTTTCTAAGGATTATTTCTTGAACTGCTAAATATATAATGAAAATAAATATGAATAGAGTCTTTCAAGAGAACTTGTTACAATTACTTAAAGTTCAAAGAAATAGATACACAATAATTTTGCAAATCCTACTGACTCTACAAAATTTTTCTACGAATTTTGCATGCAGTCTGACTTACACCATAACAAATTGATTCGCATGATGCACATTGTTAAATAATTATTATAAAGCAAATTTCAATTACAAAAAAAAAAAAAAAAAAAAAAACATATTTCGGACTGTTAATTAGTTTTAATAAACTATTCATAGAAGGTAAAATATTTATTGATTCCATAATGAAATGAATTTATTTACACAAGGAATTCGCATGCAAAAAGAGGAATTTAGTTAAAATAAACGTAATTTTTCTTGCCCATGAAAAATTAAGAGCATTTAACTTTAAATAAAATTTAATCGTCTCCCCCCCCCCTCAAAAAAAAAAAAAAAAAGAATCTTAACAAAATGTTATTTTATAAGCATCCGTTAAAAGTACTCAAGACACAGCACATTAAACCCCATTTTTAAGCTTCATCCAACTTTATTGCTAAAAATATCTAGTTGTGCATCAAAGTTTTTTGTTGTTGTAAATACAGTATTCATAAACAGAGAAATAATTTCGTAAAATAAAATTCCTTAAACATAAACAGATATTTAAATTGATAATATAATTTCTCTTTTCTTCAATAAATTCATCAATATTGAACTTTTAGTTAGAGACAAATAAAATATCAAAGCTTTGAATATAAAAAATTTATAAATATAAAGGAATTATATCTTGAAATTATTAAAATACATTATTGCAAATTTATTTTATTATTTACTGTTTAATTATTGAAAAGTCACCAGCATTAAAATAGAAGGTTTTCAAATGTAGAAAAAGTAAGTTCCTGTAATAAATTTTTATAAATACAGAAAGAAAAACAAGCACATTCTGTCAAAAATTTCTCTTTTTAAATTGAAGAAGACAGCAATATTAAATTACTTAAAATTGATTTAAAAGTAAAGGAATATTCGGCTTTCATTCAGAAGAGTTACATAAATATAAAATTGAAAAGTTTTTTTTTTAAAGAGAAATCTAGTGTCAAACACAAGTGCAGCATAAAAGCTATAATGTAAGATCACGTACATTGTAGCTCTCTTATTAATGCTTACCTGTTCTCATTTGATAAAAGCCGGTGTTACGTTATTTTGATTGAAAACAGTTGCTCTGGTGCAGAACAAATAAAAATGTGAAAATGCTTAAGTATTAGCATGAAATTATTGGAGTTTGATATTTGAGCAGACACAACCTAATAGAATTGACACCAGCGAGCATTAAATTTGAAATACTGTATAATTCTTAAAAATTTTATATAAGATTGTTCAAAGAAGGATTATTCCATGTCAATTTATCGACCATGGCCCAACACCCAACATCACAGATTTTTATAAAACTTCATACACTTCTTTCTCTTTTTTATGTTAATAAAAAACCGTCTATTTTTTTTTCTCTCTATCTTAAAACATTTTAATATTAGACTTTCAAAACATTGTGATTTTGCATCATTTGGTACTTTTGAGACACTCAGGATGAGCTGGAATTTTTATTAAAAATTCTCTAATGCTAAAAACTTTAAAATTGTTATATAAATGCTATAACATCAAGAATTTCAGAAAAAAATATTGCAACAGTCTATGTTTGAAAAAAAAATAAATATGTATGTATTAATTAAAAAAATTAAAATGTTATTTAAAAAAAAAAAAAAAAAAAAAAAAAAAAAAAACTTTCAATTTTTTTAACTTTGAAAGGAGAATCAAAATTAAATTCTTGGTTTAATTTTTAAAAATGATGGTATATAAATGCTTTATTATGTCCAATGAAATAAAATTACGGTATTTTTACTAATTCCATCCCCTTCCTCCCATTTAAAGAAGAAATCACTCTCGTAATTTTAAATTTTTTGCTTACTTTAAAAAACCGAACTATTATCAATTATAATAAAAATTTAATTTAAAATAAAATTATAAATACAACTTTAAACGCACAAAAATATGTATGTATGGTACTTTTAGGTATCCCCCCCCCCCCACCCTGCAATCTGCAAAATATTCTTTAGACTCTTCTTTTTTTCTGTTTAAATTGGATTTCCGAAATGCAGTAATTACTCAATTTTCTTCAATGTGATCACTCTTTTAATCTGCCTATCCACAGATATACATATAGAGATAGATAGATAGAATATGGTAAAAATTTGTTGACATATATTTTGTACAATTACTGAAATGTGGAACTATCGCATCGCTTATTTTAAAAAAGAAAAAAATAATTTTTTTGCAAACTGCTGAAATGCACATTATTCTTCATGAAATTATTTCTCCGCAATGAGAAAAAAAAAAAAAAAATCACGATTTTTTTCCGTAGCTAAATCTGAAATATATGGTGATTTCGCAATGGGTTATAAGCTTTCTTACTTTGTTTCTTTTTTCTTTTTGTGTGTGTCCCCACTAAAAATAATCTTAAATTAACCTTTAAAAAAAATCTACAGAATATCTTAAATTATTTCGCCCAATTCTTAAGCCTATATATTCTGTAGATTTTCTTCATATTTCTGAAGAAAATTTACCGAATATAATCTTAAGATTTTTTTCAAAATATATAAGTTTAAAAGTGGGTCAAATAACTTAAGATATTCTGCAGATTATATTTTTTATGTTATTTTTTTAAGAAGTTTAAGTAAAATCTACAGAAAATCTGCAATTTTTACATACATGGTAAATAATTACAACAAATATAAATAAACAAATAATAAAATAAAAATTTTAATTAATTTATTTTTTATTTAGCATTCTGTCCATTTATATATTAGTTAAAAAACCTTTTTCAAAACGGTGCTTAATAATTCAGACTAAAATATAATTTAGTTGTCATGAGCTTTTTCTGTTTTTGAAATTTTCTATTATGAAAAATAACAGACGAATAATCCAGAACTGTTTATACAATAAAAGATAAAATATAAATTGTAAAGTTAATTAAAAGTTATCAGTTAATCAAAACGTTTAAAAAGCCGTTAATTAAGTTATACATTCAAAATTTAACTTATTTTATTTTATTTATATAATTTTAGGCAAGATTTAAAAGTTAAAAAAAAAACTTAGGAAATCTGATTTTATTTACACTTATAACAAAAAGGGAAAGAATTTTTCAAAAACATTAATAGTTATTAGCAAAAAGTTATATAACTACATTAAAAATGCTTAAACAACGAGAACAATAGCAAATCATGAAAAAATGAAATAAAAACATGAAATTTTAAGTAATTAATAAAAGGTATAACAAACAATTGATATTCGTCATTCTAAATGAGTTTTAATCCGTATTTTAATGCTACTATCAGACATTTTCTACAAAATTCAGACTATTTTGTATGTGTGTGTGTCTGTTTAAAAACTTATGGCAATGCATTTATTTATTTCGATCTTTATAAAAATCACCTTATTATGCGTATTTATACATGTAATTGACCAAAAGAAACATGTAATTTACTTAAACTAAACACATTATTAAAGTGGTTTACTGTATATTTACAAAAAAAAAAAAAAAAAAAAAAAAAAAAACTACTAATCAAACTTCAATTTATATCGATTTAACAATACTATCTATTATTTTCTTCAAAATGGAGGTAAAAAAAAGTTTTTAATATATAAATTTTACAATATGAACTCATACTAGTTTTCGCATTCGAGAGACATCGTACCTCAAAATCTGAAAACTAATTTCTAAGAAATTTCCATCAGAAGCCCCTTAATTCTGCATGCTTATACTTCAATGCACAAAAGGAGCATCATATTCACTTAAAGTAAACACATTTTCAAACTTTTTACTATACATTTACAATAAAACTTACCAATAACTGCTAATTTTTGCGAAACGCTAAAAAGAATTTTTTTTTCACATTTATTTCACAAAAAAACAAAAAAATCATACTTAAAATGCAATCTATAACTACTTCAACTATATCTATAACTACTACAACTACTTTCTTTAAAATGGAGCAAAAAAGAAAGCTTTTAAATATATAAATTTTTGAATATGAGCTCATACAAGTTTTGCATTTGAGCGACATCGTTCATCGAAATGTGAAACCTAATTTGTCAAAAAATTTTATAAAAAGCACCATATTTTGCTTATTTATATTTCAATGCACAAAAGGAACATGAAATTCATCTGAAATGAAAACATTTTCACACCTTTTACTGTATATTCACAATAAAACTTACCCATAACTGATAATTTTTGCGAAACGCAAAAAGAAAATTTTTTTTTCACATTTATTTGACAAAAAAAAAAAAAAAAAAAAAAAAAATCATACTCAAAGTGCAATCCATAACTACTTTATGCTTTTATCTATTACTTTCTTTAAAATGGAGCAAAAAAAAAAAAAAAAAGCATTTAAATTTATAAATTTTTGAATATGAGTTCATACCAGTTTTCACGTTCGGGTTACATTGTACCTCGAAATCCGAAAACTAATTTCTTAAAAATTTCCATCAACAGCCCCTTATTCTGCATACTTATACTTCAATGCACAAAAGGAACATCATATCCACCTAAAGTAAACACATTTTAAACTTTTTACTGTATATTTACAATAAAACTTACCAATAACTGCTAATTTTTACGAAACGCTGAAAGGAAAAAAAATTTTTCACATTCATTTCACACACACAAAAAAAAAAATAATAATAATAATAAATAAAAATCGTACTCAAAATGCAGTTTATATCTACTTTACACATTTACCTGTTGTTTTCTTTAAAATGGATAAAAAAAAAGTTCTAAAATGAATAATTTTTTTTAATATGAGCTCATGCCAATTTTTTCCGTTCGAGCGACATTGTACCTCGAAATGTTAAACCTAATTTCTTAAAGATTTTCATAAAAAGCACCATATTTTTCTTATTTATATTTCAATACAGAAAAGTAACATGAAATTCACCTTAAATGAACATGTTTTTACTGCATATTTATAATAAAAGATAAAGATATTTGCTAATTTGGAGAAAATCTAGAAGGAAATTTTTTCACATTTTAAAAATACAATAAAATCATACTCAAAAGGCAATTTATATCTACTTTATGCTTTTATCTATTACTTTCTTTAAAATGCAGCAAAAAAAGTTTTTAAATATATAAATTTTTGAATATGAGCTCATATCATTTTTCGCATTCGAGCGACATCGTACCACGAAATCTGAAAACTTGTTTGAGCTCGTATTCAAAAATTTGTACATCTAAAAACTTTATTTTTGCTCCAATTTAAAGAACATAATAGATAAAAGTATAAAGTAGATATAAATTGCATTTTGAGGTTTTTTTTTTTTTTTTTTTTTTTGTGATATAATTGTGAAAAAAAATTACCTTTTAACGTTTCGCAAAAATTAGCAATTATTGGTAAGTTTTTCTGCAAATATACAGTAAAAAATTTGAAAATGTGTTCAATTAAATTAACTTCATATTCCTTTTGCGCATTGAAATATAAATAAGCAAAATATGGAGCTTTTTATAAAATTTTTTAACATATTAGGTTTCACATTTTGAGGTACGATGTTGCTCTAACACAAAAACTGGTATGGGCTCATATTCAAAAATGTATACATTTACAAACTTTTTTTGCTCAATTTTAAAGAAAATAATAGATAAAGGTAAAAAGTAAATATAAATTGCATTTTCAGTATGTTTTGTTGTTGGTGGTGGTGTTTTTTCTGAAACAAATGTGAAACAAATGTTTTCCATTTAACGTTTCGCAATAATTAGCAATTATTGGTAAGTTTTATTGTAAATATACAGTAAAAGGTTTGAAAATGTGTTCATTTCAGATGAATTTCATGTTTCTTTTGTGCATTGAAATATAATTAAGCAAAATATGGTGCTCTTTATAAAATTTTTTAACAAATTAGGTTTCACATTTCGAGGTACGAAGTCGGTCAAATGCAAAAACTGGTATGAGCTCATATTAAAAAAATTATACATTTAAAAACTTTTTTTTTTTTGCTCCATTTTACAGAAAATAATAGATAAAAGTATAAAGTAACTATAAATTGCATTTTGTGTAGGATTTTTTTGTTTTTTGTGAAACAATTTTGAAAAAAAAAAAAAAAAATCCTTTTAACGTTTCGCAAAAATTAGCAATTATTGGTAAGTTTTATTTTAAATATACAGTGAAAAGTTTAAAAATGTGTTCATTTAAGATGAATTTCATGTTCCTTTTTTGCATTGAAATATAAATAAGCAAAATATGGTTCATTTTTTTGAAATATTTTTACAAATTAGGTTTCATATTTCGAGGTACGATGTCGCTTGAACACGAAAACTAGTATGAGCTCATATTCAAAAATTTATAAATTTAAAAGCTTTTTTTTGCTCCATATTAAAGAAAATAATAGATAGTATTATTAAATAGATACAAATTGGTGTTTTATTAGTTTTTTTTTCTTTGTAAATATGCGGTAAACCACTTTCATACCGTGTTTAGTTTAAGTAAATTATATGTTTCTTCTGTGCACTTAGATGTATAAATACGCATAATAAGGTGATTTTTATAAAGATCGAAATAAATAAATGCATTGCCATAAGTTTTTACACTTTTTATAAACACTACCAATTGTTTTCTTTAAAATATAGCATATAAATCATAAATGATTTTGTACTAAGCAATTTTTGAATATGATCTGATATTGAAATTTGGGAAGTTTTTACCTTGTTATAAACACTATTAATTGTTTTCTTTAAAATATAGCAACATAAGTTATTTTGAACTAAGCAATTTTTCTGTATAAACTGATATTGAAATTTGGGAAGTGTGATTATTCTAGACGTTTAAATGATATTTTAAAAGCATTCATTTCCTTTCCTCATTTATTATAAAAATATTTGTATATGCATTTTTCCTTTTTTTTTATTCTAAATATAGATATATTAGTTGTAAAGGAAAATTGCTATAGTTTGCATATTTATGAGCATTAAATATATTTATATATTAAATACTAAATTTTATGAAAACAAATGTAATTAACATTTACTTCCCAACATTAAGGAGAAACTTTAGATTTCATTCTATGTGATATAAATATTCAAAAAAGAAAATAAATCAAATCGTTAACTTAAAAAAAAAACAACAATTTTGCACATTATTTAGACAGTAATATGATATGTTTTGTATATTTGTCATTTCCGACTTTAGTTCGGTGAAATGCATAAATCTATGCATTTCACACATATATGTAACTATTATTACCAAATTACTCATTTTAATTATTCCAAGTAAAACATTCTTGATCAACAAATGTATAAGCCTATATTTTGCTACTTTTTTTTAGTTTATTTTTGAAAACAATGCTAATATTTATGGTTATCACTTATTATATTGATCATTTATCTTTAAAAATACTGTAAGGAAATAACACAACATATGAAACACAAAATATTTTTAACAAAATTCAATCGAGCAACTACGCTAATCGCCGTTATAGCTATCCCTATCGCCAGCACGCAGGCTGTATATAGTAAACAAATATTTTTAATTTTTACCTCGTCACATCTTTGAGTTGAGTTGTAATTCTCTAAACTTGAATGAATTCCATTGCAGCAGCTTGAAGCAAAACATATGGTCGTTGTTTTATATTTGTCTAAATTTTAATAAAAGCAAAGAAATGGATTATCATAATTCAAACACGCACCACACACCATGAACAAACACGTACTAAAAGCTGCTTATGATTCAAAATGCCCACAAAAGTTCTACAAATATTTTTCAGATTTAATTTTAACTTTATTTGCTTAAACCAAAAATAATAAAAGTGTTCGTGTTATATCTTCAAAAAATCTGAAGTTATTTTAATGATGAAACAAAATCTTTATAATGCCTATAAAACGCCGTAAAAAAATCTGTGGTTATTTTGGTGATAAATCTAAATCTGCAAAATTTATTCAGATATTTTTAATTTTTCTGTAGAAAGTAGAAATCTTTTAAGATTATCTCAAGGTAATTTTTATTTGTGGTGTCACGTTTCCAAAATGCAGAACCATTTGAACACTGTATAACTTATTTTTATTTTAATTTCAAGTAACAGCTGAAATATGTAATCCTATTTTGTCGCTAATAGACATATAACATTTTTTTTCAACGCTGATTCTCGAGATACCTGATTATTTCTCCACAAATCAATAAAATTGCTGCTTTATTGGAGTCGAAATGTAAAGCAATATTTTTTCAGCCTGTTTCTGAAATGTGGGGTTATTTCGCTGCAATTTGATTTACATTATTTTCACTTGCTAAAATTTGCAATTATCACATTTGATTAGTACAATTTATACTTTTGAGGGTTGTAGGAGAATAAAAAATGTGGTGAATTGTTTTAAGTTGCCACAATATTTTATTTAGTAACGACGCGTTAAGTGAATATTTTCAAATCTGTGGTACAGAGTTAAAAATCCTTCAAAATTAATGGTTCAACCCCAAACTGGCGCTTATTGACTAGCCATTCGGAGTTTTCCGGAGTTTTCTCCGAAACTCCCGTAAATACGGGTTGGAATTCTTAGACAGACCCTCACGGAGGGCACAACATCTCAGCCTTCATGTAGTCAGTTGGTCTTAACCGTCCACCTACCTCCCCTCCCCCCCACCAAAAAAAATAAATAAATAAATAAATAAATAAAACTCTAAAATGAATGGCTTTTTTAATTATTAAGAGAAATTGTTAATACTACTTTTAGTTATATATTTTTCATTTTCAGGTGATAGAAAAACAGATGAGACTCTCAAAATTGCAATGGACAAGAAATATTAATGTTCCTGAAGAAAAATTTTCAAGCCATTTGAAAGGTGGCCTTGAAACTGGAAATCTTTCCTGGGATGAAAGGTGTGATGAAATAAATTAATAAATTAGTATGTTCTTCAACAGTAAAATATATAGACACTACTATGACACAACCCTACACTTCAAAAATATAGCCAAGTTTCCAAAGCCTCGGTTGACAGAGATGAGCGTTAAAGTTATTTTTAAGCGTTAATAACTGATATATTTAATTACTTATCTATTGCTTAATTTAATTTGTTACTTTTGTTTACCTTTTTGATAGTTTAACAATTAGTAAAAAAACTTCATAACACAATTTTGATTTTAATGCAGGAGAAATGTATTCTGTTGATGTAAAATGTTACTGCATCTTTTTTCAATAAAAATTTAAAAAGTTCTAGAATTTCATGTACTTAATATTCACTTTCAAAGTATACGTTTTTATTTTATATACTTAATTTGCATCAAACGATCACTAAAGTTTGAAAACAAAATGCCGTTTAATTAGTTTAGTTTCTTGGCTTTTTTTTTTTTTTTTTTTTTTTTTTTACGTCTGATAATAAATACTACACTATAAATTTTAGTTACTTTTGTTATAATAAAGTCTTCAGAAGCAATATGTGGAAGTTTTATCTTTTATCATCTCTGAAGTACACCACTCTCACATTTCTTTACTTTAAATTTCCTATAAAAAGTAAACAAGATATATGTTTTATGCGCCTGACAAATTTTTTTTCTAAAAAAGCTTACTTTAAAAATTTTTTTATATAAAATTATTTCTTCTGTATTTTAACAGGCTCAATTAGCTATTATCATTTATGTGCTCCTAAAGTTGCTTTAAAATAATGGTACAATAAAGCTTTATGTGCGTTTTATTAATACTAATTCATTTAAAATTTTTAAATAAAAAATTTTAATTTTAATTTAAAAAAACTATTTAAATACATACATTATGCAATACAGATTTTTTTTATAACTTGCAATAAGATGCATATAAAGCTAGTGGTGCACATAAAGCTGATACACAGTAATTGTTTCTCATCGAAATAATTAAGCATGACCCTTCATGAGAGAAAAATGTAGTCACTATATGCAGTACCAAAGAAAACGTAATAAATTGAACTCATCGTCAACACGAATTACATAACCCTTTAAAACGTATAATATCTTAAAAACAAAGCCAAAAGACCTTTTGATGGTGACATGAAACTCTGATTTAAAAGAAATTTGCAGAAATTAAATAAACATTGTGATACAATGAACATATAATTCAACACAATCATAAGAATTTAATATAGCAGCAATCTATCACATCTAGTAACATAATTGTAGATGTAGAAAACAATCTTCAAATCGACCATAAAGAAATTAATTATATTTACCATACAAGCATTGAACAATACTGTTAGAAGCTTATAAATATCGAAATAGATTTTTAAAAATATTTTAGCGGACAAATTTGTCCTCTATATGAGCGATTTATGCGACATTTGTTAGTAACTGGGTAACAACTGTCGCTTTGTCACCATGCCGGCAGTAACCCTAATTATAATTAAACACCATTTATTTATTGCATAAAAAATTGAAAATTTTCAGGTTTTCAGTTTTTTTTACCACTTATTTTACATTTTTTTTTTAAATGACCATAAAAATATGAATAGATCTGGGAATATCTCCATTTCTAACGAAGTAATATACAGGGTGAGTTTGACATAATCTGCCAAACGAAAAAAGGTGATAGAACAGCCCACGGGGAGCATAAAACACCATAGAAACCCTGTCCTATCTCTAACCGTTTTCGAGTTATGGTGGATAGAAGAAAAATCTGTTTTTTTCCATTCCGTCAGAAAAAACCCAAATTTGTGAGCTTTCTGAGAGACTTACAATAAGCCCATATTTGGAAAGAGCAGAAAACATCCTATCGGGTGACACCAATTACATCAGGATACCTTAATTTGACGGCGAGCTACAAGCGCTAAAACATTGGCGAAATTTAAAATCGAGTTGTCGCCAAATTCTTTAACCGGCAATTCTGCAAAAAACGTTCAAGCTACAATCGGTCAAATTTACTAAAAACTTCTCCATTCCACAAGCTTTAGAATGAGCTCACAATAAACCATATCGGTGTTCTAGTTCAGGAGAAATTTAGCCTTTTGTTTGAAAAACATTCATCACTGAACTCGACGTTCGTCGAGAAGGAGTCTCACGGGGTGCTATGGTCGTTCCTGATTTCATGTCAGCCTTCAGCCCGCTGTTTTGTCAGATGCAAAAAAGAAAGTTTTAAAGACAAACAAAAACAGTAGCAGTTGTATTATGTTTACAAACACAATGGAAGAGAAACAAAAGATGTATGACGTTTCTCATGTCTTTCAGAAAGAAATATGCAAAAAAAAAAAAAAAAAAAAAAAAGACGTATCACACGTTTAGGATTAAAGCACATATGCATTCGAAAGGATGTGTGAAAGTTAGTGCGGCTGCTGAAATTGGTCACCCTCACACCTGATACATGCCCTTGCCCGCTTACGAACGGAAACCACAGTAGCGCTTAGCGAAGGCTCGTCCCTCAGTTTTATTATTGCATCATCGCGCCGGCTGCTTAAATCTTGCAAACTGGCAATTTCTGTGCGGTAAACTTTTTGCTTCAGGAAACCCCAAACATAGAAGTCCAATGGAGTGAGATCTGGCAATCTAGGTGGGCAAAGAATTGGTCCATTACGACCAATCCATCGCGGATACTGCTGAGTCAAGATGTCCCGAACGGCATTGGAAGAATGTGCAGGGGCCCCATCGTGTTCGAAAAAGATTTCCGCTCGTTGGGGTACAGGAATGGCATCAAGTAATCCTGGAAGATATTCATGAAACTCCAAATATGTATTGCTTGTCAGATGACCATGGAACACATGTGGACCTATCAAGCGATAGCCAACCACTCCAAACCAAACATTTAAGCTGAATCGCGTCTGGAACGATGAGTTTCGTGTTACAAATGGATTTTGTTGAGCGTAATGATGCCAGTTATGTAAATTTAACTTGCCATCCTGAGTGAAAAGTGACTCATCTGTCCACAGTATCGTTCTAAGGAAATGGTGTTTCTCAATATATCGCTCCAAAAGCCAGCGGCAGAATGTTACCCGCTTTTGGAAATCTGAGCGGCGTAATTCTTGTACCGGTGTGAAATAGTATGGATGATACTGGTTTTTGCGCAAAACATTCATCACTTTACTTTGGGAGATTCCTCCTTCTCACGCAAGTATGCGTGAACTCATATTTGGATTTTCCTCCACTCGGTCGAGTACGGACTCCTCAGCGGTGGCGGAGCGGCGACCATGGCCACTTTCGTACACCCTACCGAACGACCCACTCTCCCTAAGCCTTCGATGAATTGCGGAAAATACAGCACGGTTGGGCGCACGACGATGTGGATAAAGTAGACGGTACTCTTCTTCGGCTCTCCGAAAGTTACCATCGCAAAATCCATACACAAAATGCATATCCGCGTACTCTTCATTTGTAAATCTAAGCATATCTGTTTACAGGTTGGAAAGTATGACAATTTGATTCCTATGATGACTTCAATTAAAAATAAAAGTCAGAAGGGTAAACAAAAAGGGATAAAATTTCAATATTGATTTACAAAAGTAGAAGAAAAAAAGTGCAACGTAATAAGAACCAACTTCTAAGATTCTAAGATTCTAAGACGGAAAGAAGCCGCTCACCACTATGCAGTGGTTTTGAGCGTTTTTAACCTTTAGAGAGGGGCTCCAAAGCCACTGTGGAGATTCAGAAGAGCCCGTCTCCAAAGGTTAAGCCTCCCCCGTTGTTTATTGCATAGCAAATAACAAAAAAAAAAAAAAAAAATTACAAAGGTCGCCAGAGCAGAGCTCTCCCGCGACAAAAGGCGACAAAGTTGCATGAAAGTGAAGAGGACCGGTGCCAAGTGGAAGCCTAATTACAAAGTTCATTCAGGTAATGTACAAATTTCACAGTCTTTATACAATGTTCTCGCAGTCTTTATATCAAGCCCAAACACCCTAAGAACAATGTTGGTTAGCAACATCATGCGCAGGATGATTGCTTTCCGAGAGCACTTCAGTGGAATTCTGTAGCATCAGACATGACCAATATTCGCCATGTAGGAGAGGAGGAAAAATTAAGGAAAGATAGAGAAGGAATTTAGTTTGTTGAATTTGATAAATCTTGAAGGAAGGCATAGATGCGCTTTAATTTGAACCTTAGGGGCTTTCTAGTTATTATATTGTTCAGCCAGGTTGCTGGTCTAGGATAAGGGTTCCTTAAATGGTAAGGTATTGTAAGTTGACAGTGAAAGTAATAATGTTGTGCAGTCCCCTCCTCACCGCATGAACATAAGAACCAACTTGGTTAATTCGTACCAATATAGGAAAACATACTAAGTATGAACTAAGAGAGAATAAGTAGACGTGACAGCAGCGTGAAAAGAACCGGCCGAGCTCAGGCAAAGTCCAGAAAATGCTAAAGCAAGAAGCAGCATAAAACGTAAAAGAAGCTGCCGAGCTAATGAGCTGTTACAGATTGACTCGCCTTTTGTACCCACGAGTTGGATGCGCGAGCAGGTATGTTGGAATACATCTGCATATCACTAAGAGTCCATATGCATATAGTCACGATTTTGCATACGTTCCATGTACTCAGCATCGTGTCGTTTGCCGAATTTTCACGAACGCCGTTTTCAGTGATGGTAATGCAAACAAAAGGCTAAATTTCTCCTGAACTAGAGCACCGATATGTTTTATCGTGGGTTCATTCTAAAGCTTGTGGAATGGAGAAGGTTTTGGTAAATTTGACCGATTGTAGCTTGAACGGTGTTTGCAGAATTGCCGGTTAAAGAATTTGGCGGCAACTCGATTTTAAACTTCGCCAATGTTTTAGCGCTTGTAGCTCGCCGTCAAATTAAGTTATCCTGATGTAAATGATGTCACCCGATAGTATTTTTTCTGCTCTTTCCAAATATGGGCTTATTTTGCATTTAAGTCTTTCAGAAAGCTCACAAATTTGGGTTTTTTCAGACGAGATGGAAAAAAAACAGATTTTTCTTCTATATACCATAACTCGAAAACGGTTAGAGATAGAACAGGGGCCCTACAACGAGCACTTCGTAAATCTTTTCACTGCCGAGTTCTTGCCGAGAATTCTGTGCTGTGACGTCATTTTTCGACAATCACCAAAAAGTGCTACAACGAACTCATCGTAAGCTTCCCACTGCCGGTATCTATCTTCGTTATCTACCTCTGAAATCTCACCCACTGAAAGCTAGTGAAATCGCGATTACGAAGTGAGAACTTAGTCAGCCATTTTTAGTACAAAAAACCGATGAATTAAAAAATAAAAAATATGTACGTATGTCATACTTTTTGAAAAGAACTTTCAAAACTATTAATTTTTTGTGTGATGACTGTATACATTTAATGATTAGATTTAAAGATATTTGATTATTAAGATTACGAGTGACAATAAGTCTGTTGCTTTTACCTTGAAACAATAAAACAAAAATAACCCTAAACATTAAAGACTAAAGAATAAATTTCTGAAAAAAAATCATTTTTGACATCCTCAGAACTATAAATTCTAATTTAAATCATATGAATTCATCGTTCATAATATAATAATTATAAAAATGCTCATTTAAGGACTCTGTAATAAAGAACATAAGGAGATTGTCGTACGTCTCCTAGTGGCTTGGACACAGAGCATTTCGTTTCAAACCGGCAGTACCCGGGTTCAAACCCCATTAACTCTATTTCAGATTTTTTTTTTTTCAATTATTATATATGTGAAGAAAAATAAATTAATTTAAAATGAATAATTTGCCAGATGGAAGTTTTAATTTAGCAATTATTTTCTACTTCATTATTAATTGAATTTAACTTTTGTTTCAGTGTAAATTCAAATAAATATTTCAAAAGTAACCATTAAAAGTAATCCATTCAATAACAAGAAATTAAATAAATAATTTTAATGGAAAAATATTTTTGTTTAAAGTTTAATTTTTGTTTAATGACTTTTCAAAAGCAGAAAAGAGATCAAACATTTTACTTTTAAACTATTTAATTTGAACTGAAAAAACAAAAAAAAAAAGGAGGGGGGGGAGGATTTTCATTTTTGTTAAATTAAATTAATAATTAAAAAAATATATATATATTATCAAATTAACTTAAGCATTTTTATTTATTTATTTTGTTACTTGTATGCATACTCTAACAAAATATTTGAAAGGATAACTTATGGGGGAAAATTATATTAGTTACAATTTTATCTTCTGGCAAATAATAAATAAAATTAAATGTAGAAAAAAAAAAAAAAAAGGCGAAATATAAGCATTTTTTTTTTTTTATTATTATTATTTTATTTCAATGAGAAAGAAAAAAAAAAGATAAAGAAAGAAAGATTTTCTTTCTTTCTTTCTCTCCCCTAACTATTAAATTAAATATTCGTATATTTCTTATTAGTAATAAAGTAAATTAAGGAATTGCTAATATGTGGAATATTGTGCATAAAATACATTGTATATATATATATATAACTTTTTTTTTTTTTAATGCAATAAAATATACACATGTATATAAACAATTATCCCTTACCAGGGATTCAATTTGGGAACTCTCGGTTAAATTTTTTTAAGGCAATGAGCAAGCTCTTTAATCAACGCACTTTAATACGTAAAATTAATGGGGGGGGAGCTAAAAATCCATAGAAAAAGCACGGGATTCTCTTTAAGATAGGATTGCTACGAAACTAGCATTACGAACGATTAATTCACATGATTTAGCTTAAATTTAAAGGTCTGAGGACTACAAAAGTGATTATTTTTAGAAATTTTCTCTTCATTCTTTAATGGACTATTTTTTTGTTAATTCTCTTGTTTTTGTGATAAATATACCACAGTTATATATATATATATATAATATACGTAATATTGCATGAATTAGCAGTTCCCTAATTTCTCTTATTAATAACAAGGAAAATGTGAATATTTAATTTAAAAGTTGAAAAAAAAATCCCCCCCCCCTTTCTGAATGAAATAAACTAATAATAATAATAATAAAATGCTTATATTTCGATATATATATATATATATATTACATTTAAATTTAGATATAGTTATTATATGCCAGAAGCTAAAATTTGTAACTAATTTAATTTTCCGCCCATAAATTATTATTATCCTTTCAAATATTTTGCTAGAGAAAGAGCACGTACACTAATAATAATAATAAAAAAGATTTTGATGAAATTCTGGCAAAAGCAGAATTTAGTTTAGGACGGAGGACTATTAGTTTTTTTTTTTTTTTTTTTTTTTTGTTCAAATTATAACATCGCTTTCAAATTATTCAATTATATTTTCGATAAATTTTAGATTTCGACAAATGTCCAACTATCGAAATCGACAACGCAAAAATCCCAGATTAAGACTAATAGACCCTCAGTCCTAAAAATAAATAAAAATGTTTAAGTTCATTTGATAATGTATAATTTATATTATTATTATTAATTTAATTTAACAAAAATGGAACTTTCTTCTTCTTCTCTCTCTTTTTTTTTTTTTCTCTCTCTCTTCTTTTTGTTAGTTTAAATAATAAAATGTTAATTTAAAAATAAAATGTTTGATCATTTTAAGTTGTTATTAAACAGAAATTAAACTTTAAACTGAAATGTTTTTTCTTTATTATTTATTTCTTTATTATTTAATCTCTTGTTATTGTGTATATATGTATTATTTAACTTACTCATTTTTTTTCTACTTTATTATTTATTAAATTTAACTTTTTTGTTTTAATTAAATAAAAAAAAATTTTTTTAAATAGGCAATTAAATTTTAAAACTAAAATGCTTACTTTTGAAATATTTACTTGAATTTATACTGAAATAAAAGTTAAATTCAACTAATAATGAAGTTGAAATTAATTGCTGAATTAAAACTTACAACTGGCAAATTATTTATTTTAAACTTCTTTTTTCCATACTTATAAATAATAATTAAAAAAAAAAAAAAAAAACCTGAAAGGACTTGACGGGGATTGAACCCGAGTACGGATGGTTTGAAACGAAATGCTCGGTGTCCAAGCCACTAGGAGACGTATGACGACCTTCTTATGTTATTTATTACAGAGTCCTTAAATGAGCATTTTTACAATTATTTTATTATGAACGATGAATTCACATGATTTAACTTAGAATTTATAGCTCTGAGGACGTCAAAATTGATTATTTTCAGAAAGTTATTCTTTAGTCTTTAATTTTAGGGTTATTTTTGTTTTATTATTTTAAGGTGATAGCAACAGACCTATCGTCACTCGTAAACTTCTAAATCAAATATCTTTAAAGCAAATTATTAAACTTGTATAGTGTTCACACAAAAAATTTATAATTTTGAAAGTTCTTTTCAAAAAAGTATAACTTATGTTCATCATTTTTGTTTTTTAAATCACCAGTTTTTATTAAAAAATGGCTGACAATATCTGAGCGTATTCATTTTCGACCATTCACGCACTGTGATTGGTCAGATAGTATACGAAGCTGAAACTCGCAATTCGGCTTCCGAAAAGTTTTCGAGTATGGAGGTGAGATTTTACTTCACTGTGATTGGTTAATGCTATCCGATTTCGAATGAATCTCAAACTCACCGTTTAGCTCTCGATAAGCGCTCACGATCAGTTCATTGTAGGGCCAAAAGTGATTGTCGTAAACATTTTGGTGAGATCTTCCAAACTCAGCATCGTGAAGTTCTCACGTCGTGAGCTTTACGAAGTGTTCGTTGTACGCCCCCAGGGTTTCTATGTTGTTTTATGCTCCCCATGGGCTGTTCTATCACCTTCTTTCGTTTGGCAGATTATGTCAAACTCACCCTGTATATTATAGTTTTTTCTCTCTTTTACTCTTTTTTTTTTCTTTTTTATTACTGGTTTTCAGAATTAAGAAATTAAATATTCATGTTCAATTTTCAAAAATAGATAACAGCTTCACAAAATTTTTTAAAATGCTGCATGAAAACTCGTTTTGAATTTTCCCCTCAATTTTTCATTATTATAGCACAACAAATTACTGTGCCGATTAATTGATAAGATTTTTAACTGTATTTATTGAATGCAAAATTTTTCATGAAATTTCTGCATGCAAAAAAAAAAAAAAAAAAAAAAAAACTTATCAATGAATTAACAACATAATGCATAACGAAAATATGTTTGAAATACGTAATTAAACTATAATAATATGAAATTAAGGTGAAAATTTAATACTAGCTTAGCATTAAAAATTAAGAAAAAAAAAAATGTAAATTTTTTTAACTTAAAAAATTTTTGAGAAATTTTAATATATTGATACATTTAATTTAAATGTATGAAAATATTTATTAATCTAAGACGGTAATTTAATAAACATTTGTGATGTCTACCACCATCTTAAAATAATTAGAAAATCGTTTTGTAAAAAAGGTAAACTTTCGCAATTTCCAAAATGAAACCTTACTTACTGGTCTGCCTACAGAACGGAATAACATTACATAAAGTTCCTGAATGAAAGGTGGGACTTTACCTACTGGTTTGTATATCTTTCGAAGAAAATTTATATATAGTAATATATCACAAGTTTAAAATGTGTCCTACTCAACTGCATACTTTACATAACAAACTTGTGTAAAATTAACGAACATAAATGTGGAACCATAATTAATGCTCTGCATATGTTATACAACAAAATTTTATTAAGTCCCCAATCACATTAGTGAAACCTTATCTATTGATCTGCATAGGTCACACAACATCTTTGCATGGTGTTTTTTTTTTTTTTTTTTTTTTTTTTTTCCCTTGAAATTGAAACCTTATTAACTGGTCTGCCTACATTACACTGCAATGTTATATAAAGTTAGTGTTTGCGAGAGAGGAACCTTACTTTCTGATCCTCATATGTTACACAACAATGTTGTGTAAAGTTACTGTTCGTCAGAGTTGAATCTTACCTAGTAATCTGTATACATTACACAACAATGTTGTGTAATGTGTACAGATAAAGTTACCGTTTGTCAGAGTGGAACCTTACCTACGTATCTGCATACGTTACACAACAATGTTGTGTAAAGTTACCGCTCGTCAGGGTGGAACTTTACTTACTGATCTGTATACGTTACACAACAATGTCGTGTAAAGTTACCGTTTGCCAGAGTCGAACCTTACCTACCGATCTGCATACGTTACACAACAATGTTGTGTAAAGTTATCGTTTGAGAGAGAGGAACCTTACCTACTGGTCTCCATATGTTACACAAAAATGTTGTGTAAAATTACTGTTTGTGAGAATGGAAACTTACTTACTGATCTGCATATGTTACAGAATAATGTTGGGTAAAGTTACCGTTTGCGAGAGTGGAGCCTTATCTACTGTTCTGAATATATTACATAAAAACTTTTGTAAAGTTACCCTTTACGTGTGTGAACATTTTCTTCCCTATCTGCAAAGATTACACAACTACAGTTGGTAATGTTTCTCAACATAGCTGTGGCAAGTAAGCTGCCTCAACATTGTTGAGTTAAGTTACACAAAATTTTTTACAGTGTTGAGTACCTTCGCGCCTAAAGACCTAAAGGCACATTAGACCATATTACATCAGAAAATTTACTAACAATCTTATGGATAAATGCTACCTAATTTTGTAATTAAATTTGTTTTATAATTAAAGATCAACTTTTTACATTAGGATAAGTAGAGTCTGTTAAACTATTTGTAATAGAAATTATTTATTATAGGTGGACCTTGCTCAAAATGCTATTTATTTATTCTTATAACTTTCTACTACAGGTCATACTATATCCATGATAAGAGCATAATGAACTTGGTTGATCACCCAGCAAAGCCGGAGATTAAAATATCTCTCCCACTAAACCATTAACCTCTTTCTTTGATACAATTTCTTTATTATAAGCTGCTATGCAATTATATTAATGTCAGTTTTGTATTTCAGTTTTCAGGCAATAATCTTCATAATCGAAATTTATGCGAAATGTTGCCTTATTCGGCCTTGTTATGAAAATCTTTGATTTTGAATTACTTATGAATTTTGTAATTAAAATATTGCCATTTAATTGAGCCAGTATCAGTATCACATGTGGTATTTTAAAAGTAGTCCGAATTATTTACGATGAATCACTCTTGAAATAATGACAACAAAGTCTAACAAGCTAAAAAAAGCTAAACAAGCTAACTGACTAAGCTTTTCACATCGTTTATCAAATGTTCGGTTTCCTCAAGCCTCAAGACGTGTGAAAACGTGAAAGAACAAATGTCGAAAAATTTCATGGATACCAAAGTCACCCCTACCCACCATGAAAAATTAAAAACTAAGAGTAGAATGTAACATCTATTTATGCAGATTTTTTTAAATACTAAAAAATTCCAATTTATTTTTTTATTATTATATTTATTTATTTATTTTATTTTATTTTATTTTATTTATTTATTTTTTGGCTTAAATTTTTTGTTATTGTTAATTTCAATTATGTATAATTTGAAATAAATAACTGTGGACAAACATGTTTAAATATACAAAATAACAAGTATAATGATTTATTTTTAATAATTAAGAACAACAAGAAAACGGCTAAAAATCTGTTTCTTAATTACTTGGAGTAAGCTGGTTCATGAATCAATGTGCCCTTTAAAAAATTCATCAAGATACCTCATGTTCATGAATTTCAAATATGTAATAATATATATATTTTCTTTTTTCATTATAAAAACTAAACAATTTACAAATGATTGTTAAATGAAAAAACTTAATTTATGATGGACATTCAATTAATTGCTGTAATCGCATTTAAGCAGTTAAAAATAAAAATAAAAGCAAATTAGCGAACTTGCTAATGTACAACTCCTCAAAAAAAAAAAAAAAAAAAAAAAAAAAGGCTCATAAGTGCTGAGCAATATGTTTTATTATGGAATTTATAGTAATACTAGGCCCATATGATGATTAGAAAGAGTAATTAAAAATATAAATAGTGTTAAAGTAATTGAGCCTGGTTCAATGTACTGCCAGGTAAATCGTGCTCCAACTCTATTTATTATACAATTTTGTATAAAAAAGTTTTATTATTGTACGTTTTTACTTATTTATTTATTTATTTTTTTATTATTTTTTTTTATTTACCTATTTATTTTTCTTTTAGAAAAAATTTATTATTTAAAAACTATAATTAAAATTTTCAGTTCTTGCGACATTTTTTTTTTTTTTTTTAATTCCTGCCATATTAGTCATTGTAAACAAACCTATTAGTCACTTAATAAGAGTTAATGGTTTAGTCGCAAATAATTTTAGGTTTTATGTACACACAATCACACACCCAAAATCAATATAGCAGTCCACTTATCGATAATTAGCCTTTAAATTCGAATTTTCTTTCTAACTTTAAAGAGCACGTTTTATGCATCACTTTTGTCGTTTCTCACACGTTTACCGAGTCCCAATATCGAATCTCAGAAATTCCCGATTAAAACCTGAAAATAATAATAATAATAATAATAATAATAATTTGTCAAAATAGAGCTTTTCATATTAATAAAATCTCGTAACTAAATGAATTAATTTATAACCATCGCAATCACATATTCTAGACACTTTCGAAAGACATTCATTTAAAATACAGAATAATCTTAACTTAAGTATTTGTAAAAAGAAAAGAAAAACTACTTATTTACAAACGTGAAAAAATTTCGAATAAATTAAATAGTTTGATTTACTCCGAAGAAAGCATGGCACTTCAATAAAGACTGTATTTTCAATCAAATAACAATAACGACAACAACAACAGTAATAATAATAAAATAATGATAATAATAATAATAATAAACTCGCTGCATTTTTTAACAAGCTATACAACTAATGTCAGTTTGCAATTCGCTCTCATTTTGTAAATAGTACATCTAAACTATTTTGCTTTTTATTCTTAAAAATTCAGACTAAACAAAGCAGGTTAGTTTCTAGCTTTAAAATATTTATTATTATTTTATTTTATAATTGCAATTGCAGAATACAAATATTTTTCTTCCAATTTTATCTTATCTATTTTAAAAATAACATATAAAATAAATTATAAATGTGAAAGCTCTTATTCCGAAAGGATACAAAAAATTACAATTAAAACAGCACTGTTAAATATAATTGTTTACACTATTTACATTTTGCACATTATTTACATTCGAAAGAAAATAAATAAACATTAACGTCAAATAAAAGAATATTAATTGCTAATATGGCTTTATTTGCATTTCATTAAATCGTATTTTCCCGATGTTACATTTCGAAAGGAATTTTCATTCTTTTCTTTTATCCTTAATAGTGTTAATATTCAAAAACAATCAATGAAAAATAATTACGATTTTTATTGTTTCATGATGAGTGAATTCTTTAATTCTGAAAATCAAAATTAAGAAGTACGGCAGAAACTAAATTTAAAATTCCTTTTACATGGAAACAATATCCAAAAGAATTCTTTCAAATTCATATGTTAATGAGATTAATTTAAATTCGTGATTATCCTGAAGATCTTTCGCTTTTTTTCTGTCAATCTTTTATTTCGTTGCAAATATTTAATTCACGGTTGTTAGAAAAGTCTTCACTGCCTGAATGTTATAATTCAATGCCATTTCTTTTAACTGAAAATTCCTACTTATTATTCAATACTTTTAAAATCATTTCATTTACATAGTTATAGAACTCGCCGTGGCTCTATACCGAATTCAGATTTCCCCGTTCTTGAAACTAATTTCAAATATCTTTCCGAATCAATTTAAAGTTAGTTTATTAATTTATTTCTTTTCTACGTTTTAATTTTCATCAGTCAAATGTTTGATTTCTCAGGAATTTTTCTTTCACGTTCCGTGCATTTGTCATCATTAAAATCTTGATAATTAAATGCAAACATTATTTTACTTATATTCAAATAAAGGGATTTCATTAAGCAAAGCCAAATTTTTCTGTCATTCAACCTAGAAAGGACATGAGTAACACAGGACAGTTTTCTAGTTCAACGTCAGAAAATGCATAAGAATTTTAAGTGGATTTTTTCGACACTAAATCCGAATAATATAACATTAATAGGAGATTTGATTAATTATGATGGCGGATCAATGACAGTTAATTATAAATGAACTTAATATAATACCAGGTACATAATTAATATTTATTTCATAAATTAGTTTTCAGAAAATCATTATAAAATGTTAAAGTAAAGGTAGTTTGAATTTACTTAAAAACATTTGCATTTGTATGTAAATGTATTTTTTGCACTAATTTAGGAGCCAGGAACTCTAATAAACAGGGCTCTATCTTACTTTAACGAATCCTTTATATACATATTCTATATACACATATTCTATGTACATATATACATTATTAAGTATTAACAATAAAATATAATTAAGTGAAGGCATCTTCTTTTCGTAATATTATTCCTGATACCATCGTAGTTCAGCTCTTTCCGCCGAAGTCAGAGTAAACACTAAACTTATTCTTTTTTCTCGTAGCCAGCGCATGCGCTTCTCGCACCAAACTAGCAGATGTTCTTTTGGAAACCGAAAGCATTTTCCACATTTTCTCCCACCTTTTGAGTGGATTATCTGAAAATATACTCAAAACATACTTAAATACATGATACTAAAACTTAGATGAAAAACAAAATAGTTACATAAATAAAATGAATAAAATAAAAATAAAAAAAATTAAATTAAAGTCACTTGGTAAATATTTAGAGTCTTAGCGGAATTTTTACAGTTCTTCGACTACTCGTTGTTACAGGAACATTATCATCACTTTCATTATTACTTTTGGTAGAATGGTCCAGTTCAAGTCTATATAAGCGTTCTATAGGACGTAAAAATTCAGCTTTTTCAGTTTTCACCACAGCAAGTCTTGTTATGCCATCACGTCCAGGGATCAATTTCAACACTCTGGCCATATTCCAGAAGGCACGTTTTTTGTTGTCATCCTCTAATAACACAACTTCGCTTACTTCTAGCGGCTTATCCTTGTAGTTTCTTATGGACTGTTGACGTAGATATCCTAAATATTCTGTGCGAAATCGTAGTCTGAGGTTCTCTCTCATTTTCTGGAGATACTTAGCTCGTTTACTGAGTTTCTTTTTGTCCAAAATGTCAATGTCAGACACACCAGAATGGGGAATTTCGTGCAGAAACATCTCGGGAGTTAAAGGGGATAAATCGTTCACATCTTCGGACACGTAAGTAAGTGGTCTACTATTAATTATTTTTTCACAATCGCACAAAATGGTTTGCAGTTCTTCATAACCAAGTGCAGCACGCCCCAAAATTTTTCTTAAGATTTGTTTAACCATTTGAATGAGGCGCTCCCACCAGCCTCCCCACCATGGGGCGGTCGAGGGTTAAATTTCCACTGAATTTTTTGTTCAGCAACTTTGGAGGTAATACTCTCCCAGTCTAGTTCATGTAAAAGCTTCTCTTTTCCCCTAAATTTCGTACCGTTATCTGAATATATAATTGTTGGTCTTCCACGTCGTGAAATGAAACGCCTTAATGATTGCAAAAAAACCTCGGTTGTTAAAGATGTGATCAACTCTAAATGAATTGCTCTATAGACGGCACAGGTAAACAGTACAAAATAAGATTTTTGACCTCCTTTCAAATAAAGTGGTCCAGCTAGATCGATGCCTACAATTTCAAAAATAGCTGCATCATTTACTCGTTCCTTTGGCAAAGGACCTGGTAGAACATCAGAATGTTTGACTTTAAATCTTTGGCATTTAACGCACTTTCGTATACAGTTTCGTATAGTCTTACGAGCTCTAATAATCCAGTATTTTTCTCTCAAGTATGACATCTTCAAATTAACACCAGCGTGTAATAATTCGTTGTGAGTATGCATTATTAACAGTCGAACCACTGGATGATCGGACGGTAAAATCACAGGAAATTTAAAACTGTTAGTGTCATTTCTACAAGAAATATTGGTTTTTGCTCTAATTAAACCATCACTGTCAATCATCGGTCTAAGGTTTTGAAGTTTGTCGTAATTTGTGTTATTAAATGAATCCTTTTGCACCAATTTCAGAAGAGCGATTTCAGCTCTTTCAAGTTCGGAAGTTGACAAAGTTTTTGAGGATTCACTGGGTATTTTACTTAGCTTAAAATAAAATCTGTAGATAAACGCTATCATCCGAATAATTTTTCTTATAGATGAAAAACACTTGTAATACCAGTCGCTGTTGTGGTCGGTTTGGCTTAAGGCAATAATTACAGTTTTTCGTATTTCTGAGCCAACCAAATCTTCATCTGGAGATTCCTGTGAATTTGGCCAACTCTCCTCGTTATTGAGTAACCACTCGGGTCCCTCCCACCATCTTAGTTGTGACAATTTTTCGGCTGAACATCCTCTAGAAGCTATATCGGCAGGGTTAAGAGCACCCGGAACGTGGCGCCACACGGTGGGAGATGTCAAGGAAACTATTTCACGTACACGATTTTGGACAAAAGTCCCCCAATTTTGATTTCTTTGAATCCAACATAACGAAGTAGTAGAATCCGTCCAACAATGAATATCAATACTGGGAAATTGCATATCTTCAACCACAGACGAAAGCAACCGAGCGCCGATCAAGCAAGCAAGGAGCTCTAACCGCGGTATAGTTAGAACCTTTAGAGGCGCTACCCTACTTCTAGCATGTATTAAATTGACGGTCACGTGATCACCTCGACAGACTCTTAAAAACACACACGCCGCGTAAGACTTTTGACTTGCGTCACAAAATACATGCAAACTTAATGAATCGTCTGGGGAAATATTAAGCCATCTTGGTATCCTTATTTTTGATATTAAATTTAGTTGTTGGATCCATGCTGTAAATTTTCGTATTAAATGATCCGGAAGAATTTCATCCCACTTAAGTTTTAAATTCCATGTTTCCTGCAAAATTAATTTCGGAATCAACGTCACAGGTGCCGCAAATCCAATTGGATCAAATACTTGATGAGCAATGGCTAAAATTAACCTTTTCGTAATTAGTTTATCGGGCTCATCAATTGACGCCACTTTGCAGGATAAAGTATCACTGTCTGTATACCACGTAAGACCCAAGACGGAGATGTTTCTTCAGTGATCGATTCATTGTCTGGAGTGACATTATGCAAATTAGATTTCCACCCTCGTATATTAAAATTGCCTGTAGACATTATTATTTGTGACTCCAGGATAAACTTTTTCATTTCTAACTCAGAATTCAAACTAGTTACGCAATTATCGACATAAAATGATGTCTTAAGAATTTCTGCAGTATTGCTTAAATTTTCGGGTACTTTACTTAAATGATACTGTAAGGTAGCGGCTAATAAATAGGGACTACATGTTAAACAAAAAAAAAACCCTTTGATGCCGATACTCCTCAATTTGTTCCGAATTATCTCGACCAAACCACAGAAAACGTAAAAAGTCGCGATCCTTTTCTCTTATTGAAATCTGTAAGAACGCCTTCTCTATATCTGACGTAACACCCACGTAGCTTTTACGAAATCGATTTAGTATTGTACGAATAATCTCTATTAAATTAGGTCCCGTAGATAAACAATCATTCAATGAAGGAAAACCCTGAGAATGTGAACTCGCATTAAACACTGGCCGTAAACACGTAGTACTACCCTCTTTTATTATGGGTCTATGCGGTAAATAATGCATCTGTTCTGATTTAGTCTTTGTTACTTTTTCTATTATGCCAAGTGATAACCAATTATCAAAAACCCCATAGTAATCCTCTAATTTGCCGGAATTAACCAATTTTCTTTTCGTACTAAACAGACTTTTTTCAGCAAGTTTTTTATTGTCAGGTAAGGCAGAATTATCCGTTACCCATGGTAAAGCTACCTCGTATCTGCCGTCGGAATTTACCCGAAGAGTCTCCTTAAAATACTTGTTAGTCTCTTCTTCTAACTCCTGCTTAGTTTTACGGTGTGCAGGATCTGTAATTCCCAATACGTCTAATTTCCACAGATCGCTTACACACTGGTTCTTAACCAAAAGAGAAGAGATAACGAGAGAATGATTACTAGGTGTATTGCTCTTTGTGCCAAAAAATTTTCCTAGAACAGTCCATCCCAATTTAGTATGTATAGCGGTTAAATTTGATTTAAGGGGTACTATTTTTCCCGTTAACAATTTACCCATAATATCAGCCCCTATTAACAATTTTATTTCCTTATCCACTTTGTATTTATTTTCTAAGTCCGTAAGCTGTATACGATGTTTCTTAAGTTCATTTAACCACGGACCAGATATGGGATTTGGCCAAGCTCAGAACAAATACATTTTTCTGTCAATGTGTCAAATTTACATTTATAACTTCTATTCATACTACTTAATTCGATCACATAATTTTTATAAACATTTTCATTCGTTTCAACACCTCCAAAAAGTGATTGACGCAAGTTTATTTCATTGCTAGAGACATACTTCATTTCCTCAATTGTATCGCTACATATATAGCTTTTCATACTTCCGGAGTCCAAGACTGCCCTTACAAGCATTTCTTTATTATTATTGTGCAGCCTAACAATTAAGGTTTGCAGAAATACATCAGAGAGCTGTACATGATTATTTAATGTACTTGTTTTTATTTCTTCATTAATCTTATTTGAAATATCTGATTTGTTTGAGGGTAAATCCGGGCATATTATAGCGTAGTGTCGTCTTTTACAAATAAGACATCTATGCCCTGATCTACATTGGTTTGCTCTGTGCTTTTTCTTCAGACAAACAAAACAAACCCTTTTTCCTTTCAGTATATTCTTTTTATCTTCCAAATTTAACTTAGAGACCTCATTACAACTCTCCGATGCATGTGATTTATTGCAAAAAACACACACTATATCAACCTTTCTAAATTTTGAATTAATTTCCTTATTATTTTCATTAGTGTTCATCAATTTACATGCTGTAGTGAGTTTCTTAGACTCGGGAATTTTTTTCTGTTTTTCTTTTACGACATTTGGATTTTGTGTAGACAGTTCTTGTATTTGTATCGCTGTTTCACGACACTCAATTTCAGCCTTTAAAAAGTCTAACAATTCTTCAATGTCAAAATTTTCAAGGTTCTGTCTTTTTCTTTGATAATTTAAATTTAAATCAGTGGGAATCAATTTAAGTAAAATTGGTGTCAGCAGAGTGCCGTATGTTCCTGATGTTACATTTAGACATTTTAAATTTCTTATTTGAATCGTAATGTTATCGTAGAGCTTGCGCAGCGCATCTGTGTTATCCGAATTTTTCACTGGATCTAAATTCAATAACTTTCCAATGTGTGCATTAATTATTAGGTCATTACGACCAAATCTTGTTTTTAACGCTTTAACTGCAGATTGATAGTTCTCACTTCATAACGAAAAGCCTCTAATGGCATCAGCCGCAGATCCTATTAACAGAGAATGCAAATAATTAAATTTATCGATATCTGTTAAATCAGTATTATTATGAATTGCATTCTCGTATTGGCTCCAAAATGAGAGCCAGTTAGCGGGATTCCCGCCAAATTCTTGAATCACTAAACGAGGGAGTTTTATTCTAGAATGTGAGCAAGAAATTAAAGATGACTGTTCACTTATGATATCATCCTTTTTTGTATTTGTGTTTTCGAGCTTTTCCTTACTTTTTAAAACAGAAGTAATTTTAGATTTAACTGATATAATTTTTTCTGCATAAGTTTCTGCTGTTTCAAATTCGGATTCTAAATCGTCTTCCTTTTTCACAAAATTTTGAATCTCTTCATCGAGATTCCTTAAATTTTCGTATTTTAATTCTAATTAATCTAAATGTTCTTTCAGAACAGATGTTTCGATTTCATCTGCTTCTATGTACTGCTCGATATTAGTAATTAATTTCGTAGTGGAGCTTCTAGTTACTGTTCGTTTTCTTTTTAATTTTTCTAACTCTGCCATGTTTAAAACTCTCATTAACAATTTTTAATAAAATACAAAATTTTATTACACTTATTCTTATTGTTCTTAAATCTGAAATCAAATGAACTCTTTTTTTTTTTTTTTTTTTTTTTTTTTTTTATTACCTTCACGTAATATTCACAATAATAATAATATTATTATCTTATAATATAATTCACTCAATAAATCACGTAAATATATTAAATTTTCTCTATAAGAACATGACTTGGCACCCTACATTAGAGCCCCTTAAATAAATAATAGGCCGGCGCATCACCGCCATTTTTTTGCCTCGTAAGAGGACAGCATTTCCGCTTGGCGATTTTATCGCTTCACTGGTGGTTTTAAGAAATTTTCATCTAAAAATAAAATCGACCAAAAATGATAAGCAACACAAGTAATCTGTTTCTGTTTCTTAAATAATTCATAACATTTGAAAGGGGGAAAAAAAAAGAGCGTACCAATTAAAATTGGAAAGTTTTTTCAACGACCTAATACTATCAGGACACGGAAACAAGACAACTTTGGCGAATCAAAAAAACGTCGCCAAGACTCTACAAACACACAGTAAAAAAGCGTTTCTTAAAATAATTTATGGTTATTAAAATACATATTTAGATTTAAATAATACTTTTTTTTTTTTAATTTTTTTACTTTATAATTGTCAGAAATGCAAAGAAAAGTATAAGTGAATAACAATAAAACTTACTATGCAAAGCTGTGCATTAGGTCCCGGGATCCAAGAATCTGGACGACAATTCGCAGCCCATTTTCTCCTTCTTGCATTATCCGAAGGAAACCTAAACATTTTGTATCCTTTTCTGGAGTGTTTACAGCAGTTTATTGCTGAACAACCTCCCATATTGCAGTTTATTTCACTAAAATTACGAGCAAGACGGTAGAAACAATGGATGCCGTTTGTTTATCACGCTGGGTACATGCGGCAACCCTAAGGCAGAAAAATGTCGGATGCGCCAGCTCGTATATATAGGAGCCTTACCCTACATTTGGGTGCTACGTATTATTGTTCTAATATTCATTCTTATTTATTCTCAAATTATTCATAATATACTTTATTCGTAAATATATGAAATAGATATATATATTTTATTCAATGTTTTAATAAAGGGGAGAGAGAGCTTACCTTATAATCGTATTCAGCTCCGTGGCAAAACAAAACTTGATTCCAAAACTTGGCTTAAATACTTCTGTTCTTAAACGAAAACGTAATTTTTTTCTTTTGTCGTAAAGATAACTTAAGAGCCCTTTTAAAATCTCGTTTTTCACGAATCCTGGCTGGCTGGCTCGCCAAAAATGTTACTTCAAATATAAAATAATTCTTAATATACTTAAATAAAATAAAACTAACTACTAATTTAGGAGCCAGGAACTCGAATAAACAGGGCTCTATCTTAATCCTTTATATACATATTCTATATACACATATTCTATGTACATATATACATTATTAAGTATTAACAATAAAATATAATTAAGTGAAGGCATCTTCTTTTCGTAATATTATTCCTGATACCATCGTAGTTCAGCTCTTTCCACCGAAGTCAGAGTAAACACTAAACTTATTCTTTTTTCTCGTAGCCAGCGCATGCGCTTCTCGCACCAAACTAGCAGATGTTCTTTTGGAAACCGAAAGCATTTTCCACAGATATATTGAGAAACACCATTTCCTTAGAACGATACTGTGGACAGATGAGTCACTTTTCGCTCAGGATGGCAAGTTAAATTTACATAACTGGCAGCATTACGCTCAACAAAATCCATTTGTAACACGAAACTCATCGTTCCAGACGCGATTCAGCTTAAATGTTTGGTTTGGAGTGGTTGGCTATCGCTTGATAGGTCCACATGTGTTCCAAGGTCATCTGACAAGCAATACATATTTGGAGTTTCTGGAATATCTTCCAGGATTACTTGATGTCATTCCTGTACCCCAACGAGCGGAAATCATTTTCCAACACGATGGGGCCACTGCACATTTTCCAATGCCGTTCGGGACTTCTTGACTCAGCAGTATTCGCGATGGATTGGTCGTAATGGACCAATGCTTTGCCCACCTAGATTGCCAGATCTCACTCCATTGGACTTCTATGTTTGGGGTTTCCTGAAGCAAAAAGTTTACCGCACAGAAGTTGCCAGTTTGCAAGTTTTAAGCAGCCGGCGCAATGATGCAATAATAAAACTGAGGGACGAGCCTTCGCTAAGCGCTACTGTGTTTTCCGTTCGTAAGCGGGCAAGGGCATGTATCAGGTGTGAGGGTGCCCAATTTCAGCAGCCGCCCTAACTTTCACACATCCTTTCGAATGCATATGTGCTTTAATCATAAACGTGTGATACGTCTTTTTTTTTTTTTTTTTTTTTTTTTTTTTTTTTTGCATATTCCTTTCTGAAAGACATGAGAAACGTCATACATCTTTTGTTTCTCTTCTATTGTGTTTGGAAACATAATACAACTGCTACTTTTTTTGTTTGTCTTTAAAACTTTCTTTTTTGCATCTGACAAAACAGCGGGCTGAAAGCTGACATGAAATCAGAAACGACCATAGCACCCCGTGAGACTCCTTCTCGACGAACGTCGAGTTCAGTGATGAATGTTTTTTAAACAAAAGGCTAAATTTCTCCTGAACTAGAACACCGATATGGTTTATTGTGAGCTCATTCTAAAGCGGAATGGAGAAGTTTTTGATAAATTTGACCGATTGTAGCTTGAACGGTTTTTGCAGAATTGCCGTTTAAAGAATTTGGCGACAACTCGATTTTAAACTTCGCCAATGTTTTAGCGCTTGTAGCTCGCCTTTTAATTTTAAATTGGGGCCTCCGTAGCCCATTTGGCAGAGCATCGACCTCGTAGACGGAGGATCAGCTCGTACGAATGTTGTGTACATTAATGGTGACTGAGACACATGAAATTACTCGTGGCTGTAATACTTTCCATGTTCTGTAAAATTAGTACTTCTAGAGATAGCCGAGGGGGGGGGGGCATCCCCCCCCATGGAGAATCAAAATTGTGACGCCATGTTTACGAACAACACCTACAGGGACCCTGGCTGTTGCTAGTATCATCGCCAATCCAAGGCTGTCACCAATAGCCCACTAAGTAGCTCTCGGGCGACGATAAACTCATGAAACTTTATTCTAAATTGAATGATTTTAGATAATTTTGTTTAGGTATCGAAATATATAACACATTTTTTATGTTCTGAATTACAGCTACTTTTAACTAGCGACCACTTATTTGTGGCTATTCAAAAACATTTAATATAGAAAACAACTTTGACAAAACATTTAAAAGAAATTTTTAATGACAAATTTTTAAATATTGAAAAATAAATTACGTATATGCATACATAGGTCAAAATTATTTTCTGAGTATTTGTGTATTGATATAATATATACACCAGAGTCGAAATCCAGAAAAAATATTGATATAATATATGCCTAACTCGAAAATCTCTTGCAAATCTTCGTCGAGATGAGGACAGATAGCACATGACAGGATTACAATACGGAAAAATACCCAGAGGTAGAACGAGAGTCGAACCCACTCTCCTACACTTGAAGGTGATAAACGGTGGGGTGGAGTAATCACTCGGTCACGGCATAGATATATTAATAGTATATAGATTGATCACTGAGGGGAAAAATGTGATTCCTTTTCACTTGGGGAAAGCATTTTATCAACTAATGGCCGTCTTTCCTCTAGTGAATACACACGGGAATAAACATGAATAATTTAGCAAATAATTTATGAATAATTTATGTACTAAAGATGAATGAAAAGCTCCAGATCTAGTTTCAAATTCTTTTTTTTTTTTTTTCTTAATACCTTCTAATCGCTGATGCGAAAACTTCTTTTTGGCATCAAAAATTTTTATTCGATAACATGGGGATGATAGATCGATATATATATCTATGGGCCACGGATGGCACTTGAGTATTTCAGGAGGAATTATTTTGAATTTGATCGTTGTCTCAGTCAAGTTGTTGGAGTTAAATTCTGTTTAGAGAAAATCTTAATTTAACAAGTTTCTGCATATATTTAAGATATATCTTATTTTAAACAAAACAATCAATATTTGTCCTATAGTTTCTTTGATACTTTCTATAGATACTTTGTTTTGTTTTGTTTTGGAAATATATCATAAACTAAGGATATGTCAATTGGATATTGGGCAGACATAATATGGGACATCTGCATAAAAACAGAAACTTTCTTTAATTTTCTTACAGAAAATATCTGTTTCCTAAAACTACAGAAATTTACTGTAAAATTGCATCTTAATATGTAAAAAGACACATTTTCTGTAAATAGGTGAGTTCTGTAAGCACTAGTATAATTTTCTTTTTCTGTTGGGTCCAATTTTTTTTTCTATTTTTCATACGAAAAACTTGATATCAAAGCAGTAATAAGTCATTTTGTACATTAATAGAAGATTTAAGTCATTAATTTTGATGATGCCTTTCTTCTGTACATACTTAATTCCATGTTCTTTACTTTTGAGAAATGTGATTTTATTATTATTATTATTATTATTATTATTATTACTATTATTAAATCTCGCGCATCTCTATCGCTGTCGGTTTCTGTTATGTTTATATCCTTTAGTGACATAAGGTAAAAATTAATACTTCAATTAATATTAGAATTTAACTGTTTTTAAGTATCTTAACTTGTGTATAAATCATTTGAAACGTATTTAAATATCAAAAATGATTTAATTTTAAGTATCTCCCTAGATTTCATAAAAATAACATATTTTACAAATCGTTGGAGAGCCACAGATTAATTTATCGCAGAATGGAGGAAACGTTGAAAATTAATATGATTAACCTTTTCCAAGAATAATTGGAAGTGCTAAGTAAAAGTCCGATATGAAAGGTACAGTCGGCAGCAAAATTATTGAAGCACACATCCACATTTCTCGTATTTTGTTAGCTTGATAGCTAATTTGTATCATCAACTTACTTTTTTATAAACAACATAAAGACTAAGATCATGACTCGACAAATATTTACTTAACAAAATAGTATTAGGTGCACATCTTTTAAATACGAATTATTGCTATCACTTCAGCAATTTTGCTGCCGACTGTAACATCGTCACATTTTATATGGTGGGCCCTGGTTCGATTCTGACTGGACGAACTGGAGAAATTTATTTAATGCATGTTTTTTTTTTTTTTTTTTTTTACAGTGTGCTCTAAGATAAAAATATGCAGTGTACAAATATTTTCTGTTATAGAAAATTTCTGCCAATGTGTTTCTTCCATAGCATAGGGATATTTTATGTCAACTTTGCTGCCAGGTATTTTCTGCAATATAACAGGATTTTTTTTTTTTTTTTTTTTTTTTTTAACAGTATATACATATTATTACGTTGTAAATTGTTTTCTTTCTGAAATCTCAAAATAAACCCGCGAATCATTTACCATTATTTATATTTTTTATTGCATTCCTAGTGTACTTGCATTTACTCTTACTTTACGAGCCTCGTTATCAGAATAAATCATCTCTTCCAGGTTTAATGTGCTCTAGCAGTCATTTAAAAGCCAAAAGAAAAAATTAAAAAGCATTAATAACTGCTAGCTAAAAAAGAATTTCAAGTTCATAATTGAAATCAAAATCTTAATATTGGCTTTCCTTATTTAATTCCAAAATAAATTAAATATAATCATTCTTTTCTTTTTTTGACGGAATACGTGATGCTTTCGGAATGTTACTTGCCACATAAAATAAATGTTTGATAAGAAACATTTAATATTTAAATTATGTCATTCATAAAAAATGATATTTTTACCTTAAGTAGCTCGTTAACTGCTTTTTAGTTTAAGAAATATTAAAATTTTAATCATAGTCACATTGAAGATTGTTTACTTTTACTCATTTCCATAATGAAGTATAAATAGAGCCAAATCCCTTACTTTAAGTAATCTTTGATGAATATTGGGGCTTTCATTGAGATCCTCTTTAAAAATTGATTGCATTTAATACAGAATCATTTGAAAATAATGCAGATTTGTTTGGAAGAAAGATTTAGATTATAAGGTATTTTCAATAAAAGCGTTTATGGCTATTTTGGGCCATAATAAAGAAGCTCCGAAATAAATAGTCATAGAAATTAACATAGCAAATATTTAATATTTTATAGAATATTGTTTTTATCGCTATGTGCATTGTTTATAAATATAAATGTAAATGGGACAGAATTTTCTGAAAGTATTAAGCGCAGACTAACAAAATTATGTACATGTGTGTAAATTTAACTCGCTGATTTTAAATTTTTGCAATGATTTTTTTTCTTACTATATATATATATTTGAATGTGTCTGTGTGTATCTATGTTTATATTAATGGAAATATAAATACAACTTTTTTTTTTTTTTTACATTATTTTTCTTTTTGTACGTGTCCTGCTGCATTTTCTTGCACATTACGTATGTAAATTAATGTCAACATGAATTTACATAAAGTTGTAATTTGAATAAATAATCGCCAGTAAGATCACTTTTTTATTATTCAAGAATGCTTATAAATCAAGAAATATTTAATTTCTGAAAAACGTGCCTGTACGTATGTGATGACAATATCACACATGTATTATTTTATAAAAAAATTAAATCAAAATGAAATCATTTAAAATATGTGATTACAATATTTAACTAAATAACATTATACTCTTTCTTTCTTTCAAAAGTTTACAAGCTAAATATTAATTCTTTAAATTAGCTAAATATTAAGTCGTTAATTCTGAAAAATAATTTTGTTTGTCTCTTGACTCGGTTGTCAACACGGTATGTCTCTTCTCTCCTAACAGTAAAACCAGACGAACGTTCATTTTTTTAAATAAATTTATTCATTTACCAGTAACAATAATCACTAAATAATACAAATTTTCTTAAGAAAATCTAGAGCACTCTCATTAATTTTTAATATCTAATTTATCGTACCATAAAAGGGGTCAGCATAGTGAACTATTTACATTTAAACGTCAGCTAATTTAAACTTTATTTTTTACGTTTTACGAATTCTTAAATATTGGACAATTCACCTTTATTACTTTAAGAAATTTCTAGAACACCATGACAGATGTGAGAATCAAGTGCTTGGCTCATTGGTAACAAGGAAATATGTTACCTTCCCCCACCAAGGAAATGAATATTATAATCAGCTATCTTGCTGTTCTCCAACCTCAGTGAGTTCGCCATTAACGTCAAAATTTTCTTTGGCTACCGTGATCGAGATAGCCTAGAACTATCAGCAGCTTTTATACAATGAAAATGAAACCTGTGAAGAAGATTAGCTTTTGAATAAAGAATATTGTTGCATTGATTAAATTTCTGAGGCGAGCTGAAAAGTATAAAACATTGTTAAAAGTTAATTAAAAAATGAAAAGGAGACCCAAGGTTCAAATTGAGAAAACGGGCATTATTTTATGCAGATAATTAAAGATAAAATTTATTGACTTTAAAGGAAATATATATTATAAAGTGTTACCAATTAATATAATAGAGTTTACAGATATTCCGGAGTGGAGTGGGGGACAATTAATGGGAAGCAAGTGGTGATGAAAATTGAGAGAAATGATTATCCTTGGTTTACATACGTTCGCTTGTTACATACTTGTTACATACATTCGCCAAGTTCAAAGTATCCAGGAAGAATATGATTGCAGTTTCAGCTATGAATATACATAAGTAAATTTTAAAAAGGGCCACCAGAAATTCACTGTCAACGGTTACTGAAAAATTTGCATAGTTTTACCAGCTTTTAGTTCATGAAAAATAGCAAACTAAACAGATTTATTGACTGATCCCTTAATGTGCAGAAGGCGACAACATGGCATAAAATTTGCATTTTCAAGCAGGATTTAAAAAATAAATAAATAAATAAATAAATAAAGACAAATTACAGCCATTTGCATTCACAACTATAAAAAAAAATATGAAGTCAAAATATATTTTATCAGTGTGAGAGTGTTACTCACATATCCTTAAAATATAATACATTTCTTCAAAATTATTAAATATATAGTTATAAATTAAAATATAGAACTTTTATTAGTGTTAAGAAGAGTTTCTATAATAAATCCATTGATCTCCTTTTAAAATTAGGCAATTTTTATATGAGGGATCTAGAATACAATTTAATTTCTTACTTCCCGAAAAGAATAATTTTTATTTTATAGCAATTCACAATAAATCTGTTTATATTTCTAGCTATTAAAATACATTAAACGATTTCCGTTATAATTTATTTTTATTTTGTTTAACTCCAAAAACCATATAAGGAAATAAATTGAGGTTAGATATAATCTAAATGTTTTGTTTTTCAGACTTTATGGCGCAATGCTATGATAATTGATTTATGAGTGCACCTGCTCTAACCGGTTTTTTTTTTTTTTTTTTCTTTTGGCGCATATAAAGTTAAGCCAAATTTAAGGCTGCAATTTACAACCGTTCTTTTCGCTGGTAATTTCGTAGCGCTGCCAGATCTAGCAATCAAAAATACGAAATGAGTTTTGTTCGTTTGGTCTTGGTCTGGTCACTTTTGCTCGAATCGCTTGACACGAAAACATGTAATTAGTCGCTCTCTCTCCCACTTCGTTTTTTTTAACTGTTCTCTAGTATGATCAAACCTGGCACATCATCTTAATTGCTTTCAATAGTGATTTTCAAGAGAATGTTTATAAATTAAATAAATCCGAATTTCAAGTCAAAATTTATTGAAGACTGGATTTTACTTTGTTTAGCAATGTACTACACTCCCGAAGATTTCCATTTCAGATGGAAATAATTATTTTTTAATTCAAAGCTAATAAACAACATTATAATCAGAGCTATAAGAATTTACATTGCGTTACAGATTAAGGGAAGGGATCAAAGGTTTCGCTTCCGTTGCGTTGAAAAATAGAACCACTGTGTGAGGTAAAGGACAGATATAAAAATTAGAAAATGTACATTGATTGTGTATGAATTTAAATATTATTAATAGGTTAAATAGTTAAAATAGGTTAAAATAGTTCTTAAGATTAAATAATTTAATTTATAAATTTATTTATTTAGAATATTTGCTTATCTTTTTGAAAGAAAAACTAATTTTATAATATGGGATAATTTACATCACAATACCAATTCTAAGGTCACATTTACATTTCACTTGATTGTTCTCTATTTAGTCAACAGCCACAAAACAATGCAACAATAATAATAAGAAGAAATTCTAAGAAATTCTAAAAATATATATAGAAAAACTATTTGTGTAAATTATCTTGAAACGTATACAATAAGACTTTGATTGAGGCTTCTTTTGGCCAGTATCGGTGCCTTGCACTGAATCGACTTTTTAAAGATACTTAATTTTTAAATTTTTAAATTAATAAGTTATTGTTGCCGGAAATAAGAATGAATTTGGTGATTGAAGTATAGTGTAACCACGTTTTCTAAGACTAGCAGCGTGGACGTGTCCAAAGGCTTGGAGGGGTGCCAAATTGACCGAGGTTGGGATTTGGTAGACATCTAGCCATTCGACGCTCTCTTACCGCTTATTTTCTCTAAATCAGATAAACTATCTCTCCTTGTTTTAACATTGGACTCGTTAAGTCAGCGCTTGCGCAGAGGCTTCCGTGGTTTCAAGAAATGTGGTTGAAGAATAATGAAATTTTTTTAATAATAACAGTCATAATAATGAATAAAGTCTTTAGTGTCTCTTTCTAACTCAAAACTACAGTATAATTTTAATTTGAAGAATTTATATTAAATTATTGTGCAGGCTAACAAAACATAAAAAATTTTCGCAGGGATAAAAATTTTTAGAAGCTCTATATGGCTGCAAGATCCGATTTTGTCTTAGCCCCGTAAGGCTTAGCTTTGATCACCGTAATTCTTGGAAATTTCCCATTTACTCGATTTGTTTGAGAAAGCAGCCTCGTTAAATTACGATGTGTTCATTTCAATACTATAATATTCTACGTCATTTGAAAAATTTTAAAGTAAATGTAAAATCATAAATTATATTTAAAATGGACCAAAAGGAAAATATTTCAACTTACAGAACGCCAAAAAATGAAAAGGGATTCTCGGAGTAAGGCCAATTGACAGCTGTAGGATCCTAAGCCTGAAGAGGAGTGCCCTCCATGGGAGAGGGGGGTCTTTCCTGGGGAATCTTCGTCCGTATTTACGAAAGCTTCGGAGACAACCGCGGAAAACTCCGAACGACTAAGCCGAAGAGCGTGACCTAGGATCGAACCCGACACGTCATGTCTACCAGCTTTGAGCGCAGAACCGCTCGACCGCTGGTGAGCCAAAAATGAAAAGGGAAAATGTGTTGAACATGCAGTGATCAGTTTATAAAAGCCAGGAAAAATATGTGCACTTTCCTGTCTTTGATTTTACTCAGCATTAAAGCATTTCATTTTTTTTATGTATCGTCATAGTTTAGAAAAAAATCTAAATATATTTTTCAAAATGGTAAATAGTGACAAATTTAAATATTCAAGGAGATATCTATGTTATGACTAATTATTAGATTTTTTCCCATTGCACTGCCAGAACTGGAAAATATTTGTGAACTTCTAAGAAAAATGATCCCTATTTCATTTCAAAGTCTGGTCTATGCAACGTAAATATGAAAAAAATATATACTAGAATAAAACACCAAGATGTGAATCGAGAAATTCAGTATCAAAGTTCATGCCTTTTAGGACAACATAATAATTTTAGAATAATAGACAAAAAATTTTAGAGCCAAGTTCTTTACGAGGAACATTGTTTTTAATGAAAAAGAAAAACTCGATTCGATAAATGTATATTTTTAATAAAGAAAAATCAAGTTATAAGTAACTGCGAATTTGTTATCGATAACCATTTTAATGCTTAAAAATATAGCTACAATTTTTCTCTCCCAAAATATTGATAGCTTAAATATAATTTAATTGTACATAAATAAAAATGCAAAAATATTCAATACTTTTATTATTATAGATTAACATGAACCTATTTAATATATATAATTTTTTTTTTTTTTTTTTTTTTTTTTTTCACATACTACTTTTTACAGACTAACTCGTCATAGCATATCTTCTCTTTGATATATTTTTTAAATTATCTCCCTTTCACAAAAAGGAAAGGAAAAATGAGTTATGTTTTTTATGGATAACAGTTTGTAAGTAAAAAAATCCACGGAATTTAAACATATTAAAATACCAAAAATAAAATCTAGCAAAACCTTTTAAAAGAACATTCCATTTCGAATTTACGACCCTCATAAAGTACCAGTTCCATCTATTTTACATTTTTTTTTTTTTAACACAAAAACACACAAACTCTTTTTTTTTTGTGTGTGTGTGTGTGTGTGTGTGTGTGTTTAATGGAAACTGAGTACAAAATAAAAGCACGCTCCTGGATAAAAGAAGATTTTCTTATTTTAATCAATTTAATCCTTTATTTATGAGTAACAGACATTTTTCGCTCTACTGAGCATTTTGTTTAAAATATGGATGAAAAATATAAATTAAGTTAAAAACTTATCTGAAAGTATTATGTCCTTTTCCTTAATATATGTCTTTCTTTTTCTTTTAATTTTGTGGAATTGATTCTAGAATGACAATATTTACGATGTAATTATTTTAATCCAAGAAATTTTAATCAAGAAATAAATTTAAGAGGGTTTTGGTTTATATATATCTTTAAAAGTTTATATGTGTATAAGCTCAAAATAATCAAAAGCTAATTAGTCTACAGATTAAAACAAAAATTTAATGTATAATTTCTTTCTTTAATATCTTTACAAATATCAAGTTATAGTTAAGTCAAATCACAATGGTTATTTCGCAAACACTGTTTATAAATATCGTTCAAGTGTAAGATACAAGCAGGGTTCTCCCAGAGAGAAATTTTTTGTACCATTATTTTTACCACCACTTAATTTTGCTCTTCACTAATCATTGATACCTATTAAATAAATAAATAAATAAATAAATACAATATGAAATTTGGGGTATCCGAATTTCACTTTGTGAGAACCTTGAGTACAGGGTATCCTGAAAAACCTGTAAACATTTTTAAAAGCTTCCTTTAAAGTTTCTGTGTAGTTTTACAAAATGAAATCTGATTTTAGATTGGCTAAATTGAATAATTCAGATTTCCTAATACACTGTAAGCTCCAAACATTTACAGCAGCATTCATACAAGAATGTAAAACACCCTTGGTAATAGTAAAAACATAATCTCATAACTTGAGATTTCTCTCAAATGTCTACGTGTCATAATTGTAATTAAAAGAGCATTAAAAGCCAAGACAACACTTTAAAAACGTTATATATTGATTAAAACAATATTTTTTAAATCTTTTCACCATAAATATATGACATCTTCAGGTATATAAAGTTACAAATGATATACATACTTGCCAACATACTAATTAATATTCCGTAGTATTGTTAGCCCCGCTTTCTTTTTCACACCAATACCTTTTTACAGTGTTTTTCTTCTTGTTAAATCGTAATTGCAATTGAAGAATATTACTCTAAAAATTTACTGGTGTGAAAAAGAGGGCGGGACTAACAACACTACGGAATAATAATTAGGTTGCTGGCAAGTATGGATATATGATAGTAGACTAGTGGACTGTGAATTCCTTTGGTGATGAATAATATTTTTAACTAGGTGTTAACAACTATAACCGACACCTATCCCATGATACATAAATTGCTGGTCTACTAGCATATATCATTTGTAACTTGTATATACCTGAAAATGATACATATTTATGGTGAAAAGCTTTGTAAAATAACTATATAACGTGCTTTTAAAGTGTTGCCTTGGCTTTTAATGCTCTTTTAGTTATCCTTGTTAAGTTTTCTTTTCTTCTTCTTTTTTATTTTTTTTCAGCTAACCAACAGTTTGCTTTCACAGTATTGCTGTCACTGAAGGAGGGTCGAATAGTTCAGATACCTATCCAAGAGTGTGAGTAGAGCATAGACCTTATATATATAGACTACGCCACCAATAGGACTTCCCATTATAGTGAACGTCTTCAACATGTGGGTGTAATCTGAAACCTTCATCCTTTGCGGTCAGCACCGTATGTCACGTGACATGGAGTTGAGGGCGATTCTTCCATAAAAAAACACTTATTTTTGTAAGAATTCAAACAAAAAATTCTCCCCTTCAGAATGGTTTCTCACAAAAGAATTTTTTTATAATTAATCTATGACATTTTAGCTTTCCAACGATGCGTAAATCTAAAGGCTTAAATAAAAAGTATGTGTACAATACAGAAATTAAAAAACTATAAACTACTTTCTTTCCTATGGAAAAATCACATAATATTCATTCTCGTCTCTCTCTCCTGGTCTACATCACGTGATAATTTCGCTGGGGAAGCTACTTCATGTCACAGACAGATAATGAGAAGGGATGTGTGGTCTATTATATAAGGTCTATGGAGTAGAGAAGATAGAGGGGGGGGGGGAGATTTTTAAGGATGTACAAAAAAGAAATGTTTTCATGACAATAAAGAACGGATAAGTAAAATTACAAATTTGATGGTAATTATTCAGTGCTTTAAAGAATTTGGATAGAAACTACTGACTAAATCTTATGTGAGTAAACACTGGCATTCATGTATTGGCAATGTTTTGAACACTCACACACACATTATATATATATATATATATCATTAATGAGAGCGAACAACAGTTAGTACATGTTCTTGTTTCCTTCCTGTTCATAGCTTTATAAAATATTAAGGGCAATTTGCAGTAAATGCAAAACAATAATTCATGTACTTCATATCATAATCAGTAGTTGGGACTTCTAAACATAAAACAAAGTCATGGAAACTTCTTTTATAGCTTTCTTCTAAAATAAAACGTGTGCCTGCTTTATTGTCACTTCTTTGGAATTGAGAAAAACAGTAACCATTCATGAGAAAGCTAAAAAAAATAAACAAGTTAACAAGCGGATGGGTAATATTTTTAGCAAAAAAAAAGAATTCTGCCAGCTACGTTTATTATGTGTTGCAAATCTAATTTACCACAAAAGCATTAGCATAAGTTAAAATTAATGCATGTGTTGGGTCACTTTAAATGTTCCTGCTAGACTTCAAAGATAATTTTATCCGTGATTTAGGTGATTATAATCTATTGTTTAACATTTAAAAGATTACTAAGAAAATAAATATTGGTAATTATAATGTGTTTTGATATTTCAGATCTTGGATTGACGTAAAAACCCGGTCCATTGGTTCCTTGCCGCTTGTTAGTACGGAATTAACTGAACAATGTTTCCACTGTTTCTCTCCTTCTCTATCAGCCAAGCGAATTTTTTGAATCAAATAAGTTGAGATGAAATATAGGTTTAATATAACAACAGAAAAGAAAAAAGCTGGAAGAGCAAAATTTATTTAAAAGCTTGAGTTGCATCCAATGAAAGTGCGTCTAGAGTGATTAAACACCGAAGTGTAACCAAATTCTTCAAATGGTGAAATACAGTAGAATTATTTAGTATTTGAAAAATCTTTTCAATTCATGGATTACAATAATTTAAATTACGAATAAAGTCATCTATGAAATTGGGCACAAACTTTTATAGAGACCCAATATGTCCTTGCAAACAATGAAGACGTGTTGTCATTTTTATACTCTTTTATTAAAAAGAAAAAAAAAAAAAAAAAAAAAAAAAAAAAAGCCTGATCAGAAAGAATTACATCTAACCTACCCGTAAATATCTATAATTTTTGGTTATAAAGAAAATTTTTGTTACTTGCTACACTTAAAAACACAAGAAATTTAACTGCAACTCAAACTCTCAGTATATACATAAAACGGCATAATTTAAAAGAAAATGTTTTAATGTTCATCATACGAGTTTCCTATTTCAGTAGGTAGGTAACTGGTATTGTTATTAACAAATAATTACTAGGTATTATTATTATTAGGTATTAGGTATTAAATAAGTATTAAGTATTAGATATTATTGTTAACTATGGGACCTAATTGGTATTATTGTTAACAAATCTTATTTAATATGCTGACATTGTTGGTCAACATATTAAACAACATTTGTCTTTGTAATTCATTTCTTACTGAGTCTTTCTTTTTCTGAATAAAACTGTAATGTTTGTTTCATTGTTTACATATATATTATAATTGTATGCTTGACTCGGAGTTCGTTCGTAAATCTTTGTCGAGATGAGGACAAACAGCACATGATAGAATTACAACACGAAAAATTGGAGTAACACCCAGAGCGAACGCGGAAATCAAACCCTCTCTTCTTTGCATGAAAACACTTAACGGCGTGGACTCATAACCACTCGGCCACAGAGGGCCCCTGTAACAAAGAACCTAGTAACAAATTTTGTAAACAATGATTTTTTCTTGGTAAACGATGTTAGACTTTCCATAGTTTAGAAGAATATTACGTTTCAAAACTTTATTAACTGAAAATAATTAAAAGTTAATATTCATTTATTCTTCTGTGTACTAATGATAATGTTTAAAAATAATTAATTGTTGTTTGTTTAGGATAATATTTTTATCAACTTCTGTAATTATATTAAAAGAAATTTTTAAATAATTAAAAAAATATATATATTTAACAAAGTGCTTACTATTTTTCAATTGGAAATATTTAGCAAACACATTTCAGTAATTTTTTAGAATCATACCAAATAAAGCATTAATGGATTAATATATTTATTTAAAGCTATAATCATAAATGAGATAATACAATGTATGAGAATATTTTAGGAGACGATTCATGTGTAATATCTTTACATTCATATATAATTTACGCTTTGAAAAGAATTTGCATTTGAGAAAAAGATTTCATTAAAAATATTTTTAATAATAAATTAATTTTTTCTGCGATATTTGATACTCTCTTTTGATATTCATTGACCTCACCCTTTCTCCTAAAAGACAATTGAATCAGGAGAATAAAAATTACATTAGAAAAATGTAACTGTTTGAAAAATAATAATGTCCAATTTAAAAAAGCATGTATATGTTAAAAATTCATATATTATAATAAGCATTTTTAAACAACCAGACTTACATTCATATTAAATTTATAATTATTTGTAATCCAAAGTTTATATGCTAGAATTTTCACGAAAGGTTCAAATACTCAAAGCAAAATTGTTTATTTAACATTACCTAGAAAAATCATTTTAAAATTCATTAAAAATTATTTTCGTAATCCTCTGTTGAAATCATTATATTTTCATATAGTTCTTTGGTGTTTACCTTTAGAATTCATTCGCTCCTCTGCCCTCAATCATTTCTGTTCGTTTCTGAAAAATGATAAATACTAATTTGTCGAAATATTTTCCAGATTCCGTTGTTCTTTAATTTTATCTTTAAAGAGAGATTATATTTTCTTCATAAATTTCCAAATATTAATTATTTTCTTCTGGAGTACTTTTCTTACTTTCAAGATTTTCTCTTTCAACATGAATTTCTTTCTAATTGATTTTCTAATTTAATATGTATATTTTATAGGTAAATGAATTATAATTTTAATAACAAAAAAAAAAAAAAAAAAAAAAAAAAAAACTTTTGCTAAAATTTCCAAAATGTGTAATTGTACTTTAATTTATAATAAAAACTGTTTATTTTTTTAACAAAAATTTCTATGTTTTGAACAATATTAATACTTACAGTATGAGAGAGTATTTGGGTCTTTTCGTTCGAATTTAAACACTTTGTTGAATAATTAAAGAAATACTTCATGTATTATCTTAGAAATTCAAAGGCGTAAAAGACATGTTATATCTCATATATTTTAGAGAATGCTTTTTCCCAAAGGCAAAATTAGTACCAGTCACAAATTAACGAATAAAAAAAAAATGTAATGTTTCAATTCACCCTCTAAAAGGTAATTCTTTAAATGCGTTGTAGCTGTAGCATAAAGCATATGGTACAGAGGATTCTTTTAATTATATAAATTAATTTGTATGAAAATAGCACGTATTTTCATAGAGATATTAAGGTTTCTTTAACAACATCGCAAAATTTTCGAAAGTTTTTTGTTTAAAGCATTCACGGCTTTCAAACCAATGCAATGTTATTTTTTGAAAACTTGACATACTACAGTATAGCGAGAGTACAGTTCAATCCGAATATAAAAATATTAACTACCTGATAAAATATGAGCATTTTTATTAAATAATGTTAACGGCATATGCGTAAGCATTAATAAAATTGCTTTTGCCTAATGTACAGAGGTTTTTTTTTTTTTTTTTTTTTTTTTTTTTACAAAAATCCCAAGAAACTATCGGGAAAATTCAGAAAGATATAGTTCATATAATGAGTTTTATTTCAAAAACCCTCTAAGAGAACCAAATTGGCAATGGGTTTTTTCCATATTTTTGTTTGGAATCAGCGTACACATATCATGACCATTTATTGATGCAAAATAAATGTTTGCAATAAACGCCTTATCTAACTATTTCTTTTTAAGAGTACTTGAAATTCCAGTTGAATTTCAAGTATTTAATATACTCTCTTAAAAAGCCTAAAGTAAAGGCAAAATTGAATATTTTATTTGAAATCTACAAACAGTTTATCATTTTTACTTTAACTGTTTGTGAATTTTCCCCTTTTGTTAGATATACGAGGGTTGTAAATTAAATAGTCGCAACTTAACCTTGAAACTCGCAGAAGGGCGGGCATGCGCAAATAGGATATGGGAGCGGTGAGGTCTGAGGTGGCGCTGTTGTCGATGTGTAGAGTGCAAAAAACAGTCGATCTGCTAAGAAGGGAAGTTGTTGTGTCGTTAAATTGAGGAGTTTCGTTTCCATCGCTCTAAAGCATGTTTTCAAAAGGTGATCAGCGGTCGTGGCTTAAAATCGAAGTTGCCCGTGGCAAAAACGCAACAGAATGCTATCGAGGATTAGTGGAATCCTGTGGCACAAATGCTTTACCGTATAGGACAGTAGCACGATGGGTTCAAGTATTTCGTTCGGGTCGGAATGAGACTACGGATTTGCAACAACAAACATGCTTTAGAGCGATGGAAACAAAACTCCCCACTTTAACGCCACACAACAACTACCCTTCTTAGCAGGTCGACTGTTTTTTGCACTCTACACATCGACAACAGCGCCACCTCCCTGCTCCCATATCCTATTTGCGCATGCCCGCCCTTCTGCGAGTTTCAAGGTTAAGTTGCCACAATTTAATTTACAACCCTCGTATTAATGCGTAGAAATTATGATGGATTCCCCTATGTGCATGGTAATTGTTAGTGCTGTAGAATTTAATTGTTAGGTGTTAGGTTCGAATCCCAGCTCAGACATAGATTTTCATAGCGGTTCAGAATCCAATTTAAGGCATAGGACCAGATCTAATAAGCCTTAATGTGTAAAAGAATGACAGTAGTGTAACACTCCAAATCCAGTAGACTGTTACTAAATACTTGACGAAATAAGTGATTCGTCTGTTTTTTGCAGTGTTGCGAATAACTTTGACTTTTTTCAATGGCCCATCACTTATCGATACCCTGAAAAAAAAAATTCTGTGACTGACATCGTGAAACTAAATTGAAGTTCTAGTAAAAATAGTAATCCTTATAAATTCTAGTTCCCTTTGTTAGCGAGTTCTAAAATCCTCTATTAAAATTCTAGATCGTATTAATATATTACAGTGTCAAACTTTTTTAAAAATCTCTGCAAATAAATTCAAACTAAAGAGGCAAGTTTTAGTAGCTATAATCTCGGTTTATCATCTAATTCTAGGAAATCAAGCGATAATTTCTCGCAAGACAAAGAAATCATAATATTCATAATTTTAATCATATTGTTTAACCATCTAGAAAAGTGTACAATAGAAGTTCTCCTACCGTTCCTCTCGATCATTTCGTCTATCCAGGTAATTTGTTTACTTTATACTATACATGCCAACATTCTAATTAATATTTCGTAGTGCTGTTAGTACCACGATTTTTTTCACACCATTAAATTTTTAGAGTAATATTCTCCAAATGCAATTGCTATATTGATACCACTTTACAGTGGATTACAAACACTGTGGAAGAAACCCTATCGTTGGGGGTCCAAATAATAATAATAATAATAATAATAATAATAATAATAATAATCCTATAATCTTTGACAAAAGCAGTGTCATGTGATTTGTCTCTCTACAATACGAAAGTATCTGTAATTCATTGTAAAGTGGTATCCACACAAGATCTACATTATGTGCCTGAAAAAAATGCATTTTTTTTTTTTTTTCGCCTTTTTTGGTCAAAATAGCAACTGAAAATGCATCCAGACGCTTTTCTGACCACAGCGATATGACTTCTTTCACAATTTCTTTTTTTAAAACGGTCTGTGTCATCCTCTAATCCCTTTAAATTTAATAGTCATGTTTCTCATGCCTTGTCTCGAGAGAAGACATTTCCGTAAACGTTTTACGTATCGATATTTTCACAATGAAATTGAAAAAATGCTACTGTTCTGATAAAACAACTTGATGAGAAAGGATCGACTTTTTTCCTCTAAAAGCATGGTGAAGAATGATTTTACAGCATTTACTACTGTTTTTTAAAAACTCCCGATTTGCTTAACAACGTCTTTTCAACATTGCATAAAAAGCGCCATCTGCTATTAAAAATGTGGACCATTTAATGCTGTTGTTAAAAATTTAAAAAACTGCAATAAATATTAATTTATTGCAGTTGTTTTTTTCCTCGTGGTCCATATCACGCATATACCAAGATTCAACCAAATACGTCTACTACTTAGGTCTAAACAATGAAACTAATTTTAAACACACTGTATATAAAGAAAATATCTACACCAACATTCTTTTCTACAAACAATTTTATTGAAAACGCTCAAGTGGTTCTCTTTTGATATCGCAGCCTACATTACGACCCAACGTTTAATAGCGTTTATGAGAGTCCCAGATTAGGAATTTGTTTCGGATATCTTCTGTTGATGCCTGGTGTGCTCTGTTGACCTGTTGCCATCGCAGGAATAACTGAGTTGCGCAGCATGTTTCCTTCTTACTCTGGGTTTTTATCGTTGCCACTAGACTCCATGATGTTTGGATTACTAGCATACACAAAGTGGCTTATTTGGAACATAAATTTTCCAAGAGCTTAACCGGTTGAAAATTTATTTCCTTTATTCTAACTGTGAGCTGTGATTTTTATTAGATTAGTCGATAATCTTACTAAAAAAAGTTTTCTGATACTCTTTGATAAATTTTAAAAATAGTAACATTACTATTAATGATCGTTATACAGTATCTCATTTAGAACTAATAATAGAGTTCTCATTCTTCGAGCATGCAAAAATTATTTTTTTAGTGTATATTAAAAATTATTTTTTTAGCATAATTTAGTGTTCATTATGTCTTCATAAAAAGTGGAAATTTAAGTTACAGTTTTTGTTTTTTATACACTTAATAAACAAAATTGAGAGAAAGAAAAGAAATGTATTTCCTTCTTAATTTATAATTGCGTTCCCTTATTAATAAAATAACAGTAAATTTAATATAAATATAAAAAGATGTGCCTACCTCATACTACTTTAAAAATTATATTCACTGTAGTAATAGACATGCACATTTAAAAACAAAGATTTTAAAACATTGAATGGCATGCAACAACGAGGTTATTTTATACTTCTGATGCTCAGCTAAGTGATGTAATATATCGACACTGGTCGTGAATATTCCTGAAATCATTCTTGTAATCTTTACAAGTTTTGCTATTTAGTTTTTACTTCGGTTAGAATGTAATCTGTTTTTAAATAATTCGATTTATGTAATTAGTACAAGGCTTTTTATGTAAAAAAAAAAAAAAAAAAAAAAAAACAGACTATGCAATTTTTTCCAGTGTATAAATTATAATAACAAATATTTTATGGTATTGTGATGATTAATCAGGCACTTGTAAGGAATAGTTCTACATTTTCTATAATATCTATATATATAAAACCGTTTGTCCTGAGTAAGTGAGTGACTGATTCAGCATCGCCCAGCCCAAGCCCCTGGACCTAGAAGCATGAAATTTTGTGACAATATTCCTTCTGTTACGTAGACAGGAAGAACTAGCAGGAACAGGACTAAGAAGGATTTTACAAAATTCGCCCCCCAAGAGGGAGAAAGAGGGCAAAACGTGATATCATAAAATCCTTCATACCTCAAACAAAAAACAACAACAACAACAAAAACAAAAAAAAACACATACCCATAAAATTTTTGCTTTAAAATATAGCTAACGCAAATACCTAAAAACCAATTTCTGGAATTTTAGAAATTCGGCCCCCAAGGCGGGAAAGGAGGCAAAACGTGATTTCACATGTGCAAAACGTGATTTCACGTAATTCTGTATGTTTAAAAAAAAAAAAAAACAGATATACGTGAAATTTTTACTTAAAATATAGCTAGTACAAATGCTTAAAAACAAATTTCTGGAATTTTAGAAATTCAGCCCCTAAAGAAGAGAGGGGGCAAAACGTGATTTCAAATAATCCTTTATATCGCAAACAAACAAGCAAAAAAAGATGTATGTGAGATTTTTGCTCACAAATACCTAAAAACCAATTTCTGGAATTTTAGAAATTCATCCCAGGTGAGCAGGAAATGGGGACGGCTATGGGAAAAAAAAAAAAAAAAAAAAAACAGAAATACAATTAAACCATTCAAAATTGGTTCAGATAGGTTTTAGAGGCCTACAAGTCGATTGAAAATATTTTCGCTAGTGTAAATTTATTAGGAGGATAGGGAGGGAAGGCGGAGGGGCAAAAAAAATAATAATAGAATTAGATCGTTCAAAATTGGTACATAGAGGTTTTTGATACCTACAAATCGATTGCGGATATTTTCGAATTTGTAAAATTTTTAGGAGAGCCGGGAAGGGGGGAGCGAAGGGGAAAAACAATAGAAATAGAGTTAGACCTTCCAAAATTGGTACGTATAGATTTTTGGGATCTACAAATCGAATGCAGATATTTTCAAACGGGATCAATTATTAGGATAGACGGAAAAGGGGGGGGGGGAGCGATTGGCAAAAATATAGAAGTAAGAGTTAGAGAGTAGAAAATTAGTATTATTAGGTTTTAAGGCCAGATAAATCGATAGCGGATATTTCCGAAGGTGTAGAATTATTACGAGGGGCGGGAAGGAGGCGGGCGCAGGGGCAAAATTAAATAAATTCATATAGAACGTTGGAAATTAGTATTATTGCGTTTAAAAGCCCGAGAAAACGATTGCAGATATTTTGAAAGTGTAAAATAATTAGGGGGTCGGGAACGGCGGGCGAAGGAACACGCGCGCCGTGTGTGCGTTTATACGCTGCTGCAGGCAGGTCCACATTTTTCCGGACCGATTATTCCACCGATGAGAGAAGAATTTTTTTGTATTTTATATTTATGTTTTTCCCTTGCGATAATATAGTGATTCATTAAGAGTTTTCAACATAAATGCGCTTGTGCAGCGTACAGTGGATTGCGTTACCGAAAGCAGTGGGGACCCGGTGCGACATTTTTTGCGATCAGAACATTTTTCTCTTTTTTTTCACATGATAAAATTTATTACAATTTTGAGAATTTATTAATTATAGTGATTCATTTAAATATAGTGACCAGCGAAGCAGGCGTAGCCTGCTAGTATAATATATAATAAAAATTACTATGGCGTAAATAATGGGTATCATTGCAATCAATTACTTCATTCTTTTATTTTTAACTAGCCGCCTTCGGCGACCAGCTGGTTCGCGATCCTTGAAAAATCCGACTTTATGAAACGGCCATAGGACAACTCCGCCGAAGCATAGGACAACTCCGCCGAAGCATAGGACAACTCCGCCGAAAAATTTATCAGCTGTTTCCCCCAGCAGGACAACTCCGCCGCATTCCTTTCTGCCGTTTTCCCTCGATAGGACAATTCCGCCGAATGAGGGGGGAAGGCATTACCTTTGGCGAAATAAAAGTTGGCGAGAATGCTAAAACTTCAGGTATTCAACTTTAGTTAAAAATAAATAAACAAAAGAATGGTAATAATCTATATATTAATTCGCAAACATGAAATTTGTTGTACGTTTTTAACATATTAATTATGGGGGTAGAGGATTGAAAGTAGCATTGTTAGAAAGTTATGGTTAATGTGAATTTAAGGGAAAAGAAAATCTCTTATTAGAATTTCAAAGAGGCATTCAAAAATACCTTTATTTTTATGCACTTTTTAATTTTATACACGTAATTATTTGTATTAAAAATTTTTATAGAAGAAAGTTGTTCAATTTGTCAATTTCTTAAAGTTCAATAAAAAGCATAGGCACAGTAATTTGTATAGATGTAACTTCCCTATATTTTCAACTACAGATTTTTCATTTTATAAGGCAACAACCTTTAGAGTGTTAGAAATGCTTATTGACTAAACGAATGCAAAACCGTAATTTAATACTATTGAACATGGAGGCAAATTAAAAAAAAAAAAAAAAAAAAAAAAAAGATTTGATTTATGATTTATTAGTTTTTATTATTATTATTATTTATTCATTTATTTATGATGTAATTAATTATTTTTTGGGGTGATTTATGTCAGCTATAATTGAAATTTTATATATATATAAATATATATAAAACGTAATGCATTCTAATTAACTGAAACTTGATTGCTTATTTTTGAAATGTGTATTTGTTACTACATGCTGATTCATTATGAATGCATATTGGACGAAAAACGACACTGCTATATACTGCAATTTAACTCTATTTACGGAAAGAACATATCAGCTTTTATGCTATATACCGGCAACAAAGTTGTTATATAAAATAGATTTAAGAAATTAAGATTTATTTTAATTAAATTTTAATTAAATTTAAGAAATTAAATTAAAGAAAATAAGTAAAGAAAATTTAATATAAGTTAAGTAATATATGTTTGAATAGTATGTTAAGTAAAGAAAATTTAATTTCTTATTTATCCTTTAATAATTTTGTAAATGTAATCGGAATAATTTAAACTAAGATGTAAATTTTTTAAGTTAATTTTTACTTGAATTTTTTGATATTCAAGTGCTATACGAAAATTAGAAATAAATTTATTAATAGCAGAATTTATTAATACGATTAAATAATTGTCAAATAAAAGAACATATAATAATAATGAAAAATAAAATTAAATGCATGTTTATGAGTAAAATTTTTTACTCATAATTTGGTTAAAATCTATTTTATTTTTACTCATTTTTCTAAAGCGAGGGGGAAGGACTCTTATATAATGATCGATGTGCCGCCAAAGTGCAATGCGTCGCCAAAAATGGAAATACTGCTGCAGACCCCTCTTCTCGTCTCAGGAAAATGGCGCGGCGGAGTTGTCCTCTGTGGGAAAAGGGGGGTTCAAATTCTCGGCGGAATTAACCTATGAGGGGAATAGGGGATTAAAATCTCGGCGGAATTGTCCTGTTCCGTATGAAACTCCCGCTCGGTGGCGCCTGCGGCGCCTTTTTCCCGTTTCAGATCTTACAACAGCTTATTGACATATAGTAAGAATATCTTTATTAAAAAATTTAATCGCATTAAATTCCCGCTCGGTAGCCTGCGGCGCCCTCTGCCACTTTTAATATCTGAAACAGCCTGTTCGCTCACCATGTTATGATCTTTCAAATTTCTGACTTTAGCAAAGTCCCGCTCGGTGGCGCCTGCGGCGACTTTCCCGTTTTAGAACATACAACACCTTCCTCGCTCATTAGAATTTAAAATATTGAAATTTTAAAATATTACATCACCATTTGGCGGTAGAAATTTCTGTAATCTACTGTTCAATTCTAAATCAACAAACCTTTCAAATGATGTATTATTTGTAAAAATATTTTAATTAGTAGCTGAGATACAAAAGAAAACCTAAACAGGAAACCTTAAAACGTGTAAATCGGGCAAAATCTCGAATAATACTTTCGATAATAGAAAAGAACTTTAAAATATCTTTCGAATGATGTATTAAAAATAATATAATCATAATTAGAATTTGAAATATTGAAATTTTAAAATATTTCAGCGCCATCTGGCGGTAGAAATTTCTGTAATCTACTGTTCAATTCCAAATCAACAAAGCTTTCAAATGATGTATTACTTATGAAATTATTTTAATTAGAAGCTGAGATAAAAAAGAAAACCAAATACCTTGCCTTAAAATCTTAATATGCCAACCAATTTCAAACGCTGTAACTCTTTTTTTTGCCTTTTTTCCCTCACCCTCAAGCCCTCCCTAATAATCGTACTCTTTCAAAAATATTCACAATCGAATTATCGGGCATTAAAACTACATACTACGAAATTTCGACGGCTGCAAATACTGCAAAATATAAAAGAAGACAATCTTTTTCCAATAAATATGTCATTTTTTAAATTATTCATATATTTTCATGAAAATTCAACAGTAGCTTTATAATATGCTGTCTAGGCCGAATATTAATTCAAATGTATTGTGAATGAAAATTTGAAAAAAATTTTAAATTGCAATTTTTCCCCCCAGTATAAAACACATGATATCACCCACTAATTTAAGCATTCCAAAAGCAGTAGTCTTACTTTCCAAATTACTTATTCACTAAAACCCTTTTTTTTTTTTTTTTTTTTTCTTTCTTCATCTTTCCGAGGGTGTGGCGGTGTCTGGTCCTCGTTAAAATGTGCTGCACCGTCAAGTGCTCGATGGGGTCGTTTAGCAGTCATCGGGCTACCAACGCGGGGCACCAACCCCCCGTGGTGGATCCAAATTGTGATGGTCCCTCTTTCTTCTCCCTTTAGGCCTCTTAGTGCATAGCTCATTTCCCCCCATTGGCCCAGCCACTTCAAAATTCTACGCTATGTGCTACTAAATTTCCTTCCAACCATCCGTGGCGAGTTTAAAAAAAAAAAAATACTGTTTGTAGCGTTTTCTTTTTTTTCTTTTTTTTTTTTTTTATTAGCTTCTTGTTTTGTAGACCGTTCAGCCAATTTTATTTTAGGTGTTTAGCCCCCCTCCCCCAATGTTTTTGCCTCCTCATTTCGGTGTAAATCTGAGTGCACAACTATCCTCTTGGCTCCCACTGCAATTCCCCCCCCCCCCTCAAAATTCAAATTTTTTTTTTTTTTTTTTTTTTTTTTTTACTTCTTCTCTGGCTCTAGGCTAGTTGTGCACATATTCAAAATTCTTGTTTTGCATCCAGGAAGCGTGTCTGTGCGCTCCGTTCCCTGGGCAATCTGGAGGTGTGGTGTGCCAGTCGAGCATTATGTGTCAAGAAGCAGATGTCGCAACCCTGCCATTCCTGAGCTGTCATCAGAAGTAACTTTGCAGTTGTGTTGATCAGGAGCCAGCAGTCTCCCTGTCTGAACCCCTGTCTGAAGCCTGAACGAGTCGTCGGACACAGCTCATTCTATGTAGCGACTAGATAACTATCTGGCAGTAGGCAGCTATCATGCAGTGATCTGGCGATTAATTCGCTCCGGCGGACGGCATCCAACCCGTTAAGCTTGGCTCGTCCAGGTAGGCAGGGGCTGTCCAAAGGTTTCAATGAGTCTCAATGATATCTTAATTGATTAGAACCATTTCCGTTTTCATCAGACAGTTGTCTCGTATGTGTTTTGTTTCCGATCGAGACCGCTTAGAAAATCGTCTGCCTGTTGCCAACTAAATTTCATAGTTTAGTTAATTTTAAAAAATCTAATTGATGTATCGATAAGCCGCTTGCACTCTTAGATTCGGAAAAAATTCCCCTTTCATTTGGTACCAAATTCGTAATGATCGGACTAATATTTCTAATTTATTTTCCATTTTTTCTGCTTTTAACTCCGTTAAAATATCTACTTTTATGCAATCGAGGTGAATTCTGAGGCATTGAGATCGCTTTTTGATTAAGACATAGGTCTACATTTTAATTAATATCTCCGCAACTAATTAAAATTTTTAAATTCTGTTTTGACTATCAACTCGGGAAGGCTTCTGAGCACCCGTATGTCAAATTTTATACTTCTGCGTTCAGTAGGGGCTGAACGTATAGATGCACAGACAGACAGAGAGACAAACAGACAGACAGACAGACAGACATCTTCTTTTATTATTATAGATGATTTCATTTATTTCGACTTAATAATATCGATAGCAATAATTAAATAGAAGTTGATGGGGGTTTCTTAGAGTAAAACAAGATTTTGTGGACGTTCAAACATACGGTTATCTACACAATCAATTATTAATATCATTAAAAATAGAATATTAGATGAATTCATTGTGAAACTGAAAATTTTGTGAAACTGAAAACTTTTTTGTGAAACTTTTGTGAAATTGTGAAACTGAAAAAATACACATTTGTTTTCCAATATTTAATTTGTTTAAAGTGACAACAGCATCTGTGTTAAACTTTGCGATGAATTGTCAAACTAAAATTGACACATAGTTATGCTGTTTTCAATCTGAAAGGAGAAAACATTACAAATATATACAATGAAAACCTTCTGAAGTGGAAAAATACTATAAGCACCACTTCTTGTCTTTGAAAATTGAAGAAGTTGAAAAATAGTACCACAGTTAACATTGATTTTTAAAAAGATATATACTTCGCTGGAAAAACTACTTAGCATATTTAAAATCAAAATCTGTTTTATTTTATCTGGAATATTTCTTTTAATACTTATTTAACTTTTATATAAAAAATGTTAAATTATTTAATAAAATAATTTTTATTTAAAATTAGTAATTTATCCATCATTTCAAAGTATTTAAATGTCAACTGATAAATATAATTTGTTACATTTATATACTTCTAATACGATTCTTCCTTTTTATTTCACTTTAGTTATTAATATTATTTACTAATAATCAAGTACAGAATTTAAAAGAAATATTAAAATTTATGCCGAAAGTATAAAATTAAAACTCTCAAGGGCTTTATTTATTTACTTTTTTTTTTTTTTTTTAACCGAATAATTAAGAAGTATTTTCTGCACGTCCCTATTCAATTTCGATAGTTTAACATGCCGACATCTCATTATGTGTATTACCAATTCTCATTTGTAATTAAATTATTATTATTTTTTCTAAAATTTCGTTTGTACTTCTAACTAAGTTATTATCATCAATTTTAATTTAAAGATAAATTTAATTTATGTAAATGACAGGATAAAATGGGAATGTAAAATCCTACAATTATGTTTCTGTTTTTAGAGAGAATTTCTGACATAACAAAACAATGAAATGTATTTTTTTAACCACATTTTTATGACAAATGCATCAGTAAAAATAACATACAAGAAACCGATTTAAAATTATATTTCTCATTCGATATCATAGTTAAATTAAAAAATAAGATACTTTTAGTACCTTTTAAAGTTTGTATTTCTTTAAATGACTGAAAAATTTTATTTAATAAATAACTAGAAAAATTAGATTACTTTTCTAAAGGGAAAAGTTTCGTTTTATTCATACTAATTTGATTGTAAAATTTGCTATTCTTCTTATGATTAAAAGATAAATCTACTTTCTCTTGTTAAAAGTACATTTCGATTTAATTTTCTTTTAAATGATTTAAGGATTAGTCACATTTAGATAAATAACGTCATAATGTGTTTCGAAAATATTTTTAAAACTAAATTAAAGGATATTTTTTCACAAAAAATACTCCCTAGCTTAGTATAAATATATAATTGTATGCAGTATAAAAGAAATATGTTTAAATATGTAAATGGATTTCTTTTATTTTCTTTAGTAAATAAACTAAGACTTTAACTTTGTAGTGTGGTTTGAAGATTAAGTCTGTACATCAGTCAGATTCACACCTTTTCCCTTTCAATGTACATGGAAATCAAAGTTTTTCAAATTATGTTTATTATTATTTATGTTTATTAAATTATGTTTATTATGACAAATGCATCAGTAAAAATAACATACAAGAAACCGATTTAAAATTATATTTCTCATTCGATATCATAGTTAAATTAAAAAATAAGATACTTTTAGTACCTTTTAAAGTTTGTATTTCTTTAAATGACTGAAAAATTTTGTTTAATAAATAACTAGAAAAATTAGATTACTTTTCTAAAGGGAAAAATTTCGTTCTATTCATACTAATTTGATTGTAAAATTTGCTATTCTTCTTATGATTAAAAGATAAATCTACTTTCTCTTGTTAAAAGTACATTTCGATTTAATTTTCTTTTAAATGATTTAAGGATTAGTCACATTTAGATAAATAACGTCATAATGTGTTTCGAAAATATTTTTAAAACTAAATTAAAGGATATTTTTTCACAAAAAATACTCCGTAGCTTAGTATAAATATATAATTGTATGCAGTATAAAAGAAATATGTTTAAACATGTAAATGGATTTCTTTTTTTTTCTTTAGTAAATAAACTAAGACTTTAACTTTGTAGTGTGGTTTGAAGATTAAGTCTGTACATCAGTCAGATTCACACCTTTTCCCTTTCAATGTACATGGAAATCAAAGTTTTTCAAATTATGTTTATTATTATTTATGTTTATTAAATTATGTTTATTATGACAAATGCATCAGTAAAAATAACATACAAGAAACCGATTTAAAATTATATTTCTCATTCGATATCATAGTTAAATTAAAAAATAAGATACTTTTAGTACCTTTTAAAGTTTGTATTTCTTTAAATGACTGAAAAATTTTGTTTAATAAATAACTAGAAAAATTAGATTACTTTTCTAAAGGGAAAAATTTCGTTCTATTCATACTAATTTGATTGTAAAATTTGCTATTCTTCTTATGATTAAAAGATAAATCTACTTTCTCTTGTTAAAAGTACATTTCGATTTAATTTTCTTTTAAATGATTTAAGGATTAGTCACATTTAGATAAATAACGTCATAATGTGTTTCGAAAATATTTTTAAAACTAAATTAAAGGATATTTTTTCACAAAAAATACTCCGTAGCTTAGTATAAATATATAATTGTATGCAGTATAAAAGAAATATGTTTAAATATGTAAATGGATTTCTTTTATTTTCTTTAGTAAATAAACTAAGACTTTAACTTTGTAGTGTGGTTTGAAGATTAAGTCTGTACATCAGTCAGATTCACACCTTTTCCCTTTCAATGTACATGGAAATCAAAGTTTTTCAAATTATGTTTATTATTATTTATGTTTATTAAATTATGTTTATTATGACAAATGCATCAGTAAAAATAACATACAAGAAACCGATTTAAAATTATATTTCTCATTCGATATCATAGTTAAATTAAAAAATAAGATACTTTTAGTACCTTTTAAAGTTTGTATTTCTTTAAATGACTGAAAAATTTTGTTTAATAAATAACTAGAAAAATTAGATTACTTTTCTAAAGGGAAAAGTTTCGTTTTATTCATACTAATTTGATTGTAAAATTTGCTATTCTTCTTATGATTAAAAGATAAATCTACTTTCTCTTGTTAAAAGTACATTTCGATTTAATTTTCTTTTAAATGATTTAAGGATTAGTCACATTTAGATAAATAACGTCATAATGTGTTTCGAAAATATTTTTAAAACTAAATTAAAGGATATTTTTTCACAAAAAATACTCCCTAGCTTAGTATAAATATATAATTGTATGCAGTATAAAAGAAATATGTTTAAATATGTAAATGGATTTCTTTTATTTTCTTTAGTAAATAAACTAAGACTTTAACTTTGTAGTGTGGTTTGAAGATTAAGTCTGTACATCAGTCAGATTCACACCTTTTCCCTTTCAATGTACATGGAAATCAAAGTTTTTCAAATTATGTTTATTATTATTTATGTTTATTAAATTATGTTTATTATGACAAATGCATCAGTAAAAATAACATACAAGAAACCGATTTAAAATTATATTTCTCATTCGATATCATAGTTAAATTAAAAAATAAGATACTTTTAGTACCTTTTAAAGTTTGTATTTCTTTAAATGACTGAAAAATTTTGTTTAATAAATAACTAGAAAAATTAGATTACTTTTCTAAAGGGAAAAATTTCGTTCTATTCATACTAATTTGATTGTAAAATTTGCTATTCTTCTTATGATTAAAAGATAAATCTACTTTCTCTTGTTAAAAGTACATTTCGATTTAATTTTCTTTTAAATGATTTAAGGATTAGTCACATTTAGATAAATAACGTCATAATGTGTTTCGAAAATATTTTTAAAACTAAATTAAAGGATATTTTTTCACAAAAAATACTCCGTAGCTTAGTATAAATATACAATTGTATGCAGTATAAAAGAAATATGTTTAAACATGTAAATGGATTTCTTTTTTTTTTCTTTGGTAAATAAACTAAGACTTTAACTTTGTAGTGTGGTTTGAAGATTAAGTCTGTACATCAGATTCACACCTTTTCCCTTTCAATGTACATGGAAATCAAAGTTTTTCAAATTATGTTTATTATTATTATTATCTTTATTATTCCACTTTTTGAACATTTCGCCTTTTAGATAGTGACAAATTTAAATAAATAATTGATAACTAAATTAAAAAAAAAAATCGTTTTCGAGATTGAAAGTTAGAGCCCTAAATTCACTTAATTAAATAAAATGTTTAAATTATTTTACCTTAATTGCTCACTATGATAAAAGGCGAGATGTCAAAAGCATATAATTAAAAAAACTTCGTTTTTAAATGAGATATTATCATAATTTGAAGCAACAAAAATCCCGCTTAATTACATAAGAAGTAAAAAAAAATGTATGTGATTTTGACTTACCACTAGGACATTTTTTTTTTTTTTTTTCTAGAAAAATCCTGAACATAGGTGTTTTCCATTCGAGTTGAAATCACAAAGCGGAAGTTTTTATATCAGGACTTAAAGCTTTGAATCTAGAAATTTTTCTTTAAAATTGTCAAATTTTTATTTCGGTCTGCTTCTTACATGTGAATGGAAACGCCTAAATTCAAAGCGTTGGCTGGTAGATGGGATGTGCTGGGTTAAAATTCACGTCGCTTTCTTTGGCATAGACATTCGTAAATTTTCAGAGTTTTTATTAAACTCATTCAAGGGTTCGGATCTATAGAGAGACACGCTGATCATATCCCCCAAGGCCTAGGTGTCTCGAGTAGATAATATGATAATCTTAAAGCCAAATCATGCGAAACCGATTATAGATTATAATTCCAACAGTTCAGCAATAAGCTTTTATTATTCTTCTTCTTCTTCTTCTTCTTATTATTATTATTATTATTACCCACCATCCACCATTGCAACCAGCTGGTTCGTGATCGCTGAACATTTTGACTGAATATTTTTTATTCAGAGATGAATTTTGAAGTTTCGATATTTGAGATAATATTTACATTTTATTTTCATATCACTGATGGGATTTTCTACAAGTTACTAATAACACTAAACAGCGACATGTTGTTCTTAATCATTGAGAAAATGAATTTATATTTCATATTTAACTAATTTTTCATTTTCATTAGAAAACTGAATTTTAGAATGTGTAAGAGTTTTTAAAACATTCTTAATACCTGTAATGGACCTGTAATTTTCAAAAGAACAAATAAATTATTAGAATTTCTACACATGTATTAGTCTTTTATTGCACACTATACCATTGCAACTTTACTTTATACCTCTAGATACTTTTATAGATGTTACAATTTCATATACAAGTTTAAAACAAACAAACAATATATATATATATATACATATATATATTTGTTACATTCTTTTCTTTGAATTAATGCATGGATTGATTAATTTAAGCTTAAAACTTTTTAAGATAATAAAGGAAATTTCACAGAAATATAAAACATATACATATGTATAATTTTTTTATACTTTAGAAAAATATACTGGAGAGCAACTATGAAAGCATTATATAAAGGCAATTTATGTATCGAAGATAATTTACATCATGGTCGGTTATATAAAAAGAATTGACTACGAAATTTGAGTATTTCAATATACAATTTGTCATTTAAATCAACATTTATTTTATACTAGCAGGCTTTGCCCGCTTCGCTGGTCATTATATTGAAATGAATCCCCAAAACAGCATATCATTAATAATAATAAAATATCTTAAAAAAAATCATTGAAATCCGTCAAAATCTAATTTTAAGTTCCTGCTACTTTCTGTGACGGTATCCCCGCTCGTCACAGTCGAGTCTGGACCCACAATGCCTTCGGCAGTCCCTTACCTGCTTTTTACTCCCCCTCCCTCGTGGTTACAGTTGAAAGCTTTACAAAATCTCATGAAAGTGCATATTTCGCACACTTAATTAACACCCACACACCAAAATTCGCCATTCTTCGGTAATTTGGACGGATTTAAGCTTCAAAATGTGGTTTTTGCCCCGCCCGCCCCAAGGGGAAGGGGGGGGGGGGGTAAATTTCCAAAATTATTTTATATTGCATGTTGCATACACATACCTAACCGACACATAAAAATATTGAGATCCTGAAATTATTTAAAGCTGAGCTATGCTTTAAAACTTTTTTTTTTTAAATCTCTCCCCCCGTTCTTAAAGGAGGGAAGGAGGAGGGAATTTCGCAAAATCTCTTCATACTATGAGTTAGATACATATAATCGTCCCTTACATAAAAAAATTCCAACCTCAGATAACTTAGTGCAGCGTTACGCATGAATTATAAAATCCCTTTGTAGTGTGTGTTCAGTTCAATTTCCTCGTGTGTTGAGTACCCTTCTTCGAAAACCTTTTCCCTTCCCTCCCCCCCTTAAAAATCCAAAATTCCAAAATCGCAGAAAAAAATTTTTTTGTACTCAAGTCTGGTCTTTCCATCTGCAATTTCTTCACCGTTAAGTAATTTGGAGCCGAGTTAAGCCTTCTGCCTCCCAAGGGGGACAGGGAGGGGGTATTTTGCAAAGTTTCGTCTTAGTTGGGGGGTCACTGGTCAGGCTCCGAAAACCAACCTGGTCACTAAAATTTGTGACCCTCTTTCCCACAGAATCGTCATGGCAGTGTTGAGTCAGTGAATCAGTGAGTTTACTCTTTTATATGTACAGATTTGTTTATATTTTTTATGGACTACTTGGCTTAAGGTTGCTGTCACAAAAATAGAGTCCTTGGCGTAAAATGTCCTATCTACTTCAGTATTAAAATTAAAAATATACCCAGGATTATCAACTAATAAAGCTCTTTAATACAGATCTGAATTAGCTTTCATTTTCTTATTATTTAATTTTGATAATGACGTTATGTTGTCATGTGCCTAAGCAAATTTAATATTTATTATTATTTTTTTTTATTATTATTCGCGTGAAATATTCTTTGGCAACAATTAAAAATTAAAATAAATTATTTTAAAGTTTTATTATAGAAGAAATATCTATATTATATAGAAGATTAATTAAAAATTTACATTTTTCCCGGTATAAATAGTAGCCTATGTCTTATTCCAGACTATTATCTGTCTCCGTACAAAATTTCATCCAGATCCGTTTATCCGTTGTGGCGTGATTGAGTAACAAACATCCATCCAAACTTTCGCATTTATAATATTAGTATAGATTACTTATCACGTGCATGTGTTAGATTGAGTTATTTTGCTGTCAAATTGACAAAATTTTAATTTTGAATTTCAAAACTCTGTCGTTCTTGGCGCTTATTGTATTTGGTGATCAAAAACGTAATACGAAAATATGCATGCCAGATGTATATTTTCGTAATATGCATTGTACGAAATATTGTTTCATATTATTCATTACTCTCTTAATATAAGTTGTTAAAATAACCATGATTTTTGAATAGAATTAAATTATGTTCGCCAAATAATAAGGCGATATTTTTTTTTTTTTCTACTAAGGATGACCGATATCAAATCTATTCCGCTGCAACATATTAGTATCTTATATCAGATATTTTATTTAGACATTTGAAAACAAATTTGACTTCAAATTATGATAGAATATTTATAATTTTCCTTTTAATAAGTATATTAGTTGGATATTTATTGTGTAAATATCATCTTTTGGAATGAAAATTCAAATTTTGTCAATTTTACAAAAAAAAATAACCTAATCTAACGCATGGACATGATAATTAATACATACCTATACCTAAATATGGGGATTAAAATCGGAAAATAAATATCCGCGATTTTTAATAATTTTTTACAAAAAATCCAATGGACGTTTAACATAAGAAATATTTTTCTTGCATCCACGAACGGCCAGTGACGTCATCACTTCGCTTGCGTATTAGCACTTTATCAATGTGTAAAAGAAATTTTTAATTAAAAATGACGTCAATTTTTCTGAGATGCATAATTTTTTTTTATAATTTTTTATCGTTCACGTTTAGATAAATGTATTTATTTTCCCGTTGAAAAAAATATATAAGTTCGTTTTTTTTTTTTTTTTTTCTTTTTGGCAACAATTAAATTATGGAAAAATATAAATGGCTAATTTTTTGCTATTATTAGCTTACAAAATTGCTATTTTATGCATAAAAATCGCAAAAACAAATTTTTTTTCGGAATAAAAGGTAGCCAACTTTTTAAGTTAGGGTATAAGCTATCTCCATTAGAAATTTCATCGAAATCCGTCGAGTAGTTTTGGCGTGAAACTCAGTCAAATAAATTCACGGACATTCACATTTATATATAGAAAACGTTTGTATGGGAAATAGAAAAGGGCTGTTTTTAGGGTTTTCCCGGAAATTATTCGATTTTTTCTCGCCTTTTAAACCTTCCCTAGACCTCCACGAACATTTCAAGACTAAGATAAGATAAATCCGTTCAGCCGTTCTCGAGTTTTAGTGAGACTAACGAACAGCAATTCATTTTTATATATATAGATTCAGCAGCATTGTTTGTCCCAAACTTTAAAGGCAAACTGAGATTTAAAAGCCTCATTTACTCAAATAAGAAAATTAACACATTACGTATACAAATCTAATATTTTTTTTTTTCAGCACATAAAAAACAATGTTCTAAAACTTTTGTTTCTTGAAAATATTTTATAAAACGAAAGGAACAGATAATATTTAAATTCACATCAGAAACTACATTTTAACTGGGCCGTTCTGGGGTAAAGTATTTGATAAATATTTCATCATCTCCACAAACATTTTCATTCTTTTATTGTCATCTATTCCGGAAATATAAACAAACTAATTTCTTCTGTAATTAAATGTAACCATGAACATTGAAGTATTCTGAATAGTGCGTGGGCGAAATGAATTATAGACTGATAATGACTTTTTCTCTCTAAATAAAAATTTACAAAATGTAATTTACTTTAAAGAATAATTAATATCAAACTTTATGTTTACGTGAAATCATGTTATTATAAATATTAACATCTAAATTACTGTTTTATTTCATTCAACAATATAGTTTAATGATTGTATAAAAAAAATAAGGCATTAATTTTTCTCATGAAATGTCATAATATAATATAATATAATATAGTATAATAATTTATGATGTATAATAATATACTCAAAATTGTAATTTAAATTCCTTCTTGCAGTCTGTAATAAGTTTTCAACCAGAAAGGATGCATAAAAATGCATTTCTTAAAATATATCCTAATAAAGCTAATTAAAACATCGAATTATTTGCAGAATCATTTAAACTGATTTAGATAATTATTTTTTGCATTATTAGTTAAAAATATAAGCTTATTAGAGAATAGTTAACAAATGAAAACGCTGGAAAATTCATCAGTCTTAAGAAGACCAACTGGGATATAATTTGATGCCAAGAGATGAAGCTGCTACTGCACTACTATATACAAGGTAAGTGAAGAGTTTATTGTTTTTCTTTAAAGTCTTACCTTGTATTAAATATAAATCTACCAAGGTACTAAATTATTTACTAATAATTGCAATATTTTGATTATGATAACTGATTAAAAATATCTCTGGCATCTTAATAATTAATATATAAGTAGTGAAATAATTAAATTCATATTAAATAAGCTCTTAACGGTGGAAGTAATTATTACAAATTTAAATTAAATTTAACGATGGCATTGTACAAAGAAAATGAAAATACAGTTGTTGATAAGCTAAATGCATCTAATTGTGCCACCTGGTCTTTTAAATTAGAGATGTTGCTGATAAAAGAAGTGCTTTTGATGTCATCAGAGAAACTCCACCAGAGCCTATCACTGCAGAGTGGTCCAAAAAGGATAGAAAAGCTAAAGCAATGATAAATTTGTTTATAAGTGATGACCAAATCGTACACGTTAAGGGTGTGTCCACGTCAAAAGAAACATGGCTCAAACTCAAAAATTTACACGAACGCACCAATCTTTCCAGAAAGCTATACTTGTTAAAAAATTTATATAGCTGCAAATTGGCTGAAGGAGGTAATATAATAAAACATATAACACACATTTTAGAAATAAAAGAAAAACTTACTGCCATTGGTGAAAACATTAAAGATTCTCATTTATAAGCTTTACTGCTGTGCTTACTGCCTCATATGATCCTCTTATTACCCCTTTAGAAACAAAATCTGAAGAGGATCTTACACCAAGTTATATTCAAAGCAAGCTGATAGATGAGTATAAAAGAAGATCTTGTAACAACAATGCGTTACAAGTTGATGAAAATGCTGTAGCATATCAAATAAAAAAACACAAAAGCAATTTTCAGAAAAAACGAGTCAATAAATTCTGCACATACTGCAAGATGAAAAACCATAATACCAACGACTGTTGGTACAGAAAAGACAAAAATAAAAAACAAAATTATTCATCGGAAGGTTATTACAATCAAAATAAAAAATTTAATTCGTCTTTATGTTTTGAAAGTACAAGTGAAACAACAATGAAACATCACAGGGATGAAACAAATGCACTCGACGATGAAACTGATACAAGAAACAAATTAAAAAAATTAGCATGTATTGCCTGCAATGAAAATAAAAACAATTGGATCGTCGATAGCGGCTCCTCCTCGCATATGACAAATGATAAAAATCTATTCATTGAAATAAGAAATTATGACAATTCAAACATGGTTATAGCAAACGGAAACATTTTAACATCACAGGACTCAGGCGATGTAGTTATAACTACCGAAACAGCTGAGGTTAAATAAACAAAATAAAGTTACTCGACGTACATTTTGTTCCAGACCTCGAAATAAATTTAATATCAGTCAGTAAGGCTACTAAAAACGGCTGCACGTTAATTTTCAAAAATGATAAATGTATACTACAAAAATTCGGAAAAACCATCCTTGAGGGGAACTAAAGGGTAACTTATATGAAGTAAAACAACCCAAAAACAGTTCAAATGAATATATTGATTTAACTCACGAATGTAACAATAAGAATTGCATCACGCTTTGGCATAAGCGACTCGGGCATAGAAATTATGCTGACATAAAACACATTATGGATAAGCAACTAGCAGTGGAAATTAATATAAATTTCTGCAAACATGACAAAACATGCGAAACATGTATTAAAGGAAAACTAACAGATTTACCATATCTACAGCGATCTAAATACAGGACAAATAGAGTACTTGAATTAATACATACAGACATCTGTGGGCCATTTCAAACACCCTCCATTGGGGGAAAAAATATTTTTTAACATTCGTTGATGACTACACCAGATTCTGCATGATTTATCTCTTGAAACATAAAAGTGAGGTATTAAACACGCTCAAACAATATATAGCATTAGTCAAAAATAAGTTTGGAAAATTACCTGAAAGAGTCAGATCTGATAATGGGAAAGAATATGTGGGAAGAGAAACAGAAAATTACCTAAAACAAATGGGAATTAAACAGGAACTTACAGTTCCTTATTAGTCCAGTCAATAGATATGTAAAAAAGGGCTTACCTAGCAAAAGGTGGGTTGAAGATTTTTCTTTTTTAATTTGTACATATTAGTGTCAATATGGAAAAAAAACGAGTTATCCAACATGATCGACCCCGGGAGAATTTTTGACGGCTGAAAAATCTCGAAAATTTACTACTTTTTTTACTTTTTTTGAAATACCTCAGAAATGGCTAAATTTAGTGATATTTTTCTATTATAAAGTTTAAAGAAGATTAAATGTCCTACAATTTTCTTCATTACAACTTTTTTGTAGTACTAATAGCAAGCGTGTTACAGCCTCTTGAAAGTCGGCATTTTTTTTCAAGCTAATAAAATACAACTCAAAGATATGGGTCGGTGCATGATTGTTTATTAGAAAACGGAAAGAAAGGAAGGAACATATTCAGCTGTCTGACCTTAGGAAATAACATCTGCTTTGTAGCAAAGAAGGTATTTAAAAAAAAAAAATACTGTCCAACCCCTTCAACTGAAAAGCTCTCCCTTTCCTCCCGCCTCCTGTAGTACGCTGCCTCGGCTGAACGTCTATCTGTGTTATTCAGTTCAGTTCGAACGTGTGAACGTACTGTTTCAACCCGTGAGTGTTTTCTATTACAATAACCGGAGTGTTTGTTTTATTTTCGAAATCAGTTTGAATAAAGGTGAAGTAAAGATTCTGAAGGAGAAAGGTATACAAAAAATCTGTAAAAGTGCAATGCAAAACGTCAAAATGAAGAACATTAGTATTTTTTAAAGAACCTAAAACAAGTAAGAATTCACAATGCCTGTTACAAACGATACATCAATGAGCGAATTATTGCAGTATATGTACGGCGTCATACAACTGGTGATGGAGCTGGTCCAAACAGTGTGGCTCCCTATCTTCCATCAAGAACTGAAGGTTTCAGTTTTAAAGATCAGTGTTTCTTGTGTGGAGAGGGAATACTTGAAGATTTCTTTAAAAAACAGGAACGACTTCCTGAGCATGAAAGAAATTTTATCCACCATGCTATGAAACTGGGTGTGAAACAAACAATTGTAAATGGTGCCGAAAATCGTGGGGATGAGAGAAGAAAAGGAGTACTTGAATGCATCGGAAATATAAAAGGTTTAGTTGCTATGAATGCTCGGTATCACAGGTTTTGTCATTAAAAACTGCATTGGAGGCCTAAAAGGGAGATGAAACGAGGATACTACCCTGCAAGTAACACTGATGAGGCATTGGAATCAATTTACTCCTACCCTGAAAACGACTCGGAGGAGTGCCAGTCTCATAAAGTATTTGATGAATAAAATAGAGGGTGATTTTCGTCCTGGCATCAGAGCGGTTATATCACGCCTTTGCAAAAAATATGGTGAAGATGTTTTAATAGCTGAAACTGCCAACAAGAAAGCAGTTTGCTTCCAAAGAGTTGGTTATAAAATACTCAGTGAAACTGGTATAGTAACAAAGACTCTGATCCTCAACGGGAAAATGTAGTACTAATTTCATCATTGGACGAGGCTGAAGAAGATGATAAGCTATTCTAAGAGCTTATATAATTACTGCAAGACGGAGAGGAACAATTTGAGGTCGACACACCTTCCTTCTACTTCTGATGACTATTGCAATTTAAGAACCCGGCAATTCAAAATAACCACAAAGAAAATGAACATGCATATTATACATTAATGTACATTTCTTTATTTGTTTCAAGGCTAAATGAATCTCCCTATAATTTATATATAAAGTTAAATTTTTACAATTTACTTTTGTAATTATTTGCTATTGTTCTTCAAACAAGTTTGCCTATTTATGAAGTTCATTTAAAATTAAGATATATATTAAGATGTATATTGTTATCATCATCAATATTAATATAGCAGTAATTAATGCTTATTACAACATTATGTATTATATCTAAATATCATTAATGTTTTACAATTTAATAAATAGTAAAAATAAAATATTTATGTATCAATGCATTGAGTTTGTGCTTATTAGCACCCTAATATTTATTCATTTACATTTATATACAAATATTTTTCATTTTATTTATTTTTCTTTGTATGCGTTTCAGTGTGTATTATGTATTTGAGTGGTAGAATATTATACATCGGCAGTTAATGGAGTCTGGTGATGACTACTGTTGTTAGGCCAGAATTGTCAGTGCGCGGCCAGGAGGGAGGGTTAGTAAAAAGGGGAAGGGAAAAATTAAAAGGAAGCAGATTTGTTATCTGTCGTTCTTAGTGAAAAAAAAAATATCGCCAATTTATCTGGCGAACATATTTAATTCCTTTCAAAAATCACGATTATTTTAACAAGGTATATGTTAAGAGAACGATCAAGAATATAAAACAGTATTTCTTACAATATATATTGTAAAAAAATACATCTGGCGTGTGTATTTTCGTATTACGTTTTTGATCACCAAATCCAAAAATCCCAAAGACGACAGATATCAGAGCTATACCATTAAAAGTTGTTAAGCTTTCTGTAAATAAAGCTTCTAATTCTAATAATTACTATACATTATTTATAAGGAGTAATGCGCTTTTTTTACGAAGTTGAGAAAACTGTTTATTTTCAAGAAGCTGTTACGCGCTTGCTATTAGTACTACAAAAAAGGTGTAATAAAGGAAATTGTAGGAAATTTAATCTCTTTAAACATTACAATAGAAAAATATCGCTAAATTCAGCCATTTCTGAGATATTTCGAAAAAAGCCAAAAAACTAGTAAATTTTCGAGGTTTTTCAGCCGACAAAAATTCTCCCGGGGCCGACCATGTCGGATAACTCGTTTTTTGCATATTAATACTAATATGTACAAATTAAAAAAACAAAATCTTCTACCCCACCTTTTGCAAGGTACAATGTATTTATTGACTGGACTATATTGTCCAGCACAAAACGGAGTGGCTGAAAGGAAGAACAGAACACTGGTAGAAATGGTGAGAAGTATGCTGTCAGAAGCAAATCTAGATAAGAAATTTTGGGGTGAAGCTGTTAATACAGCAAACTATCTCATTAATAGACTCCCCACAAAAGGAAATAAAAGTCCCTATGAATTATGGAATGGAATTAAACCTAATTTATCTTATTTGAGAGTATTCGGGTGTAAAGCCTTTGCGTACATAAACAAACAAATAAGAAAATTAGACAATAAAGCGCAAGAGGGAATTTTCGTAGGTTATGACTATAGATCAAATGGATACAGGATTTACACGGGAGGAAAAGGTATTATTATCGCAAGAACGGTTAAATTCATAGAAAATCAAAACTCTAAACTCTCCTTACAAGAAAAACCAGAAAATAATATTAGTCAAAAGGAAACTGTAAATGTCGAACTTAATTAAACACCTGAAAATAACACCGAACAAACATTTGAAATAAACAATGAACCTAGAAGATCCTCGAGATCTAATATCGGTGTACCCCCAGATCGACTAATTTACATGGTAACACATGATCCAATACATGAACCGCAAAGTTGGGCGGAAGTTCAAAATCTCACAATCCCGTTGATAAAAATAATTGGATAAAAGCAACAGAGGATGAAATATCATCGTTAAAAGAATACAACACGTGGCATTAGTAGATCCACCACAAGGAAAGAAAATCATCGGTTCAAAGTGGACTTTTAAAACAAAATACGATGACACTGGGAGAATACAAAAATTTAAAGCACGACTGGTAGCTCAGGGATTTCTCCAAAAATTTGGGGAAGATTATGATGAAACATTTGCACCAGCGGTGTCCTATACAACAATACGTTCTTTCCTAAACTCTGCAGCTTACCACAAATTAAACGTAAGACACATAGACATTAAAACAGAATTACTACATGGTGACTTAAACGAAGAGCTTTATATGAAACAACCCGATGGATTTGTTAATCCACGGGAAGAAAATAAAGTTTGTAGGTTGAACAAATCAATTTATGGACTTAAACAAGCTGCTAGAGCTTGGTACTTAAAAATTGGGAGTTTCCTAAAAACCCTAAATTATGTCGAGAGTAAAGCCGATTCGTGCGTCTATGTAAACAATACGTCAGACAACATTTCGTTTATTATAGTCTATGTTAGAACTTTTACATAGATAGGCTGACGCATCCGCCATTTTCTAGCCCACAAGACCGGCTGACGATTTATTATTGGTGGTTTTTCGACAATAAATTGCACGAATAACTCCAGGAAAGGACACCGCCTGTTTATATTTTCTTCTAATTCAGGAAGAAGGAAAAAGTGGATTATAAATTGCAGATGTAACTCGTGGATACCCGGAGCAGGATCACAACTTTTTAGCGTAAGATTTCCCTTATTTTCAAATTCATTTTATTTTCAAAATTGTTTGACAAATTTAATATGGTTGTACTGTTTTTTTTTTTTTTTTTTAAGTTATTACTTTAAATTCTTTCAAAATTAACTTTAATATTACATTTCTTTTAACGTGAAGGGTTGCAGTTTTGAGAATGTTGGCGATGTTCTTAAAATTGCAACTTGTTTATTTCGTGATAAGAAGTTCTAGCTCACTTGATCTGTATAGAAGTTGAAAGGCGATAACAACGCTTATCAGGTAACCTTAATTGCCGGAAATAACAGACAAATTAATGAAATAATAAGGAAATTAAGCAAAGAATTCGAAGTTAAGGATTTAGGAGAGGTTAGTTTCTATTTGGGCATGAAAATAACTAGAAATGATAGAGGGGATTTCGAAATAAATTGAAAATTGAAAATCGAAGAGCTAGTACGAAAATTAAATTTAGAAACCTCTAAACCAACATATACACCAATGGAAACAAATTACTTAAAATTTGATGATAATGATAACCCATTAAAAAACAACACTAAATACCGACAAACAATAGGAAGTTTGCTATATTTGGCTACAGTTAGCCGTCCTGACATATTAGCAGCCGTAAACATATTAAGTAGGAGAAATGAAAGTCTAAGAAAAAAAAACTGGGAAACAGTAAAAAGAGTTGTAAGGTATTTAAATACCACAAAAAATCTAAATTTAGTTATCAGTACCAATGAAAAACCTAAACTAGTAGTTTACGCAGTTGCGGACTGGGGAGGAGACAAGTTCAACTGAAAATCGACATCAGGCAGTGTCTTCATGCTAGGAGAATATCCTATTCAATGGAGTACAAAACGTCAAAATATCGTTGCACTTTCTTCGGCTGAAGCTGAATTTATTTCTGCTACGACAGCTGCGAAAGAAATTGTATGGATACTAAAATTATTAAAAGACTTTTACTTACCTCAAGAGTTACCTATCAAAATTTTTGAAGACAATATTTCATGTATAAAATTGATAGACAATGGATTTTCTGGTAAACTGAAACATGTTGATCTACAATACAACTACTTAAAAGATCTTAAAGAAAAAGACATTATAGAACTTGAATATTGTCCAAGCGATGAAATGACTGCGGATATCTTCACTAAAGCCCTTCTAAGGCAGATTCACGAAAATCACAGAAAGAAATTGAAACAGATTAGAGAAACTTAAAAGATTTATGGAGCTGAAGGGGGAATTGATAAATATTTCATCATCTCTACAAAATTTTTCATTCTTTTAATTTCATCTATTCCGGAAATATAAACAAACTAATTTCTTCTGTAATTTAATATAACCTTGAACACTGAAGTATTCTGAATAGCATGTGGGCGAAAAGAATTATAGACTGATAATGACTTTTTCTCTCTAAATAAACATTTACAAACTGTAATTTACTTTAAAGAATTATTAATATCAAACTTTACGTTTACGTGAAATCATATTATTATAAATATTAACATATAAATTACTGTTTTATTTCAGTCAACAATATAGTTTAATGATTGTATAAAAAAATAAGATATTAATTTTTCTCATCAAATGTCATAATATAATGTAATATAATGTAATATAATAATTTATTATGTATAATAATATACTCAAAATTGTAATTTAAATTCATTCTTGCAGTCTGTAATAAGTTAGGAAAGAAAGAATGGATGCATAAAAATGCATTCCTTAAAATATATCCTAATAAAGCTAATTGAAACATCGAATTATTTGCAGAATCATTTAAACTAATTTAGATAATTATTATTATTTTTTTTTTTTGCATTATTAGTTAAAAATATAAGCTTATTAGAGAATAGTTAACAAACGAAAACGCTGGAAAACTCATCAGCCTTAAGAAGACCAATTGGGATATAATTTGATGCCAAGAGATGAAGCTGCTACTACACTACTGTATACAAGGTAAGTGAAGAGTTTATTGTTTTTCTTTAATGTCTTACCTGGTATTAAATATAAATCTACCAAGGTACTAAAGTATTTACTAATAATTCAACAGTATTTAAATAATAAAAATAACTATAAAGCTTACAAATTCTTCTGGATATAAAATAAGAAAAATTGTTAATAACCAAACTAAATGTCAGACTGAGTTTAGTTTCCTCGTAAAACTTTCTCAGTGTATGAATTGTCTTGAATATTTCTTTAAACGTGCGTTTAAGTTATAATATTTGACCAAACATAACCTCTTCTTAACGGCAAGTTTTTTCAGATGTCACTTTGAATTTTTAATGCATTTCTAAGAAAAATGCTACTTCTAATTTTCCACTAAATTAAGTAAAAAACGTAGCGAATATAGTAAGAGTTAATAAAGAATTAAAATTATTTATAACTTATTCCGTTAATTAATTTTGTAAGTTTATTCTAACTACATATAATTAGAAATTGCTTTATCTTATTTGAGGAAAGAAAAACATTGAAAGGCTTCAATTTCTTTATCGGTAATAAGGAATACTTTTTGCCTCCAAAATACACACACACACACACATATATATATATATATATATAAACAAAAAACAAAACCGAAAAGAAAACGAGAATTAAAATATGATTTGGCCAGAAAATTTTCTGAAATAACAAAAGAGTTTTTACTTGTTTACAACTAAGAAATTTCCAAGTAACATTTGTGATTATATAAATAAATAAATAAATAAATAAAACGTAAAACAGTGTTTTTGTTATATTTCCTTAAGATTATAAATTAAAATTTAAAAGTGAGTAATGAATTTAAGTGTTATAGCATTCATAACATCAAAATATAATATTTCCTAAGTAATGGCAGTGAAAAAAAATATTTTAGCAATTAAAATGTCAATGATGTAAAACCGGGGAGTATTTGCATATTTCCTATTAAATTGACTGAAGAACTAAACCCCTGAGCTTCAATAAATACGACAGTGAATCTGCGATATTACATCATATGTACAGAAAATATAAAACTAATTAAACAAGTTTGTGTGTCTTTGCGAAGGTATTAAGTAAGAGAGTTTGTTGGAATAATATATAGAGAGAGTCAATTAGGTTCGAAAGAATCATTCGAAGAGAATAAAGTTTTATAATATAAAAGTATATCATCTCAATTGCTGTTTGTATTTCGTAAGTGAATATGTCTTCTTCGAAATTTTTTTTTTCTACGAATACTTATGAAACGAATTTGTATGGAATAACTGAAAATGTCTGTTTTTTGTACTTATATCTTTTGTACTTTACACTTTTGCTCTGATTCTTCAAGTCTTTCGAAATAATAATTATTTAAAATCTCTTGCTCTTTCATACGGCTATAAGCCCCCTATAAACGATAAAATACTACATAAATTAAAAAAAAAATCGTTAACTATATTTTTTAATTTTGAATGACCACTGTCTCAGTCCTGTAGCTTTAGCTTTCTACTCTCTCATTTCTTTTGAAATATATAAAATTCAATTATATTTTTAATTTAAAGTCTCTTTCAAACCCGTAAAAAAAATAATATATCTTCTCTTGAAAAGACATTACTACTGAGAATCGGTCCGATGTTTATTTCATCTCTTGCTCTTAATATAATTTAGGTTTTATTGGCCAAACTAGAAGGCGTTTAAAATACAGAATTAACGAGCACTGAGGGAATGTTCGTAATGAAGAGAGTTCTAAATCATCTATTGTTTCCACTGCTTGTCTTATAATCACTGTTTTGATTTTTCTAAAGCTATTATTATTCCTTCTCCTGTCTCTTCTTCCCACTTGGATTTTAATGAAGCTTTTAACATCTTTAAAAATTTGAAAAGTCTTGTAGTGTTATTACTGACACATCTTTTTTGTCTGATGTTTGGAAATTACTCACATAACTTTCTCTTAATCATTGTTTTTAGTTTCTTTTTTTTTCTTTTTCTTTCTTTCCCTTTATATATGTATATATATATATATATATATATATATATATATATATTCTCCTTTTTAATTTACATAATACCTTTTTTCCTCTTTCCTATTTTTATAATTTTTGTTACCTCAGTACTTATCTTGATTTTCAGTTTCATTTATTTTATCCCATATTTAACTCATTGTTCCGGGGATTAACATACTTGCCAACATCCTAATTAATATTCCGTAGTGTTGTTAGTCCCGCCCTTTTTTTCACACCAGTAAATTTTTAGAGTAATATTCTTCAAATGCAATTACGATTTAACAAGAAGAAAAACACTCTAAAAAGATACTGGTGGGAAAAAGAAGGCGGGGCTAACAATACTACGGAATATTAATTAGTATGTTGGCAAGTATGGATTAAGGTCATCAGTCCCAGCGATTAAGGCGGAAACGGACGGTCAAAGACGACAAATATTAATAAGAAAATTCTCATAAGGTACACTGATGGAAGTTGCAGGAAAATCTTTTATTTATTGCCGTAATAAATGAAAAAATACTGACAGATCATTTACAAAAGGATAACGTGCTAACAGAGGGCATTAAATTAACGTAAAATTTTCATGAATTGAAATCCTAATGTAGACAAAGAGAAGATTTTTGAGAATTTGTAGTTTATAACTGTACACAAATTGACAGAATTGGGATTAACGATAAAAGCATGGCAACTGTATGCAAAAGTCACGCTATAGCTTCAGAAGATTTAGAGACTTCTCGCAGCTCGTAACTTTTGAATATAAATTAATACGTGTAAACGATGAAGTACATAGATACATGAAAGTTTGTCGGATCTGTTTCATAATTTTGAAATAAAATAAATAGACTCAAATTTTTTGCTTCAGCATTCTAATCGACCTTCCACTGCTCTTCACTTTAAAATATAAATGAAAATGTGAAAATGATGAGGTACATACGGGAAAGTTTTCTGATACGTTTTCAGAATAATGCACGGAAAATTCTGGCGGACCAATTTCTAGGAAAAAAAACTTTGAATGACTGCATCCAAATGGTGTAAAAGGAAAAGAAAAAGAAAAAAAAGAATAATCACGTACACAAATAGAATTTTTTTGTAATTATAGTTTTTAACTTAAAATAGTTGTATGTAAAATGGCAGACTCGTAACTGGAGGATAAAATCATCGCAGATTGCTACAAAGGTCGCATTGTAAATTTAGCAATCTAATCGATCGATTGCCACTCTTAATTTTCGAATATAAATCAATAAGTAAAAACGATGACGTATATACGTGAAAATTTTTCTGATATATTTTAGATTATTAAAATGAAAAAATTGGCTCAAGCAGATAGATATTTAATTCTTATTTATTGCGCTGATATATGGAAAATGCTATCGAGTTGTTTCGCAGGAAAGAAAGTGTTACCAGAATGCATCAAAGTGGCTAAACTTTAAAGGAAAAAAATCATAAGGTGCACGAGTAGAAACCTTTTTTATTTGTAGTTTTTAACCGACTTCAAAAAAGAAGGAAGGTTCTCAATTCAAACAGTATGTTTTTATTTATGTTTGTTAGCTCATAACTTCTGAACGGAAGCTCCAATTTTGATACTTTTTGTTTTTTTGAAAAGGTCTTGGTCTGCAATAGGTCCCATTGTAATATCTTTACGATCTAAAGAAAATACAGGGTGCCCAAAAAAATCCGTCCCAACACTTTTAACTGCTAAACGGCTCCAGCTATACTGATAAAAAGGGTATGTAAGTATAAAAAAGTGGCCATGCAGTGCAAGGTTAAACCGCTTGCAGCGCCACCTGGTGGAAAATGGCGGAGTTAGTGTTCCTATCTCGAAAACGGTTCTAGAGAAAAAAGTTAATTACAAAGGTGAAGAGTATCATCGATTGAGTACAAAAAGACAGTTTAGACATTCATGCTAGCGTTCCTATCTTGGAAACTGTTCAAAACAGGGGGAAAAGTAAATTATAAAACTGCAAAGCATCAACGATTTAGTGCGAAAGGTAGTTTAGACATTGATGCTAAAAATACAATGCTAAAAACGTGTATTTGTTTGTTCGCAATTTCTTACACTATGCACACTTGAGGTACATTGCGCACATTGTAGCGTAGCTGATGAGACATACGCTATATAGTTCAAAATACGGTTACTTGATACTTTTTGTTTTGTTGTAAAGATCTTGGTCTGAAGTATGTCCCATTGTAATATCTTTAAAATCTAAAGAAAATAAAACGCCATCTGGTAAAAAACAGCGGTATTAGCGCTCCTATCTCAAAAACATCTCAAGATGGAAGAAAAGTTAATTACGAAGTTGTAGAGCATCATCAATTTACTACGAAAAGACAGTTTTTAGACATTATTGCTAAAAATAGAACGCTTAAAACATGCAGTTGTTTGTTCGCCAATTTTCTACACTGTGCATACTTGAACTACGTTGCACAATTTGCAGCGTAACTGATGACACGTATACTCTGTGGTTCAAAGTACTGTTACTGTAAGCGGTCACATCGATTAGCGCAGAGTCGTTTTCAACCAACTTCAGAAAAGAGGGTGTTCTTAATTCGAGCTATGCGTTGTTGGTGTTTGTAAGCTTATAACTTCGTAAGAGATGCTCTAATTAACCGACTTTATAAAGGAGGAGGTTCTCAATTCAAAGCGAATGTTTTTTTTGTTTTTGTTTGTTAGCTCATAACTTCTGAATGGATGATCCGATTTTGATACTTTTTGTTTTATTGTAAAGGTATTGGTCTGAAAAAGGTCCCATTGTAATATCTTTACGATCAAAAGAAAATACAGGGTGCCCAAAAAAGTCAGTCCCGACTCTTAACTGCTGAACAGCTGCAGCTATAGTCATAAAAGTGGTATGTAGGTATAGTAAAGTGGACATGTGCTACGGGATTCAACCGCCTACAGTGCCAGCTGGTGGAAAACAATGGAGTTAGCGTTCCTATCTCGGAAACGGTTCAAGACAGGGGGAAAAAGTGAATTATAAAATTGCAGAGCATAGTCGATTTAGTACGAAATCCTAATGAAAAGATAGTTTAGACATTAATGCTAAAAAAAGAACGCTTAAAACGTACATTTGTTTGTTCACAATTTCCTATTTTGCGCACACTTGAACGACATTGCATATGTTGTAGCGTAGCGGGTGACATTTAAGCTATGTAAAATTCAAAGTATGGTTATTTTAGACGGTCACATCGATTAACGCATAAACTTTTTAAACCGACTCAATAAAGAAAGAGGTTCTCAATACAAACCATGTTTCTCATTGTTGTTTTGTTGTTGAAATTTGTTAGTTTTTAACATCGTAAGAGATGATTTAATTTTAATACTTTTTTTGCTGTAATGATCTTTGCCTGAAATAGGTTTCATTATGATTTCATTAAGATATAAACAAATTACAGGATACTCACAAAAGTCTGTTCTCATTCTAACTGCTGAACGCATGCAGCTACACTGGTAAAAGCAGTATGTAAGTATCGATGTTGAAACTTCTGTGTCAGCTGCAATGCATATTTTGCTCTTTGTTTGAACTTTACGCTGTGCAATTTCCAGCGCAGCGGGTGACACATATTCACTGTAAAGTTCAATATATATGCCCAACAGAATTTGTTATTATGAATACAGCGTATCCGTTCTTTATATTTCTAAAGACTTCTTAACTTAACGTATGTTCATTCAATAGATAGTTTTTTGCTCATATCCGATAAAGGCAAGAAAAGTGACACAACTTAAAAATGCAGCATTTGAGAAAAATCAACTTAAATATAACTTGACTAGAATAAAACTGGCACAACTGTCTCTCGAGTGGATAAATTTCTAGATGGAGATGTAACTTTTTTGTCCACATTCGGTGCATTTCATGTATTTTTAAGTGACATAAACCATTTTTTGAGTTATGTCACTTTTCTTGGAAGTTATGATTTGTGAAGCTGCCGTCGAACGTCTTTTGATGTTCTGCTATATGAATAAGTTTTCACTGAAAAGAGAAAAATAAAATCTTTTTGTAAAAAAATAGAACCGACTCCAAAAAGCAACTACTATTCAACCAACTAAAAAAAAAAAAAAGTATGAAATGAAACTGTAAATTGCGCCAAAAAGTATAAAATAATTTCCTTCGCCAAACAACCTATAACACTACAATTAATCATAACTTTTGAAGTCGGCGCAAAATTAAATAAAAATTGATAACTTCATTTAATACAAAAATCAAATCCTATTCAATATACACATCTCACATTGTCACCTACAAAACGCAGCCGAAAACTACTTTGATTCAAGAAAACAAATAAGATTTCGTAAGCAGCAAAAGTTGTCGAAGATGCTGGTATCTGACATCCTTGGTGAAAGCAAAATCGCAAAATTATCTGGCAAACATATTTAATTTCTTTGGGATATTATGATTGTTTTGATAAGGTATATTAAGAGAGTAATCTAGAATATGAAACAATACATAGTACAATATATATTATGTAAATATACATCTTGCGTGTATATTTTTGCATTACGTTTTGATCGCCAAATCCAAAAGCCACCAAGGATGATAGGTATCAAAGTTACACCAAATTTGCAAAGGAAACTCTAACTTCGTAGGAACATAAATACCGCATTGTAAAGAATGTTCACTGTTCTATGTGCATGCTACTAATGGACCAATTGTATACAGTGATAAAATAATAAAAGAAACATTAAAATGGATCAATCGAGACAACAGCATTTGTTGCTACCGATCTAAAAACAAACCTTTAAAAACCAATTACATTTTGTTTAATTTTGCGCCGACTTCAAAAGTTATGATTAATTGTAGTGTTATAGGTTGTTTGGCGAAGGAGATTATTTTATACTTTTTGGCGCAATTTACAGTTTCATTTCATACTTTTTTTTTTTTTTAGTTCTTTGAATAGTAGTTGCTTTTTGGAGTCTGTTCTATTTTTTTACAAAAAGATTTTATTAACCTTATAAAAGTTATATGCAAAACGACAGACTGATAACTGGAGGATAAAGTCATGGAAGACTGCTATAAATGTCCAGAATTTTATTATAGGTGAAGTTTATAACATTAAAAACTCTATGCAAACTGACAAACTGTTAACTGTGGGATAAAAGCATATGGCAGATAGGTAAAAATTTGTAGCCGTAGCATCAGCATTCTTAAAAACTGCTCGCGGCTCCTAATATTTAACTATATAAATCAATAAGAGAAACCCGTGATTTACATACATGAAATTTGCCGAGGCATATTGATATTCATATGTTACATATTGAGCTAGTACATGCTAAATGCTACCAGACATTTTTGTAAAGGAGAAAGTGCTATCAGACCACATAATAATGGCATAAAACTAAAAATAATCATAAGGTACACGAATAGAAATTTTTTGTAGGTTCAGTATGTATCTTAAAAAAGATGTATGCAAAATGACAGAATGATTACTTATGGATAAAATCATGACAGACTGTTACGAATAACACGCTGTAGCTTCAACGTTCTAGCGACAGTTTAACTTTCGAATATAAATAAATACGTTTTAACGATAAGGGAACATAATTCCAGTTTTGTAAAAATCCATTATTTATTGCGATAATACATGAAAATCTGCTGGCAGATTTTTTTTTTTCCAGGAGGAAAAAAGCTGAAAGTCCGTATTAATGTAGAGTAAAATTTTAAAAAAAGTACAAGTTACACGAATAGAAATTTTTTGTAGTTGTAGTCTATATCTTTAAAAATCTGTCAACTATCAGTCTGTCATCTTGCAGACAGCTTTATGAAGTCTGACTGCTAGCAAAGTTTCATGTATTAGCACATTAATTAATAAATTTTAGCGAAAACTTCGTGTATATATCTCATTAATTTCAATTGTCTATTTATATTTTAAAAATCAGAGCGGCAAACAAATGCTAAGCATTTTCAAGTTACAGAGTGATCATGGTAACAATATGTAATGATTTTATCCACAAGAAAGCAATCTGTCATTTATCATGCTTTTTTTCTTATGTACACTGCACCCACAAAACATTTTTATTCGTGAACTTTATTATTTTTCTTTACATCACTTTGATATGGACCAATAGCACTCTCCTCTATGAAAAAGTCTGCCAGTATTTAGCATGTTTTAAAAGGATAAATAACATTTGAATATCAATATTCCACGAGAGATTTCATGAATATACCTCATCGTTTTCTAGCATTGATTAGTAGTTAAATACTAAAAGCGGCGAGCATTAACTAAGAATACTGAATCTCCATCGACACATCATAAGCAGTCAGCCATCATTTTACCCCCCAAATAACAGTCTGTAAGTTTGCATACAACTTTTTAAAGTTTTTAACTACAACTAAAAAAATTTCTATTCGTAGGATTTTATGATTTTTTTCTTGAAATTTTACGCCACTTTGAAACAGTCTGAACACATTCTTCCCTTGGAAAACACCTACAAGCTTAATAAAAAAGCACCAGAACGAAAATCTAAGTTACGTGAGTAATTTCCAAGCATCAGAAAAGAATGGAATGGAAGAAATATCATTAACAAAATTTTTCGAATTTTTAAATATGTAAAATGCTTCATGGATATGCAAATGGGAAGAACATACAGGAGATAGAATTATGTTAGTTTGGGAAAAATCAAAACGATGACCATGAGTCCAGCAGTGGGAAACAATGGAAGATTTGGAAATCTTTTCATTACGAACATTCCGACAGTGCTCATTCATTCTGTACTTCAAACGCCTCCTAGTTTGACCAATATATCCTAAATTGCACAACAAACCCGGAATTAAATGGTTTATATGGTTTTACTTTTTATTACAAACGGTTTTGTGCGTTGCCTCTTTGACTGCAGCAATCGTGCCTACTTTGTTCGCCTGATGAAGGGTCGTGGGCTCTTTCGACCCGAAACAATTGTTGCGATTTTATTGCATTTTATGGTGTATATTCAAAGTTTTGTAAGTAATAATTTAGAAAACCAGTTCTGTGGTGCTTTTTTATTAATTTTGTTGCTTCTTTGGGCTTCTAGCAACAAGTAAGTAGTATTGCGAGTGTTTCCGTTCTCTTTTTGTTATTTGTTAATTTATGCCCGTTTCTTCTCATTTTTGAACCTTTCATTTTATATTTTTATTTTATCGATTGTTTTCTAATTGATTAATTACATTTTTGTATTTTTCAAACTCCTCCCCCTTGTTTGGTTTAAATTCCGCCTTCTTTAAGTTATGACTTTTCTTTTAATTACATGTTTTAGCATGAGTTCGTCAGAGATTAATTGTTTCAAACATCGGCGTTTGAAACATTCCCGTTTTCTTAATCATTAAAATTTTCTCCTTAGATGTAAGCGTGCTCGGTTAATTCCTAAGTTTATAGATATTAAGTTCAATCTTCCTGCTTCTTTTCGCATTGAAAATGCTTTAAATAGGAGTAAGTTTGCCATTCTTAGTGCTCTTATTCAGGATATTCGACAGACTCTCTCGTCTATTGAGTCTGAATTATATACTTTACATCTATCTCTTAGCAATTCTGTTCATGATTTCTCTTCTTTTAAAAAAAGAAATTTTGCATATGTTGCGTTCTAGTCTTCTCGGCATCAAACTAACTTAAATAAGAGATTTAATTCTCTTCTTAAAAGTAATTCCGTTACTTTACCTGTTTCTTCTCTTGTTCAGAATACTGTTGTTAATCTCTGTTCGAACTTTCTGACTAATACTCAACATGACGTGCTCAGTTTGGGTCTTAATTTTGCTCGTGCTTAAAGACCCTCCATTCCGGATTTGATCGCTCCCATTGAAAATTCTTTTAAAAATAGCAAAATTTCTCCAGGCCAGTTAGAATCTCTTCATTTCACTTTATCTATCAATATTTTTACTAATAATCGTCCTCAAAAGTCTAACTTTACTCCATCTCAAAATTCCACCTCTCAGAATTAAACTCCGCCCCAAATTTAATTGTCACAAGAGCTGATAAAGGGGGACAAACTGTTCTACTCAACAAATCGAATTATATTTCCCATGCTGAGTCCTTGCTTACTTCAGGTCCCTATTCGAAACTTAAGGATGATCCATCTAATGATCATCTTGATCAAGTTAAATACCACGTTAAAAATTCTGTTGTTCTTAATGATCATACCAAACGCATGGTAATTCCTTCTGTTGCTAACTGTGCTCGTTTCTATGCACTTCCGAATGTCCATAAGCCCACTATCTGCTTTCGACCTATTGTGTCTAATATTGGTACGGCTTCTTATAATCTTACTCGATTTCTCTCAAAATCTCTTTCTCATCTAACTACTGCTAACCTTCATACTATAAAAAACTCGTATGACTTTGTGGAAAAACTTAAATGCATCTCTCCTTCTAACTATATTATGATTTCTTTAGGTGTCAAATCACTTTTTACTAATGTTCCTGTTCAAGGTGCTCTGGTTTGTTTAGAGAGAAGACTACGTGAATTTCATTATTCTTCTATTGAAATTGAGGAGCTTGTGAATTTAGTTCATTTGTGTATCAGGAAAACTGCTTTCATTTTTAAAGGTACTTATTATTCCCAAAATGAGGGTATGGCAATGGGCAGTCCTCTCACCTTTGCTTTGCGACATTTATATGCACTATTTTGAAGAAAAACTCTTCGGCGTATATAAATTCCCTCACTGGTTTAGGTATGTGGATGACAAATTCGTTCTTGTTTCCCCTGATGTCGACTTGTCCAGTTTACTTTCTTTGGTCAATACGATTGACCCATGCATTCAATTCAATTTTCAGATTGAAAAGGATTGCTCTCTGCCTTTCCTTGACGTTCTTGTGAATAAATACAAGGATTGTTCCTCAACTACTGTTTTTAGAAAACCCTTCTCTGTCTCTCTTCCACCAGATGCTCTCTCTAACCACGCCCCTCAACAGAAAATTTCTGCTTTTTATACTTATGTTTTTCGTCCCTTACACAATTGTTCTGATCCGTCTAATCTTTCGAAATAAATTAATCGTTTAAAATCTCTTGCTCTCTCTCGTGGCTATAACCACACTATTATCGATAAAGCTTTTTATAAATTTAAGAATCCTAAACGTTCTGCTCCCAAACTGAACGATAACAGTCTCATCCCAGTTGTTTAACCTTTTTATTCTTCACTCTCTTTTAAAATATCTAAAATTCTTTCACAGTTTTGTTTCAAAGTCATTTACAAACACGTAAACAAAATTAAATTATCTTCTCTTAAGGATCCTATTCCTACCGAAAACTGTTCTGGCATTTATTTAATTCCATGTTCTTCGTGCAACTTAGATTACATTGGTCAAACTAGGAGGCATTTGAAGTACAGAATAAATGAGCACCGTTGGAATGTTCGTAATGAAGGGATGTCCAAATCTTCTATTTCTTCCCATTGCTGGACTCATGGTCATCGTTTTGATTTTTCCCAAATTAACGTAATTTCATCTCCTGTCTGTTCTTCCCATTTGGATATCCATGTCAAGTCAAGTCAACGAGATGCTTCGGAGTACCTGCATTTGGTCGCAACCAATGCTTACCTCCATCGGAAATTAAGAAAAACATAAAAATAATTTTCCATAAATAAAAGAAAAGCCAAAAAATTGAATTTAGAATTTTAGTCTCTGAATAAATCTCCGCGTAAGCAGAAATCATTCAAAGTGAAGCACCAGGAGTTTAAAATAATAATAATAATAATAAATAATAAATAAATAATAAATAAATAACTCCTTGAAGAAACCTGGGGAAATGTTGGGGATTCACAAGCTACGTACAGCGGCCGCAAATCCAGCCTCAAATGAACTTGTTGAACGTTTTCACAGGTAACTTAAGTATTCTATTAAATGTCATGCTACTGAAAAATGGATTGAAGTTTTGCATGTAATTTTATTGGGCATCAGATCCAATTTCAAAGATGACATTCAAGCAACAGTTGCCGAAATGGTTTATGGTTCACCTTTAAAATTAACCGGTGATTTTTTTCGGGATAGTGAACTTAAAATCCAACAACAGATTTCCTAAATTTATTAAGGGAGCATATCAGAAGACTGCGCCCTGTACTATGTCTAGGCATAATGTTCAAAAAGTATTTATACATAAAGAACTTAATAACTGTTCATTTTTTTTCCTTAGACAGGATTTCATTTGCAGGCCTTTGCAGCAGTCTTACGAGGGACCATTGAAGATGCTTTCTCGTCACACTGAACACTTTAAGATTCTGGATCAAGGCACAGAAAAGACAGTCTCTATTAACAGATTAAAGCCAGCGTTCATGATGAATCCTGATTTGGAGCCAGAAGGGGAGCAAGAATCTGATCGAGAAATCATCTTAAGATCTGGAAAACGTGTCACATTCTAGAAGTAAGTCCTGTAGCGTCTGGCAACAGTTCTCATTCTGAGATCCCAGAGTGGCATGAACTTTGTTTTTGACGTCAGAAGATTTGAGCTATAAAAACGAAGCTAGGAGTCAGAGCGGCGGCTTCGAAGAACTATTATTTTGTCATGATTTAATTTTTTTAAGTTAAGTTGCAAGAAGCAACATAATTTTAGTTCTGTATTTTTTAATGTTAATAAATATATTATTGTTTCAATTTGAGTAAGTTTTACTCTTATCACCCATTTGCACAGTCAGTTTAAACGTCAAGATGAATAAATTTGCTGCAACTTCATCGGCGACAAAACTTTGGTAGCGTAAAGAAAATATTACGTTACAAAAGTCCTGAAGAGGAAAACGGGACAAGTGAAAAAAAAAAGGGGGGGGGTTGGATCACCCTGTAAAAAGTAATGCTTGAAATACGTTTTGACTGTAGCATGTGATTATGAAGATTCCTCTAATTATCTGTATAAATTTAAATGAGGCTACCACATGTATTCAAAGTGATACAACGGTTTCTTTAAAAAACTGAAAAAAAAAAAAAAAAAAAAAAAAAAAAAGACACTTTTTTAAATATAACAAATTGGGTATTAGACCCAGTACAAAGCCATTCTTAGGAAACTTCGCATAATACATTAGACACAGCATACTGAAATCAGAATGCAAAAATGTTTAATAATATAGAATAAGAATAACTTTACTAAATAATTTTTAACTACGCATACACAAGCTTTTAAAAAAATTCATTTGCTTAATTTAATAGCCAAAAGTATTGAGTTACTTATATGAAAGTCCCAAACAAATATCACGTAAATTTAAAAAGTTATGAGTGATGAACAGATTTTCAGTTATTTTCAAAAAAATAAAAAAAGGAAGATGATATTTCAATCAGCGAACACTGTGTTACCATTGGGCATTGATTGAATCAAAAACAAAATGTGAGTAAAACCACTTATAGTTTAGCTTTTAGTTTAAGAGGAACAGAATTCCAATTCATTCTATCTTTCATAAGTTTTTGAATGTATATGATATTTGTTTGGGGCTATTATATAAGTAACTCAATACTTTTCGTTATTAAATTATGCCAATGAAATTTTTTAAAAGTTTGCGCATGGATAAATCAAAATTATTTAGTTAAATTTCTCATATTTGTAAGATATTTAACATTTTGGCATTATGCTTGCAATATGCTGTGCGGAATGTACTATGCAAGTTTTCTAAAAATGGGTTTGCACTGAGTTAACACCCTACGCATTATAATTTAAAAAGTGTAAATTTTTTTTCTTTTTTTTGCATTTTTACTTTCTCTTACCCATAAGGTAGAGAAAGTATTGTTTTTGGGTCAAATTTTCTAACGCGATTTTTACTTTCTCTTACCCATAAGGTAGAGAAAGTATTGTTCTTGGGTCAAATTTTCGAAAGTGAGATTTTGTTATATTTACATGTTCTGAGGTCCCCTGAATACGAAAATCATGTTTTTAGCAAATGGTCTGTGTGTGTCTCTGTGTGTGTGTCTGTGTATGTGTGTGTCTGTGTGTGTGTCTGTGTATGTGTGTGTCTGTCTGTTATCAGCATATCTCAAAAACAAATTATAGCAGAAAGTTCAAACTTGGTATTCTAAATGTGTATCATATAGGGATGCTACACTAAGCTTTTCGTTGAGATGAAGCAAATGGTTCGTGTACAGGGACACTCAAAAGTATTCAAATACATTACGTCTATGGGGGAAATTACAGGTAAGTAGAGTTTAACATCTATAGACTAGGACTGGGCGTTGCATCGATGTAATGTAAAAATCGATTTATATCTAAAATCGGCGATCTGATTTAAAGATAACACCTACTACGAAATTTCGGAATGACGATGTTAGACGATGTAAGGCAACATCGATTTAGTGACTGGAACTGGAAAAATCCGATGTTAGCTAGGCTTCAAGTTTCCTCGCCACGCTTACGAGTTAATGCATCAAGGGAAGTTTTATCGATTTAGTGAAAACGATTTAACAGTAAGTGCAAAAGCCGTCTTAGATTTAGCGTAATATGAATTGTGCTACGAGCCAGCTTTTCATTTCAAAGGAGATACCAGAGAGAGACGATGCGCTTAAATCGCCTGTCGTGTGCTCCGTTTATTCCAAAGGAGAAACGAAATACTGCGCTTGCGCTATGCTAAATCGGGGAGAAAAGAAAATACGATTTTAGATGAATCATAATTGTTCCAAACTTTTAACTTCTTGCGGTTTTACGGAAATTCCAGTTTGTTTGCTAAGTAATGATTTCTTTCTTTTTGTAATAAGTAATTATTTTCGGCAATTACAGTATGCATTGTTGTAATAAATATTAACATAAATATATAGATTTTTTACATTAAATTAAATAGAAAATAAATTTATTTTTTACAATATTTAAGAATACAGTAAATCACAAAAAAGTAGCTTAATAATACAATATGATATATGTGTTACTCATTATTATTATTTATTCAATAATTTGGCTTTGTCAGACACGACTGTTATTAGTATTTTGTAAGAGGGCAGGGGGGATTTTTAAAGAATGTACACAAGAACTGTTAATGGTGCTCCTTATTACGTACTTTTTATTACGCTCTTTATAATACCATTAATAAGCTTCAAATACTACTTTACTGAATTAATAAAATCTACAATGTTAATACTTTAAAATACTATTAAATGGAAACAGAGTTTAATTAATTATTATTTTTTTTTTAAATTAAATTTCTTTTTCAAACTCTGCTACCTATTTCATTTAACGAACAAATTAGTCTTGATTTTTTTTTTTTTTTCCAGAATGATGCGTGGTTTATTTATATGCAGACTGAATACTGACCGACAGAATATAACGTATTTCGGCAATATGACACAAAAAAGCAGAAATTTTGTTAAATTTTAGTAAAATGATAAAAATTTTGAGAATCAGCTTTCAAAAACTTTTTTCTAAATTATTACTTAACTGGGTAGTTGGTTCAAAAATATCGCGTAGAATTTATCAATTGACTTGAAATATTTTTTTTTATTTATTTATTTTAAAGAAAGTGGAAATTTAATTTACTGACTGTGGTAAAAGACAAATTTTATAAATCAAAATGCAAATTTCATTATTGCATCATATATCAGGAACACACAAAAAAGGGCTCAACAGTTTAAAAGAAAATGAAAAAAAAAAAAAAAAAAAAAAATCATATAAAAACTAGCAATAACAAAAGTGCATCAAAGGACTAGGGTTGAAAAGTAATTCATTAACAATTTTAAATAAACACCATGAAATGTAAAAAACTAGCAACAATTGTTTCGAGTCGAAATAAAACACGACTTAAAAAAGTCAAGTGAACAAAGTAGGCACAAGTGCTGCAAATAATTGGCAACGAACACTGCAAAAACTGTTGTGCTAAAGGCCATCAAGAACCCTCTTTAATATCAATATTTATAACAACGCCCCCTAATGTTAATCATTCTGAAAAGTTATAATTAACATCACTTTTCTTGATAAAAAATTTACAGTTTGAATTCCATAATTTAAAATTTTAATTTTAAATTATGCAGTTTGGCGTAATTTTAAGCCATAGATGCTGAGTTATAGCAATATGGGAAATCGCAGAAAATGAGTAATAGAAGCGTTGCTTTTCGGTCATATACTATTGATTAAAAGACTTATATATGTAGGAGGGGTAGGAAGGAGGTATTTTCTAAATCAGTGTTAAATCAATGTATCTCTATATCCAGATGTTAGATGGAAGATAAATCGATTTATAGAATCGCTACATCGCCCAGTCCTACTATAGACAGCACTAAACGAAATAAAACGAATATATATTTTATGTAATAGAGATAGTCAACTGGGAAAAAAAAAATTGTATGTAGGAGCCTCGCCTCCCCCCTGAGGGGAGTAAATTTTCATGATGGGTATTTTTCAAAAGCGCTCGCCAATACCTTTAAAAATAATGGTTGAACCATCGATCTGCGATAATTTAAAACAAAGTTATCGATTTTTTTTACTTTTAACGAAAAAAAAATTAGAAAAAAAAAATCGTATATATATATATATATTTTTTTTTTTAATACTGAGAATAAAATGGACTTTTTTTTGGTTAATTAGTGGTATACTACTTCTCTAATATGAAAATCATCTGCATTATCATAAAAGATAATTTTTTAAAATAATTATTTTAATAAATTATTTTTTTAAAACAGAATTATTTTCTAATAACCGAATTAAATTCTATATACATGTAGGTGCATTAATGAAGAACTAATTATCATACAAAACTCTTCCGAAGCCTAATTTGAATTGTTTAATATAGGTTTACATAACATCGTTATCTTACGTCTTAATCTTCAGCCTACATAAATAGTATTAAATTTCAGGGTAAGAGAAAGTCGTGTGAGTGACACACCAGATTATTTGTTATATTTACATGTTCTGAGGTCCCCTGAATACGAAAATCATGTTTTTAGCAAATGGTCTGTGTGTATGTTTGTGTGTCTGTGTGTGTGTCTGTCTGTTATCAGCATATCTCAAAAACAAATTATGGCAGAAAGTTCAAACTTGGTATTCTAAATGTGTATCATATAAGAATGCTACACTAAACTTTTCGTTAAGATCAACCAAATGGTTCGTGTACAGGAACACTCAAAAGTATTCAAATACATTACATCTATGGGGGAAATTGCAGGAAAGTAGAGTTTAACATCTATAGACTGCACTAAACCAAATGAAACGAATAGCTATATATTGTAATAGAGATAGTCAACAGCGAAAAAAAATGTGTATGTAGGAGCCTCGCCCCCCCCCCCCTCGAGGCGAGTAAATTTTCATGATGGGTATCTTTCAAAAGAGCTCGCCAATACCTTTAAAACGAATGGCTGAACTATCGATCTGCGATAATTTAAAACAAAGTTATCGATTTTTTTTTACTTTCAACGAAGAAAAACCTAGAAAAAAAAATCGCTTTTTTTTTAAAAAAATATTGAGAATAAAATGGACTTTTTTTGGATATTTAGTGTTATACTAATTCTCTAATATGGAAATCGTCTGCATTATCAAAAAAGATATATTTTTTAAATAATAATTTTAATAAATTATTTTTTAAAAACAGAATTATTTTTTAATAGCCGAATTAAATTTTATATAAATGTAGGTGCATTAATGAAACGGGGGTTTGAGAGGGCCGGTAGCCCCCTTCACACAGAACTAATTATCATATGAAACTTTCCGAAGCCTAATTTGAATTGTTTAACACAGGTTTATATAACAGTACTCGTTATCTTACCTATTAATCTGCAACCTGTATTTATAGTATTAAATTTCAGGGTATGAGAAAGTCATGTGAGTGACACACCAGATTACTTTTTTAAGTCATATTTCTATGAATATATGTGATTACCTCAAACTAATTTATACAGTTAATTAAAAGAATCTTCACAATCACATGCTACAGTGAAAATGCATTTCGAGCATTACTTCGTACAAGGTGATACAAAACATTTTGATTTTTGTTTAATTTTTTACTGGTTCCCTTTTTCTCTTCAGGACTGAACTTTTGCTGAAATATAAGAGGTATAACACGTTCTTTATACTTCCAGAGTTTCAAGATAATTTCTCAATAATTTTTCTTGATATTTGTCAAAACGTCTAAATTCGAAAGTGTCGAAATACTTATTGGTAGATTGTGTATTAACATTTGACTATCAATATCCTTAAGCCTAGTTCTTTCATTCTAATATTCTAAATTATGTCAGAAAATCTTTCATGTATATACCTTATCGTTTTCGCCTGTTGATTTTTATTCTAACGTTAAGAGCGGTGAATGGTCGTTTAGAATGCTGAAGCTACAACGTGACATTTGTAGCAGTCTGTAATAATGTTATATCCCAATTTATTGTCTGTAATTTTCCATACAGCTTTTTAAAATTAAAATGTACAACTACAAACAATTACTTTTTGTGTAACCTATGATTATTATTAATATTATTATTTTACATATTTATGCCGCCTGTCAGCTCTTTTCTTGGTAGGAAACAGTGTATCAGCAATTTATCGTGTAATAACGAGATAAATAATAGATTTTCCAGAAACTTTCATTTATGTGCTTCATCATTTTCCCGAATTGATTTGTATTTGAATGCTAAGAACAGCGACTAGTCGCTGTGATTGAGAAACGTACAGCGAGATAATTGTAGCGGTCAGTCATGATTTTATCCCCAATTATCAGTATGTCATTTTTCACACAGCTTTTTAAAGCTAAAATTTACAAGTAAAAAACTTATAATCATGTGCCTTATGTTTTTTTTTCCTTGAAATTTTAAGCCCTTTTGATGCAGTCTGTCAACACTTTTTTCATCTGTCTGCTTGAGCGTATTTATTTCATTTTAATAATCTAAAACATATCATAAAAACTTTCATGTATGTACTTCATCGTTTTTACTTATTGATTTATATTCGAAAGTTAAGAGTGGTGAGCGAGCGATTAGATTGCAAAATTTACAATGCGACCTTTGTAGTAGTCTGCGATGATTTTATTCTCCAGTTATCAGTCTGTCATCTATATATATAAAATCGTTCATCCAGAGTGAGTGAGTGGGTGATTCCTCATCGCCCAAACCAAAACACTGGACCTAGAAGCATGAAATTCTGTGACAATGTTCCTTCTATGACGTAGGCATCCACTAAAAAGCGATTTTTACAAAATTCGCCCCTAAGGGGGGGGGGAGGGGGTAAAACGTGATTTCACAAAATTTTTCATACCTCAAACAAAAAAACAGATATCCGTAAAATTTTTTTGCTTTAACCCGGTGGAAGGCGCGCGCTAACCCTCGAACTGTTGGAATTCAGTTGGAGCTGCCTGATGCCATAAGTGTGCTAATTCGCCAAAAATAGTAAACTCTCATTTTGTTCCTTCTGCTCAGTTTGTGTCAGCGTTTTCTCATCATTGGCACCATCATTACATTATTGTTAGCAATACATGGAGCAAACAGATTTAGCGAAAGCCTCATATTTGTTCAAACAATAATGAAAGTGTAATTTGAAATGAAGATCTGCCATACGAAATTTATATACGAAGGTTTACATAGCTCGAATAGTTTTGCTTTTTAAAGTAATATATTAAATGGAATATTAAACGGTTTGTTGGTTGGGTTTTACGTCACATTAGTGTTGCGCTTTGGGCAATTGGCAAATAGTCTGGGACTCTCCCATAAGGATGGTCCTGGGGAAGTAAATGGAATTGGTGCTTTGAGAAAAATGCTATGAATAGAATTACAAGTCTTAATAAAGTTTCAAGTTGTATAGGAGTTATGGCTTTTGATAAATTTTTAATATTGTAGGTGCATTGGAAAATATTTTTGATGAAGTTCTGTTATGATTATCATTCAAAATGATTCTCCGATTTAATCTATCTTCACCATGAAGGCTCCATTCCCCTCCATGGAGGACCAAAATTTTGATGATATGTCTTCCAGTGGCGGCTCGTATTGGGGGTACTTCATCGAAACGTCTAGAAAAAGTACAAAGAATGGAACTTTTATTCACCTAATTGGCTGATTCGCTTATTTCGACAATCTTCAAGAGCCATTTAAAAGAAAACGTTTTCGTTGTTAACATACTGTTTTCAGTCATTAGCCTGCAGCCCTCCCAAAACGTCACTCACGAGCCACCACTGATGTCTTCTGACCACGTTTCGGGGATTATCCTAGACAGTTGCCATTTGTCAATAGTGTAGCACTAGTGCTACCTAAAACCTATATAATCTCAACCATGTACATACATTTATCGGTAAATATAAGATGTCACCGAAGCAAGGGAGCCATCTACTCCGTAAAGGATCAAAATTGTGATGGTATGTCTCTGGACCATCCTTAGGAGTGAGTCCTTGTACGTCGCCAATTGTCCAATAGTGCAGCACTAGTGTGACGTTAAACCCAGCCTGCCTACCCACCCTGTAAATATACAAAAAATATACACCCTTAAGTGGTGTGTCCTAGACTGTAGCCAATTGTCTTAGCGTAGCACTAGTGTGACATAAAACGCACGTCCGCTCTCTCTCTTACTCACAAAATAATATAAAATAAAATTTTTAGTTATATTCTAAAGAAATATTAACTGTTCTCACAAATATTTCTAGCAATAACTTACTCAATTATGCTGGAAAAAGATTACATAGTTTTATTGACTATTAAGGGTTACATACAAACGGAACGCTTGCAATTTCGATGACGTAAATTTTGCAATTTTTTTGCAAATACAGTCGGCAGTAAAAGTATCCGAGCACTAGCGAAAATTCCTATGTAAAAAAAGTACACTTAATTCAGTTTTTTTTTAATAAATCCTTGTCGAATCCTGTTCTTAGTCAGTCTAAGCACACGATTCGACAAGGATTTATTTAACAAAACAGTGTTAAGTGTGCTGTTTTCACATAAGAATGTTTGCTAGTGCTCGGATACTTTTGCTGCCGACTGCAGTCATAGATTCGGAACGCTTGCAAACGGCTTTGCAACTGGAAGTGTTTCATTTGTATGTACCCCTAAAAAGTTTTAACAGTTGTGGTAACTCAATCATCCCATGCGAGTGTTACCGGTCTAATTAATTTAATGATATTTTAATGAATACAAATTAAGGGAGCGCGCTGGGCGGGATTAACGTTGCGTTATGCTACGCAATGGGCAATTGGAGACGCTCTATAGTTAGTTGATTGATTTTTAACGTCACACTAGTACTGCGCTATGGGTAATTGGATGTACCCCTAAAGATGGTCCGGAGACATGCCATCACAATTTTGATCCTCCACGGAAGGTATGACCTCTTAAGGTAATATATTATATCTAAATTTAAATATTCAGTATTTTTTTTTTTCGTTATTTGAAGACGCTCACTATATACTTATAGAGATTAGTGTATAATCGATTTTAAACATTTTTCCCCAAAAGTTATTTTTAAAAAAATGGCGTTTGGAGGAGTTTTTCTTTTTTTTTTTTTCATCAAGAATGAGGTTGAGTGAGTTTAACTTCTCACTAGAACTGCTCAGTGGGATATTAGAGATAGTCTGTGATTAACTTTAAGGGATGGGTTAAAGTGTTATATTATTTACATATAATATTATGTGTATTTAATTTTATATATAATGTTTAAATTATATATATATATATATATATATATAATCAAAACATGTATGTGTATATATAATAAACTGTTTCCATACGTATTTTAAACCCTAGGCTTAAAATCAATATTGTCTCCAATAGCTCACTATGCAGTTCTAGAGCGACACTAATAAACCCTTTCTAGTCTAATCCACATGTATTCAGCGTTCTGTTTGACGTAACTCGGACTCTCTTACGTATGCTGTGGAGGGTTGCAATTTTCGACACGATAAGAAAAGCGCCATGTTGGCGATTTTTCGAAACCGGCTACCTATTCCAATGAATTGTCTTTGTTGGGGTAACTGAGTCACCCCAGCGAGTGCTACCGGGTTAAAATATAGCTAACACAAATGTACAAAAACCAATTTCTGGAATTTTAGAAATTCGGTCCCCAAGGGGAGGGGGGGGAGAGAGAAAGGGCCAAAACGTGATTTCACATAATCCTATATATCTCAAACAAAAAAACAGATATACGTGAAATTTTTGTTCTACAACGTGTCCTAAAAGTTTAGAAAATCAATAAAATCTGCATTAACATAAAAAGTAATAAGGTACAATTAAAATTCGTGAGATAGGTAATAAATAAAAACAGTTTTGCTGATATACGCATATAAATTATGATCAAAGGTTTGAAATTATAAAACGTGCATTAAATTATTCAAAAATGTGCTGTCCCAAAAGTACAGACACCTGTAAGTGTTTTGGGTTTTACATTTATAAAAGTAACTAAAAAATTACTTTTAATATCGAATTGTATTGCCAAGACACTTTTTAACATCAAATACACGTTGTTCCATAGAATTAATTAAGCACTGCATTACAGAAGGAGATTTTTCATACAACACTTTGTCAACTGCAGTTTTTAAGTCATTTACACATGTATATAGCTTTCCATTTTCATATATTTTACGAGATAAGATCCCCCATATATTCTCCATAGGTTTCAAATCCAGACTAAGTGCTGGCCAGTCTATTAGTGTGATATTGTTTTGAATAAACCACGTTTTCGTTGATCTGGAGGTATCTGGAATGTTGATATGGATCGTTGATCTGGATGGATGCCCCATCTTGTTGGAAAACACAGTCCGGTCCTGCTAACAAATCCATTATTGGCAGTAAATTGGTACGTAAAATATCCTGATTTCATTTTTCTGTCCGTAAATCCTAGAAATGTTTGCCCGTTGAAACAAAACCCTCTCCAGGTCATTACGGATCCTCTTCCTTGTTGCCTGCTGCAACAGTTCTTCGGTTCTTTTCTTAGGTCATACCAGTAAAATTTATAACCGTCAGGGCCGTCCAAATTCCATTTCTTTTCGTCCCTGAAGGTGACAGAAATTTTCAACGTATAACATATGCTTTCTAACCCACTTTAGACGTGCATCTTTATGTCTCTGCTTTAAGAAAGGTTTTGCTTTCATTCCCTTGTAAACAATGTGTTTTGAAACATTAATTCTTCTGTGTATTTTTTTTTTATTTATTATTATTATTATTGAAATTCTGGAAGTTGATGCAGTTGCACGCACAGATAGGCTATCAACTGAAGCCTTTTTTAATAACATTCTATCACCACATAACACTGTTTTCTTTGGCCTTCCGACTCGCTTTCGAGTATTCCATGTTCCACCTGATCTCATAACTCTATAAATACTGCTCAATAATCTCTTTATTCTTCTCGATATTTGTACAGGATTTTGTCCTTGCGCTTTTAATTGCAAAATCTTAATAATTTCATCTTTAGAAATTTCTTTAGAACGTGACACTTTTATCAGAATACGCGGAAAACGTCTTTTCCGAATCACAAACAAAACAATACATTTAACTCATTAAATTATTATGCTAAAAATATAGCACACGATGTTTCAATTAACGGGCAAATAATAAAAATACAATTAGATCGTTCAAAATTGGTGCATAGAGGTTTTCGATACCTACAAATAGATTGCGGATATTTTCGAATTTGTAAAATTGTTAGGAGGGTCGGAAAGGGGGGTGGGGCGGTAAGGGGGCTATGGGCAAAAACAAATAGAAATACAGTTAAACCATTCAAAATTGGTACAGATAGGCTTTAGAGGCCTGCAAGTCAAATGGGGATAATTTCGAAAGTGTAAAGTTATTAGGAGGGCCGGGAAGTGGAGGGGAGGGGCAAAAAAAAAATAGAGTTTGATCATTCAAAATTGGTACATAGAGATTTTCGATACCTGCAAATCGATTGCGGATATTTTCGAATTTGTAAAATTATTGGGAGGAGCGGGAAGGGGGGCGGAGGGGCAAAAAAATAAAAATAGAGTTGGATCGTTCAAAACTGGTGCATAGAGGTTTTTGATACCTACAAATCGATTGCGGATATTTTCGAATTTGTAAAATTATTAGGATAGGCTGGAGGGGGGGGGCGAAGGGGAAAAATAATAGAAATAAGAGTTAGAGCATTTTGGGAATTTTTTACGGAGAAGATCGCAAAAAATAATTTTGATCGATTTCAATGATTTTTTTTTAGTAATTAGATTTAATTTTGAGAGTTCCTTTTAGTATAGTGACTAGCGAAATGGTCAAAGCCTGCTAAGAAACTGGATTTCACAAGACCCTTCATATCTCAATGAAATTACAAGATTTTATTTTTTATTTTTTTATTATGTGATAGTATATTAAACTGCATATCAATTTAGAATGTTTGTACCGAAAGGCATCTAAGCGCCTTTAAAAGCTTATACAAATTAATATTATGGCTGTTCTTTCGTATTCAATCAGAGTACTTAAGAATATTTTATTTTATTTAAAATGGAAAAATATGAGTAGATTTTTCAAAGTAAAACTAAAATGGGTAAATTTATATTGTCAAAGTAACTACAGATAACAAAAAATGTTTATATTTTCGTATTTGTAAAGTTATTAGAAGGGAGAAGGGGGCAGAGGGGAAAAATAAAAATACAGTTAGGTCGTTCAAATTTGGTGCATAGAGGTTTTTGATACCAACAAATCGACTGCGGATATTTTCAAATTTGTAAAATTATTAGGATAGACGGGAAGAGGAGGAAGGGGGCGAAGGGGCAAGAATATAGAAATAAGAGTTACTCCCAGTTATCTCACGAAGGCGAATTTTTGGTGTATGTGTTAGTTGTGTGTACCCGAAACACAGTTTCATAAAACTTTGTGAATTTTTTACGGGGAATTCGGCAAAAAATGTTACAAGTTATCTCAAGAAGACGATTTTTTGGTATATGGGTTAGTTATTTGTACCCAACACACACTCTAATAAAATTTTGGGAATTTTTTACGGTGAAGACCGCAAAAAATAATTTTGACCAATTTCAATGATTTTTTTTTTTTAATTAATAAGTTAGATTTAATTTTAAGAGTTCCTTTTAATATAGTGACTAGCGAAATGGGCAAAGTCTGCTAAGAAACGTAATTTCACAAGACCCTTCATATTTTAATGAAATTTCAGGATTTGCTTTATTTATTTATTTATTTTATTTATTTTTTTATTATGTGATAGTATATTAAATACTGCATATCAATTTAGAATGTCTGTACCGAAAGGCATCTAAGCGCCTTTAAAAGCTATTACAAATTAATATTATGGCAGTGTTCATTCGTATTCAATCAGAGTACTTAAGAATATTTTATTTTATTTAAAATGGAAAAATATGAGTTGATTTTTCAAAGTAACGCTGAAATGGGTAAATTTATATTGTCAAGGTTACTACTGATAACAAAAAATTTATCGTCTGCGAAAGATGGTTGGTTGGTAGGTTGGATGAATAAAAAGCAATACTTTAGATATCGTCTGCGTCTGCCTTTATCGTCTGCAGATATTATTATTAACTACTATTATCATCTGCAGATTTTTTTTTTTTTTTTTTTTTTTTTTTTTTTTTAGAAATTTAGATTTCTCAGTGGCAGTTTTCTTATGATATTTATGGATTTTCTTTATACGTTATGAATAATCAAATAACGTTCGAAGAGATTGGTGTTCCGCACAAGTATTGCACATCAGAATGTTTATTTTTTGTAAGTAAGATCTAATTTTGTCATTTTTTGCAACAGTAATTATTGTAATAGTTATTGTAATCTATTATTGTAATAGTATCCTGAATTTCTACATTTAAACTTTTATTATATTAATGAAAAATTAGTGTGGTGCTTCAAACATCATCATAAATAACGCATGTTCATATTGAAACATTGATCATATTGAATAAATAGCACAATGACGTCTATTGTTTTTCAAAAATTTAACGCAAATTGTGCGCACGCACTTCAGTGAAATTTAAATTATTGCAATATTATTTCAATTTATATACATAAATTTATCATGTTTAAGAAATATATTTAACGTAAATTGTGCACACACACTTTAGTGATATTTAAGTTATTCCAATATTATTTTATAATTATATATATAAATTTATATATTTAAGAAAATTTAGTATGGCTTATGGAATTTTCAACACTAATGGCACAATGACGCCACATGTCGTTATTCCAATTATTGGTGACGGAGCTTGCCTGTTTAGGGCATGACAGCGATGGAAATAACTACAGTAGTTCTACCGAGCATTTTATTGGTATGTCGCGCTGTGATATTTATGGAGGTTTGTATGAATTACTAGCAGCAGGACAGATATTCTTTACAGTGTTCGAGGTCTATCTCAATGGACAGCTGTACGAAAAATTTGGTGTAGAAGGGAATCCCGTAAAGAGACTGCGTTTTAGTCCGATGGGAAATCTATCATATGGACACTTTGATGTTTATTTGCCTCACGAAGATAGGCTCCATACTACAAACATTTCTCAAACTGCTGACTATGGTATAATACCCAGATCTGATAAGCATACTAAAAAACGTCGTGCCAGATTTACAAACATAATTGGAAAATAAACAGCTCATAAAATCTGCTACTAAATATCAAATTAAAAAATAAAAAGAAATCACACAGCATCAATATCTAAGTATAAAAAAATCTCCCAGAGCTTAACAGAGCAGCCAAAGCTAAGTATAAACGAAATCGACCACAGCTTCACAGAGCAGCCAAAGCTAAGTATCAACGAAATTACCCACAGCTTCATAGAGATGCCGTTCGTAAACACGAGCAGAATAATCCATGTTCGCGATGGGAAAGGCAATTGCGTCCATGGAAAATTAAAGCTTTTTCTGGGATGAAATATGACTCGGAGATAGCTTATGAAGGCAATAAAATCGTATCGTTGGGTATTATGAATCATAAATGCGTATTCTGTAATGCCCTTAAGTTTAAATAAGCTCCTAGTATGTGTTGTAGTGCTGGTAAAGTGCAGCTTCCGCCTTGCTTTCCTCCACCTGAGCCGCTCTATGATTTGATTCCAAGTCTGCATTCCGAGCACATACATTTCATGGATCGTATTAGAAAATACAATGGCTGCTTCCAAATGACTTCACTTGGAGCGAAACAAATTATTGAAGATGGGTTTATGCCCACTTTCAAAGTGCAGGGTCAGGTATATCATTTGATTGGTAGTATGCAACCTTTGCCTCAACAAGATCCTCAATTCCTACAGATATATTTTGTTGGGGATGATGAGAGTGAGACACAATTAAGATGCAACAAATTCCCTGATGTAAAGCAAGAACTGGTAAAGCAATTGCAGATGACGTTGCACCACAGTAACCCGTACATAAAGGGCTTAAAAACTACTCTCGAGAAAGTACCTGAAAATTGTAATACACGCTGATAGGAAACCAGCCAATGCTCACAGAGTACGTTTTACTGTGCCAACAGCAAGCGAAGTAGCAGTGGTCGTAGTTGGACAGCAATTTGATAAACGAGATATTATTTTACAACATCGTGATAACAAATTACAACGTATTAGCGAATGCACCGTTAATATGACACCGTACAGTACCCGCTACTTTTCTGTCGTGGTGAGGATGGTTACTCCATTGACATTTAACAAATTGATGCAAACACGAAATCACCCCTTCAAAAAACAGTTTCCGCACTGAACTTTTATTCCTACCGTATCATGATCAGGGAAAATGAAAGTAACCATTTACTGTACTGTCGATCACTCTTTATTTAGTCAGTACTTAGTTGATATGTACGCAAAAATTGTTACAGAGCGATTAAATTTTATCAGAAGCAATCTAGCGCAATTAAGAGCTGATAGTTACGTACATCTTACAAGGGAAGTATGAATCAGCAAAATTCCTATTGAACGTAAACCAAGCTTCAATTAAAGAGCATGGTCTAAAACATAGGGCAGAGTGCACATTTTCGGCAACAACCCCCCATGGAACGAGAAAACGACCCTAAAAGTTTTAGCTGTTTTCATCAAGGTCCTGAGATCAAAGCCCGGTAACTGCTCGCATTTTTTTTTTTTTTTATATATATATATAAATGAAATACAATATAAAAATATAGGAATAATTTCAGTGAGGGAAACATTAATTAAATTCAATTAAAAAATGTACAATGATATATTTTTAATTATTAAAATATTTTATTTCAAGTACATTTTTAATTATTATTATTATTATTTTAATATTAAAAATAAATGAATAATTTAAGGAAAATTTTGTTTTCCCTGATTTTTTTTTTTTTTTTTTTTTCTTTTTTATATTTCACACCAAAGCCGCTAGTAGGAAATGCTTATCGTCTGCTTTTAATTTTGTTATTTTTTATACATAAAAATAAATATTTTGTTAAATTATTAAAACCTTTTATTACAAGTGAAAAAATGTTTTTTTCAAATGAATAGTGCAACGGAAAATATTATTTATATTGCATTATCTTCATCTGCTTTTAATTGCTCTATTATTCATATGTAAAAAAAAAAGAACATTTACTTATCGTTATTATTCTGTCGGCCCTTACATATGTTCACAGCATATTAGAGATGAGACGGACTCAGCCGGAGCCCGTAAGCCGGAGCACGAGCCCAATCGGAATCAAATCTTGCGCAACTCTTCGGGCTCCGGGCGGGCTCGGATTCAAGATGAAATTTCCGTTTATTCTTCACTAACTGGAAAATGTAAATATACATATATATATATATATATATATATATTCATTTTGAGAGCACCTTTAGTAATGCCTTAATAGTCATGATAGGTTATAAATCACAAAATAATCTTGCAAACCTTAGTAGCTTTGACTTTCCTTTTTCTAAATAGAACTTTTTTTTTCAACGGAATGCATATTATGTCATAGTGTTACACAGTTAATCCTTCCTCCTTCGTTATATTGGGCCTCATTATATCACTCATTCGGATAAATATTTTGTCTCCCGATAGGCGCGTTATAAACAATGGGCTGCACTATAAATATGTATTATATAAATATACACATGTATACAGAGACACAGACTTTATAAATTGTTATAATAACATTTATAGTTATTTAAATTGAGGATTGGTAATAAGAAAATTAATTTGAAAATGAAAACGATATTTAATTTTACTATTGTATATGCGTTGCAGAGCGTACCACTTTCAATATCGGGCTCGGGCTCTGATCACACAAAATTTTTCGGGCTCGGGCGAGCTCAGTTCAAAAATGTTTCGGGCCTGGGCGGGCTCGGATTGCCAAAATAGAGCCCGGACTTACCTCTAATAGATAAAGTAATAAGACATAGATTGGTCAGCGAGAGGAAAAAAGTGATACCTTTTTTTTCGGGAAAAGTCACTCTAATGGCTACCTTTTCCCGAGTTAATCACACACAGGAATACACACGGATAATTTAGTAAATAAAATTTATGAATAATTTGTTTACTAAAGGTGAATGAAAGACTCCAGATACAGTTTCAAATTCATTTTTCTTTTTATTCTTTTTTTTTCCAATACTGTCTAATTTCTGATTTTAGAATTTTTTTTCGGCATCAAAATTTTTTGCTGGATAACATGAGGATGATAGATCTATATACACTGATGGAAAAAAAAATCCCAACACCAAGAAAAAATTATTGTACAGTAATGAAATTTCAGCAATACAATTGTCTAGGTAACATATTTAATTGATTAAAGTTTCAAGATCACAGGTAGAGCCATTTGAAATGTGAAATGTTGGTATAATAGTAACCGGTGTAACCGCCAGAATTTTGAATGCAAGCATGCAAACGTGCATGCATTGTGTCCTACAGGTGTCGGATATCAGTTTGAGTTTGTGGGATGGCGTTCCATGCCTGTTGCACTTGGGCAGTCAATGCAGAGACGGTTAGTGCTGGTTGTGGATGACGCTGGAGTTGTCGTCCAATGATGTCCCATACGTGCTCGATTGGAGAAAGATCTGGTGATCTAGCAGGCCAAGGCAACATGTCGACACTCTTTAAAGCATGTTGGGTTACAACAGCGGTATGAGGACGAGCGTTATCCTGTTGGAAAACACACCCCTTGAATGCTGTTCATGAATGGCAGCACAACAGGTTGTATCACTAGACTGACGTATAAATTTGCAGTCAGTGTGCGTGGGATAACCACGAGAGTGCTCCTGTTGTCATACGAAATTGCTCCCCAAACCATAACTCCAGGAGTAGGCCCTGCGTGTCTAGGCCGCAGACAGGTCGCTAGCAGGCGTTCACCTGGCCTCCTTCTAACCAACACACGGCTATCACTGCAACCAAGGCAGAACCGGCTTTCATCAGAAAACACAACAGATCCCCACTCCGTCCTCCAATGAGCTCTAGCTTGACACCACTCACGTCACAAACGGCAGTGGTTTGGAGTCAGTGGAATGCACGCTACAGGGCGTCTGGCTCGGAGCTGTCCTTGAAGTAACCGATTTGTAACAGTTCGTTGTGTCACTGTGGTGCCAACTGCAGCTCGAATTTCAGCTGCAGACACAGTACGATTAGCCACAGCCATACGCCGAACACGGCGGTCTTCCCTCTCAGTAGTGCCACGTGGCCGCCCGGAACCCGGTCTCCTTGAGGCAGTACCTTCCCTTGACCACTGCTGCCAACACTGATGCACAGTGGATACATTCCTGCCAAGTCTTTCTGCAATATCGCGGAAAGAAAACCCACCTTCTCGTAGCCCTACTACAAGACCTAATTCAAACTCAGTGAGCTGTTGATAATGGCTTCTTCGTCTTCTTAGAGACATCCTTGACTAACATTAACCCACTACGTCAAATCTCAACTGTAAATAACGATCACGAACCTTACAGCGCTTATTTAAAGCAAACCTCATTTTCATGTTCATAGTGTCGCAACTAGCGCCACACTTATGCGCGTAGCTCGAAATTTGAATCAACGTCATCTTTTAGATGTATAAACACGCCTACCAAATTTCGTTTATCTAGCACAGCTCCTTCCTGGTGTTGGGATTTTTTTTTTTCCATCAGTGTATATTACTATATCTATGGTTCACAGCTTGGTTTACATACATTTCCAAAATTTAAAAATCTAGTTATATATGAACTTTGTAAAGCAGTTTATCTCGAAGAAAAACGGAATAATTTCCAAAATGTTCGCTTCAACGTTGAACAAGATTGTAATAAAATTAATCGTGATAAATTTTCTTTTACATGTTGTTCTCATCGTGAAAAGTGCTTATGATTTGATCATTTTCTTACTTCTAATCACAGTCAGAGTCATTATTAACTTGAAAATAAATTCGTAAATTTCAATGTGATTTTTTTCTTCACGAAGAGGTAATTTTATCCTACATATTTCTTAATAGTATCTTTATATAGAGTATCTTTATTTATTTATTAATCCTTAATTAAGTTTAATAATTATTTTATCAAAAGTTATTCATTTATTTTTATGTTTTGTTTTATATCATTAATATTTAAAAATAATAATAATAAATAGCATTTCGTCGGGGTTTGAACTCAAGTAAAATTAAGGAAAAAGAAAAATGTATAATAAAGGCAATTTTTAAATTATAATCTTTATATATATATTTCTCTTGTGCGTGTGTATGTCACTGAACTCCTCCTAAACGGCTGGACTGAGTTTAATGAAATTTTTTGTGTGTCTTCAGGTGGATTCGAGAATGGTTTAGATTTACAAATGAAAGTTGTAACTTAATTAGTTCTTTCTTAATTAATTTTTAACCAACTCTTTCAACAACTTTTCCACATAGATGACGTGAGTTGTCGTAAACACGATGTCAGAATTTATTTAATGTTGAAATGAATAATCTTATAGTTTTAAAAAATTAAAGAACACGCTTTTATAGAAATGTGAACTAAAAAGCACGAAATATCTATCTTAGTATTAAAATTCAGGGTAAGAGAAAATCGTGTGAGTGACACACCGTAATATTTACATACATTTAAATCTTTAATTAAAATAACTTAGAATTAACAAAAACCATTCTTAAAAAATCTTCCCTAACGGTGATCGAACGCTGGACCTTTAGATTCGTAGCGCGGCGTCTTACCTCGACGCCGCATCACTCACGTAGGTAAAGTATTTTTTTTACAATATAAATTTTTTGTTTGCTCCCAGAGAAGTTACAAACAAACATACATACATACATACATATATACAGGTGAAGCTAATAAAAGCGTGTTAAAAATGAATTTTTAACCGTATCTTACGAAGTGTTTAAAATATTTTTTCAAAATTAATATTTTTAGAATCGTAACCGTATCTTACGAAGTGTTTAAAATATTTTTTTCAAAGTTAATATTTTAGAATCGTAAACACGATGTCAGAATTTATTTAATGTTGAAATGAAAAATGAATTTTTAATCGTAAGTGTTTAAAATATTTTTCAACGTTAATATTGTTAAAATGTTAAAATTAGTTAAAATGGTATATTCTTTTAAAAAATTCGTCAATATCCGACGGAGTTATTTTATGTTAAAATGAAAAATGAATTTTTAGGCCATTATTATTTGTGCAGATGGAAAATGTACTAAAAGTTTTCCGAAAAATTTCACGATCACAAATGTTGACGGATATCCAATATATCGTCGAATAATTCCCGATAATGGCGGACAATCTTATCATCTATGGCGGTCATCTATGTCAACAACATAGATATTGACATTGATAACCGATGGGTGGTCCCATATTCGCCTCTGCTGAGCAAAACATTCAATGCTCATATTAATGTTCAGTTCTGCAGTTCAGTGAAGAGCATCAAATACATTTGCAAGTATGTGAATAAAGGCAGTGATATGGCTGTATTTCGAGTTGAAAATACCAATGTGAATGCTCTTCTGGTGAATAACAACGATGAAATAACACTTTGCCAAACTGGCCGGTACGTGAGCTCCAATGAAGCTGTTTGGCGTATCTTTAGTTTCCCAATTCATGAACGGGATCCAGCAGTTCTTCATTTAGCCGTCCATCTTGAAAATGGCCAGCGCGTATATTTCACGAGCGAGACAGCGATTGATCGTGTTATAAATCCACCAAAAACTACACTCACCGAATTTTTTGAATTGTGTAATCGTGCGGATGCTTTTGGTGCTTTTGCACGGACATTACTCTATTCAGAAGTACCACGCTATTTCACATGGGCTCCAACAAAAAAATGGATGCCCCGCAAGCAAGGCAAGCCGATTGATGCATGTCCCGGTTTATTCAAATCAAACACCTTGGAACGAGTATTTACGGTCAATCCATGGCAGACTGAGTGCTTTCATCTTCGACTGTTATTGGTTAATGTCATCGGCCCTTTGTCATTTCAAGATTTACGTAAAGTGAATGTACAACAGTATCCAACGTATAAAGATGCATGCCTTGCACTCGACTTGCTGGAAGACGACAACCAGTGGGAGTGTATGCTTGCTGAAGTAGGACTGAACTGTACAGCAAAACAAATTCGTCTACTATTCGCTATAGTGTTGACTACATGTTTCTGAGCCCGAGCAGAGACATTATGGGATAATCACAAAGATTCAATGACTAATGATATATTGCATCAACATCGTTCACGGTGCAACGATCTAACGATAGTATTCAGTGACGCTATGTACAATGAAGCATTGATTGCTATTGAAGATCTTTGCATTATCATTGCCAACTTACCACTCAGTCATTTCGGTATGCATTCAACAAATCGAAATGCATCTGATTTAATAAGCACTGAATTGAATCGTGAACAACTGTACTGATACAATACTGTAGAAATGGCAGCGATTGTTGCTCGCAATGTCCCACTAATGAATGAAGAACAAAGAACCATTTACGACCGCATCATGCTCGCAGTTTTGGCAGGACAAGGTGGATTCTTTTTTTTTTTGGGTGCACCAGGTGGAACTGGCAAAACATTCCTTATTTCGCTAATTCTCGCCGAAATACGATCAAATAATGGCATCGCATTGGCTGTTGCATCATCTGGCATTGTGGCAACTTTATTGGATGGATGCAGAACAGCTCATTCATTATTTAAACTGCCACTAAATAATCAAAATAACCCAGACGCAGTGTGCAACATAAAAAAACAATCGTCCATGGCCACAGTGCTGAAATAGTGTAAAATTCTTATCTGGGATGAATGCACTATGGACCACAAACATTCGATTGAGGCGTCGAACAGGACATTGAAAGATATAAAAAACAACGACAAACTATTTGGCGGCACTCTGTTACTCTTTTCAGGTGATTTCAGACAAGCATTTCCCGTTATTCCGTGTTCAACATACGCTGATGAGATCAACGCGTGCTTAAAATCATCGTCATTGTGGCTTAATGTTGAAAAAGTACAACTGAAAGTAAATTTGTGCGTTCAAAAGCTTCAAGATCCATCCGCTGAAACATTCTCAAAACAATTGTTAGATATCGGCGATGAAAAAGTTACTACAGATGATACTGTATGCATAAAATTACCGACCGATTTCTACACAATCATTGATTCTCAAGATGCTCTTATTGACCAGATATTTCCCGATATACACAGACGATACGCAAATCATGAGTGGCTGGCAGAAAGAGCAATTTTAGCAGCAAAAAATGTGGACGTCAACGAATTGAATCTCAAGATACAACATTTGTTACCAGGAGACTTGGTGTCATACAAATCTAATGATACAGTTTGCGATGCCACCGAAGCTGTAAATTATCCAACAAAGTTTTTAAACTCATTGGATTTACCAGGCATGCCACCGCATATTTTACAACTGAAGGTTGGATCTCCGGTTATTTTGCTTCGTAATTTGAACCCACCATGGTTGTGCAACTGCACGCGATTAGTCATAAAAAAATTAATGAAAAATGTTATCGAAGCCATCATTTTAAATGACAAATTCCGAGGTGAAAATATATTACTACTGCGAATTCCTATTATACCCACAGATGTGCCAATTCACTTTAAACGCCCTCAATTTCCAATTAGATTGGCATTTGCAATGACTATCAATAAGTCTCAGGGCCAAACGATGTCTGTCTGTGGCTTAGATTTGAGCACATCATGTTTTTCACACGGACAATTATACGTGGCTCTCGAGTGGGCAAACCATCCAGTTTGTTTGTATTGGCGAAAGATGGGATAACAAAAAATATTGTACACTCTGTTGCATTAAGGGAATGATATTGTTTTTTAGTAATATTGTTATAAGTAGCGATATGTATATAATTTTAAAGAACCAATTTTAATAAATTAAAAAAATAAATGATTGGTGTTTTGTTATTTTTATATTCTTTCACCGTACATAGCGCTCCATACATCTTCCACTTATATGCCACATCTTAACACACTTACAATAAGTTAGTTATTTTTTTCTAGCAAAATATTCTCTAGAAATAATTTATATGACAAAACAACGTTTGTCGGGTCAGCTAGTATATATATATTTTTTTAAATTGAAGTGAAATATTTTAATAATTCAAAAATATATCATGCATTTTTCAATTGAATTTATTTCATGTCCCCCCCCCCACACACACACACACCGAAATTATTCATATATTTTTATATTGTATTTAATTTATATTTACATTAAAAAAAAAAAAAACGCGAGCAGTTACCGGGATTCGATCTCAGGACCTTTGTCACTCAAACTGAACGATCTGATCATTACGCCAAGCCGTCTTGTTAATGGATTCTCTTTCGTTGGTTTTGATGGAAACAGCTAAAGCTTTTAGGGTCGTTTTCTCGCTCCATGGAGGGTTGTTGCAGCAAATTTGCACGCTGTCCTATGTTTTAGACCATGCTCTTTAATTTAGGCTGGGTTTGGGTTCAATAGGAATTTTACTGATTCATACTTCCCTTGTTAGAAATGTTATAGGAAGACAAGATACGGATGTCTCTCAGCTTGGCCAAATAGTAGTGTTTCCGTCATCTTTCACTGGATCACCACGATGAAAAGACTCAGGACTCCATGACATATGTTCGCTATTACGGTCGTCCTGTGTTATTCATTACATTTACTTGTAATCCTCGATGGAAAGATATTGCAAATGCATTACTGCCTGGGCAAAAACCCTACGACCGTCATGATATAATAGCTAGAATAATTCACCTAAAAGTTAAGTCGTTAATGTTGTTGCAAACGAAAGGGAATTTGTTTGGGGAAGTCCGTTGTTTTATATACTCTATTGAATGGCAAAAACGTGGTTTATCTCATATACACATTTTGCTGTGGTTACAACAACGGATTTCTCCAAATAAAATAGATAGCGTGATTTGTGCAAAGATTCCAGACCCTGCGAAAGATCCTCTCTTATATGAAATTATCAAGACCAATATGATTCATGGGCCTTGCGGTAATTTAAATAAAAAGTCACCCTCTATGAAAGAAGGTAGCTGCAGTAAGAAATTTCCTAAACATCTCCTTCCAGAAATTCAAACAGGAGAAGACGGATACCCAAAGTACAGACGAAGAGCTCCGGGAAAGGGTGGTTTTATAGTAGAAATCAAAAGTGTGTCCCTCGACAACCGCTGGGTAGTGCGATGCTTTCGCGTACTTTCAATGCTCACATTAACGATGAGTATTGTAACTCCGTGAAATATAATATAACATGCAAAGTATACATGTAAGTATGTCAATAAAGGGAGTGATCACTCAGCATTTGCTCTTGAAAATGAAAAGGATGAAGTCAAACTCTATGAAAGTGGACGATACATTAGCTGCTCCGAAGCTGTATGGAGAATTCTGGCTTTTCCCATCCCTGAGAGGTCCCCGAAAGTATTTCATCTTACTGTGCATTTGGAAAATGGTCAGTGAGTCTATTTTAATCCGAATGTTTCCAATAACTGGACAAGTATCGTTAACAATCCACCAAAAACTACACTTTTAGCATTTTTTGATTTATGCCAAACAGATGATTTTTCGAAAACACTTCTTTATGTAGAAGTTCCATCTTACTACGCGTGGAAAAATAATAGATTTGAAAGAATAAAACGTGGAAATGACGTCTGTGGATGGCCAGGAGTAAAAAAAGATCAAGCTTTAGGTAGGGTATATAACATTAACCCTAAAAACTCCGAATGTTATTATCTTCGGCTTTTACTTCATGAAACCCGAGGCCCGACCTCTTTCTTAGAATTGAAGACTGTTGAAGACACAACTCATCCCATAAACCAGTCAGCGTGTAAAGCTCTAGGCTCGCTAGAAGATGAAAGGCACTGGGATGCAACTATAGATGAAGCTGTGCTGTGTGATACTCCATTAAGATTAAGAGAACTTTTTGCAGTAATGTTAGTATTTTGCCATTTATCAGATGCTTTGAGTATTTGGTTGAAATACAAGGATAGCCTTTCAGAGGATATACGACGTCGAATGGAGTTACAGTTACAAAATACGGATGTTAATCTTATTTTAAATGAAATATACAATAAATGCTTGATTTGTATTGAAGATACAGTACTATCTTTGGGAGGCCAATGCATACAGCAGTATGGTTTATCTCAAACATCAAGAAGTGAAACTATCATACAAAATAGGGACTTTCTCCGGGAGATAAGCTACGATCCGCATATTTTAGCACAGGTTGTATCTACTAAAGAAAATTTGTAAAAAGATCAGCAGTTAAATGTTTATAACCAAATTCTAGAGGGCATCGAAAAGGGATCTGGTCAAATGTTTTTCTTAGATACTCCTGCGGGTACTGGAAAGACATTTGTAATAAATCTTTCATTGGCCATAGTAAGAAGTAATCGTGGGATTGGCTATTGCCTCTTCAGGCATTGCCGCTACGTTGCTTGAAGGCGGTAAAACAGCTCACTCTGCTTTCAAATTGCCCTTAAACATGATGTGAGTAGAAACACCTATATGTAATATTTCTAAACAGAGTAATGTGGCCCAAGTTTTGAAAGAATGTAAATTAATAATTTGTGATGAATGCACAATGGCCCATAATTGCGGATTCGAGGATCTAAACAGAACACTACAAGATATAAGAGGAAACAGTGGCTTAATGGGAGGAATTACTGTGTTGTTAGCTGGAGATTTCCGACAAACATTACATGTAGTACCTAGGGGTACACGTGCAGATGAAGTAAAATCTTGCTTAAATTCTTCATATTTATGGCCACACATCCGAAAACTCGCACTTAATAAAAATATGATGGTTCATTTAAGAGGTGATGCATCTGCTGAGCTTTTTACTGACGTTCTACTTAAAATAGGCGAAAGCAACTACCCTGCACTGGAAAGTAAAATCATCATCCCTTCAGATTTGGGTATAATAGTTACCTCTCTGAAAGATTTAACTCAGAGAATATATCCTGATATATGTAATATCAAGTTTAAGCCAATAGAGTGGTTGAGTGAGCGCGCTATATTAACTCCAGAAAACGATAAAGCAGAAGAAATTAATAATATTTTATTAAATGCATTTGAAGAAGAAGACATCGAATACAGGTCTTTTGGTTCAGTAATACGAATGGACGATACCGTCCAGTACCCTGTAGAATTTTTGAATACTCTCAACCACTCTGGTTTTCCATCACATAAACTCTTTCTGAAAATCGGAGCACCTGTGATATTATTAAGAAATCTCAATCCTCCTAAATTATGCAATGGTACTAGAGTCCAAGTCAAAGATCTGCATAAAATCATCATAGAAGCCGCTGTGATCCCTGGGTGTGCTCGAAGAGAGACAGTTTTCATTCCGAGAATACCATTAAATCCTTCGGAATATCCGTCCGAAGTTAAGAGAATACATTTTCCTGTCAAAGTGTGTTTCGCCATGACTATAAATAAATCTCAAGGACAGTCACTAAAGATTGCCGGCATCGACTTAAGAAATGATTGTTTCTCACATGGACATCAACTCTATGTTGCATGTTCTAGAGTGAGCTCTGCAAGTAGCCTGGTCATCTTAGCCCCAGAAAGCAAAACCAGAAATGTTGTTTACAAAGAGGTACTGAGCTAAATGAAACGCATTTTTTCTTATTATTAAATGTTAGTAGGCAAGGGGTCCTGCCATAATAATTAAACCTCATAGGCAGTAGGCAGGACAGGACACAGGACACAGCCAAGAAGGGCACCTCACCTTTCGGTTTAGAAGTATACGCTGAAAGCGTACCCAACCAGCAGAACACATATCATAACTCTCCAGCGACCCCACGGGCAGGGGTACAGGCCCGGAGGAGCCCGCGGGAAGGGAAGACCCACAAAATCACAAGCAAACTAGCTCCCCTTAACAGCACTATATCATATCAGAAGTCCCTCTCCCAGACCAATCAATTGGCTGGACAACATTTTAACAAGGAAACCCTTAATTTATAAATTAAATAAAATTTTCTCATTCCTAATGGATTTATGTAATCTAACTAACTAACCGAAAATCACAACTAAAGAAAAATTCTTTCTCCTAAACACATTAATCTTCTATCTCCCTGTTATCTTCCCGTGTGCCCGTGATGCTGCAGTAGCCCTCATAAATGCAAGGGTCTAAACTGGTAGCGTGCCGCTTGTCGCGGAAGGCCACACAGCCTCGCACCCTCTCTCCTATAATCAAGCGGCGCCCCGTGTCGCGGGTAGACTTGTGTCTGGCGCCGCTCTTGTAAATACCCATGCCCATTTGCATCGCCCCTTGTCGCGGGCTGGCTAAGCCAGGCGATGCATGATGTAATTTTTTTTTTTTTTTTGATTTCTCAATAAATGTCGGAGCAGCTCACGTGGATTTTCCTGAAAGCGCTCAACACCGCACTTCGAGCGGTGAGCGGGGGCTGCTCCCTGTTAAATTATTAGAGGAATAAGGCCAGTGGTGAAGAGTAGGTGACAATTACAAGTAGGACTGCATCAACGCCTCGTGCCGCCAACAAAGCCCGCAACATAACACATCACCTATTACTTTACGAGCAACGAGTGGTTTTAGCCTCCAGGCCACAAAGGCATAGAGCACAGTCGACGCGGACTACCTGTCCACCCGCCAAGCATCTAGGCCATGCCACCTCGTTAGTTCACCGCCGTAGCGGCTATCCAGGGGCACCAACTGGGATTTGAGGCGGCTGCCGCATGTAGGACCGCTACCAGAGTGGCAGCGCGTCCCACGGCCCCCAGGCAGTAGGCAGAAAACAGCGAAAACGGGCAACTCGCCTTTCGGCTTAGAGCTTGGACACCTTACGGTGACCCGCCTCACGGACGACATATCATAACTCTCCAGCGACGCCGCGGACAGGGGCACGGGCCCGAAGGAGCCCGAGGGAAGGGAAGACCCACAAAATCGCATAGCAAACTAGCTGCTCTCCGGCGGGTGTGCTAGGCCGGGTGCTGGAACTCACTTGAGCCTATTAGAGGAACAAGGCCAGCGGTGAAGAGTAGGTGACTATTACAAGTAGGACCGCACTGGCGCCTCGTGCCGCCAACACAGCCCGCAACATAACACATCACCTATTACTTTACGAGCAACGAGTGTTTTTAGCCTCCAGGCCACAAAGGCATAGAGCACAGTGGACGCGGAGGACTACCTGTCCACCCGCCAAGCTTCTCGGCCATGCCACCTCGTTAGTTCACCGCCGAAGCGGCTATCCAGGGTCACCCATCTTGGAGGTGAGGCGGCTGCCGCATGTAGGACCACTACCTCAGGGTAGCGCGTCCCACGGCCCCCCAGGCAGTAGGCAGGACACAGGACACAGCCAAGGCGGGCAACTCACCTTTCGGTTTAGAGTTATACACTAAAAGTGTACCCGCCCAGCAAAACCAAAATCTAGCTCTCCAGCGACCCCGCGGACAGGGGCACGGGCCCGGAGGAGCCCGCGGGAAGGGAAGACCACAAAAATCGCTCGAGCAAACTAGCTGCTCTCCGGCGGGTGTGCTAGGCCGGGTGCTGGAACTCACTTGAGTCTATTAGAGGAACAAGACCAGCGGTGAAGAGTAGTTGACTATTACAAGTAGGACTGCCCTGGCGCCTCGTGCGACCAACACAGACCGCAACATAACACATCACCTATTACTTTACGAGCGACGAGTGGATGATGCCTCTAATTGACTGCAGGAACATCCGTTCCACCCACGAAGCTTCTCGGCCACGCCACCTCGTTAGTTCACCTCCGAATCCGGCGGCTATCCAGGGGCACCCACCTTGGAGGTGAGGCGGCTGCCGCAAGTAAGACCGCTACCTGAGTGGCAGCGCGTCCCATGGCCCCGCCCAGGCAGTAGGCAGAACAGAACAGAACAGAACACGACCAACCCGGGCAACCTACCTTGCGGTTTATGGTTATGTGCGTAGCACACCCGGGCAGCAGACGACATATCTAACTGTCCAGCGAGCCCGCGGACAGGGGCGCGGGCCCGGGAGAAGTCCGCGGGAAGGGAAGACCCACAAATCTCGCAAGAAAACTAACTGCTCTCCGGCGGGGGTGCTAGGCCGGGTGCCATGAAAATCCACTTGAGCCTATTAGAGAAACAAGGCCTGGCGGTGCCCAGGCAGTAGGCAAGGGGAACTGACATTATAATTAAAACTCCCCGAGAGACACGACGCATGGCGACCTCCACGTGGTTTTTCTTGGGTAACGCTAACAGCCATGCAAACTTTAAGGCCCGATAAATCAATTGAGGATATTTCGAAAGCATAAAATTATTAAAAGGGTGTTAACGGTGGGCGTAGGATCAATCGCGCCGTGCGCGTAGGTATACGCTGCCGCAAGCAGTGGGTGTCCAGATCGATTATCCTACCGATGAAAGATTTTTTTTTTTTGTATTTTATATTTTTTACCTTTCGATAATATAGTAGTGATTCATTTAGATTGTCGAACATAAATGCGCGCGCGCAGAGCACAATCATCTGCGCTACCAAAGGCAGTGGGAACCCGGTGCGACATTTTTCCTGATCAGATTTTGTTTCTCTTTCTTTTTTCACATGGTAAAAATTAATGAAAGTTTGAGAATTCAGTAATCATAGTGATTCATTTAAAAATAGGGACCAGCGAAGCGGGAGTAGCCAGCTAGTTTTACATAGAGCTATTTAAAGTTAAAAACTACAGTTACAATAACATTCTATTTGTTTACTTGATCACTCCTTTTTTTTTTTTTTTTTTTTACGCCATTTTGGTACTGTCATTCAACATTTTTTTTTTTTTTTCGTAGAAATTAGTCCGCCAGAATTTCGTATTGGCGCGATAAATAATCTTTAAATATCAATATGTTTGAGTTTATTTACTTTATTTTTTAATCATAAAACAGGTCAGAAAACCTTTCAGCAAGTTCCTCATCGTTTTCAAGTACTGGTTTCTATTCGAAAGTTAAGAGCGGCGAGCGGTCACTGAGAAACTTCCGAAGCTACAGTGTGACCTTTATTAAAGTCTGCCATGGTTTTACTCCCAGTTATCATTCTTTCATTTTACCTATAGCAGATCATCCATCTTGGATGGGCGTTGCATGGAAGTTTTTAGTGCTCCTGTTTATTTTGCTTGTATTTTAAGTATTTTTAAATATTTTAACTTGTATTTTAGCTCATCTGAAAGCTCGTTGAAAGATCTTTATAAATATGTGCTTCGTTGTTGAATATTTTTGTCTAATTGAGTAAATTTTGAACTTTATAATGTGTGTTTCTGAAATTGTCGCTAAGCCTTTCGCGGTCATCCATTCTAAATATGTGTTTGCAAGTATTTCTCAAGTGTAATGTGATTTACCTAGTTCTTTTTCTACATTTGCAAGTATATGTGTTACTGGATATCCACTTCTGCCTTTCTACAAGTACTTAGAGGTGAATTAATTATATTTTATGCTTGAAAACTTTATGATTTTGGCTAATGTTTATGTTTCTATCGTGGCGGTGGCCGTTTTTTTTTTTTGACTGTTTACAAGTTTTATTACTACTAATTGATTGATTCTTTGACTGTGTATCTTCTGTTCTTGCTGCTACTTTGATGCTATACCTAATTAACTGTTTCAACCTATGTGCCGAGTGATTGTGATTTTAGAATCACAGTGATTTGCTCTCTAATGATTACTTCAGGAAATTCTTATCTTAGTGATTATCTAATCCTGTGATTATACTCAGTGATTTTACCGTGTACCATATCTTGCTGACAGTTACCCTTGAATGCGCCCTAATTCCATTTTGGATCTGCGAAGCCTGTCTGTGTTCACGAACTGTGTTTGCGCTCGCAACTGTTGATGACTTTGTTTTTTTGTATTAATGAGTGGCAATCTTGGAGAACCTTATTTACGTCATTCAGTTGTTTAATTTACGAATTTTAATTTTTGCGAGCCCCGGGTGCTCTCTACATAAGGTGAAAGTCTCTTAACACTATCCCTACACTTTCAAAGTCCTTACGGTTTTTTTCTACTATAAGGAGTTTGAAATGGCGAAAATTGATTTCGAATGCAAGACAGAACTTCTCATTAAGGTTAAGGAAGGCTCTGACCTCTTATGGAATAAAGTTAAGGAGAGAGATGGTCAAAGAGTTACGAAGAACCTTTTTGAGGTAATTCATAAAGTTATTGGAAACATTCTTATGGAGTGTGCTCAATCTGAGTTTCGTCTGGAGCGTTTGAAGGGAAAGTATGAGGAGCTTGAAAGCAACTATAAAAGAGAAGTTTCAAAGAATACTGCTATGGGTACTAAGTTGCAGGAGATTATGCTGCTGTTGCTATGGATATTGTCAAGGATAAGTCTATTGAATACCATACTGTGGTCGTGACCCCTAGAGAAAGTTTGCTGGGGAAGGAAATTCTGCATAAAATTACCAAAGCAGGAAGGGAATTGGAGACTGTTAGGCCACGAGATGTTGTGCACAGTAAGGATGGCAAAATCATATTGAAAATGAAGTCAAAGAGTGATGCAGAGAGCTTAATGGAAAAGTTGACCAAAAGTGAAGCTTTGTTCTCAGATATTACCTGTAAATTGGGTAAGGAACGGAACAACAGACTTATCTTGTACGGGGTGGACGAAGAGGTTGAGGAGGAGACCCTGAAGAGTGAGATTAAATGTATGGACGGACTGGAAGATAAAGAGATTGATGTGATTAGACAGTTTAAGGGTAAGATGGGAGTGAACTGGATCATCGATTGTGACAAATCTACCAGGTTGTGTCTAACTGGAAAAGATAAATTGATTGTGAATTATCAACGTATTATGGTTAGAGATTATGTTAACGTTTACATGTGTTTTAACTGTCAGAAACTAGGCCACCTATCTTTTAGGTGTGTAAATAAGACAGTATGTGCCAAGTGCGGTGAGGAACACGACACGAGAAGTTGTAAATCAGAGGCAGTGAAGTGCATTAACTGTGCGGTGGAGGGTGATCATCGGTCACATGATAGAATGTGTAAAACATTTATGGATTATAAAAATAAACTGATTTTTGGCAAAAATCACCATGGACAGTGATGCTATTGATAATACTGGCGATTTTTCGGTAGGTTTTTCTGCCGATTGCGCACTTCATTCATCTGTAAGTAATCATCTTCTTTCTAAAAATGCTAACAGTTCAACACATATGGATGGCGCCTCTGTGATAGGTGCCTCTGCAATCTCTGACGGTGATATTGTCATTAAATTTCTTCAGATAAATTTAAATTTTTGCAAAGCCGCCTCATTGGCTCTCTCTCAGCATGTACATGAGTGTGATACAGATTTAGTACTGTACCAGGACCCTTATGTGTACAAAGAAAAATTTCTGCATTTTAAATCTTCGTGGAAAAACTTCCATTCTGTTTCTAAAAATGCCGGAATCCTGGTCTTAAACCCTGGACTTGTGGTGAATCAGGTTTTTTAAGAGAACAATATGTTGTTCATTAACCTCGTCTTAGATACTGATAATGTTTTTATTGGCTCTATGTATATTTCTCCGTCCACGAACTTGGAGGACAATTTGTCTATTATTCCTAGGTCTATCTTGGATAATAAACTTCTGCTGATCTGTGGTGACTTGAACTGTAAACACAGGAACTGGGGTTATTCATATAACGATGATAGAGGATTTCGCCTTGAGGACTATTGTTTGAATAATGACTTGATTGCGATTAATGATCCTCTGCAGCCTCCTTCCTTTTGGTGTGCCGGAAATTCCGGCTTTCCTGATATGACTCTCGCTTCTTTTGAACTGATGGACTATGTTAGAGACTGGACTGTTTTAGAAAAGGTGACCTATTCGGATCACAGATATGTTCAATTTGAGGTTAATTTAAAACCTGTTGTTTTGACATATGATAGATATGCAACAAAATTTTGTAGCATTGGTAAGTTAAATAAGAGTATTAGAAAATATCTGGGGAAATATGCTAATATTTTTTATCACTGTAGTGATATTGTTATGCTGGATAGGTCCCTGGATCTTCTTTATGGTGACATGACTCACATTTGTAATGGTCATTTTAAGGTCAAAAGGCATAGTAAAAAGGTGAAACTAAGTTGGTATACTTCTGACCTGAGGGTTTTAAGAAATAGGTTAAGGGCTCTAAATAAAAGATTAGATAGAACCGGTGATTCCAATCTCAGGATTCAAATTAAAAGGGAGAGTGCTATCTATAAGGTTAAGATTAAGCAGGTTAAGCGGGCCTCTTGGCAGAAATATTGTAACATTACTGCTGATAGTTTCGGTAGGGCCTTCTCTGTTTTCAAGAGCAAGATTAATTCAAATCTTAATGCCTTGACAAATCTGGAGGGCATACCCTTGCACTCTAATTCTATTGATGTATACAATAATCTGTTATCGTATCATTTTTCTTTTGATGTTAACCAGGATCAGGTCCCTGAGGAGGTACGCAACAGTGAAGTCGTTGGTGTAAATTATAAGGAATTTAAAAATGCATTGTACTCTTTTAACAAAAACAAGGCCCCTGGCCCTGATAAATTTGATGTAAGATTTATTGTGTACATTTTTAACCAAATCCCAAACCTTTTTATTTCTATCTTTAACAAATTGTTGAACATGGGTTATTTTCCCAGGGTTTGGAAAAGGGGTAACGTTGTTTTCTTCTCAAAACTCAATACTGTGGCTACCAATCAGAAATCATATAGACCGATTTGTCTACTATCTAATATTAGCAAGGTCTTTGAGAAGATAATTGTCGGTAGACTGACCTATTTTTTGGAGAATGAAAATATCTTGCACTACCTTCAGTTTGGTTTCCGGGAGGGTCGTAGTACGACTATGTGCCTTAAGAGTCTTATTGATGATATTCTGGCTAGGAAGAGGAATTACAAGTATACTTCGGCCACTTTCTTCGACATTACTGGTGCGTTTGATAATGCGAGTTGGGAGTTTATTCTTAAGGAACTAAATGATCTTGGTGTGCCTGTCTACTTGCGTAACATTATTGCCAGCTATTTGCGTAACAGGTATGTTAAATGTTTATTTCTGAATGACTTTCATAAAGTTGATAGGGGTTGTCCTCAGGGATCCTGTTTGGGGCCCATCCTTTGGCTAATTCTGATTAACAAAATTTTTGGCTGTTTTGATCTGAATATGGTTTTTTTATTTGGTTACGCTGATGATTTTGTGTTGGTGTGCTCAGGTAGCTCTAGAGCCCAACTTGAATATATCACAAACCAAAATATAAATATCTTTAGTGACTTTGTGGAGTCGAGGAACCTGGTCGTTTCTTCGTTAAAAACTAAGAGTGTTGTCTTTGGTAGTCTTTCCCCTAATCGTCCCCCGATCTTTTAGATAAAGGACTCTTCAATCAAGGTCGTCGACGCTCATGTTTTCTTGGGTGTCCTGATTGACTCCAAGTTGAGTTTTCTTCCTCATGTCGAGACTATCTGGGATACGATTTATGACATTAGTAAAAATATTAGAAGAATTAGTGGTGCTACTTGGGGTATCCGGCCTGCTATGAAGAAGCTCTGGTATTATATTGTGATTTTGCCCAAAATCCTTTATGCTGCTGAGGCGTGGTATCCTAGGCTGAATTGTCATGGCGTTGGAAAGTTGAATTCCTGCCAGCGCACGTTCATTATCCATATTTGTCATTTTTATAAATCAGTCTCCACTGATGCTATTCGTCATCTTACTGGGGTTCCTCCCGTGACTTTGGAGGCGGAGAGGCTTATTAAGAAGTACAATGTCCGTTATGGTGATAAATCTCTATATTTTGATGGGGATTATTATGATAAAAATGACTTTGATAAAAGACTTTTCAAGTATAACATTGACTCGTCGGGTTTGTGTAGAGATTTTGAAAATTTAGCTGATCTGGACAGTAATGATTTGCTCAGGATTTACACTGATGGCAGTAAAACGGAGGAGGGTGTTGGTGCTGCCTGGGTTGCTATTTACAATAATGATATAGTTAAATTTGATTTGCGCTTAGGGAATATAACTCTGTTTTTCAAGCTGAACTGATTGCTATTAAAGAAGCGCTTACTTGGTTAAAGGATGCAAATTTCAATTCTGTTGTTATTCTCACTGATAGTCTCTCTTCTATTCAGGCTTGTAGAAACCTTTATCCTAGTACCATGTTAATTAAGGATGTCCTGGACCTCATCCAAACCTGTAATAGTAATGTGGTAATTAAATGGGTGAGGGGACATACTGGTATTTTGGGTAATGAAACTGCAGATTTCTTGGCCAAGAATGCTTGTGTTACTGGTAATAGAGTGGTTATTCCCTATCCTAACTCACTTATTAAGAAATTTCTGAACAATGACCTGAAAATTGCTTGGCAACGTGAGTGAGATTCTTCAGATAATGGCAGACTTACTTTTAGCATTTTTCCTACCGTTTCTCTTGATTTTAAACTAAAGAATCAAGTTCTTTATTACTTCGCTACTGGTCATGGTGCTTTTCCCTACTATTTGCACTTTAAAGCTAAAGATAGGAACAGCCCAAATTGTCCTTGTGGCTCTCTTGGGGACTCTCTGCACTACCTGACGACTAGGTGTTCCTTTTCTGGTCAATTTATTAAGAGAGATTCTGCGGAGGGTCTTGGTGACTACTTTCAGAGAATAGATAATTCTAGGTTCTGGTGTAAACGAGCTGCTTCCATCTATAATCATTTGAACGAATGTTTTACTTTTATTACTTATACATTTTAGGCTCTTGATTTGTTTGGATTGTAAATGGTGTCTTACTGTTGCTTATTTGTAATTGTTATGTAGTTCTATCGCTTGTTCTTGTATTTTAATATATTTTAGGTTCTTGTTTTTAACTGTTGTATTTTACCCTTAGTGTTTTATTCTAATGTTTTGGTAATTGTTTTTGCTATGCATTGTTTTAACTTTTAAACTGCTGTTTTAACTTTTTTTAAACTTGTAGTTTGTTAACTTGGGTTATTTTAGCTGCATTTAAATTTTTGTATTTTAAACTTTGTGCTTATTGCTATTTTTAATACTGTTTTTGTATTTTGGCTATATGGTCTTTGTTGCTTTGTGGGAATTTCTGTTGCTGTTTTGCGTGTTCCTGTATATTTGTATTCACGCTGCTTGACATTTTGTTCAGTACGGTTGTTTTTGTTCTGCTGTTTTATGCTTTTGTATTATTGGCTTTGTATGTAATACTTCCATGTGACTCTGTATTTTTGACCTTTCCAAATTTTTTTTTTTTTTTCTGCTGGTTTTCTGGGTTTGTTCTCCTGGCTGAGTTTCGGCTGGACCGTGGATGCTTCTTTTTTCGACCGTCCTTGGGCTTTCGGGGCGGCTATAAACCTTCGGGTTGGTCGGCGGTTTCGGGGGTAATTTTACCTATAGCTTTATAATGTTATAGACTACCACTTCTCAAAAAACTTCTCTTTATGTACATTATGGTTTTTTATAATTCACATTTTCCTTCTTTCTGAATTAGAAGAAAATATAAACAGGCGGTGCCCTTTTCTGGAGTTATTCGTGCAATTTATTACCGAAAAATCACCAATAATAAATAATCAGCTAGAAAATGGTGGATGCGTCAGCCTATCAATGTAGGAGTACTAGTTTAATGCAGTTTGTCAAGTTTCCAAAAAATTTCATTGCATTAGGTTTAATATCCTGCATGTTAAAATAAAAAGGGGGTAATTTTTCAATTTTTTAAGGAAGCATTAAATACTAATAAAAAATAAATTATATCATATGAAAAATACTTATAGAGATTTGGGAGTTCTTAAGGGGTTTTTCCTAAAAAAGAACTTTTACAACATGGTTGAAATAATGGATCTTCAAATTAATTAAGCAGCATGTGAAAAATTCCTTATGTAATTTCAACTCTGAAAATACCTAAAATATTGCTCGTTCTTTTGCAAATAATTTGATTAATTTTCCCTCTATTCAAATGAACTTTTGAAGAAAAGTTTTCCAATATATCTAGCTTTTAACTTATGTTGTAAAATATTTTCTATCTTTCGCGCATTCGCAGTAAACAAATATTTACTATAAATGCTCATATCTCAGCGAATATTACACGTGTGAATTTTATATTTCAGAATAACGTTTTTCTAGTGTGTCGTCAATTTGTCTGAAAATTTTGCAAAATATGGAAATCCATTCTAGTTATAAGCAAAAACCTTGCCTAAAAATTAATTAATTAATTATATATCTTTCTAAAAAATTGAGCAATTCCCGCACCAAAAGATATAAATATTGTACATAGTATGAGCAACATTGTATTAAAGGTACAAGTAGTTTGTAGCTTTTTATGATACAGGGTGATCCAAAGTATTTGCGCGCTTCTTCAATTTGTGTTTGGTCCCCTAATTGCACTCTTGCCTAAATCGATAGTGGAAAATGTATTTTTTTAATGTGCTTTGCATGGCTGATGTTCCAGACAAAGTTGACTAGTATGTTTTTCGAAAATACAAAAAATGTCAAAATTAAGAAAAATTTCTTATAATTTGATCACCTACAATATATTCATGGAGATATAACTGTTTCTTTAAAAACCCGTGAAATAATTTGCCACTTTTTAAATTATAAAATATAGGATATTAGATGTAGTACAAAGCCATTCTTATAAAGCTTGGCTTACTACATTAAACACTGCCTACTGCAGCCAAAATGCAAAAATATTAAATATTTTATGAAATATGAGAATTTTTACTAAATAACTGTTAACTACGTATGCGCAAGATTTTACAAAGTTTCCTATGCGTAATTTAATAGCTAAAATTAGTTAGCTATTTATATGAAAACTCCAAACAAATATCGTGTAAATTCAAAAAATTGCCCGCTGAATGAACTGATATTCATTTCCTCTCAAAGTATAAACTAAATTATAAAAGATATTACTCACATTTTTATTTTGATTCAGTTAGTGGTAATACAGTGTATGCTGATTGTAAATAAGTATTGATAACCCCTCCTCCCCCCCCCCCCCCATCTCCTTCCTTTTTTATGAGAGATACTAAAATTCTGTTCATTCTATCTCTCGTAGAATTTTGAATTTACACGACAATTTTTTGGGGGTTTATATACAAGTAGCTGAATACTTTGGGCTACGAAAGTATGCAAATGAAACTATTTAAAGCTTGCGAATGTGTAGTTAAAAATTATTTAATAAAAATGCTCATATTTCTTGAGATATTTAACATGTTTGCAGTCTGATTGCTGTAGGCGGTGCCTAATGTAGTGTACCAAGTTTCCTAAAAATGGCTTTGTCACGGATTTAATACCCTACGTGTTGTAATTAAAAAAATAAAATTTTCTTTTTACAATTTTTCAAAGAAACCATTATATCTCTATTAATATATATGTGATAGCTTCATAATTTTTTTTACACATAATAAAAATCCTCATAATCACATGCTGCAGCCAGAAGGCATTTCAAGCATTATTTGTTTCAAGGTGATCCAAAACATTTCGATTTTCGTTTAATTTTTTACTGGTCTCCTTTTCTCCTCAGTACAGAACTTCTTCTAAAATATATGAGGTATAACATATTCATTATATTCAAAAAGTTTCAAGATAATTCCTATAGAATTATTCTGGATATTTGACAAAACGTCTGAATTCAAAAGTTTAAAAATACATATTGGTAGATTGTGCATATTGTCGTAGAACAACATAGTCAAGTTAGCTTTGCATATCCGTAATTTAAAATTTTTAACATGCATTTTTAATAGTTTAAATTAATTACTGAATGTTCATAATAACATTAATTTTCTTTATGTGTGCATTGTATTAAAGTGACAAGACATAGTTTTCAAATATAGACTGCATTGGAGTCCTTTCACCGCATAATTTGAATTCCACACCTGTTGAAATTTTTGTCTTTTATTGGCAGCTTACAATATAATTTCTGTACATTATTCAAAATTGTAACCTTAGGTTCCGGAAACGCTACCTATCTCAGTCTGGCACTGTAGTAAGCTACATGACTTTTCAGGTATCAAAACTTGTTCAGGAACATACTTGCCAACATACTAATTAATATTCCGTAGTATTGTTAGCCCCGCCTTCTTTTTCCCACCAGTATCTTTTTAGAGTGTTTTTCTTCTTGTTAAATCGTAATTGCATTTGAAGAATATTACTCTAAAAATTTACTGGTGGGAAAAAAAGGGCGGGACTAACAACACTACGGAATATTAATTAGGATGTTGGCAAGTATGTTCAGGAATAAAAGAGTTCCGCTTTTTTTTTTTTTTTTTCTGTCACCAGTATTTTCTTACAAAAATTTCTAACCTATGAAATCACAAAAATAAAATTAAAAATACTATAAAAATTTCTTTGTAGAAATACTGGTGGCGGATACCTAAAGCGGATTTAAGTTTTATATTTGATAGCTGCATGATTTCTGTAAACGAATATTTTCTCCCACAACACCATTTTCCGAGGTATCATTCTTTGTATTCCTTTTACATTTTTTATACAAAAATTCTTGGAGAATTTTGTATGTCGTTAAGATTTCCTTAAATAACCATTACAAACATTTTCTGGGAAAATGAATGATATATAATCGTTATTTATTATTCGTAGTCTTAAACATGGCGGGAGAGAGAAGTAATAATTATGTTTCACAAATTAAGCATAATATTCAACTATAATAGTAAAAATGGGTAACAACATATATCCCTCTTCAAATTCATTAAAATATTCTTATTATATAGGAAAATTCTTTTTCCTTATATTTCAAAATCTTTTTTTAAAGCTTTGTTTTTAAAAGTTACCAATACACATGATAAAGTTACAAAACATCATAATGTAACTGAAAAGTTGAAAAACTGTAAGAGTGTTCAAAAATAATATATTTAAAGCGAACTAAATAAATTTGTTGGGGATGTTATATAAGGAGTAGTTATTCATTCTTAAAACAATTATGAATAAATTATACATTAAATTATAAATATAATATTTGAAAATAATAACCTTGTTTATTGCTAATTTGAGAAACAGAGTAGGTATATACGAAAGAGATTTACTCAAGAGTATAACTAATTACATTACAACGTAATCCAAGTCGAAGGATTTTGTACCTTAAGGAATATAGATACAAATATCAGAAAGATTTTCTTAATTTAAAAATGTTTATTTAGATCCGAGATTTCTCATGTGTATTGTAATTCTGTTATTTATAAAAATATGCTATTATTCAAAATAAAATACATATTCTTAACACAAATGTATAATTATTACAAAAATTGTGTAAATTTCTTAATATGTGTTGAATGGAATAAAGCTTACTATTTATTGGATAAGAAAAAACTAAAACTATAAGAATAAATTCTACTATTAGAGCCACTTTTATAGATTTTTCTAATAATTTTCAAGCGGTTTCAAGAAAAGGGAAACATCAATTCGCGATATGCATATGCACCGGGTGTCCCATAAATCTGTAGACATTTTAAAAATTCATAAAATATATGGGCATTGGTAGACTTGAACGAGTTTGCAAAAAAGTTATTTTCGTGAAGGTTTTTTTTTTTTTTTTTTTTTTTTTTTTTTTTTTGTGAAGAGGGGGGGAGACAATAAATAGTAGTTAATAATTTCATCGATAGAGGACACTGTAAGGAAGAAAATCATACATTTCCATGAAAAACTATACTTATTTGCATGCAGATATTTACAAGCATATAACTCCTATTCTATATGTCCACCAACACGAAAAATTACAGCTTGCAAACGAGTAACAACACCGCTAACTTCAGCTTCAATCCACGATTTTTAGCTGAGGTAAAGCATATTTGCATATAACATTTTAACAACCAAGTCAGCATCGCAATTAAAACTTCATGTAAACACAAGAAGGAAGGAAACTATGAAATGCGTTGTCAGTAGCAGATCCAGGGGGGGGGGATAGGCGACTGAAGCCCTCTCAAAAGCATTGACATTCACAAAATTTATAATCAAAGGAAAACTTCTTAAATCCGTATTGGAATGATTGCATAGCATTTTCAGTAAAATCAATTTAAATAATTGTATGTCATAGTTAAGTAAACATCAGCAATCAAAAACTTCTCTAAAACGCTACCTCTATTCAAGGGAAACCTCCTATAATGGTCAATTTTTCTCGCTCAAAAAATTTCCTTTTTGGCTTTGATTGTCCTCGATTCAATGCCCATATACAAATGTATATCTCTGTTAAAGGTCACGTTTTGCAAAAGCACGTAACATTATTTAACTTTTAATGCAAACTAACCACTTTTCGTATGTAACTCTTTTCAAAGAACCTTCTTATTCAAGGTCGTTGCCAAAAAAAATTCGAGGAAAGCTTCAAACTTTAATACATTGTTTTGAGTGTTTAAAGTGAAATTAATTTCAAAAAATTTCAACAAATCTGCAAAATTTCGGTGCTTGTTTAAACCCCCAACCCCCCTTTTCTTCTCCATGCTACGGCCTTGATTATATTGCTCTCTAATTTTGAATTATAGCAGATATTTCCTATGAATTTGTCGGTAGAGAAAATAAGTGTTTAATAAGACATTATAGTTTTAAATGTACATACTATAGGCTAAATTCAGGCTTGGAAAAATGAATTTTGTGTCCTACTAATATCCAAATAATAATTTTAAAAACTCTTAAGAGAGTAGTGCAGTACTGCCTGTCTTGGAAACTTTTTTATTCAGTCGTCACCAAGGCCATCTCGCGGGGCGGAGGTTGCCTGAAGTCAGACAGCACCAGTTTACAGTATTTCATGTTTCATCGATGAGTGGCGGCGATAATGGACTTTAAGTCTATGGCCAAGTTAACAATACCACCTGCCGGATGATTCTGGACACGGGAGCCAACGTGACCATCATTAGATCGGATTTGGCTCAAGAACTAAAAGAGAAGATCATGTGGACTCCGCCCTGCGTTAAACTCCAGACTGTGACCGGAGACGAAATCAAAATATATGAAAAAATGAACTTGACCATCACTTTTGGGAATGCCAGTTACCATCATATGGCATATTTGGCTGATATAAGAGATCCTTTAATCATAGGAATTGATTTCCTGAGAAAATTTAACTTTCAATTGGACTTCAAGAATAAAGAACTGCATTCGAGTTCGGAAGACATCGCTGTGTTCAACACTGAAAATCAAGACATTCAGCCAATTTGCCAGATAACAGCCAAGTCTGAAATTTCCATCCCTCTACACAGAGAAAATAGTTTCAGGAACACCACCTACCAAGCAATACTTCCGCTATGGACTGATTGAATACCCGAATATAGACAACAGCCCAAGAGGAGTTCTGGTAGCTTCATCTCTAGTTGATCTCTCAAAGAGTACTATTCCTGTGAGAGTCGCAAACATCAGCGATAAAGTCCGGACAGTGAAGAAGGATGAGGTTTTAGCAACCTGCACTCCTGTTACATGCATCAACCGCCCCACGCAATCAACCGAATCCAAGTCTTCTGCGGAGGTCAGGTCGGCACTGTTCAGTTTCAATGTTAAGAAGGCTCCAGGACCCGACAATATAGACTTTAGAATTCTCAGAAATACTTTTAACACTATTCCACAAATTATACACAAATGGTCAAATCTCTGCCTGCAACACCAATATTTTCCAAAAATACTCCGCAGGGGAGAGGTGGTGTATTTCTTAAAGCAAGGGAAGCTTCCCTCTGAACCCACCTCATATAGACCAATCTGCCTTCTACCAACATTAGGAAAATTGCTGGAAAAATTAATAGTAATAAGATTAAACCACTTTTTGGAAACCCACAAACTGCTTCACCCCTCGCAATTCGGGTTCAGAGAGGGCAGATTATGTGAACACGCATTGAAAGAAATACTCAGCTCCTGCGTCGTTAACATACAGTCTGAAGAATACACCACTCTGATCTCACTTGATATCAAAGGGGCCTTTGATAACATCGAATGGTTTCATATACTGAACACTCTTGAAAAACTTAATTGCACGAGTAACCTGGCAGGGGTCATCCGTTCGTATGTATCAAATAGGAAAATATTGATCAATTGGGGGCCAGAATCGAAAGACCTTCAACAATCAAAAGGCTGTCCACAGGGGTCTTGTTTGGGCCCACTTCTGTGGAATATTATAGCCAACAACATCTTGATTGAAATGAATTCAAAGGGTTTCAAAACTTTTGCATACGCGGATGACTTCTCCCTGGTTGTCTCTGGTAGAAGGAGGATTGACCTGGAGGGTCAGGCCCGAGAGGCATTAAACCTTTTCAGCGATCTTCTTTCTCAGTTTAATCTCAACTTATCCACTTCTAAGTCTCAAGCACTGAGTTTTTCGGAACCAAGACCACTACAAAGGACACCGGTGATGAGGATAGATGGCGTCAGTGTTAAACATGTACCTCATCTCAAAATTTTAGGAATAACAATTGACAAAAAATTTAATTGGCTAGCACACATTAATGAACTAAAAATCAAAACATTAAAAATTTTCCATAACTCCGCGAAAATGGTCGGTAAGAGATGGGGTATTTCTACTAAATTATTAAAAATCTGGTACAACACAATTGTGGACAAAATTTTAACTTATGGGGCAGGTATCTGGGGAAGGTTTCTTACAAAAGAAGCAAAAGCTAAAATAAATTCCGTTCAAAGAATATTTTTACTCCAAATTTCGCGTGGCTATAAAACTATCTCTACAGACGACCTCACAGTCATCACCGGGATCCCTCATGTTCATCTTCAGTTAAAATATTGTTACAGGAAAACTAACATCCTGCAGCTAAATAATACTCAACTAAAGAATTTATTATTCCCTGGTGTAAATGTCCAAAACTCTCTTCCCAGTTGGCAAATTCACCCAGCACAGGACATTGCCTGTTTACTAACATTATGTACAAAAAACAGTTTTTCTCAGTCAGCTCCTGTGGCGGTTTTTACAGATGGTTCAAAAAAAGAACATGGAGCGGTGGCAGCTTTTGTTTCCCTAATAACAATGAATGTACCCACCGATGGTCATGCAGACTCGAGGACTTTAACTCTGTTTTTCAGGCGGAGCTTTTCGCCATTGAAAAGGCCCTGGAGTGGGTCACCACTCAAACAAACGTCAATAATAAAACTCATATTTTTACCGACAGTCTATCGGGTCTGCAGGCCATTGTCCGCCACAGGTCCCGACATCCTCAGGTTCTTAAAATCAAACACCTTTTGAAGGATCTAAATCTTCGAACGTCCCTGGCACACGTTTCTGCCCATAGGGGCGTGGTCGGAAACGAATTGGCAGATTCTCTAGACAAAAGTGCAACTGAGAATGCTAGTGTTAACATTTCCCTGCCAGCACCTCCCTCTTTTATCAAAAGATCACTCAAACAAATTTTGTTTCGGGAATGGCAGACCTGGTGGGAAGATTCCGAAAATGGTAGATACACCTTTTCAATGATTCAAAATGTGGCCGTTAATGATTGGTCGCTGACACCAGAGACTGCAGCCTTCCTATCGGGTCATGGACCTTTCCCACAATATTTGTATAGATTCAATCGCCGACGCACCCCCCTATGTCCTTGTGGAGAGGAGGGTACACCAGAACATTATTATTTCAACTGACCAATAACAAGTTCATACCACTTAAGAAATCCTGTACCAAAACCAGAGGGCTGGCTCGAAAATATTATTTCTCGTCCATCCCTCTTAATTAAACTAAAAAAAATCTACAATCTTCTGATGGATATTTCCAACAGAACAGATTAACTTCCCGTCATATCTAACTAGCAGTTTTTAAAAATCACTTCCAGTCCTAAAAATCACTTGAAATGTAATTTAAAGTCTTTCTAAATCATTTCACTTTAATTGTAAAGTTTAATCGTAACGTTTTATTTATATATTCTTTCTTTCTCTCTTCACTCTCTCCTTCCTTCCTTTTGTATAAATGTGTGTTTGAGCTCCTTGCCCACTATGCTGCACTTCATTGATTCGGATGAAAAACCTGTACTGTGGACTTTTCTCCAATGTGTATACTATCAACGCCCTTTGTCGGTTTGGGACTAAGTCCAATAAATGGAGAGATCGCCATAGAAGCGCTCAAAATCGCTCCAAGAGTGATGAGCGGCGTCCCTCTCCTTGTTCAATCCAAGTCTTCTGAGCAATTAACAACGGAACTACTCAAAAATGCAGAATTAGGGAGTGAACAGAGGTATGCTGCGGAGAAGCTACTCCAAGAATTTAAAGACCTTTTTTCTCGAACACCTGAAGACGTCGGGAGAACGAACATCACCCAGCACAGAATTGATACAGGAAATCATCCTCCAATCAAACAACATCCAAGAAGACCTCCATTTGCTAAACAGGAAGAGGTCACTGAACTTCAAAATGAAATGCAGCACAATGACGTCATCGAGCCATCAACGAGTCCTTAGGCCTCTCCCATAGTACTGGTGCGAAAAAAGGATGGTTCAACAAGATTTTGCATGGATTATCGTCGTTTGAATGACATCACGAAGAAAGACAGTTATCCTCTTCCCAGAATTGATGACACATTAGACACACTTGCTGGCAATGAATGGTTCTCGACTTTGGATCTGAAGAGTGGTTACTGGCAAGTAGAATTACATCCTGATGATCGTGAGAAGACTGCATTTACCAAGGGACAAGGACTATGGCAATTTAAAGTTATACCGTTCGGATTACGTAATGCACCTGCCACCTTCGAAAGCCTGATGGAGACAGTGCTAAAAGAACTTTCCTATGAAGCCTGTCTGGTGTATTTGGATGATATTATCATTGTGGGGAGCACTTTTGAAGACCATCTACGAAACATCCGAAAGGTGCTGGAGAAAATCAGAATGGCTAACCTCAAATTGAATCCAGGCAAGTGAAACTTGTTCCGTCGTGAAGTGAGCTACCTCGGCCATATCATATCTGCCGAAGGTGTGAGAACTAATCCTGAGAAGATCTCTGCAGTCGAGAACTGGAGTCGTCCTGAAAATGTACACCAACTACGAAGTTTCCTGGGGTTATGCACTTACTACAGGAAGTTTGTCAAGGTTTTCTCAAATATTGCTAGACCAATCTACAAGCTGACGGAAGCCAAACAGAAGTTCCTCTAAACAGATGAATATGAAAATGCGTTCAAGCAACTTAAAGAGGCCTTAATATCATCGCCTATCTTGACGTATCCACAGCCCGACAGACAGTTCATACTTGATACAGATGCCAGCCATGAGAGTTTCGGGGCTGTTCTGTCGCAAGAAATTGAGGGTCAAGAACATGTCATTGCCTATTGGAGTAAATGCCTGTCTAAACCAGAGCGAAATTACTGTACCACCAGGTAAGAGCTACTCGCCATCGTAAAAGCCATAAAACATTTCCATCATTACCTCTATGGCAGACGATTCCTGCTCCGGACTGACCATGCATCTTTCACGTGGTTGCTCCAGTTCAAGAACCCAGAAGGACAGATTGCCAGATGGATACAACGCCTCCAGGAATATGACTTCGAGATACGTCATCGTAAAGGGACTCTACATGGTAATGCAGATGCCTTGTCACGTAAGCCCTGCTCGGAAAGCTGCAAGTACTGTTCTAGAGCCGAACAGAAATACCTACCGATAAATCCGGTTGCCTGCCAAGTTACTGTCTCAACACCATCAGAATAAGATCCCGATCCATGGAGTGACGAAGAACTTAGACAAGCCCAGTTGGAAGATCCTGACATAAAACCAATATTATAGCTGAAGGAGACGACCAGCAACAGACCTAACTGGCAGGATATTTCCAGATTTAGTCCCATTACGAAAAGTTAATGGGCACTTTGGGACTCTCTTCATATCAGAAACGGCGTATTATACAGAAAGTGAAAATCTGATGATGGGAAAAGCTTCAGATGGCAGATTGTATTACCAAGATAAAAAATTCCAGATTTTTTAGAACAACTGCATAGTAGCTCTACCGGAGGTCATTTTGGGGTAATGAAGACTCTGCAGAAAGTTCGGGAACGTTTTTACTGGTGCAAAGCAAGGGAGGACGTGCAGAAATGGTGTAGATCTTGTGATGCATGTGCGGCACGTAAGGACCCGCAGAAACGAAGCCGAGGATGACTACAACGATATAATGTGGGAGCCCCATTTGAACGGATTGCACTCGACATCTTGGGTCCTCTGCCACGGACAACTAGGGGAAATAAGTACATCCTCGTCGTGATGGACTATTTCACCAAGTGGCCTGTGGCATATGCCATTCCCGATCAAGAGGCATGCACAGTCGCAGAGGTCCAAGTGCAGCAATGGGTGTCAAGGTACGGCACGCCCCTACAACTTCATACCGATGAAGGTACGAACTTTACATCTGCTGTTTTCAAGGGACTGTGTCAACTACTCGGCACAGACAAAACCCGGACAACAACCTTACATCCCCAGTCAGACGGCATGGTCGAGAATTTCAATCGTACCATCCTGAATTACTTCTCTTTTCTAGTATCAAGGAAACAGCAAGATTGGTACTTGAAGTTGCCATTGTTCCTGCTGGCTTATCGAAGTGCTGTCCATGAAACCACCGGCTATACTCCAGCCCAGATGCTGTTTGGACGTGAATTTCGTCTCCCTTGTGATCTCCTGTTTGGTTGTCCACTTGATGCGCCTTCATCGCCCGAGGAGTACGTCCAAGATCTCCAGGCACGATTTGAGGACGTACACAACTTTGCTCGGGAGCGGATTCACATTGCATCGGAGAAGATGAAGACAAGGCACGATCTAAAGGCTACACAACATAAGTTCCAGGAAGGTGAGAAGGTCTGGTTGTGGAATCCTGATCGACGCAAAGGACTTTCTCCCAAGTTACAGTGCAACTGGGACGGACCGTACACAGTCTTAAAAAGGCTGAATGATGTAGTGGTGCGGATCACTAAAACACCTTCATCAAAACCGAAGGTGGTGCACTATAACAGGCTAGCCAAGTACCACAATTAACGATAATATTAAAATTTAAAAATAGTTGAAATAGCCTTATTTTCCTTTAAAAACGTATTAAAAAGCCCAATAAGGCAAGTAATGGATTTGGTGCCAAATTTGGCGACTTTTTCCGATCTTGGCGATTTTTGGCGACCTTGGTGAGAAAATCCTTATTAGGAATATACCAAATATGGAAGCTCTAATCCCATTGGCTGATGAGATACGGAAATTTCTGGAACCTTCCACCCTTTTCTACAGGGGTATATAAGGATCGTTTTCCCGCCAAGGCAAGTCAATTCAGTTCAGTTTTCAGCCAGCTTCGCTAATGCTTGCATTGTTTTGAGCCTCTTTGAAAGAGACTTGCTTTAAGTGTTAGTGCTATGCAGTTTGTACTGTGGATTTGCTATTGACAGCTGTTGTTTAAGCTGCGTTTACTGGTTGAATTGAAGCTGATACTTGGTTTATAGACCTGTATTTTTCTGGAACATTCTGTGAATAAATTACTGAATTTTTGTAGGTTTTGCCTTTCATTCTCGGACAACTCACGAACCCCCAAGTACGCAACATTATGTTTTCGACTAGCAAAGGCTACAGGATGCGGAAAACCAAACTCATCCGCCTGGCACAAAACTGCCCCCATTGCTACTGCAGAACTATCCGTATAAATGATAAATTCCTTTGACATGTCGGGCAAACGAAGAAAAGGAATTTTAGCAAGTGCTTGCTTAAGATCTTTGAACTCTGCCTCAGCCTCCTCAGTCCACACAAATTTATTTTTTCTTTAGTTAGATTATTAAGGTTTATGGTCCTTTTCGAATAGTCACTAATGTGACGCCTGTAAAACCTAATTGAGCCTAGAAAAGACCTCACCTCTTTACGATTTGTAGGTTGTTTAAATTTATGAATAACCTCGACGTTTTTCCTAGCCGGGAAAATTTTTCCGTCTGAAACTCTGAAACCTAAAAATGTTATTTCGGATTGGAATAAATTACATTTCGATGGCTTTAATTTTAGATTGTTTTCTCTAAGACGATTAAAGACTAAATTTAATTTTTGCAAATGAGACTCGACATCTGACGAAGCGACACAAATGTCGTCTTTATAAATAAGAATATTTAAATTTTTCAGGTCGCTCAGGACGACATTCATCAAACGCTGAAATGCCTTCAAGCCAAAAAGACTCCTGGTCCACTGAAGTAATTTATCGTGTGTGACGATGGTTGTTAAATGCTGTTGCTCCTCCGGAATTTTCTGTTGAAAAAAAACCCGCTTATTAAATCTAAGGCTGTATAGTATTTGGCGCCAGCCAGCGAATCGATTGCCTCACTAATATTCGGCAAAGGATAGTTATCACTCAAGATTTTTTTGTTTAGGCGGCGAAACTCGCACGCGAGCCGAAAAGAGCCGTCAGCTTTTTTGACTAAAATTACCGGGGATGCGTATTTTGAATTTGACGGGACCAAAATTTTCGCCTCCATCAAAGTATTGATTTGCTGATCCATCTCAGCACGAAGGTTGTATGAAACACGATGCGGACTGTACTTAACCCCTTAACACGCGCTGTCCTCGCTGCGAGGACGCAAAATTTAAGATCCAGCTGTAAAAATTCACCCCGGAAATTTTTTAGCAAAAATTCACGTTTGTAACATATCAGAAAAGGCCTGCTTTTTGAACCTTAAAATTTAAAATTTCTTATAGTTTTATTTAGTTCATGAATTCCGGTGGCAGTATAATTTAAATGTTTCAAATTGTCTTGCACTGCAAAGGGTTAACCGGCACATTGTCAGCTACTTTGATGTTGTGCATCACCGTATCGCATCCGGGAAGGTCGAGCACCGACGCTGCAAACCCATCTTTATTTTTATCCAAAAAGGTTTTAACTCGAGATTTTAATTTTTCGTCCAAATGTTCAAGATTAAATTTTATGCTCCACTCTAAGTTAATTTGGTACACATCCACTACTTCGGTAACTTCCACACAGTGAGAGGTCTCTCCTAGACTCTCCAAAATTGGTTCCATAAAGCCTACATGCGTATTTTTGTTGATATGTACAGAAGAGTCACTAACATTTATAATTTTAACCACCCAATTATTCATATTGTTTTGAAACACAGCTTTTCCAATTAAAGCAATCTTCTATAACTATGTTTGGATAAAGAAACATCAAATCTGAAGAAAAATTATTAATACCCTGAGACTTCACTTTTAGAAGCATTTTAGACCTACCGGGGACAACATACTTGCTTCTAGCATAAATATTTACAAATTTACAAAAAGTTTCACAAAAATTTACAGTTTCCGAATGATTTGCCATAAGATTTAATTCAAATTCCCCATTTCCCAATTTTTTATTTTCAAAATCAATCTTTATACCATATTTGATAAGCCAAGGGACACCTAAGATGATTTGAAAATTTGGCGACAAAGCGCCTTCACTAATAATGAAAGAATCCTTAAACAATTTTTCTCCGAAGTTAAACTGAATATTGCACTTATTCCGCAAGGCAACCTCGCCACCTAACAAGGACCTTAAACCAACAGAACATGATTGTTTATCTACATTTGCCCCTGCTAAAACATTTTCTGCAACTAAATTACAGGAGGATCCTGTATAATAAAGCTTAGCAGTTTTCTCTATGAAAATGCACATTTCCCATCGAATGACTTCTAAGAAATGACGTCATTTTCAAGGACGACAGTATTTCATTGGTAGATTTTCTGAAAAATACGACATTCCATCCTATTGTAAAATTAGTTTGATTTTAATTTTATTCAAATAATACGTCATACTGGCGTGTTCACAGTAAAGTATTTAAATCGCCTGTCTTAAAAATTGCCTACATATTAAATTGTAAGTTTCTAGCTGCATTATTACTTTAGAAATCATACAAAAATGCCGTTTTCGAGAGGGTTTTTCTTCAATCTCTCCACGTCTTCAGTTGTCCAATGAATAGCTATAGTGAAACGTTAAAACCGACACTATTGAACTCTACCGTCCAAAACTCCTATTGTATTTCAACCCCGCTAATAAGCAGTAACTGCGTCAAATTTGGTTGAAATCAGTTCATTATTTGGCATGTAATGTAAGACGTCATACCCAGATACATACATACAACGATGACTTTTATGTACTTCAGTGTAATAAATACATCGATGTTCGCAATCCTGAATGTAGTTGCATAATTTCGATTACTTTTCGAAAATTAGAGATTATGCAGAAAAGTATTGCACACTGACATGATCGAGTGTGAACATGAGGTGAGACAATTCCGATCAGAATCAGCGAGAACTATGTCTGGATCACTAAGACTGAAAGAAAAAAATTGTTTTTGTCGAAAAGATTTAATCAGGTGATAGAAGCAAAGGTATTTACGGAACTTAAAAAAAAAAAAAAAAAAATGTGTTTATTTATTTAATAAATAAGGAGAATAAATACACATAGGCTCACTCGATTCCTATCTTGAAATTTTTAGAGTGGGGAAAACATTTAATTAATATTTTACTTAAGTCTAAATTTGGTCTACCATTAGTTCAATTGATTTAGGCAATGATATGTGCACCTAAAAGAGATATTATTTGCAAATATAAGATAAATGTAAAGAACGTTTTCTTACAGCGATTCAAGATATTAAAAGGTGATGAAGACTTATTGATTTTCCTTAAAATACAAAATAAATCATAAAAATATCGGGGAATTAACTGCTTTGAACAATGATTTTTTTTTTTTCTCTGGTGCACTTGTTGTTTCCACTTTGTTCATATGTTTCCTATTCGTACTGCGCTTATTATTCATGAATACTACAATCTTATCATCTTAGTATGGAATTAAACATTGAACATATTACATCTTAAATGCTTGAAATACTTTATTATTTACAGAAATAATCTTTTGAATTATTACATATATTTTTATTTTATAATTTATTTATTGTAAAAAACAAATAACAGGGTTATCTCCACTCATTGTTTTGAATACCACTTTGTTTAATAGTAATCTTCATTAATTGTTCGTAGTACATATCTTCGAAAGAATAATACAAAGATTGCTTTATACAAGGGTGTTCCTAATAGTGACTGCAGAAAATCCTGCAATGAGTACGAAATAACGAATCTTAATCAGCGGCATGTCATCCAAGAAGCAGTACAACAATCAGCTAAAAATTCTTGAGTTAAAATTGTATATTCGAGGGAAATATAAGATTCTATACTACGAAAAATATATAAGCACCAATTTCGCCAAATGGCATGTTGGTCAGCATTGAAAGTTTTAGATGTTCATTTAGAGGGAAAAGTAGTTAGTTAGCTTCTTTATTAAACCATAATAAAATTGATGATTGTGATTAAAAAGTTCTTGTTGTTACAGCTCAAATCATTTACGAAATTTTAAAAGTTTGCGCCGAATTTAAATCAGAATGAGTGAGGAATGACTCTCCACTACTGCTTTTTAACACTTTCCAACAAGGTTGAGAAGTGTTTATGCATTGGGTTTGTCTGTCTGTCTGTCCGTCTGTCTGTCTGTCAGTCTGTCTGTCTGTCTGTCTGTCCGCGCTCTAACTTCCGTAAATATTTATGGAATTTCTTGAAACTGATATATGTTATTCAAGTTTACCATCGGATGTTCCCTATTGAAAATGGAGTTTATACCTCTACTGGTTTGTGTACAGGGACCCCCGAAAATATTTCAAAGCGTTGTGTTCTATCAGAGGAATTTCTATAAACCATATTTTCATACCCTTACTGTACAAAAATCTTAATGAAATTGAAATATGTTATACAAGTTCACTATCATATGTTCTCTATTGAAAATGGAGTTTGTACCTCTACTGGTTTGTGTACAGGGACCCCCGAAAATATTTCAAAGCATTGTGTTCTATGAGAGACATTTCTACAAACCATATTTTCATACTCTTATTGTACAAAAATCTTAATGAAATTGAAATACGTTATACAAGTTCCCTATCGGATGTTCCTTGTTGAAAATAGAGTTTACACCTCTACTGGTTTGTGTACAGGGACCCCCTAAAATGTTTCAAAGCATTGTATTCTATGAGAGGCATTTCTATAAACCATATTTCCATACCCTTACTGTACACAAATCTTAATGAAATTGAAATATGTTATTCATGTTCACTATCGGATGTTTCTTGTATAAAATAGAGTAAATACCACCACTGATTTGTGTACAGGGAAACACAAAAGTATTACGAAAGCTTTGTGTTCTATGAGAGGCTATAAACCATATTTCCATACCCTTACTGTACACAAATCTTAATGAAATGAAAATATGTTAATCAAGATCACTATCGGATGTTTCTTGTATAAAATGGAGCAAATACTACCACTACAGGGGCACACAAAAGTATTACAAAGCATTGCGTTTTATGAGAGATATTTCTATAAACTAAATTTTAATAACTTTACTTTGCACGAAGATTTATGAAATTGAAATGCGTTATTTATAAGCACAAAAGAAAATGCTTTGCATAGAATATAGCATGATTGGCATTAGATTTACAGGGTGACACAAAAATATTCAGTTATATAAAGAGTTATTAATAAATATTTGCTAAAAGTGTACTTTCGTTTACATTACGCGTTTTTAAACCTTGCTAACATTTTTAACACTTTCCAACAAGGTTGAAAAGTGTTAATGACTTCGGTTTGTCTGTCTGTCGTCTGTCTGTCTCTCTGCGCTCTAATTCCCGTAAATATTTGTGGAATTTCTTGAAATTGATATATGTTATTGAAGTTCACTATCGGATATTCCCTGATGAAAATGGAGTTTATACCTCTACTGGTTTGTGTACAGGGGCACCCGAAAGTATTTCAAAGCTTTGTGTTCTATGAGAGGTATTTCTATAAATCATATTTTCATACCTTTACTGTGCACATATCTTAATTAAATTGAAATATGTTATTCAAGTTCACTATTGGATTTTTTCTGCATAAAATGGATTAAATACCAACTCTGTTTTATATACAAGGACACTCAAAAGTATTCTAAAGCATTGAGCTCTATGAGAGATATTTCTATAAATCAAATTTATTAACTTTATTTTCCACGAAGATTTAGGATATTGAAATGTGTTATTTATATGCACAAAAGAATGCTTTGCACAGAATATAGCATGGTTACCATTAGATTTACAGGGGAACATAAAAATATTCAGTTATATTCAGAGCTATTAATAAAAAATTGCTAGAATTGTACTATCGTTTATATTACGCGTTTTTGACACTTTCTATCATTTTTTTTAGTGTGAATATAATTTCAATTTGTGTATATGTCTGACTGTTCTTCTGTCCGTCTGTCTGTCTCTCTGTCTGTTTTTCTGCACTCTAATTCCCGTAAATATTTATGGAATTGCTTTAAACCGATATATTTTATTTAAGTTCACTATAGGATGTTCCCTATTGAAAATGGAATGGATACCTCTTCTGGTTTGTGTACAGGGACACCCAAAAAATTCGAAAGCATTGTGTTCTATGAGAGGAATTTCTATAAATCATATTTTAATACCTTTAATATATAGAAACTTTAATGAAATTTTATTATGTTATTCAATTCCCTCTCGGATGTTTCCTATGTAAAATAGAACACATTTCTAACTGGTTTGTGTACAGAGGCACTTGAAAGTACTCCAAAGCATTGTGTTGTATGAGAGTTATTTTTATAAACCAAATTTTAATAATTTTATTTTCCACAAAGCTTAATGCAAATGAAATATATTATTCGTATGTACAAAATAGTGTACCTTCTATGTAATACAGTATGGCTAACATTAGATTTACAGGGCGACACAAAAATAATCAATTACATTAAGAGGTATTAAAAAAAAATTGCTGGAATTGCACTTTTGTTTACGTGAGCGTTTTAACACATTCTTATAATTTTAGTGGGAAAATGATTTCAATTTGTGCATCTGTCTGTCCGATTGTCTACTTTTCTATCTGTTTGTCTCCGGCTCCTATCATCCGTGAATATTTTGAGAATTTTTTTTAAATGATACACTCAAGTTCCCTGTGGAATTTTCCCTATTTAAAATGTCCTTAATAAGTCCTGTACAACTAGTTTGTTTACAGGGACAACAACAACAACAAAAATAAAAAAAAGCCAATGTATTACGTTTTAGGAAAGAATTTTTTAAAAGTTATATTTAAAAAACTTTCTACTACAAAAACCTTAAGAACATTGACATGTATTATTAATATTCTAAAATATTGTTTTGTATTGAATATGATATGATTAACTTTCAGATTTACAGGGCTACAGTAAATCATTCCGGGATTTTAAAAGCTGTAATTATAATCTAACGGCTGCATTTTCTTTTACGTTAAGCCTTTTTAACACTTTCTAAAATGCCTAAGAGTAATTTTATAATCACTTAGTCTATCTGTATGTTTTTCAGTCCTTCTGTCTGTTGTGCGATAACGTAGGCAAAGAACATTAATAGTTTTTCGAAACAACAATTGTGTACAGTTGGAAAGCGTTATTAATCAATGCGTACTGCATGATTTTTCTTTCTTGTTTATTTATTTATTGGTAACAACTACTTTAAACAAAAGGGGGGATTTTTCAAAATGCCTGGTTAAATACATTATTTTTAAATTGAATTGTTTTCAATAAATTGTAATTTTTTGTTTCATATTTATGTTCTGCAATTCACCTTTTTTTTTTTTTTTTTTTTTTTTTTTTTTTTTTTTTTTTTTTTCTTTTGTCAAAAGTCATGGCATACAAAATATGAAATTTTATTTAATGAAAATATTTAATACGATTAATTGAAGGAAAAAAAAACTGAGTGTTATTTCGAAGTTAAATAAGATAATCAGTTTTTAAGACAGAATGATTTTATAAATTAAAAAATTCTTTTTATTCGTGCCTTCTCAACAATTAAAAAAATCTATTCGTGTAAGAAAATTATTATTATTATTATTATTATTTTAATAAAATCAATTTATTAAACGAATATTAAAGTTGAGTAAATTCATTTCTGATTACAAATATCTCAATTGTGATTACAATTTATGTAATAAGAATAAATTTTAGTTCATTAAATAAGGAAATTATAAATCTGTGTTTGCAATTTACATTAATTTCCTATATATATGAAAATAACATATTTTCGTTTTTGTTAGAGTATTATTTTTTTTTTAATTTTTCTTGAGTAATTATTGTTTAAATTGGATTCTCAAAATTGGTTTATTTTCTAGAATAATTTTTTTTCTATATCGTTAGATTCAACATTCTAATAACTTCTTTCATTCCCCAGAAGTAATTTATGGATGGTGATAAATTTATAAACTTATTCATAATTTCTAGAGCATGTTAAAAAAACGATTTTTTTTTCGTTTAATAGAATTGCAGTTTAATTTTGTTGCACATTAAATGTTTATGCATACTAATTTAGAACCAATTTAAAAGGCAATTCAGACCAGCATAGACAACCGTAGCCTCTAATTTAGGCGGGAGGCTTCATACCAGACGTTTTCTAGAACAAATTTCACTTTGTTATAGAAAACTTCTATATACGAATTGTTTCACTTAACAATTAACAAATCATGGAAAATTAATATGAAATACTTCTATGGAAAAATACTCATGTGAAACCTGATTTTAAAATTAGAAATGTTGTCAAGTATTATCGAACAGTTGACAACGATGATTCAGACTCTTCTATAAAAAATATCTCCACAATAAATTCACTTACACAAAGCTTTTTTATTAGAATATTGCAGGTCATTTAAATTAAAAGATCGGGAATTATGTGAAATGTTTCATGCAATTCCATTTCAGATCGGAAGAAAATCTGCGTTGAATCATAAAATGTATCCAAAGCACGAACTTTCTAAATCACGTATTCACAGCAAATGCCATAAATAATATATTAAAAAAAAATTGATACCTTACATATCACTCCGTTCTTGGCAGAAAAGCTTTTTTCGAAGGGGATCACCTTCTTCGGCGGTGCCGTCTGCACTCCGTGGCTGGCAGTCGCTAACTATAGTCCGTGTAAACTGAATTGGCCTGTCAAGGTCACTAGACCCTCGTCAACCTTCCTAGAAATGACCCATGTGATCCCGTTATCGCTCATTCTTTCCCACCCCATTTGAGCAATTCTTTGACTAGGGGAATATTTCTTTCAGATACAATACTGTTTTCTTTAGACTTGCTCTTTGGATCCATTAGCATTTAGTTTTTCTCATCGTTTAGTTTCTATATCATTTACTATTACTGGTAGTCCTGATACAAGGAAAAATCTAAGATGATTCGGTGCTGTAGAATTGACGAAATATAAGGGGAAAAAATCAGTTCTATCACCAGGTCGAAGTAGCAAAGCTCTAAAATAAGTCTTTTTAAAGGCTTAAAAAAAAACTTCTAAGGGTTAAGAAAGCCCTTTTCAGGACTAAGCCATATCCAAGGCTAAATAATAATAATAGATAAATAATACATTAAATTACGTTTTGGAAAAAAAAAAAAAAAAAAAAGAAAAAAAAAACTCTCTTCCCTAAAATAATTATTTTAGAGAAACGTCAATGGATCTACCCGTTTGGTTTTGCTGTGCAAGCTGGCAGATAGGCGAGGTCGAGTTCGAATCCAAGTCGCGGTAATTGGCCTAGTTATTTGGAGTTTACCTTGGTTTTCTCTGAAATTTATGCGAGTTTTAGCAAGGATTCCTAATAAATACTTCTCAAGAAAATCCAGGCTTTTGTAAAAACAATCGGGTTTAAACTTCACGCAATCGTCATCATTTTATTAGATTTTAATTTTCATATTCATGATATAGTTCTTAACTCTTGGTTTAAAAAAAAAACTCACTTTTATTTTAAATTTCATATTCTTATAACCCAAAATGTACCTGGAGAATAAATCTGATAAATTAATTTGTCTATATTGTTTGCTATTAACAGTTAGTGTTTTAAGATTAGAACGACTGGATTTGTCATTTTGACTGCAAAGCTATTTTATATTAAGAATAAATAATTCTATAGCTAAAAAGTATTTAAGTATGATTATTAAGAAAACAAAAATTATTTTATGCTGCTCTATAAATGAATTGCTGATGGTAGTCATATAGTTTTAGTTTAGGTATTAAATAAATCATAGGTAATCCTAAAATTATATTAAAATTTCGCGGCCGCAGGCTTTTCTCAAACTTTAAAAGTGTAGTGAAGTGGCGGTGCAATAAGACCAAATTGTTCCTTATTTACCCAGATATTTAGCCAGTTTCGAGAAAAACACCGAACGAATAGGACTACGAGCGTTTCTTGGCTTCGAACCTGGCACCTCCTGTCTAACAGCTTCGAGTGCAGAATCTTTTGATCATTGATACCACTTGCCATTGTTAATCTATGTTAATCGCAGGATTATTCTTTCTTGATTTCGTCTTGTTGTAACTGATCCTGAAAACAATAACAATATCAGATAAATAACTGAAACTATAATTTTTTCTATATGTGATAATGATACATGAAATTTAGAAACTATATATAGTCTAAGGATTATTATAGAACGGACTAATCTTTATAATTGTGAATGTGTTTAACTGCTACATTCTTTTTGCATATATCAGGTAAAACTGAAAACATTTCTACGTTTTAATCTTGAAACACTTATTTTCTTATTTTTTACTTTTTATTTTTCTTATACATGAAGTAAAAATTAAAACATATCTATTATTCTTACATGTAATATATAATAATATGTGGTCTGGAAAATGTAGCTATCACAATGCAGTTTTGAGTTATGAGATTAATTATATTCAAACGTTTTCTACATATCTCTCCTGTGTGGACACAGGTATAATATAAGTAACAAAATAAAGAAAGTTTTGCAATTTCTTTGTCCCTAAATTAGAAAATTTGAAAATTAATCTCATAAACTAATTAAAATAATTTTCAAAGTACATTAGAAAATTAACTTTGTTAAGGTAATAAATATGAAAAATTCATAATTATATATTATTTTCTTTTTTAAATAATTCGAAGAAATTCACACAAGAGAAAACCTTATATATGTATTAAAATGCTAATCTGCTCCCCATTTGCTTTTGCTTAAGATAACAGAGTTATGTAGGAAAAAAGAAGCGGGGAAGTTAGCGTCCCGCAATACCATGGTAACGGGCGAGTGAAGAACCCTGAGAGGTGGCCTTGAGAGGTCTATTTTTCTTACACAGAGTATATATAATTGTTCTTCTCTTTTATTGATGAGTAGGTGACGCCATATTTCATTTATCTCCGCCGATTCGCGGTCGTTAATGACGTCAGGGTCCACTGACGTCAGGGTCAATCCCACCTACGCGTACCTAGGAGAGAGCATCGAGATCGCGCATAACCCTGACGTCATTAACGACAACGAATCGGCGGAGATAAATGAAATATGGCGTCACCTACTCATCACCCGGATTAAAGAGCATCAGAACGATATTAAATTTAACCGCAACACCACCGTTTTGGCCAAAAATTATCTTGAAAATAATGTTAAAATCGAATTTGAAAATGTAAAAAAATTAGCTAATTACAATAATCCCACCTACGCGTACCTAAGAGAGAGCATCGAGATCGCGCATAACCCTGACGTCATTAACGACCACGAATCGGCGGAGATAAATGAAATATGGCGTCACCTACTCATCAATAAAAGAGAAGAACGCACGGGCGTGCCTGGCGGGGGGGACAGGGGGGACGTGTCCCCCCCAAAAATTTCATCTGCTTAGGCGGTCCCCTCCAAAAATATTTCTAAACCCTCTAATTTTAAACTTAAAAGAAAGTTAAAATCTCTTTAAAGTGTGAGACTATTCATCAAACCCCTCTAAATTTTGTGTTTGTGAAACACAAAATTAACTCTAAACTGCATGTGTGTGTGTGTGTGGGGGGGGGGGGATTGAAAAATAGATTTTTGCCAACATCGCATAGGAAAAGGAAATCAGCACTAAGTTTTTTTACCAGATATATGGGTATTGTCAGTCGATCTTATTTCAATTAAAATGTTTTCTTGAATACCCCTACCTTTCTTTTAGTGAAAATACAAAAAAAAAAAAAAAAATTGCCTAGTACAAAGAAAACCTATTACACAATTATTGTGAATTATCAGTCGTTCTTGGACCCTTGGAGATAATGGTTATAATTCTTTATGCTTTTTCTGGGTGACATCTGCAAGGAGTGAGGAAAGAAGATTCCAGCCTGAGGGTCTTCTCTATCTTTTTCTTTCCCTATAATGAATATTTGTTACTATTTTGGATAGCTTAAAAATAATCAACACAAGTAGCTTCCTTTGTATTGAATGACAAACTATTCATAGAAAAACGAAAATCTGGGAGGTCACTAATGATTACAAATAGGTTTTAAATTGTCGGGATATTTTAAAGTAACCTCTTTTGACATGTCTAAGCTATTAACGAATTTAAATCAGGGCAACTTTGACAGAAATATTGAAATAAATTGACTTAAATAGATATATTTTTGGTTTGGTTTAGTTTTCACAAGCTATGATCATTTTTTCCACATTAATGCTAATTAGACAAGTACTTACTAAATAGATTTAGGAAGTTACTTTTCATTATCAGAAAAAAGGGAAACTCTTTAATTTTCGGAAAGCCAGCTTTGTGTGTTATCTGTTTAGTTTAAAGAACTTGTTTTTCTAAAACGCCAAAATTGTTGCATATGGTATAATGTTTTGTAGACAGGAGAAGATTTATAAGCCATAACTAAGATATGACGAGGCGTTTCATTTTAAACACATAAAATTTAATAGATGACTAAGACAATTACAGATGAAAAATACAAGTAACATGAACGACTACATTTTTAAGACTGCGATCTGTTCTAGCAGAGATAAACGTAAAAAAGGAATGAACAGATCATTGATTGGACGTGACGTCACTTACCAACAGTCCAATAGATTAAATCAGGAATACAATGACGAAATACACCACAACTCTCCTCCCCTTAATTCCGTATACCATACCTGATGGGAGGTTTTCTTACTCTAGATGATCTTCTTACAACCTGTTCAGAAAAAGACAAATTAGCATTTTTAAGTTTTGAATGTTCAGATTTTAGTTCATTATTTACAGTACTGTTGATATTTTTATCACAGTCAATTTCTCCAGGCTTTGTAGACACAGATCTACTGTCGGTTGGTACTGGATCTGATGTAGTGGAAGGATTGGTTGGCAATGGATCTGGTGTACTGACAGGATCGGTTGGCGCTGGATCTGGTATCATGGCAGGCCTCCTACCAGACTTAGATTCTCCATTGCTTTGTAGGTGTGGACTATTGCTATCGGGAACCATGGAAATATTTGCACCAGGACTTGTAGCTTCCTCCACTTGTACTCTGGAACCTACATTTTTCAGTTGATCAACGTGTCTTTTCCATACACATGAACCTACTTGAATTTTGTAATGTAGTTTACCTAGTCTGGCAATTACTTTACCTATTTTCCATTTATCTCCCGATGTATAATTGCGTACTGCAACTTTTTCATTTATTTGGAATTCTCTTATCTCTTTCTTGTTAAAAACATTTTTATGTTGTTTGTTTTCAACATAATTTTTAACATTTGGTACAAGCAAATCTAATTTTGATCTGATATTTCTTTTCAGAAATAATGATGCGGGACTCTCCCCTGTTGTAATATGAGGCATTATTCGGTATTGGAATAAAAATTCGTTTAACTTAAATTGGAGATTTCCGGGTTCTGAACTTAAGGATTTCAATCCTTTTTTAATAATTTGGACATATCTTTCGGCTTGACCATTTGTAGAGGGATGATATGGTGCAGTTAAACTATGTTTTATGCCTTTACTTTGTAGAAAATTTTCGAATTGTTCTGAAATGAATTGTGGCCCATTATCAGACACAAGGGACACAGGATAGCCATATCTGGCAAAAAGCGAAGAAAGACAGTTTATAGTGTTCTCAGCAGTAGTATTAGGAACAATGAACACTTCTGTCCATTTACTGTGGGCATCTACTACGATTAAAAACATTTTCCCCATCATTGGACCAAAAAAGTCTACATGTATTCTGTTCCAAGGTGTTGTAGGCCATTCCCAGTGATGATTTTCCATTTTAGGAGGATTATGTTTTAATTTAATACAAACAGAACAGTTATTTGCTAAATTCTCAATGTCTTTATCAATACCTGGCCACCATACAAAACTACGTGCCAGTGCTTTCATTTTAACTATGCCAAAATGGCCAAAATGCAAATCTTCCAACACTTTTTGTCTATGAACAGTAGGAATTACAACACGATTCCCTTGTAGTATGCAATTATTTAGTATAGAAAAATCCTGTTGTTTATGTCCAAAAAGTAAGTAATTTGGCATCTGTGTGCCTGATATTAAATGTCGGTACATTTCTTTCAATGTTGGATCTCGCTTAGAACTTGCACATAATATCTTTGTATTTAACGGTAACGATGTGATTTGATGAATAAATAAACAATCGGATTCATCAAGGTTGCCAAATAAATTTGGTGACAAAGTTGGTGACACTTTTTCTGGTTGTAGCGAATCGGACGACGGCAGCAGTAAGTCTTCACTACGCAATGGAAGACGTGATAGAGCATCGGCATTTCCGTGCTCTGTAGATTTTTTATATTTAATATCATAATTAAATGTCTGTAAGTATAATGCGTATCTCTGCATTCTAGCTGCCGAAAGTACCGGAATACTTTTTACGGGTGAAAATATGGAAACTAGGGGTTTACTATCAGTATACAGAGTAAATCTCCTACCATATAAAAATTGAAAAAATTTCTTTACACCAAAAATTATTGATAACGCTTCTTTATCTACCTGACTATACCGCTTTTCTGCAGAAGATAAAGTTCTAGAAGCAAAAGCTATGGGTTTTTCGGAGTTATCTGGCATTGTATGCGAAAGTACTGCCGAAATTCCATAAGGAGAAGCATCAGTGGCTAAAATTAAGGGTAATTTAGGATTAAAGTGGGTGAGAATCCTTTCGGAAGTAATTTCCTGTTTAATTGCATTAAATGAATTTTCACATTTTTTAGTCCACTGAAAATTTACATTTTTACGTAATAATTCATTTAGAGGATAAGCAATCGTAGATAATTTAGGAACAAATCTAGAATAGTAAGATACTAAGCCTAGGAACGCTTTTACTTGAGTTACGTTTTGAGGTATTGGAGCATTTAAAATAGCAGAAATTTTTTCTTGCGTTTTGTGTATGCCATTTTTATCAATTTTGTAACCGCAGTATGTAATTTCATCATTCATGAAAAAAGATTTTTCTTTATTTATTTTAAGATTATATTCACGTAACCTTTCTAGCACTTGTTTTAATCGCTCTAAATGTATTTCATCCGTTTCCCCTGAGATGCATATATCGTCAATAAAAACTGAAATACCCTCTATACCTTTTAAAATTTGTTCTATAGTTCTCTGCCATATTGCTGGCGAACTGGCAATTCCGTATGGTAATCGCGTAAATTTAAATAAGCCTTTAGGAGTGTTAATAGTAAGTAGTTCTTGTGAATTTTCCTCTACCGGTAAATGCAAGTATGCTTGGTTTAAATCAATTTTTGTAAAATGTAATCCACCCCCTAAAGTTGCTAATATATCCTCAATTTTTGGTAGCGGGTATTTGTCAACCTTTAAAAATTTATTTACCGTGACTTTAAAATCGCCGCATAAACGAATTTTCCCATTAGGTTTTACCACCGGAACAATAGGTGTTGCCCATTTACTAGTACTAACAGCTTTTATTATCCCTTCATTTTCTAATCTTTCCAATTCTTCATTTACCGCATTCCTTAATGCATACGTAACTGTTCTCGATTTACAAAATATTGGTGATGAGTCTTTCTCTAAATGTAATTCAGCTTTAACATTTTTAATTTCACCTACGTTATTTGTGAATAAATCCGTAAATTCATTTAGTAAATTATTTAAATTATCCGAGATTTGTACTTTGTTTACCGGAACAGTTTGTAAATTGTTTGGGAATATATTAAATGTAGTTATCCAATCCCTACCAAGCAATAAAGGAAAATTGTCTTTTTTAACTAAATATAACTTAACATTCCTAGTTTTGTTTTCGTAAGTTACATTTACTCTAACAAATCCCTCGGGCTGAAAAATTTCTCCCGTGGCTGTCTTTAATTGTACATCAGCAGGAAACATTTTATGTTCTGGAAATAATCTCCGAAAACGATTTATCGGTACAGCGGATATCGCCGATCCTGTATCAAGCTCCATTTCTGCTTTAGCACTATTTTCTATCAAAACCCAAATTTTTATAGGTTTAGTGCCTTCAGATTGTAATGACAAAATGTCTACAGTATCAAGAACATTTACATTTTTCTTTTGAGTAACATTGTTTTGTGCGTTCCGACACACCTTACTCAAATGACCACGTTTTTTACAAAAATTGCAAACTGCATTAATAAATTTACAAACATTTGCTAAATGAGAGCTATTTCCACAACGATAACAATAAGTTTTACTTTTATTTGCACTCGCAGTTTTGTTCACATTTTGTTTACTTAAGTTATTTTGAGAATAATTTTGTTTTGGTTTCCTAACACTAACAGAAACTTTATTCAAATTCAAATTTTTATTCTGTAATTCTATCAAGTCATTTTCAGTACTTTGCATAGTTACGGCTTGTTCTACTGCTTTTTCAAATGTTAAATCTTCAACCTGAGACATTAATTTGCTTTGGATTGTTTCATTTTTTAATCCGCGTAAAAATTGTTCTAACAAATTTTCTGACAGCGAATCGCCTGTAAACGCGCAATGTGTTGTAAGTTTCTTTAAACGAACACTAAAATCCTGCACAGATTCGTTATCTCCTTGACAACATTTTCTAAATTTAATGCGTTCACTGATTTTGTTTGGAATTTTACATAGATGTTTTGTTAAGACAGCTACTAATTCAGTGTAAGTTTTTGATTCAGGGAGATCTGGGAACAGTAAATTAGTAAGTAAATTATATAATTTCGGTCCGATAAAAGTTATTAAGGCACTAACTTTTTTTTCATCCTTAATATCAAACAATATAAAGTTCTGTTCCAGTCTCCTTACATAAATCTCAAAAGATTCAATCGAATCATTGAATTCTTTAAAATTTTGAAACATTTTTAATGAAAATATACTAGTTCTAACAATAAAAACATGCAATCTAATAAAAGAACAGAAAGAAAAAAAAATAAAATAAATGTGTAAATACCTTTCTTTTTCTCTTTCCCGAAAAAATAAAAAATCGTAGACAACTAATTATGGATGGCGCCTATGCACTTCCTACGCGACAGCAGACAAAAACTCACCAACTGCCCGTCTCCCGATCGCTTTTCGTTACTTTCGAAATATCAATTTTCTTTATGAAGAACCGTAGATTGCATTTTTAATCATCTTGAATTAGATATTATTAAAATGTTGAAGAGCAAAACTTCTTTTTGCTTTTTTCTTTTTCATCTCGTCGCCATTATAATGTTTTGTAGACAGGAGAAGATTTATAAGCCATAACTAAGATATGACGAGGCGTTTCATTTTAAACACATAAAATTTAATAGATGACTAAGACAATTACAGATGAAAAATACAAGTAACATGAACGACTACATTTTTAAGACTGCGATCTGTTCTAGCAGAGATAAACGTAAAAAAGGAATGAACAGATCATTGATTGGACGTGACGTCACTTACCAACAGTCCAATAGATTAAATCAGGAATACAATGACGAAATACACCACATATGGTTTATCCCCCCCCCCCCCCAACGTCCTCCATGAATTTTTAAAGGAAGGGAGAGATGAAAAAATAGGTGATCTAATTAGGCTAATGACCATCATAGGCGAGAGTTAGGTGTTCGTAGAATTAGCAGAGTCTGTAGTATGCTCGGTGTATACTTTTCCATTTTTTTTGTTTTGAAGTGAAGGAATTCCTGAATTTTATGGATACATATATATCTTTTTAATGCGTAATATTAAAATGAAGAATTTATTGAAATGGATAAATATGTGATAAAATCTAAACAGAAATTTTTTAAAACCCATTGTGAGCTTGACAGTGTTTTGAAAAATGATGAACAAAGAAAAAGAAAAAAGAAGAGAAGGAAAAGAAATTGAAAATGTTGAATCGATTTCAAGTAGTGAGAATTTAAGAAATGCTAATCAAGATCCAGGGCAAAAATATAAGGTATTCCTTTATTTATTTTGTGAACAAATTATAAGTTCAACCAACATAGGAGAAAAAAAAATAAGAGAGAAAAGCAAATTACGAGCCTGCTGATCTGAAAGTCACATCAAATATTTAAATAGTCAGAATTTCTTTATTTTTTCCTTTACCTAAAATTTTTTTAGGCATTTGAAGACGTAACTTAATTCCGAAATTTCAAATTTTTTATCTCAAAATCATAAATTTTTCCCCTTTTCCCAATCATTTTTCATGTTCGACGTGAAATAATGCTAGAATTTTAAATGTTCTGAATTGTTATTATTTTTTATTTCCTGTATCTGAAATATGTTGAAATATTAAATTTTTCTAATTCTGTATTTTCTTCTTACATTTTTTGGATTTAAAAGTTGAAATATTGCCGAAATTCAGAGAATTCATGAATTTTCTGAATGTTGAAATTTAAAATTCTAAATTATTAAATGAGTAATGATAGGAATTTTTCAGGTATGGATGACAGAAAATAACATGCAGATTGTAAAATTTTTGTCCTAATTTCTGAATTCATGAAAACAAAAATAAGTCACTTAATTTAAAGGTATTTTTGTTGAAACTTAATTTGCTATTAAAGCCGAACTGTAGAAAATTAAGCTATTACATTTTCTTTATAATATTTCAAATTAGTATTTACATAATTATTTTATTTATTTATTTTTCGAATTGATATTTTTATATTTTTATATCTTAATTCAGTTTTATTGAAGTTTCTTTTTTTTTTTTTTTTTTTTTTTTTTTTTAATTGCTTTGATGAAATTTGTGTTGCGTTGTTTAAAACAATTATACAGGAATTATTTATTTATTTTAATTGCGAACTCTTAAGTTTATTCATCCAATTTCGTACTTTTATTTTATCAGATTAATAATTTCATATTTATTTATTTTCCATGTTTCTATGTTTAGCTTATTCATATGTTTCTCCTAATTCATTGCGTAAAATCAATCTATTTGCTAAAATTTCAATGTTTATAGACATAGGATATTATAAATTTTATTTTGAGAATTTGGAGAGGGAATTATGGATAAAAAATTTAATTAATTTTGTTGTATTCATTACCAGCAAGATACACCCGCTTTGCTGGCCGCTATATTTAAATGAATCTCTAAAACATTGAATTATTATTAATATCGCGCTATAAATAAATAAATAATAATAATAATAAAAAGCATTGAAATCTCTCTGAATTTTGCTTCATGTACACGCTGCCAGCGGCAGCTCTTTTCGCGTCCGCGCTGCATAGGGTTTCCACTGCCTGTAGCAATGTTTTTCGTCGGCACTTTAATTTGTTTCAATTTCAACATTACCATTTGGTTCCGAACATTACAATCAATAAATAAATAGAATGTTTTCCAGCACACAATGAAAAAATTTTTAAATACAAAAATATTTTCTAATAAAAAATACAATAAACAAAAGAAAAGAAAAGAAATAAAAAATAAAAATAATTATTTGAATTTTTATGCTTTCAACAATATTGCCATTCTTTTTTTTCCCCTAATAAATACAATAAATAGTAATTTAAAAAAAAAATCCCCCTTCCAGCGGAATTAAATAAATTACAAGAAAATCGTTAACGGCCGTGAGCGGTGCAGATGATTGAAATGAATGCAAAAATGTAAGAAAAATTTGGGATAAAATATAATAAAAAATATAAAGAATATTTTTCCACTTTGCATATATCTCAGATAGGACCCGATTAACTTCATGTGAGGCCCGGGACACATATACTTTCGTGGGCCCCTTCGCACTTTGCAACAATCAGCAAAAGTACATACAACTGTACATGGGACTAACATGACAGATTTTTGCATTTTATGATACTACTTTTTGTCATTTTTAGGGGCAAAAAAGGCAAAAGGGCATTTTTTAGGGCCAGTGTTAGGGCCCCTTCTACTCAGGGCCCGGGCACTTGCCCCTACGTTAATAGGGCCCTGACCTCAGATGTCCCCCCCAATATTTTGAAGCCAGGCACGCCTATGAGAACAACTAGTTAGCGACTGCCAGCCACGGAGTGCAGACTGCACCGCCGAAGAAGGGGATCCCCTTCGAAAAAAGCTTTTCTGCCAAGAACGGAGTGATATGTAAGGTATCAATTTGTTTTTAATATGTATATTTAACTTCGTTAAAGTATAAGTTATTATGCCATAAATAACATTTACTAGAATCCTTTAACAGGCGTGACACTACCCAACATATTTTCAGACACTTTTACGGATAAGAAATTTCCGCCTTTATTGCTATCATAATTTTTAAACAATAATTTTTATTCTCTCAGATCACCCCGAGAGACTGTATTCCCAGGCCAACGACGAAACGCTTACGTAGAAGCGTTCGTCATCAAAACCCACGTGACCTCACATCCAATGAAATTTTAGTAATAAACTTTGTAGTTTGTAGCAGTCTTTCTTTAAGAAAGGTTCGCAGAGTTTCGTCTGCGTGTTTATTTCTTTTGAAATAAGGCTCCTATATATACGAGCTGGCGCATCAGGCATTTTATTGCCTTAGGGTTGCCACATGTACCCAGCGCGTTTCTCTGATAAACAAACGACAAACTTTTTTTTAATCGTCTTACGTTACTTTAGAGTAACTTGTTTTATTATATTTCATAATTTTAGCTAAGTAAACTATGATATGGACGTTTGTTTAGCGATAAACTGCTATAATCATTCAAGAAGTGAATTTGGTGGCATTTTGTAAAAGAAACAGAAACCGCCCTAACAACACATCTTACCCCAGTTCATCCATAGGATATCCTCAGAATAAAATAACATCCTGAGAATGTACTGTGAAAAAAATGTGTTTTCAGAAATATTATTGTTGCTTATTGCTCTTATCTCGACCGGATTAGCTTCAGATCAAGATTTCTTAAAATCATTAGGGAAGCGATAAGGACGCCAAGCGGGAATGCTGTCCTCTTCGGAGGCAAAAAAATGGCGGTGATGCGCCGGCCTATTATTTTATTTAGGGGCTCTATTTTGAAATGTTCTAAAGTATAAAATGTAGCGCCGCTTTAACAGCGCTGTTCATGCTTTTATTTAAAATGTAATCCTTGTACTCTGTATATATTGTGTTTCTGTCTTCATTAAATTTTGTCATGTGCTACACTCGTTCGAGAATTATTGTGTCCAATTCTTCCCTGGCATCGTTTAGATTTAAAATTGGTTTTATGCAAAAGCAAAAATAGTAAATCTTCTGTTTATTTTACGTGCTCTACCAAGCTAAGCTAGCTGCCAGCAGCATGATTCTATTTAGTCACAACACGTTGCTAGAAAAGTACAATGGAGATTTCTCATTGTAAATAGTGGCAACAAAAAAAGAGGAAATTTCTCGTCCCCGAAAGTGTCCTTAAAAGAAGGGCAGGGATCTCGACCCCTTCATATAATCATGCATTTCGACATGTAAATTTCTACAGAATTAAGGATTTTTTACATACCTACAAACACACTAACTAGTATTTCGTAGTATTTTTAGTACCCGCCCCTTCTTCACAACAGTTTATTTTGAAAGCATTTTTATTCTTACGTAATGGGAATTACATTTGGAGAAAATTGCTCTAAAAATAAATTGTTGTGGGAATGGGGGCAGGCAATGCTGACATTGCTACGGAATATTAATTAGAATGTTGACAGTTATGGTTCTTTTATACATTCATGTATTACACTTTTAGCATAATTAACAGTCTAGCTATGGTTTGATTTTATAAAACATTCCAAAAGGGTACTGACAATTTCAAAAATTTTAAATTAACATATAGTAGGTTTAAACTATCTTCTTTAAATACAAATTTATGAATAATTAAAATATAATTTCTAAATTAATTGCTTGTTTAGAGTATTCTGGAAGAAAATCAACATGTTTCAGCAAACAAGCAGTCTAATTACTTACAAAATTAGATTGGAATTAGTTGAAAGCTGGAAATTTACAAACAGAACTAAAAGTAGTTCGATTAAATTTTTCACTAACTAACAAATAGTCTTGTAGATGAATGACAAGTGAAAGTGATATCATTGATACCTTGACGGAATAAGAAGAGTTTCCATACGGCGTATCAGCATGCAAGGCAAATGAAATTAACTGTTGCCTACTCAATATGGCTGCCGCAAGAACAGCAAATGCTACTGCTAAACCCATATTAAGTCTATCACAACATGGGCTTGTAAAGGTTTTATTTTATTTATTTGACTTTTTTTTAACTTGCAATTAGAATGACGATCGTCTTGATTCGTATTACATAAAAATTCAGAATTCTTTTAGAACTCAATTACTACTCGTTTCTACTATTAAGATTTTGTCTACATGTTTTTCCTGACGTGCCATCGCCTCATATATCATTCTTTCAAGATTCTTACCGACATCTGTTGTTTCATTTACGAATCAAAAAGGAATGTTTTTCGACTGACTGAAAGTTCGGCGAAATATTGAAATCGAATAATTTATATATATAATTTATATATATATATATATATATGTGTATATGTATAAACCATTAAAGAACATAAAATGTGATTTAAAAATTAATTGTTATAATATATTAGAATTTTAAAAATTTAATACGTAATCGGAACTCATAAAAAATCTCTTTCCTGTCTGGAGGCATTGCTAATAGCCAATTACGTACACTGTAAATTTACTGAAATGTGCTTATCCAATGTCTCTAAATTTATAGTAATTCTTAGTTAAATATAAATAATCAAAATTCTCAATCTTTATTCTGTATTATCTATTTTTTTTATTTAATTTCTCAATAAAAATTAAAAATGAATGCTTCTACTTTAGAATAAAATCTTTTGTAAAAAAATAGTTTCACAAATCACAACTTCCAAGAAAAGCGACATTACTCAAAAAATGTTTTATGTCACTGAAAAATACATGAAATACACCCAATGTGAACAAAAAAGTTACATCTCCATCTAGAAAGTTATCCACTCGAGAAACAGTTGTGATAGTTCTATTCCAGTCAAGTTATTTTTAAGTTGATTTTTCTCAAATGCTGCATTTTTAAGTTGTGTCACTTTTCTTGCCTTTATCGGATATGAGCAAAAAATTATCTATTGAATGAACATACGTTAAAATAAAAAGTCTTTAGAAATGTAAAGAACGGATACGCTGTATTCGTAACCGAAAATTCTGTTAGGCATATATATTGAACTTTACAGTGAATACGTGTCACCCGCTGCGCTGGAAATTGCGCAGCGTAAAGTTGAAACAAAGAGCAAAATATGCATTGCAGCTGACGGACAGAAGTTTCAACATCGATACTTACATGCTGCTTTTACCAGTGTAGCTGCATGCGTTCAGCAGTTACAGTGTGAACAGACTTTTGTGAGTATCCTGTAATTTGTTTATATCTTAATGAAATCATAATGAAACCTATTTCAGGCCAAGATCATTACGACAACAAAAAAAATATTAAAATTAAATCATTTCTTACGAAGTTATAAGCAAACAAATTTCAACAGCAACAACGAGAAACATTGTTTGTATTGAGAACCTCTTCCTTTATGAAGTCGGTTTAAAATGTCTGTGCGTTAATCGATGTGACCTCTTACAATAACCATACTTTGAATTTTACATAGCATAAATGTCACCCGCTACGCTACAACATATGCAATGTCGTTCAAGTGTGCACAAATTAGGAAATTAGGAACAAACAAATGCACGTTTTAAGCGTACTGTTTTTAGCATTAATGTCTAAACTATCTTTGAGCACCTATCTTTGAGCTTCTATCTTTGAGAACTAACTATTGCATCATCGATGATGCTATGCAATTTTATAATTCACTTTTTTCCCCTGTCTTGAAACGTTTCCGAGATAGGATCGCTAACTCTACTCTTTTCCACCAGGTGGCGCTTTAGGCGGTTGAATCGCGTAGCACATGTCCCTTTACTATACCTACATACAACTTTTATGACTATAGCTGCAGCCGTTCAGTAGTTAAAAGAGTCGGGACTGACTTTTTTGGGCACCCTGTATTTTCTTTTGATCGTAAAGATCTTACAGTGGGACCTATTTCAGACCAAGACCTTTACAATAAAACAAAAGTATCAAAATCGGATCATCCATTCAGAAGTTATGAGCTAACAAACAAAAACAAAAAAACATTCGCTTTGAATTGAGAACCTCCTCTTTTTTGAAGTCGGTTAATTAGAGCATCTCTTACGAAGTTATAAGCTTACAAACACCAACAGCAATACATAGCTCGAATTAAGAACACCCTCCTTCCTGAAGTTGGTTGAAAACGACTTTGCGCTAATCGATGTGACCGCTTACAGTAACAGTACTTTGAACCACAGAGTGTACGTGTCATCCGCTACGCTGAAAAGTGTGTAACGTAGTTCAAGTGTGCACAGTGTAGGAAATTGCGAACAAACAACTGCACGTTTTAAGCGTTCTATTTTTAGCAATAATGTCTATAAACTGTCTTTTCGTAGTAAATCGATGATGCTCTACAACTTCGTAATTAACTTTTCTCCTATCTTGAACCGTTTTTGAGATAGAACCGCTAATTTCGCTGTTTTTCACCAGATGGCGCTTTATTTTCTTTAGATTGTAAAGATATTACAATGGGACCTATTTAAGACCAAGATCTTTACAACAAAATAAAAAGTATCAAGTAACCGTATTTTGAACTATATAGCGTATGTCTCACCAGCTACGCTACAACGTGTGCAATTAACTCAAGTGTGCATAGTGTAAGAAGATGCGAACAAACAAATTAACGAATTTGCGAACAAACGTTTTTAGCATTGTATTTTTAGCATCAATATCTAAACTATCTTTTCGTACTAAATCGATGATGCTCTGCAATTTTATAATTCACTTTTCCCCCCTGTCTTGAACCATTTCCGAGATAGGAACGCTAGCATGAATGTCTAAACAATCTTTTTGTACTAAATCGATGATACTCTTCAACTTTGTAATTCACTTTTTTTCTCTACACTGTTAAAAATTTTGTCCTAGGTTGAACCAAAACATGGTACACTGTTAAAAATTTCAGTTCAAGGTTGAACCAAATGTTGGTACTACAGTAGCTTCAGTTTGCTAGGTTGAACCAAAACTTGGTACAAGTATAGCTTCAACCATGCGATGGTGAAACCTTCTACTATGATTTGGCGTTTCTTGACTAAAAAAATGCACCAAATTATGGTAAAAATATTCTCCATCTTATGGATGTAGCTATTGCAGTACCAAACCTTGGTTTAGTAAAGCACCAAATAAGGGTAATTTCGAGATAGGAACACTAACTCCTCTATTTCCACCAGGTGACGCTGCAAGCGGTTTAACCTTGTACTGCATGGCCACTTTGCTATACTTACATACCATTTTTATCACTATAGCTGCAGCCGTTTAGCTGTTAAAAGGGTTGGGAATGATTTTTTTGGGCACCCTGTATTTTCTTTAGATCGTAAAGATATTACAATGGGACCTATTTCAGACCAAGACCTTTTCATCAAAACAAAAAGTATCAAAATCGGAGCATCCGATCAGAAGTTATGAGCTAACAAACATAAAAAAAATATACGGTTTGAATTGAGAACCTTCCTTCTTTTTTGAAGTCGGTTAATAATAATAAAAAGCATTCTAAGTCACAAATATATTCTCACCCACAATTAATTTAATTAATATTAGACATTAAAACGTACATATAAAAAAATGGTTTTTTAACATTTTTGTTTTTTTTTTCTTTGTAATTTTACATACGACTTAAGGTAAATGATTACCAATAGTTTTCTGTTAAAATTTTTAACATTGCAGTGCGAGGATAATCAACTCAAACTAACCCGTTCGGAGTTACGTCTTCCGATTAATGAATTCTGCAGATTAAATCCGTAATAATAATGTTGGTTTCTGACCTTTTTCTATCAGAAAATGAAATAAGTTGCTTAATTTTAGTTCCGAAGCGTAATTTTACAGCTTTGAACAGAAATAAAACATGGAAAAAAATTTCCGGCATACTAAATTTCTCTGTTTTAAAAATTGAGGAATTTTTATATTTTTTAGTTATTGCTTGTCTTTTATAAAAAAATTCTTACCAAAACTAAAACAAATTCAGTCTAATTAGTCTTAGTTTCTAGTAGCGACAAAACAGTGGTTATTATTTTCATCTATATGAAAAAAAAAATTGTTTTATACATTTCATGTACTGCAACTTAAAAAAAAATATATATATAAATAGGATAAAGTGGGCCAAGTTTAATCACTGGGTAATTGCAACCTCGGCTCACAAACTTAACTGATATGCTAAATTTGGACCTAATTGTCATCATATCAGTTTGTAATTTTTTTAGAGTAATTTTATGGCTTTAAAAAGAAGTAAAGCAGGAAAAAACTTCCAACATACTAAATTTGTGATTTAAAAAATTGAGAATTTTTTATATATTTTAGTTATTGCTTGCCTTTCATAACAAAACATTCTTACCAAAACTCAAAAATATTTAGTCTAATTAATTTTAGTCTCTATTAGCGACAAAGTAGGGTTATTAAGTTCATTCATAAAAAAAAAAAAAAAAAAAAAAAAAGGTTTTATACATTTCATGTACTGCAAATTAAAAAAATTATAAATAGGATAAAGAGGGCCAAATTTAATCACGTGGTAATTGCAATCTCGGCTCATAACTTAACTGATATGCTAAATTTGAACTTCATGGTTATCATATCTGTTTGTTTGATTCTTTCTTTGTTGTATTTCGCTTTAGAAATTCAAATAAAATATGAAACTATTACACGGGCGTGCCTGGCGGGGGGGACAGGGGGGACGTGTCCCCCCCAAAAAATTCATCTGCTTAGGCGGTCCCCTCCAAAAATATTTCTAAACCCTCTAATTTTAAACTTAAAAGAAAGTTAAAATCTCTTTAAAGTGTGAGACTATTCATCAAACCCCTCTAAATTTTGTGTTTGTGAAACACAAAATTAACTCTAAACTGCATGTGTGTGTGTGGGGGGGGGGGGGGGGATTGAAAAATAGATTTTTGCCAACATCGCATAGGAAAAGGAAATCAGCACTAAGTTTTTTTACCAGATATATGGGTATTGTCAGTCGATCTTATTTCAATTAAAATGTTTTCTTGAATACCCCTACCTTTCTTTTAGTGAAAATACAAAAAAAAAAAAAAAAATTGCCTAGTACAAAGAAAACCTATTACACAATTATTGTGAATTATCAGTCGTTCTTGGACCCTTGGAGATAATGGTTATAATTCTTTATGCTTTTTCTGGGTGACATCTGCAAGGAGTGAGGAAAGAAGATTCCAGCCTGAGGGTCTTCTCTATCTTTTTCTTTCCCTATAATGAATATTTGTTACTATTTTGGATAGCTTAAAAATAATCAACACAAGTAGCTTCCTTTGTATTGAATGACAAACTATTCATAGAAAAACGAAAATCTGGGAGGTCACTAATGATTACAAATAGGTTTTAAATTGTCGGGATATTTTAAAGTAACCTCTTTTGACATGTCTAAGCTATTAACGAATTTAAATCAGGGCAACTTTGACAGAAATATTGAAATAAATTGACTTAAATAGATATATTTTTGGTTTGGTTTAGTTTTCACAAGCTATGATCATTTTTTCCACATTAATGCTAATTAGACAAGTACTTACTAAATAGATTTAGGAAGTTACTTTTCATTATCAGAAAAAAGGGAAACTCTTTAATTTTCGGAAAGCCAGCTTTGTGTGTTATCTGTTTAGTTTAAAGAACTTGTTTTTCTAAAACGCCAAAATTGTTGCATATGGTTTATCCCCCCCCCCCCCAACGTCCTCCATGAATTTTTAAAGGAAGGGAGAGATGAAAAAATAGGTGATCTAATTAGGCTAATGACCATCATAGGCGAGAGTTAGGTGTTCGTAGAATTAGCAGAGTCTGTAGTATGCTTGGTGTATACTTTTCCATTTTTTTTGTTTTGAAGTGAAGGAATTCCTGAATTTTATGGATACATATATATCTTTTTAATGCGTAATATTAAAATGAAGAATTTATTGAAATGGATAAATATGTGATAAAATCTAAACAGAAATTTTTTAAAACCCATTGTGAGCTTGACAGTGTTTTGAAAAATGATGAACAAAGAAAAAGAAAAAAGAAGAGAAGGAAAAGAAATTGAAAATGTTGAATCGATTTCAAGTAGTGAGAATTTAAGAAATGCTAATCAAGATCCAGGGCAAAAATATAAGGTATTCCTTTATTTATTTTGTGAACAAATTATAAGTTCAACCAACATAGGAGAAAAAAAAATAAGAGAGAAAAGCAAATTACGAGCCTGCTGATCTGAAAGTCACATCAAATATTTAAATAGTCAGAATTTCTTTATTTTTTCCTTTACCTAAAATTTTTTTAGGCATTTGAAGACGTAACTTAATTCCGAAATTTCAAATTTTTTATCTCAAAATCATAAATTTTTCCCCTTTTCCCAATCATTTTTCATGTTCGACGTGAAATAATGCTAGAATTTTAAATGTTCTGAATTGTTATTATTTTTTATTTCCTGTATCTGAAATATGTTGAAATATTAAATTTTTCTAATTCTGTATTTTCTTCTTACATTTTTTGGATTTAAAAGTTGAAATATTGCCGAAATTCAGAGAATTCATGAATTTTCTGAATGTTGAAATTTAAAATTCTAAATTATTAAATGAGTAATGATAGGAATTTTTCAGGTATGGATGACAGAAAATAACATGCAGATTGTAAAATTTTTGTCCTAATTTCTGAATTCATGAAAACAAAAATAAGTCACTTAATTTAAAGGTATTTTTGTTGAAACTTAATTTGCTATTAAAGCCGAACTGTAGAAAATTAAGCTATTACATTTTCTTTATAATATTTCAAATTAGTATTTACATAATTATTTTATTTATTTATTTTTCGAATTGATATTTTTATATTTTTATATCTTAATTCAGTTTTATTGAAGTTTCTTTTTTTTTTTTTTTTTTTTTTTTTTTTTTAATTGCTTTGATGAAATTTGTGTTGCGTTGTTTAAAACAATTATACAGGAATTATTTATTTATTTTAATTGCGAACTCTTAAGTTTATTCATCCAATTTCGTACTTTTATTTTATCAGATTAATAATTTCATATTTATTTATTTTCCATGTTTCTATGTTTAGCTTATTCATATGTTTCTCCTAATTCATTGCGTAAAATCAATCTATTTGCTAAAATTTCAATGTTTATAGACATAGGATATTATAAATTTTATTTTGAGAATTTGGAGAGGGAATTATGGATAAAAAATTTAATTAATTTTGTTGTATTCATTACCAGCAAGATACACCCGCTTTGCTGGCCGCTATATTTAAATGAATCTCTAAAACATTGAATTATTATTAATATCGCGCTATAAATAAATAAATAATAATAATAATAAAAAGCATTGAAATCTCTCTGAATTTTGCTTCATGTACACGCTGCCAGCGGCAGCTCTTTTCGCGTCCGCGCTGCATAGGGTTTCCACTGCCTGTAGCAATGTTTTTCGTCGGCACTTTAATTTGTTTCAATTTCAACATTACCATTTGGTTCCGAACATTACAATCAATAAATAAATAGAATGTTTTCCAGCACACAATGAAAAAATGTTTTAAATACAAAAATATTTTCTAATAAAAAATACAATAAACAAAAGAAAAGAAAAGAAATAAAAAATAAAAATAATTATTTGAATTTTTATGCTTTCAACAATATTGCCATTCTTTTTTTTCCCCTAATAAATACAATAAATAGTAATTTAAAAAAAAATCCCCCTTCCAGCGGAATTAAATAAATTACAAGAAAATCGTTAACGGCCGTGAGCGGTGCAGATGATTGAAATGAATGCAAAAATGTAAGAAAAATTTGGGATAAAATATAATAAAAAATATAAAGAATATTTTTCCACTTTGCATATATCTCAGATAGGACCCGATTAACTTCATGTGAGGCCCGGGACACATATACTTTCGTGGGCCCCTTCGCACTTTGCAACAATCAGCAAAAGTACATACAACTGTACATGGGACTAACATGACAGATTTTTGCATTTTATGATACTACTTTTTGTCATTTTTAGGGGCAAAAAAGGCAAAAGGGCATTTTTTAGGGCCAGTGTTAGGGCCCCTTCTACTCAGGGCCCGGGCACTTGCCCCTACGTTAATAGGGCCCTGACCTCAGATGTCCCCCCCAATATTTTGAAGCCAGGCACGCCTATGAACTATTAGAAGTTTGAAAATTTCTTACATTTCCCTCTCCGACAGAGAGTCCCCTCAAAATTCGAAACTTTGTCATTGCTGTACTTATGAAGAAAACTCCACAGTTTTGGTAAGGAAAAACAAGTTTTTATTTTCATATTTCTTCACTTTACTAAGCTTTTTGGTTTGTAACCCGTGGTTACAATTACCCCAGGATTTTTATTTTTCAGGGAAGTGTAACCAGAGTACTACACGGTTCCCGAACACTTCAACTGCATCACTTATATTTTTTACTTGTTTTTTTTTTTTTTTTTTTTTTTTTTTTTTTAAGTTTTGTCTTAATTTTCAAAGAAACCTAATACCTTTCCCTGCAGAGGACACACCAACCCAGTAAAACCTAGGACCCTCGGGTAGTTAATCGGCCTTAATCCCAAACACTAACATTCAATATCCTGATCTTATTTAAGACTTTGTTGGTGTGCTAAAGAGTTTAAGATGTGAAGTGCTAGTTGGAGGCGTACGGAAAAGTTTGCAACTTTGTAACGAATTAAGATATTTTAAAAATTCAAAAAAGTCCCAGATAATGAAAGTTTTCTCTATTCGTAAGTCGGACATAAATGTCTCTTAATGTACTGTATATGAGTTGTAACGCTTTAACACTAAAAAAAACAAAAGTCACTCAGTCAGTGGAACATAAAAAAAGGGATTTATTTATCACCAAATGATCAGTTTTCTATATTAAATAATAATTAATGTCCAATCAGTCTGTCATAATCTATGAGGTGTTTAACAAGTGTTCACAAATTACCTGGGATATTAATTTAGCGCATTAATCGAAGATTAAATAGTAGCTTGTATAAAACATATATAAGAAGAACGCTATGATGAACTCCGTTAATTCTATGATTTAAAATAGGTTTGTAACTTACCATACTCGAACCCGATACAGAAAATATTAATTGTCGGTCTAATAGTTACCACGATCAGCTAAGGGCTGGGAGAATAGTAGGGGGGGAAAAATTACTCCTTCTAAGTCAGGGTACTGACTACACTATAAAAAAAAACCTATTACCAGCTGCAATCTGTGATTGGATAAAATAAGTCACAGATTGCAGCTGGTAATAGTTATTTTTTTTACAGTGTACCATTTTTCTAACACAGGAAAAGTGTCTCTATAGAGCCTTTCCTCGTGACGTCAATAATTAAAGGACACCCTAGAACTCCTACATAGATAGGCTGACGCATTCGCCATTTTCTAGCCCACAAGATCGGCTGACGATTTATTATTGGTGGTTTTTCTGCAATAAATTGCACGAATAACTCCAGGAAAGGGCACCGCCTGTTTATATTTTCTTCTAATCCACGAAGAAGGAAAAAGTGGATTAAAAATTGCTGATGTAACTCGTGGATACCCGGATCAGGAGCACAACTTTCTAGCGTAAGATTTCCCTTATTTTCAAATTATTTCATTTTATTTTCAAAGTTGTTTGACAAATTTAATATGAATGTACTGTTTTTTTTAAGTTATTACTTTAAATTCTTTTAAAATTAACTTCAATATTACATTTCTTTTAACGTGAAGGGTTGCAGTTTTGAAAATGATGGCGATGTTCTTAAAACTGCCAACTTGTTTGTTTCGTGAGAAGAAATTCTAGCTCACTTGATCTGTATAGAAGTTTAAAGGCGATAACAACGCTAATCAGGTAACCTATCTTTTTCTACCGCCAACACTTTCCCAGACGGTCTAGAAAATGACGGACACTGCGACAGCTCTTATCATATAGGAGTATTAGGGCACCCTAGCGGTTGGCAGAAAAGCTCGACTTTCCCGCGCCTACCATTGTTTTCAATTGACGATCGAGGTTTTAACATCCGCATTTATTTTCGCTATAATTGTGTTTGTCTTAACTTAGTCGCCCTATTTTAAACAATTTATTAATATTTCTCCGTTATATTTTCCTATTAATTCCTTTTTCTAAAGTAAATATTGCAACAAATTGATACACAATCGGTTGTACTTGATAAAATGCTAATAAGAGACATTGAAATAATTTCAAAGCATGTAACCATACAAAAAATTATAGAGCAACGCCATTAGAAAGAAAAACTACACTGTTGTATCTCAGAAGTGTGGATAATATTTTTAGACTGGTAAGAATTCTTACTTATATACTACATTTTTGTATCAATTTTCAACTTCTTGGGTGACTTGTTTACTTATCGTACAAGGCGTAATAATCATTTGTTGTGTTATGTTTATTTCATACGAGTTTTTATTTAAGTTAATTTCGTTGTTTAAAATAAAAAATGAGTAATATAGTATTTAGATACAGGAGCAAAGTGTTAAAAATTTCTTTAGTTCTAATAGTTTACAAAATTTTTAATTTATTTATAATAATGTACTACCTACATATGTTTGACAAACGCTTAGTTTGGTACATAGTAGTTAGGGTCTGCATAATTTTTATCCTATTCTGGGTTTTTAAAAATTCATATACTAACCACATTTATATGTGAATTTATATATTCATATCTATGGAAAAGGGGGTAAAATCTACAAATTTAGCTGATAATTCTGTATAAGCTTTGTTTATGTGAAAACAGCAAAATGAAAATATAAATATCAAATGAAAGTAATAAACAGATTAAATAATGAAATAATACAAAATCGGTACACTGCTGAAATCTGTGACACTTTTTTAAAACTATTTCAGATGAGAGTAAAAAATTATTGATTAGCATGAACATTTAAATAAACATATTAGCACCGTCTAGTGTCTGTTACCATAGAAAACAAAAATCAATCAATTTAATTTATTTTACTAAAATAAGTACTGATTAATTTACAGTTGTGTTTAACATAAGTGTAATAATTTACATTTGTGTAAAACATAAAAAAGCATTTTGATATTCAATTTCATGTGTGAAGAATATGTTGCATAAATAAAAATAACCTAACTATTTGGTTCAATTATAATTTTTATCTTTTTATTGTCACTACCATAGATAAACTAAAACATTTTAAATTAAATTTTACATTTATATAGATTCATTTAAAATAAATCTCATAAAAAAATATTTATAAACACTTTTTGCGTGGTTATACTAAATAATTGCTTTAAAAAAAAAGTCATTTTAGTGTAATTTTAGACGTCTTTAAACTGTCATTTACCACGATTTGCTATTGCTAAAATATGATTAATTCAAAATATTTCTTGTAAATGTAGTACACATATCTTTGTATTGTATAAATAATTAGAATAAATCCTAATTATAGTTTGATGAAACTATAATTTTTCTTTACTGTTATCACAGATAAACAAAACTACCAAAGAATTTTCCACTGCTAAAATAATTTAATCATTCAAAGTGTCGTGTATGGTTATTTAAAAAAATTAGTTTTTGATATTTTTAACTAATATAATTGATATATTTTGTTGTATAAGTGATCAATTGAAAGAAAATAGTGTATAATAAATATTTTTAGTATTTATAAATACATTTTTTTCTGGTGTGAAGGGGGGGGGGGGGGTAATAGGATATTATCATTGATAAGTTAAAGCTATTTAATGTGTTTTCCATTGCACAATAGTAGTTCAATCCAAAATATTACCTATAAAGGCGAAGCAGATCTCAGAATGGCTAGCTTTTTGTCTCTTTTAGTCTATATTTTCAAATAAGTTTCTTTTGCAGTTTTTTTTTTATTAATATTTATTTAGTTTTTACTAGTTTTTCAATGTGTACTAGATCTTATTTCTAGAACGTTCATTGATTTCTTATTAAAAAAGAATAGCCTAAGGGAAAGAAAAGATGAAATGTCACGCTCAGAATTCTGTTCAGAAGATGAACTCTGAAAGATCGCGCACCAAGGCACCTCTCCCTCATAAAAACTCTGAAAGACCATCCACTGAGGCATCCCTCCTGCAGAAGACAATATAAATATTGTAGAATAACGTATAAAAGGATTTTAACTGAAGGCAAAAGCCTGGTGAGTGTCTAAATTGTACGGTGTTTATTAAAAAGCCGCCCGATTAAGGCACCTTTCCCTGGCAATGCTTTAGAAATGAATGAACATCACATCTAAGAAACTATGTATTGCTATACAGGTAATAATTTTACATTTTTCTTTTCAAATTTTAATTTTGCTTCACTGTTATCACAGATAAACAAAACTACTAAGGAATTTCCCACTACTAAAATAATTTTAATCATTCAAAGTCTCGTGCATGGTTATTTAAAAATATTTAGTTTTTGATATTTAATTATTATACTTGATATTTTGTTGTCCAAGTGATCAGTTGAAAGAAAACAGTGTATAGTAAATATTTTTAGTATATATATATATTTTTTTTTCTGGTGTGTATGTTGGGGGGGGGGGGGTTATATGATATATTGATAAGTTAAAGCTATTTAATGTGTTTTTTATTGGACAATGGTAGTTCAATCCCAAATATTATTTCTAAAGGTGAAGCAGATCTACGAGTGGCTAGCTTTTTGTATCTTTCAGTCTGTATTTTCAAATAAGTTTCTTTTGTAGTTTTTTTTTTATTTAGTTAGTTTTTACTTATTTTTCAATGTGTACTAGATCTCTTATTTCCTCAACGTTCATTGGTTTCATACTAAAAAAAGAACGCTTGGAACTCAGTTCAGACGATGAACTCTGAAAGACTGCACACCGAGGCACCTCTCCCTCAGAAAAACTCTGAAAGACCACCCAATGAGGTACCCTCTTGCAGAAAACAATATAAATATTGTAGAATAACTTATAAAATGATTTTAACTAAAGGCAAAAGCCTGGTGAGTGGTTACATTGTACGGTGTTTATTAAAATGCCGCCCAATTAAGGCACCTTTCCATGGCAATGCTTTAGAAATGAATGAACATCATATCTAAGAAAATATGGATTGCTATATAGGTAATAATTTTACATTTTCTTTTCAACTTGAATAAAGTTTAAATTGAAACATTTTTAACTGAAATTAATTTTTTACTAGATTTTATGTTCTTGTTTTAAATAACTTCTATTAAACACATCTTTATGACAATATTTAATTTTTTTTTTTGTCTGATGTGAATTTGTCCAATCAGCTAATCAAATAAAAGTTAACTGAATATTAAAGCACAAAAAATCATTTGTTCTTTTTTATAAGTTGAAGATTAAAAAATATATATTTATTGTTCTAAAATATAACTGATTTTGTCATAAAAATTCTAATATTTCATTTCAATGTCTTGCCTTTGCATACAGTAATAGTTTCATCTTTGTCCTTTAGTTAATCATATCCCCGGTTAAAAGGTAGTTTTGTCATGATTCGCAAAGCGCAATTGATTTTACTACATTTACAGTAGTAAAAGACAGACACCAAAGTGAAAAGAACTTTTAGTTTTTTCCACCATTATTTGAATATAACTGCACTCGTAATTAGATGGGTTATGGGTAGGGTTGACATATTTTATAAAAATACTGGTGAAGGAAACAAAAATTTAGACTTTGGTGGCAGATAACGGTTTATGTTAATTTTGTTTATAAATTAACAGTTCAATGTATAAATATTTACACAGCGTTGAAAAAGCCAATGTAAAAAATATCTAAAGAAAACTGCAGTTTTAATATCATAAAAGCATACTGCACTGGATACTTTGGCCTTTTCAATGTTGTGTAAATATTTAAATTTCTGTTCAATTTCAAGTCTGGTTATATATCCTAATATGCAAAAGATCTGTTCAAAATTAATAAGCCTTGTCAGTAAATACCATAAATTGAGGGGGGGGGGGGAATTGTCATAGGTTTAAATAATAGCACATCCCTTCATCCGGCAAAAAAAAAAGCATACACCAATGTATCAAAGTGCCACTTGTGTCTACTTTTTTGCCTGATGAAGTGCTGTACTATTATTGTCTTTCGAAAAAGTTGACATAATATTTTTCACAATTTATGTTTCATTACAAAGATTTTCATGTATGGAAACTTTCACACATTTCAAAACACAATCTTTTAAAAATATATTTTTACTAGAGCTGCACCAAGAATTCAATATGTAATCTGTAAATTCTAAACAGATATAAGAATTTCATTTTTAACCCTTATGAGAAGACAGATGTTTATTAATAAACTGAAAAACTATGAAAGTATAAATATAGAGTCAGTATAATAGAGCGATCAGTTTTTCATATACGGGAACTTTCACACACTTAAAAAGACAGTCTTTAAATGTTTACTACTATTAGGGGCTCTGCCACTGCTCGCTCCGTTTACCAACCCCAGACACACTTCACTTATTAAACCCTGTGGGGCTCTGGGGGGGGGGGATAAAATAAAAAGAAATTATAAAACATTTATGAGCAATATAAGAGATTGCCAATAAGAAAAATTAATTTTCTAAAAGTATGGGGAAAAAAAAAAGATATTTGCAGACGACAAATTACAATCCTAAATTGATTTAGTCATTGAAATGCTACAACATCGCATGCCATCTACCATCTGTAAATAATGCATAATCTATACATCATTTACAGGTACCAAATGGTATACGACGTTATGACAAAATAGAAAAATTGATTTACCAATGGCATCAATTTAGACCATTGTTTTCCAAAAACTTGGGCTTTTAAGAAGGAAAAGGTACAAAACGTCATAACAACCGAACGGTTGAAATTTAAACATGCCACTTTGGGATAACGTAACGAGACATCTAAGGATGCTAATCTAGTGCTAATCCGGCGTGGTTGTGCACATGCATGTGCCTCCACATCTGACGCAGGAGAGAATGCAGTTAAGTGCTCCATCCAGGTGACATGGCAGTGCATGTGAACACATCAAGGCATTAACATTAAAAGTTTTACAACTGAGAAGCAGTAAAGTGTTATCAAATTTCTGAATGATTCACTGAGCTTCTTTGGAAACCAATATTAAAACACTTTTTGGTAATCCATACTTGCCAACATACTAATTAATATTCCGTAGTATTGTTAGCCCCGCCTTCTTTTTTTCTCACCAGTATCTTTTTAGGGTATTTTTCTTCTTATTTAATCGTAATTGCATTTGGAGAGTATTGCTCTAAAAATTTACTGGTGTGAGAAAAAGGGCGGGGCTAACAATACTACGGAATATTAATTAGGATGTTGGCAAGTATGGGTAATCCAACCTGTCACACAATTTTTCACACTGTTCCAATTCTGGTGTTTATCATTATGCTGCCTGCGTTTGCATAATGAGACGCTGATCCCTTTTCACCATGTTGATGCTCCTAAAGTCCTAAATGATCGAATTGTGCAATGTGAACACTACGATTCCTCACACACACGCTGCTACGTTAATTAAACAGGAAATATGATTACGTGTTTCTCTCCTGAATCACGAGTGAGCGACCACACGTGCACATAACCCCATCGGACACTACACTACATCTAAAGTGGCATATTCAGATTTTAATTGGTTTCGTTGTTAAAACATTTTGTACCTTTTCATTTGAACACTCCCTGAACCCATATCGTACCAAGCATTATTTATTTTCGTTTTTTAAATATAAAATCTTAAATATGTTTCTTTAAGCCTCTGTAGAAACACAAAATCAAGTCCAATAAATCATGAAGGTTTACTGGGCTTTTAAATAATATATCGCCTTTAATTTGTAATAAAATATTCAAAAGAATTTATATAAATACTACTTATGCATGGTGTCGTATTTTTAAGACGATTCCTCTGGATTCAGTGAAACATGAATCAAGAGGATAATCAGATTTTGTCTGTGTAGCGGTCGATATTTTTAAATGAACCTTTAAAATAATTATTTAAAATTTAACTGTGAAAATAATGAAATTTTTTTTATGAAAATAATGAAATTTGAGTCATGAAATCGAGTCAAAAATCTGCATTAGGTGCATTTAAATATATATTATACAGATACATTTTCCCCCTTTCAGATATGGAGTACATATTCTAAGTTCTAACACACACACACAAATGGACATTTTCTGAATGGTCAAATCATGTTTAAAAAATCTTTAAACATGTAAATCCATTCAAGACTAGAAGTTGAAAATATTTATGAATCCTATACTTTCTTTTATGAATATTTCAGAAAATAACAATGTATTTTAAAAGAATACCTCTCATAGACTTTCATACACTTTCACAGGTTCTTGTAGAAATTGCTAGTAAATATTTTAAATTCAGAATGTTTAAGGTTTGACTTGTGACTGAAAAAATTACAATTGAAAATAAAAAATATTTTTTCACAACAAATACTAAATTTCTATAGAAATGGCACAAATTTTTATGAATAATTTAAAAAATAACTGAAAAAATTACGCTCATACGAATTAAAATTTTTTTCATATACATGCTTCATGACAAATTAACGTTGTATTAATAATATAACCAGTCACCATATTTAAAAAGGTATAAATTTCAAAACATTCAATTGAATAACTAATTCAGTCCTAAATTAAAAAAAAAAAAAAAAAAAAAAAAAAAAAAATTAATTCTTGAATTATAGAAATTTCCCGTTAATTTTTAACATTTTGAGGTAAATAATTGGAAAAATTCATAAATTAAATACATAATAAAAATGGAAAACTTATTAATAAAAGAATAATTCGACAACAGAAAGGTATTATTAAGTATGACAAAACCTCGTAACACGACAGATGCAAAATGTAATGCTATACAGCAAATACTGTATTCGAATAATATTCATGTTTTAGTTATAATGCAGTATAATCCATAAGTATTATGGATACATTATTAAATAAATCACGTTGTGAATAAACCTTATGAAATTTTTATTACATTAATCATCCGATTTTCCCCCAACAAATTGCCTTCGATGGAAGACAGATTGGCCTAACGGCCGATCGCTTTTTCCTAAGAAATATGAATCTGTATGATAGTATAGCTTTTTATATGGGCTTCGTCGAGCTTAATTTTTAAATGCATTTTTATTTCAAACACATTCTGAAATATCTTCATAAACAGAACTAAGTATGAGCGTTTTAAAACAGCTATGCGCAAACACAGCCATACATAATCAATGGTTGGAATAACAACTTTTTGCCAACCAGTCCTGAGAGTTGAGATGTTTGTTTAGAAACAAGGAACTGCCCAATATCTTCCTTTCAAAATTATAAATCAGGTGCTGGGAAAAGGAGTACAGGGGGTGATTACCACTCTCCGCCATAGATCCGTCATCATTTGAAGGCGTCTCTTATTTTCAGTTCACATATATCGTGGTCATATAGTAATCTAGAAGTCTTTTTTATTTTTTAAACACCTGGCTATAATTCCAATGTGAGAGGCAATCGATTGCTTATGTTTTTATAGACAAATGGGATCAACTTGTCAAACTACGTTTTTCATGTTAGACACAGCTCGCATTTCAGAGTATTTTTTATCTAGGTGAAATTCTTGTAAGGATTGGTAAAATTCTACAGGGTGTAGTAGGCCAAAGTTACATTTGCCCAAGTCCTGGTTCAAGTATACCAGTATACCAATTTTCAATTTTTTTTTCTTTTAGAAAAACTTTATTAAATTATAAAACGCTCATGTTTTTTAAACATTAATTACACTGAGCTACAAAAAAAAAAAAAAAAAAAAAAAAGAAAAGAAAAAGAAAAGAAAGAAAAGAAAAAAAAGAAAAGAAAGAAAGAAAGAAAGAAAGAAAGAAAGACCCCTAATGCAATTTTTGCTGATTCTTATGTAAAGTGACCTCCTGAATCCGAATATGACAACCATTTTACCCAGTCACCCACCGTTTTCTCGGGACACCACCCCCTCCCCGAATTCTTATCACTGTTCCGTAATTTTACGGCTATGAATTTGATTTGGCGAACGAGAAGAAATTAATTTAACACTTAAAAACAAAAAAATGTAATGTTTAATAAATAACATTAATAATAGATTTAAAAAATATAAGAAATGTAATACATAATCTCAGTGGCAAATCCCCCCTAAAATTTCCCCTTACCACAAATGGTGATGTTTTAGAATTTTCCAACTCTGTAGCCCCTCAGAAGATATTTAACATTGTAGTTAATATAAACTCCCCCCCCCCCCCGACCTCTAAAAATCAAATTTATAGCCATAAAATTACCGAAGAGGAATAAAAATAGGGGGCGTCCCTAAAAAATGGTGGATAATAGGGCAAAATGGACGTCATATTCGGATTCAGGGGGTCATTTTACATAAGAATTTGCCAAAATGGTGTTGGGGCAATTTTCATGCTGAGCAGTGTTAGTTGTAGTTTATGCTCAAATTTTTTCAGAAATGTATTTTTAATATGAACTTACTAAAATGAGGTCGAACTATGCCAAAACATTGTTCCAATTACTCCCACTTCACCCTACGTGTTTCATTCAATGTCATATGTTTAAATGTGTGACGCATACATAAAAATTAAGCTTTGAGATGTTTTATGAAAAAAAGCTAATACTATCTAAGATGTATGGATTTAATAAAAAGTAAAAGCATGTAAGTTATAAGTACATTAGATATAAATATCATGTTCTATGCATGTTCTAAGACAGCATAGTCTGTTCAACTTAAACTGATACCGAAAGTAAACAATACCACAAATTTTATGTGGATATATAAATTATGTATATGTTACTTTTAGTGCCAGCAATGGCCACTCATTCTTTTCCTTCTTTTGTTACCTTAACGATCTTATCTTACTTTAATAGGGGTTTCAGTTTTGTATGTTTTGTGAGGTACATATGTTTGCCATAAAAGCCAAAACACATAAAGAAGAGTTGGTGGGATAGTTTTATCTTTTAACGAGCTCTTCATTGTTTAGAAGCGTGTTGGCCAAGGAGCTTAATTTAACATTTTTTTTTTTTTTTTTTTTTTTTTTTTTGTGAATAACAAAGTCGGAAAAAAGTATAAAAATCGCATACCTTGTATACTTCTGGTAGAAGTACTGTCGAAAATATATGCGACAGATTTTTACTTTAAAAAAAAAAAAAAAAAAAAAAAAAAAAAAAAAATGTGCGATAAATCTGATTTAAAATTCGAAAGTTTGACAGCTATATAAATGGAGTGATTATCTATCACAAAAAAAAAATATTGTAGGCATCAGGTCTATATATATATATATAAATACACTATCTACCGATAAGTATTTGGACAGTTGCGATTTTAGACATTTTGTTAAGTATCTACAAAATTTCTTGAGGAATCATCCTGAAACTTTGGGAGTATAAATAACATATTATACTTCATGCATTTCAGTAAAAGTTTTGTCCGAAAGAGGATAAGGGGACCAGTAAAAAATTTAACTTAACAAAAGTCAAAATGTTTTGGATCACCCTGTAAAAAGTAATGTTTGAAAAGCATTTTCGCTATAGCATGTGATTATGAGGCTTCTTCTAATTATCTGCATAAATTTTTATGAGGCTACCGCATATCTTCATGGAGATATAATGGTTTATTTAAAAAAAATGCCAAACAAATTGCCACTTCTTTTATTATAACACGTAGGTTATTAGACCCAGCGCAAAGTCATTTTTAGGAAATTGGGCATACTTCATTAGACATATCATACTGCAATCAGAATTGAAAAATGTTAAATATCTTACGAAATATGAGCATTTATACTAAATAATTTTTATTTATGCATGCAGAAGCTTTAGCGAAGTTTCATTCGCATAATTTAATAGTCACACGTATTGAGCTACTGATATGAGAGCCTCAAACAAATATCGTATAAATTCAAGCGGTTATGAGTTATAGAATTAACAGAATTTCAGTTCCTGTCAAAATAAAAGCGAAACGATGAGGAATTTTATTCATATTTTGATTTTGATTTAATGGTAATACAGTATTCGCTGATTATAAATAAATATTCACAAAACCCCTATCATTCCCCCCCCCCTTTTTTTTTCTTTTTTTTTTTTTTTTTTTTTTTGATAGAGAGAACTGAAATTCTGTTCATTCTATAACTCATAACTTTTTGAATTTATACGATATTTGTTTGGAATTTTTATATAAGTAGCTGATTATCTTTGGCTATTAAATCATGCAAATGGCATTTCGCTAAAGCTTCCGCGTGTGCGTAGTTAAAAATTATTTACGTAGTAAAAATGCTCATATTTCGTAAGCTATTTAACATTTTGCATTCTGATTGCAGTATTCTGTGTCAAATGTAGTATGCCAAGTTTTCTAAGAATTTTGCACTGGGGTGAAATACCCTGCGTGCTATAATAAAAAACGTTTTTTTTTTTTTTTTTTTTTTTTTTTTTTTTTTTGGGGGGGGGGCAATTTTTTAAAGAAACCATTATATCTCAATGAATATATGTGGTAGCCTCATAAAAATTTCTGGAGATAATTTTACTTAAAATGAATTTAAAATGAATTTTTACGGTTGGCGAATTCATGAATAATACGATCAATACAAAAAACCTTTAACGGGTTAAAAGTTTGTGACGCAGCATTGTACTTTATGGCTATAAAAATTAGAAATACGGGTCTTAAAATAATGGTATCAAACTTTCAGTGACGCTTTCCTATTAATTAAAAATTACATAGATTTTCTTATTTGAATTTGCTTTTTTCTTTTATTTATTCTTACAGTGTAAACGTTATTTTCAACATAAAATAATATATAACATTTACTCACCGATACCTTTTCATTCACATCTCTTATAATATTAAAATATGAGTTTTAAAAGAAATGATATGAAATTCCAGCAACGCAGTGAATTTACACTAAATGATTTGTTTTTAAATTCCACTGCAATTATTTTGTTTTCCGTATTAAAGTATATTTCCACATTGGAATATTGCTTTTAATTTTCTAATACGCAGTCAAATATATCACTTTCATTAAGTTTATATTATATACTGAAATGTATTTATTTCAATGAATTATTTTATCTTTTGCGTCCAGTCATCCAAAACTACAACTAAAAATTTCGCAAATGTTTTCTTTACAGCACGCTATCTATTTGCATGCTGTTAGCATTTGCATTTCAATTAATTTGGATAAGATGGCACAAAATAAACATTTTCATAAATTTTACTTACAGTTTTGGATAGCGTGACGCAAAAGACTCCACCCTCTGGCTTTTTGTGAAACAACACTTTACTTTAAAAAATGTTTGTTGCTTCTTTAGTTTTAGTTTGTTTGACTCTTTATAGAACTCTAGAATATATAAACGAGTGAAAATTGCCTTTTTGATTGTTGATGACAAATTTTCAGTTATTTAACACTTTCGTGACCACTGACGTAGATTCACGATATTTGAAAATCTGGAACGCCGCCAATTGACGTTTCTTTTGAAATTTTTATGCGTTATCTTAAGTATATAACCAAAATTCGTATTTTTACAATGAAATATAAAATGGATGCAACTACTTTGATTAGAAAGAACATAATTATAGTGTATATCTATTTTTAATATAAATGCGATTACAGAAAATTTTGTTTTGAAATATTGTAACTTCGAAGATTAACGCCCACAGGCGGACCTTACTATCAAAAAGACAAAAGCATGCGGTCGCGAAAGTGTTAATCATGAATTTTGTTAAATAATTTGATGTTTACGAGAAACGTATGAAGGCGAGACCTATTACCCAAAATAGGAATGATTTTGAACCCTATCTCCTTTTTATTGAATTTTAAATATCCTTTCTCAGATTTTAGTTTAAATTTTGTTATCTATATTTTTGTATATTGTATGTTGTAGGTTTGTACGACTCAAATTAAATGTAAAACATTATAGTAACATTTTACTGTACGGGTCTTTACTGTACTTTACGGGTCTTACTGTATAAAATAAAAATATACCCAACAGAAGTAGATAATTTTTTTTTCTTAAATATTACACACTTTTTTTCCTTTTTACCCCTATTATTATTATTATCATTATCACTATTATTCTTTTATCTTGCTATCTTGATTTTTGTAATTCAACACTGAAGGGTTCATATGACTTAAGCTATATAAATTTTTACGTATGAAGTGATGCATTAAACTAATCTACATTTATTAAATACTAGCGGGCTTTGCCCTCTTCGCTGGTCACTAAATTTAAAGGGAACTCTTTTCTATATAGCTTTATAAAAATAAAATAAAATAAATTACTGAAATTGTTCAAAAGCTCGCTTCAGGTCCCTACTGCCTTCGGCAGCGATTTGGACATCCACTGCAACTCGGGCGCTTGTCCCTATTACCTGCGACAATGGTTTACCAATGAGCTATAGGTGCTTATTATATAACAGTTTCGAAATAGATAGTATCGAAAAAATTGGAGTTTCCCTTTTATATTTGAATCCCGGTTACATGTGAACAACACTATACGTGGTGCACATAATATTTGCTTTTACGTTATTTCCTATGCTTATTTTGTTTATCCAATCAACCATAAAATGACAGCAATTTCACGCCAACTATTACAATATGCTGTCACCGGCTGCGTCTGTCGCATGAGACAATTAATTTTTTGTGTTTATCTATAATTCATGGTTTGTAAACCTGATAGTATAGCCTTAATATAGTTCTCTTTGGCGACTTTTGAATTTTTGTCACCATTTTAGACTTTTAATCCATTGTAACAATAAGACTTAATCCCTTGTAACAATATGCTATGAGTGCTACTTCTGCCGTATTTTAGACAACTGATCTTTTTATTTTTATATTTATTTACCATTAAACATATTTTTATTTTTATTTATTTATTTAAATATTAATTTGAATTATTCAAATATTTCTGTTCGACAGCGTGCAAGTGCAGTCACACACAGAGGCTCATTTCTTTGTATGATAAATTAGCATAGTGATTATTATATAAAAAAATAAATAAATAGGTAAACATTATCGTGCTACACAACTTTATTATATCGCTCCATTGGAGGCTTTTGAATTTTTGTCGCCATATTAGCGATGTTTTTTTTTTTTTTTTTTTTGTATGAAAAGGGGACGACTGTTTTGCTAATAATTTTATCAGACTCTTTTTTATTTATACATAGGAATCCTTCATATTCTGCTTATATTTTTAATGGTTTTTAGGTTTAATAATTACAAGAAAAAAAGAACTTTTATATGCCATGTTTTTAAATTTTCTGTTGAATCATATAAACGCTACTGAAGGCAGCTAGAACACGGAGAAATTGGATAAAAGTATTAAAAAAATTCCTTGCTATCGTGTTTTAAGCTATTATGAAAGTTTCAAATGGCTATTTAGCCGGGAAGTTAGTTAAAAGTTGATTGCAAGCTTTGTACTGGTAACGCTGCCGAAGGCAGCAGGGTCCCGAAGCGATTGGTTAAAAATATTTTTGATATGCATTTTCACCGTATTCTGAACTATTCTGAAAGTTTCAAATGTCTAGCTACTGGGGAAGTTAGTTAAATAAATTTTGCTTCCGAATACAATAGGGACCTGAAACAGTTGACTAAAAGTATTAAAAAAAATGTATTGTCACCGTGTTCTAAGCTATCCTGAAAGTTTCAAATATCTAGCTAGTCGGGAATTTCGTGAAAAATCGATTGCAAGCTTTGCAATGGTAACGCTGCCGAAGGCAGCAGGAACCCGAAACAGTTGGTTAAAAATATTTTTAAAATGAATTTTCGCAGTGTTCTGAACTATTCTGAAAGTTTCAAATGTCTAGCTAGTCGGGAAGTTAGTTAAATACATTTTCTGTCGAATCATATAAACGCTGCCGAAAGCAGTAGGCACTTGAAGCAGTTGACTAAAAGTATTTAAAAAAGTATTTTCACCGTGTTCTGAGCTATCCTGAAAGTTTCAAATATCTAGCCAGTCGGAAAGTTAGTGAAAAATCGATTGCAAGCTTTGTACTGGTAACGCTGTCGAAGGCAGCAGGAACCCGAAGCAGTTGGTTAAAAATATTTAAAAATGGCATTTTCGCCGTGTTCTAAACTATTCTGAAAGTTGCAAATGTCTAGCTAGTCGGGAAGTTAGTTAAATAAATTTTCTGTCGAATCATATAAACGCTGCCGAGGGCAGTAAGGACCTGAAACAGTTGACTAAAAGTATTAAAAAAATGTATAATAGCAGGAGACTTGGCGTTGGAATATTAAAACTGGAATAAACTACTACGTCAGAAACGCCAAAGAAAAATTATTGAGGTGCATACAACTGTTTCGGTAGCCTAAAGCGTACCGTCTTCAGTGCAAAAAGAATTCTGAATCTGGAGAAGTGTTCGTATATATAGGAGAGGGACCGGATTTAGTTCAACCAGTAGGATTACGGAAGAGGTGGGGAGTGTGGCCAAAAGGAATTAAGGAATGTGTAGCTGTGTAAACAGTAGAAAAATTAAGGAAATGTGGACTGAATGTAAAATTTCCAACAATCAGACAAATAGGGAACAGCGAAATCACAATTTACAAGGTTTTTTAAAATTTTTATAAATATGAAAAGCTTCAAAGAAATCGAGATTATGAATGGATATAGGTCTGCAAATTATTTTAGCTGAATTAAATTTAAAATTATGATTTTCCTCCCAGCAATGTTTAGAAATAGCCGATTCATTGGTTTCGCAGTCTTAAATTTCGTCTAAAAGAACATATGAATTACGTCCGCAAACAAGAAACCAATAAATCGGCTATTTCTAAACATTGCTGGGAGGAAAATCATAATTTTAAATTTAATTCAGCTAAAATAATTTGCAGACCTATATCCATTCATGAACTCGATTTCTTTGAAGCTTTTCATATTTATAAAAATTTTAAAAACCTTGTAAATTGTGATTTCGCTGTTCCCTATTTGTCTGATTGTTGGAAATTTTACATTCAGTCCACATTTCCTTAATTTTTCTACTGTTTACACAGCTACACATTCCTTAATTCCTTTTGGCCACACTCCCCACCTCTTCCGTAATCCTACTGGTTGAACTAAATCCGGTCCCTCTCCTATATATACGAACACTTCTCCAGATTCAGAATTCTTTTTGCACTGAAGACGGTACGCTTTAGGCTACCGAAACAGCTGTATGCACCTCAATAATTTTTCTTTGGCGTTTCTGACGTAGTAGTTTATTCCTGTTTTAATTTTAAAAAAATGCATTGTCACCGTGTTATGAGCTAGCCTGAAAGTTTCAAATGTCTAACTAGTCGGAAAGTTAGGGAAAATCGATTGCAAGCTTTGTACTGATAACGCTGCCGAAGGTAGCAGGAACCCGAAACAGTTGACTAAAGGTATTAAAAAAATGTATTTACACCGTGTTCTGAACTATTCTGAAAGTTTCAAATGTCTAGCTAGTCGGGAAGTTAGTTAAATAAATTTTCTGTAAAATCATATAAGCGCTGCCGAAGGCAGCGGGACCTGAAATAGTTGACTAAAATTATTAGAAAAATTTATTGTTGTGAGCTGTCCTGAAAATTTCAAATATCTAGCTAGTCGGGAAGTTAGTTAAAAATCGATTGCAAGATTTGTCCCTGACAAACACACAAACGTACAAACAAGAATCGAAGTTAATAAAAACATGGTAAAATAGTACTTGTTGAAATAAATTTCCTATGTTTAAAACTGCATTTTTCTGTAAATTTTGTGTAAAAATAAATCATTTATGTTTTTATATATTTGATGCGCTACTTAGATTAAAATGGCTGTTGCTATATTAAACTTCTAGTCGAAAAACGTTCGGTGTACTTCAACACCAAAATTTAAAAAATTGCCCAGCAGGATCTATTAATGAAACTGATAAAATAAGAAAATAGTTCATAGAGCTTAAATAATCTATTTAAAAAAACTTTTAAAACCCAAATTCTTAATGTATCGTATCACATACATAGATATAGTAATAATATAGAGATTGATCATTGGGAAGAAAAAAGGGATTCCTTTTCACTCGGGAAAAGACGGCGATTTTACCAAAATATGGCAGTCTTTCCCCGAGTGAATACACACGGGAGTACACATGAATATTTTAGCAAATAAAATTCATGAATAATTTATTTACTAAAGGTGAATGAAAAACTCCAGTTATAGTTTCGAATTCATTTTTCTTATTTTCCTTTTTTTTTTTTTTTTTTAATACCACTTAATGACTGATTCCAAAGCTTTTTTTTCGGCATCAAAAATCTTTGCACGATAATATGGGGATGATAGATCTATATGTATTATTATATCTATGATCACATAAACCTTTTCGAAGTTAGAATAAAACTTAATTTAAAAAAAATAAATAAATAAATAAAAATGTAACTTTTTTGTTTATTAACCAAATAATCTGGTGTGTCACTCACACGACTTTCTCTTACCCTGAAATTTAATATTATAAATACAGGCTGCAGATTAAAAGGTAAGATAACGAGTACTGTTATGTAAACCTGTGTTAATTAATTCATATTAGGCTTCTGAAGAGTTTTATAGGATAATTAGTTCTGTGTGAGGGGGGCTACCGCCCCCCTCAACCCCCCGTTTCATTAATGCACCTACATTTATATAGAATTTAATTCGGTTATTAAAAAATAATTCAGTTTTAAAAAAATAATTTATTAAAATTATTATTTAAAAAAATTATCTTTTATGATAATGCAGATGATTTCCATATTAGAGAAGTAGTATAACACCAAATATAAAAAAAAAGTCCATTTTATTCTCAATATTAAAAAAAAAAAAAAAAAAAAAATAAATAAAAGATTTTTTCTTTTTTTAAGTTTTTTTTTTTTTTTTTTTAATTAAAAGTAAAATAAAAATCGATAACTTTGTTTTAAATTATCGCAGACCGATGGTTCAACCATTCGTTTTAAAGGTATTGGCGAGCCCTTTTGAAAGATACCCATCATGAAATTTTACTCCCCTCGAGGGGGGACTCCCCCCCCCCAGGGGAGGGAGGCGAGGCTCCTACATACAGTTTTTGTTCCCAGTTAACAATCTCTATTACAATATGTAGCTATTCGTTTCATTTGGTTTAGTGCAGTCTATAGACGTTAAACTCTACTCACCTGCAATTTCCCCCATAGACGTAATGTATTAGAATTCTCTTGATTGTCCCTGTACACGAACCATTTGCTTGATCTTAAGGAAAAGCTTACTGTAGCATCCCTATATGATGCACATTTAGAATACCAAGTTTGAACTTTCTGCCATAATTTGTTTTTAAGATATGCTGATTACAGACAGACACACACAGAGACACACACACACAGACACACAGACTCACAGACACACAGACATACACACAGACCATTTGCTAAAAACATGGTTTTCGTATTCAGGGCACCTCAAAACGTGTAAATATAACAAAATCTCGCGTTCGAAAATTTGACCCATAAACAATACTTTCTCTACATTATGGGTAAGAGAAAGTAAAAAATTGATGAAATTTGAAATGCAAGTTGGTCTTCTGGGGTACAGGCTGTATATTATATTTTTGTTTTCGTGAGAGAAAATTTAAAAGAATTTGAAAACTGCTTTTTTTAATCTTACTTCAAAAACATGTGACTTAATGTGAAGCAGATTTTTTTTTCTCCTAACGGTTTCCATACAATCTTCTGCTGTTGCCACCTAAAATTCATACTTTAGTTAATTTTAAAGATCTAACTGTCCGATTGATAAGCTGTTTAATGCATCGGATTCACAAAAAATTTCCCTTTCATTTGGTATCTTATTTGTAACTATACGACTGATATTTCTAATTTATTTTCTAATCTTTCTGATTTATTTTTCTCGTTTTAAATAAATGTACGATTTTTTTTAAATTATTATTATTCTGTCGAAAAAAATGGCAACAATTAAATTATGGATAAAATTTAAATGGCTTATTTATCAGAAATTAGAAGGTTATTATTTTCACATTTTAATTAATTAAGAAAAAACTAATCAAAAATTTGAAAATCTGACTTTGATGTGCACAATGACCCTTCGGGGGGCACCTTTGTGTTAAATCTCGTGACTGTCCGAGCTACCGTTTTCGAGAACAGTGAAATATATATACAAATATTGCTCACTTAGTAGTATAAGATAAACCACTTAAATTTTTTTATTTATAAATGAAGACAATATATTTCGTAAATCGGTTTCGTTTTTCTTTTTTTTTTTTTTTTTTTTTTTTTTTTTTTTTTTTTTTTAATTAATGTTTCTGTACTTTTTTTCCGGTGTGAAACTTAACAAATAATGTCTATTCTGTGGTGGATCATGATTTATTTTTTTCTAAATGTATAGACGGACACCTAATACGTTTTCGCTTGTATCTTTATCTAGAATTCATTTAAAGTATGTAAATAGGTATATTATCCGAACTGCCTTGATCTCAGAAATATGAATATGAGGTCAGAAATAGGGGTTGCAAATAAAAAAAATAAAGTTGATGCCTGTTTTAATATGTAGATGACCCCTTAAGTAAAATCTAACTATAACATTATAAACTAGACGTTATTACAGGCCGATTGGTACCAACCGCATATTTTTACGATAATTTAGAGCGAAATTAGCTGGGGGGGGGGCGGTTTTTTTTTTTTTTTTTTTTTTTTTTTTTTTTTGGTGACTGTACATTTTTCTTAGAAGAAAATACGCTTTTGTCATATTTTATATTATATAGGTGTATATCATATCTAAAAAATGGCCATTATCTTATTATTATTCTAGAAATACATGTACGCTACTTAATAATATAAGTTGTCCGCGGGATTTTAAATCATGAATTTAGTGTTCCATGAAACGGAAGAGGTTGGCGACTGCTGCTCTAAAACTCTAATATCAGCAGTGTGCTATTACCTCGGACAGAGAGAGCGAGGCACTTTACATGAATGCTAACGAAACGTTTCATAAAATGCAACATTTACTGTGAAGGATTTAATATATTGTTACGAATTTGTAAATAATAGAAGTTATTTTTATGTAATTTCATTTAAACATGGTTCGTCCGGTTATAAAATGTTAATTTTCCGTGATTCTGCCTTGTTTTGGCATTAAATCAGCTCATTTTCCTTTAAAAAGCCGTTAAAGAGCTTCACCAGGGCAGAAATGGACTTGGCGACTTTTTTGGAGACTTTGGCGAGAAAATCCCTACTATCGATATATTGATTGTCTATGCTCTAAATTGACTATTTCACAAAATATCTGGAAAATTATGAAAATATGCTACACTATAAATAAGACCTCATTTCGGCTGTCGACAGTTCAGTTGAAGCCAAGTCATTGAAGAGTCAGGAGTTCCCTGACTGAGCCCCTGTAAATGACCATATCTTATGTTGTGCACACTTAAAAAATCGAATGAAAATTACTCCGAAGGAGCAAAATTTAACTCCTTTTTGGAGATAAAAGTGAGCAACTCCTTACGAGTTAATTTTACTCTGTTTTCAGAGCAATTCTATTTTGCTCCATTTTAGAGCATTTTTACTAAATTTTGAACTTTCCATTTTATCCAATTTTGTAGTGATTTTGCTCTGTTTTAGAGCACTTTTCACTACATTTAAATTTTTCTATTTTGCTCCATTTTAGAGTTTTTTGATGTGTTTTAGAACCCTTTCAACTGCACTTAGTGTTTTCCATTTCACTTGTTTTCGGAGTGATTTTACTCGATTTTAGAGCAATTTTTTAATTTATTGTTGTTATTATTATTATTATTATTATTAATGTATTGATTAGTTTTTGGTTATTAGTTTTTGGAAGAATTATAGGCGTGACCCGTAATTCTTGAATATATACATGTTTAGCTTAACTGAAGATCCTAATGTTCAAAGAAAATAAATAAATTTCATAAAAATATTCGTACTTGAAGTAGCCAAATGTTAGAGGGTATGTATATTTTTCCATTTCTTTTCAAATTTTATACAATTTTAAATTTAAATATGTGCAATTTTTAGAATTTTTGAAACTATCTTTTTTTTTTTTTTTTTAACACAGAATTAATATAATTATAATATAATTTTGTGTGCTTAGTTATGATAAAATAAGTAGAAAATTAGAAAACCTAATTGACAGCGTTGCACTTTATAGATATATTTACAGTATTTTCTTTTTAACAGAATTTATCAATTCGGGTTTTGATTAATTCTCAATTATCAAATACGCATGTAATGTAATAGTGTCATTAACCAAAGTAGTGCGTGGGCAATTTTTGCCATAGCAAACATGTTAAATTTATTGCCACCCATTTCTAGTTTCAAAAATTACACTTAAAAAAAAATAAAAATACTTTAATTTGATGTAATGTAAATTTGCTAATATAATCTTTAAACTGATAACGATTAAATATTTTGTACATAGCTTCCTATTCACGCTATATTTATTTCTTATTCATCCAATAATTAAATGTTGTAAAGGTTTTATATTTCTTTTCTCTCATTTAAAAATACTAATTGATAAAAATAAAATAAATAATCTCTCATATAGGATGTCACCCTGTAAAGCAACAAATTATTTATTTCAGTTTTCAATATTTATTGAAAAATGAGCAGAGCATTTAATTAAACTGTTTAATTTAAAATTTCTGCAAACCATATCTGATTGAAAATAATTTGAATATAAAAATCTCGATAAGTTTAAATAATAAATTATAAACAATAATATATTCTACTCGACAGGCTAAAATTTAACTCCGGGGAAGTTTTTATAAAATAGTTTTTATTTTGTTAGTTTATTTACTTATTCTTTTGTTTACACGACACTAAATAAAAATTCATTATGATTCATAGTTTAGATAATTATTTAAATATTCCAAATTTAGATGTTATTTAATGTTTATTATTTGATTATATTTAATTTAAAAATGTGCCCAATGTTTGTTTAAATTATATAACTGAGTATTCCTTAAAATTTAATCCCTTAAAACTTAAATTACAGTGCTTTGTTGGTTTCAATTAGAAAGATTAAAATTTTCTACCTATGTATGTTGATAATAAAAATAATAAAATTGAAATTCTTCCCATCTCAACTATGTGTGGGAATGTGCTTCATATTTTATGAGTGATACCTCATTTTAGTTATTTTTCAAATATTTATTTAGACACCTAATTTCATTCACATTTTTATTGTAATTATTTCTTTCCCTAAAAATATTGAATTTCAATTTTACAACTTTTATTATTTGTATCATATATATCTAGAAAATGAGAATCTTTCAAGTAGGAATTATCTAAACTCTCTAATTTAAGTTTTAATGACTTAAATTTTAATGAATGTTTAATTATGTAATTAAAATAAAATATTTTTGTAAAAAAATTGATCCGACTCCATAAAGTAACTACTATTCAAAAACTAAAAAACATTGGCATGAAATGAAACTGTAAATTGCGCTTAAAAGTATAAAATAATTTCCTTCGCCAAACAACCTATAACACTACAATTAATCATAACTTTTGAACTCGGCGCAAAATTAAATAGTATTTAATTAGTTTTTAAAGATTTTTTTTTTTTTTTTTTAGATCGGTAGCTACAAATGCTGTTGTCTCGAATGGTTCATTTTCACCTTTCCTTTATTATTTTATCACTCTATATAATTTGTCCATTAGTAGCATCTACATAGAACAGTGAATATTCTTCGCAATTCGGTATTTATGTTACTACGAAGTTAGAGTTTCCTTTGCACATTTGGTATAGCTTTGATAACTATCATCCTTGGTGGCTTTTGAATTTGGCGATCAAAACGTAATGCAAAATATATACGCAAGATGTATACTTTCATAATATATATTGTACGAAGTATTGTTTCATAATCTTCATTGCTCTCTTAACATACCTTATTAAAATATTCATGATATCTCAAAGAAATTAAATATGTTTGCCAGATAGTTTTGCGATTTTCCTTTCACCAAAGACGCCAGATACCAGCAGCTTCGCCAACTTTTGCTGTTTACGAAATCTCATTTGTTTTCTTGAATCAAAGTAGTTTTCGGCTGCGTTTTGCAGGTGACAATGTGAGATATGTATTTTGAATGGAATTTGATTTTTATATTGAATAAAGGTATCAATTTTTATTTAATTTTGCGCCGACTTCAAAAGTTACGATTAATTGTAGTGTTATAGGTTATTTGGCTGTACTTTTAAGCGCAAATTACAGTTTCTTTTCATGCTAATTATTTTTTTTAGTTGTTTGAACAGTAGTTGCTTTTTGGAGTCGGTTCTATTTTTTTTACAAAAATTTTTTATTTTTCTCTTTTCAGTGAAAATTTATTCATATAGCAGAACATCAGAAGACGTTCGAAGGCAGTTTCCCAAATCACAACCCCCAAGAAAAGTGGCATAACTCAAAAAATGTTTATGTCACTGAAAAATACATGAAATGCACCCAATGTGAACAAAAATGTTTCATCTCCATCTAGAAAGTTATCCACTCGAGAAACAGTTGTGATAGTTCTATTCCAGTCAAGTTATTTTTAAGTTGATTTTTCTCAAATGCTGCATTTTTAAGTTGTGTCACTTTTCTTGCCTTTATCGGATATGAGAAAAACTATCTATTGAATGAACATACGTTAAACTAAAAAGGCTTTAGAAATGTAAAGAACGGATACGCTGTATTCGTAACCAAAAATTATGTTAGGCATAAATTGAATTTTACAGTAAATACGTGTCACCCGCTATACCGGAAATTGCGCAGCGTAAAGTTCAAACAAGGAGCGAAATATGCATTGTAGCTGACGGACAGAAGTTTCAACATCGTTACTTACATACTACTTTTACCAATGTAGCTGCATGCGTTCAGCAGTTAGAGTGCGAACAGATTTTTGTGAGTATTCTGTAATTTGTTTATACCTTAATGAAATTATAATAAAGCCCATTTCAGGCCAAGGTCTTTACGACAACGAAAAAAAGTGTTAAAATTAAAACATGTTTTACGAAGTTATAAGCTAACAAATTTCAACAACAACGACAATGAGAAACTTGTATTGAGAACCTCTTCCTTTATGAAGTTAGTTTAGAACGTTTATGTGTAATCCATGTGACCGCTTACAATAACCATACTTTGAATTTTACATAGCATAAATGTCACCCGCTACGCTACAACGTATGCAATTTCGTTCAAGTGTGCACGAAATAGGAAATTGTGAACACACAAATGCACGTTTTAAGAGTTCTATTTTTAGCATTAATGTTTAAACTGCCTTTTCGTACTAAATCGATGTTGTCTGCAATTTTATAATTCACTTTTTCCCCTGTCTTGAACCGTTTACGAAATAGGAACGCTAACTCCACTGTTTTCCACCAGGTGACGCTGTAGGCAGTTGAAACGCGTAGTGCATGGTATTTTTACTATACCTACATAACACTTTTATGACTATAGTCCAGTGATTTTTTTTTTTTTTTTTTTTTTGGTTTTAACATGCGTGATAGTGATTGCCGCGGAACCGAGTTACGTGCGTTTTCAGATTCATGCACAGCGAGGTAGGGGTGTCCAGTGATTTTTTTTTTTTTTTTGGTTTTAACAAGCGTGGTATTGGTTGCCGCGGAACCGAGTTTCATGCGTTTTCAGATTCATGCACAGCGTGGTAGTGGTGTCCAATGATGTTTTTTTTTATTTTAACATGCGGGGTAGTGATTCCCGTAAAACCGAGTTTCGTGCGTTTTCAGATTCATGCACAGCGAGGTAGGGATGTCCAGTGATACTTTTTTGGTTTTAACATGCGTGATAGTGAATGCCGCGGAACCGAGTTTCGTGTAGTCTGAGATTTATGCACAGCAGTGTAGGGCAGTCCAGTGTTTTTTTTTTTTTTTTTTTTTTTTTTTTGTTTTTGTTTTTTTTTTTTCATGTGCGTGAAGCGTACATACGTCCGTTATAGTGATTGCTGCGAAAACGACTTACGTACGTTCTCTGATTCAACCATTCATCGAATAGTGACTTTTACTGTACGAGTAACAGCTTCAACTGTTTCCAGAATATTCGAGGAATTAATATTTCTATTTGACTGTTTTCGAGAATATTCGTTTTAATAATAGTTTTATTGCACAGATTCGAGAATTTCAAAAAATGTTTTATTTTGTCAAGGAGATCCCATACTAAAACTGTGAAGAAAATAGTCGCCAATCGAAATATATTTATTTAAACGTTTCAGTTATTCAATTCAAAAGAAATCCTTTAAATATAGTACCCAGCGAAGCGGGCGAAGCCTGCTTGTAAAATGTAATTGATGAAGGTATATTTCGAATTTAAATTATTAGTTATTTTTAGTGAAAAGTCTCTTTAATCTACTTAATCACAAAATCTTTTCAAAATAGCATTTAGATTTTTTTTTCTTTATGACAAATATTTTCAGTTTTATATAATACTAGCCGCCTTCGGCGACCAGCTGGTTCGCGATCGCTGAAAAATCCGACTTTACGAAACTCCCGCTCGTTGGCGCCTGTGGCGCCTTTTTCCCGTTTCAGGTCTAATAACAGCTTATCGATATATCGTGAAAATAACGTATTGAAAGCACAGTAAATTCCCGTGCGGTAGCGCCTTCGGCGCCCTCTTCCCTTTTCAATATCTAAATCAGCCTGTTCGCTCACCATGTTATGATCATTCAAATTTCTGACTTTAGCTAAGTCCCGCTCGGTGGCGCCTGTGGCGCCGTATAACATTTTTTTAAAAGATTTGTGTCTGACTTATCTGTGATTTCCTCCAAAACTTGCTTAATTCCGGGCTATATACCGTTAAAAATTATTAGTACGAAATGTGAGCGAAAATCTGAATTTGAAACTCTGTAAAATATAAAAGAATTAAAATTTTCTGGTTTTTCCGTAGTTTTCTCCGAAAGTTTCGTACAGAATTTGAACGACTTATGTCATTTTAATAGCCTGCAATAAAAATACTTTAAAATATCTTTTGAATGATGTATTATGTATTACAATAATGAATATCTATGATATATTTTAGACTCAAAATGGCTAATCTATCAAGGGCGATTAACGATTTCTATTGAAATCCATCTAAAATTTAAGAATTCCAAAACTGTTTTTTTACAACCGAATTCATAAAAAAAAAGAGGGGGAAAAACCAATATTATTCTGTTAAAAGTAACTCATTAACTGATGAAATTGGTGAATGGTGTCATTAACAGATGAAATAAAAATGAATTTAAATAAATGTGTAATGAAAATGGAAAAGGCTGAAAGTGCCACAAAGTAAAATTTTCAGTATTCAATAAAAACTTCCTAAAACTTTACTTTATCCTTTAAAAACGTATAAAATTCATTAAAAATATAAAATATATTTTTATTTTTGTTTTTCAAGATTTTTTTTTTATTGTACATATGTAACTTGATTTTGCATGTGAAAAGCTGAAAGTGCCATCATATCTTTTTTTGGGAAACGCTGTAAGTGCCATACCTTGTTAGTTAAAAGGCTGTATGTCCAGCGCTCATTACACGTAAAGGATGAATGTTCATAGTGGTTTGAAAAAATACGGAATCCTTAAAAAACCTCAAACAACTACAAACAAATTAATTTCAAAATTAAATACAAAAGTAATTAAATACAAACTAATTTGTTAGGCCTACTTTTTTTAATTTTTTCCCTATTTATGTTTTTTACTTTAGAATGTCAAGTTTTTAGAAGATATTACAAAATAAACTTATATTTTAAAAATAAAAAAGACTCGCATATACATATTGTCTCTCTCTTTCTTCTCTCCTATCCCCCACCTTCTTCTAGTAGTCCTCTAGAAGTCGTCTTCTGCTTCCTCCTGATTGTCGTCGTCTTTTTGCTCCTCCACTGCAGGCTGCGGAGGTCCATGAACAATGGCCCTGTAGAATGCCTTGTCTTCTTCTTTCTCCAGGTATTCTATCATTCCCTCCTAGATCCTTTTTCTTTTCTTGAGATATCTTGCATTTAAACTGAATTTTTGGTAACTCATCCACATCGGGAAGGTCTTCAAGATTTGCATTTTTCTTTAAAACATCTACCTTGTCCCAAGTTACCATATTATCATTTTCCTTTGCCAAAACTGATGCCACTTTTACAATACCAGCATTCTTGTGCGAAATACGAAAATGTGAAATTTTACTGAATCCAGGTTTTTAGTGTTGAGGTACTTGTTAGCAAGCTCTTTGAAGTCAATAAAATCCTCAGATTTCATCGAAACAACAGTAAAGGGGTTTTTTACACATGCAGTAGCAACGATCTTTTGGGACCATTGCTTTGCATGTTTTGCGCCGCTTTTCAATGAGACCGAAGTCCCGGTCGCAGTTCATGTAACTATGTCCACTAACCAAGTACTTAAAATCTATTGAGCGATAAAACCCTTTTTTTACCAAGTAAATTATTGCCATTAAGAGGAACTGGTTCTTGTTTTGTGCTCCACAGTTGTCACACCATAAAACTAACATTCTTCTTGTTAACAAGGCCTCAGAAATGGCAACCTTAAAGAAGCAAGATGATATCTCATTGGCCCCTCGACCACCAATCCCTTCGTGCCACATACACATATATGCAGACCCATGGTTACTCACATGAATTCCCAAGTTGTAACATGAGAGCTGCCGGCAGTAAAAAATATCACTGTTTGTGAGCATTGGTACAAACATTACTTGTTGCAAGTCCATACATAAGCAGTTATTATTACTACTTGGAAGTTGTGATGATACAATGTCTTCCTTCATACACGCTTGTGCTTTTTCTGCTTTTCTATGGTGTAACTCCTGCTTTACTTTTATGGCATTTCTGGCTTTTTCACTGACAGCTGCTTCAATTTCGACTTTAAACAAGTCACATTTCTTACAAGTGTCTGTTGCTAAACATTTGAATTTTAGTTTGGGAAAGTCTTGTTGAAAAACTTGAGCATAGTATTTGTAAGTTACTTTAGTTGTTGGATTTTGGGCTTTGAAAGATAAAAACATACGGTTTTTGTTTAGGTCCGGGGATAGAAACTCATTTGTTGTTCTGTTACGGGAATAGTGGCTTTCATACATGGGAAACGAATTAATGTGGTGCCGAACTAGATTTCGATCATTTTCTGTGAACTTAACTTTATGTTCATGTGAATGTGGATTCTGACCTCTAGTATCTTTGTAAACCAAGCAACCCTGTTTCTTTTTTGTTTGAAGAGTTTGCAGTTTCCTGGGAGTTAGTCCGAAAATCTGACGAAATGTTTTACTACACACTTGAACATTTTTACCCGAACCATCTGGCACACAGTACGTAAAACTGCAAGAACACCTACTTTCCTCTGGGTCATCGTAATTTCCATGACGCCTACGGCCGACAGGTACAAGTTGTATATGGTTTAGTAAGTAGGTGCCTTGGTTTTGTTCATTAACTTTGTAAAAATCCATGAACAGTAACTGTTTATGGTCATGAGTCAAGTTTTTACAAAAGTACTTACATGAGCAAGTGGCGACATCAGGGGGGGTAGGTTTACCAGGTACGTTTTTTCCTTTACTAGTCGTATAAGGCAGTCCTTTTTCTCGTGCTTTCCTCCTCTCTTTTCGAACGTGGGCATTCTTCGGCGGAGGGGTTTGGTTTTCACTCATTTTGAAATAACAGCAAACGTAAACTTTTCACAAAACACACACTATAACAGCAAAAGCGCACAAACTATTCTCAGTACGCGAAAACGCAGGAACTACGAAACACTTGTTATTCGCACACGCCAAAAGCAACTACTGCAATGGAAAGGCACTGTAACGAAAGCACCTGGTCTTCTGACATTTCCGGCCTGCGCACGGCTGCGAAGATCGTTTTTTTTTGTTTGTTTTCTTCCCCCTCCTACCCTGCCGGTAGAAAATGGCACATTCATCATGGCTGGTGGCACTTTCAGCCTTTCCCACTGACGGCCAGCGGGCACTTTCACGGTGCTGCTCCTTGCAACTGCTCTAGAAAACTAGTAGGAATTTTTCTGGCACTTTGGACCTTCTCTAGGTTATTGGCAATGTCGTTTACAACACATTCCATGCAAAATATCGATTTTTTATTTTTTGGCACTTTCAGCTTTTTCCATTTCCCCTACACAAATATAATATGTCTATTCATTTATTTTTAAAGCTGTACTTTAGATTTTTTAACTGCATACAGGTGAGCCATAATGACGGGCAATTTCGAAGTTCTGCTTTTGATCGGTTTTAAATTGAAAAAATTCAAAAACTCTTTTTTTATTTCCAGTATACTTTGTCACGTGGCCGAAAAACGAAAAGCAACTTTTTCCCGACCTCTAGCACCTGGCACTGAAAAATCTTATTCTCTCTTCTCTGTCAAGGTCAGTTGCAAGAGTTTCAGAAACGTCGATTCAGAATTTCACCGAAAACTGCCGCGATACTGAAAATTAAAAAAATTATAACTCATTCAGTTTTTGAAATTTTCTCTCAATCTTTTGGGTATTCAATTGTTGAAGCGAGATCTATATACAAAAAGAAAAAAAAAAAGAAAGAAATGATTTATCTCTAAACGCTTTTGAGTTATAAAATGTTTTGTGAAAAAATCGATGTTTCGTAAAATCTAAAAATATGGATCGCTAATCCGTATTTTGTAAAAATGTTTATATGGTTCGAAAGAGGATTAAATGTCCTTTCCAAATATACCAGTTGTTAAGAAATGGAACAGTTACTCGGTCGTACAGGGCGTTTCAAAAAAGACAATTAGAAAAAGAGAAATTTTCGACCCTTTTTAAAACTTTTTTTAAAAATATATTTAATCCGTATTTAAAAAAAAAAAAATTGTACCGTAAGAATCGGTAATAAATGCTCTTTCTCGTGGTACAGGTGTATTTTTGATGTTTCCAACAGATCGGCAGCGACCGCTTTAGTAAACCCCGCGAAATTTTTCTCTCTCTGCTTTCTCTTTTGAGGAACACGCTGAAGGGCGAAAATTACGATCCGCTCGCTTTTTAATTAGGCATTGGTCGACGTTTTAATTAATATCTCCGGAACTAATTAAAAATTTTAAATTATTTTTTCACTGTGCACTCGGGCAGGCTTCTGAGCACCCGTATGTCAAATTTTATAGTTCTGCGTTCAGTAGGGGCTGAACGTATAGATGCTGAGACAGACAGACAGACAGACATCTTCTTTTATTATTATAGATTGAAAAAAAATGTTTTTTTTTAAATAATGAATAATGCCATAAGTAATTATAAAATCTTGTCAACTTTTTTGTAAACTGTTTTGTAGCGGTTACCCTCTCACTACATCATTTACGCCTTTGTCATACACACAAACCAAATTTTACACTATTACGTGCATACTGTAGTAGAACTTTTCAAGTTTTTAGTTCACATACAGCACATATTTCAAGAGTTGTTAAAAAAAATGAATAAATAAAAAAATCTTTATCTTTCTCTAATTTATTAATGTTGTATGCATTGATTTAAAACGTTTTGGGCATTCAAATAATTCAACAGAGGAGTAATTAATCATTTCATACCTATTGCCCATATTTTAATCTCTTAGTAATAAAATTTTCTAACCGCCCACAAATTCTACAGTAATGTTATTGAATAAATTAAACAAACAACCTTACTTTATAAAAACTATAAATTTAAGTTGCAGCAAGTTATACAAATAAAACAAGTATATAAAAATAAAGCATATTCCTATTTCACAGTTTTTAAAAAGTCAATTTTTGCTGTTCTAGCCTTAAAACTAATTAATACAAAATATGGATTTCAGGTTGGAATTTTCCGTGGTTTTCTCTGAAACTCGATAAAACGGACTAGGACACCTTAGAAATAATTCCACGGAGAGCCCACAATCTCAGGACTGAGACACTCGTGTAATCATTCGGCTATAATCCAAGCCTCCTTCACCCCCCCCCCCCACACACACACACACACTCCCTCAAAAAAATTACAAAAATTTTATCATTATTATTATTATTAAATAACTATTAATACTATTTTTAAATATATATTTTTCATTTTTCAGAAAACAGAAATGCATATGACACTTAGAGAATTGCAATGATCCTGAAATATTTCTAGGAGAAATATTTCAAGTTATTTGAAAGTTGGCCTTGAAAATCAAGCATTTCCAGCGATCAAAGACATAAATTAATGAAAAAAGGAAAAAAAAAAGCTTCCTTATAGCATAATTTTTATTTTAATAATGCAGGAAAGTATTTTGTTTATGTACATGTTATTTTAGCTTTTCCAATAAAATTTTAGAAAGTTATATAATCTCGTGTACGTAATATTGATATTAAAAGTATGCAATTTTATATATTTAATTTGCATCAAGCAATCACTAAAGTTTGAATACAAAATGCTGTCTATTATATTTTAGATTATTTTCTGCTTTATTTTTATTTTATTTTTAGCGTGGTAATATATTGTACAACACACTTTATTTACTTTCGTTGTAATAATTTTTTTTTTTTTTTTTTTTTTTAGTAACCTCTGAACATTTTATCTTTTGCCACATCTGAAGTGTTACACCACTCAGACATTACTGTACTTAAAATTTTCTACAAAAGTGAATGAGGTACCAGTTTCCTGCAACTAAAAACATTCCAAAAAAATGCATACTTTATAAAATTTATATATAGAATTGTTTCTTCTATGTTTTAATTGGTTGAATTAACCATTATCATTTACGTGCTTTTAAAGGTGCTTTAAAATAATGACAAAATAAAACTTTTTGTGCGTTTCTGTTTGATTAATATTTATGCATTTAAATCCGGGAAATCTTTAGTTTAAAAAAATATTTAAATATATAAATTATGCAATACATACATTTTACAACTTGGAATGAAATGCATATGATGCTGATAGTGCACGAAAAGCAAAAACAGATAAGTTCTTTCGCATTGAAATAATTAAGCATGATCCTTCATCAGGTTAAAGAGTAGTCACAGTATGCAGTACGAAAGAAAACATAATAAAGTGAACTCATCGTCAATAGGAATTGCATAACCTTCTAAAATGTATTGTCAGGGCCCGACTTAGACTGCCTGGAGCCCGGGGCAAGCCTATTCTAGCCCCCCCCCCCCCTGCAGTGGCATAAGAGGCCTTTAGGTTGCATAATTTCTGCATACGCCTGTAGGGTGGCCCCTTCCAGAAGGGTGGCCCAGGGCATTTGCCCCGTATGCCCTGCCGTTAGTCAGGGCCTGTGTATTGTCTTAAACAAAGGCAAAAGACTTCTGATAGTGACATGACACTGTATTTTAAAAGCAATTTATAGAAATTAAATAAACATTGTGGTACAATGAACATATAATTCAACAGCATTGTAAGTACTTAATTTAGCAGAAATGTATCACATGTGGTAAGAGAACTCTGAATACGAAAAAGATCTTATACAAAATTAGTATTATAGAAGCTTATGATTATCGACATAGATGTATAAAAATATTTTAGGGGATAAATTTGTCGTCCATATGAGTGATTTGGCAACATTTGATAATAAATGGATAATACGTGTCGCTTTGTCACCATGCCGGCAGAAGGCTTAATTATAATGAAACATCGTTTATTGAATGCATAAAAAATAACAAAATGTCAGATATTTTACCTCTTATTATACAATTCTTAAAATGACTATAAAAATATGAGTATATTCGGTAATATCTCCATGTTTAATGGGACATTATAGTTCTTTTTTTTTTTTTTTTCTTTTATCTATTGGTTTTCAGAATTATAAATTTAAATATTCATATGCAACTGTCATGTCAAAAAGAAAAAAAAAAAAAAGTTAAAATTTCTCAAAAAAGCATGCAGACTAGTTTTAAATTTTCGCCATTGATTTTACATTATTATAGTTAAAAAGCACGTTCTAAACAAATTTGGGCATTGCTTTGTCGATTGATTTATAAGTTTTTAAATATTTTGTCTGAATGTAAAAATTTGCATGAAATTTCTGTATTGAAATAAATATATATATTTTTTTAAAAATCACTTATCAATAAATTAAAAACATAATTCTTTATAAGCAAAAAAAAATTGAATAAACACCATAAAATGCAATAAACACGCAATAGGTGTTTCTGGTCGAAAAAACAGCCGACCCTTTGTCAGGCAAACAAAAGAGGCACGAGTATTGCAATCAAATCGGCAACTCAGACCCGAAACAATTGTTGCGAGTTTGTTGCATTTTGTGGTGTTTATTTAAAGTTTTGTACTTATTACTGCAAAACGCCATTTCTGTGGTTCTTTCTTATTAACAAAGTTCATAGCCGAAATATGTTTGAAATATTTAATTGTCTGTAATAATGTAAAATTGAGAGGAAAATTTAAAACTAGTTTTCCATTAAACGTTTTAATGTTAAAAAATAAAATAGAATAAATTTGAATAATTTTTAAGAAATTTTAATATATTGATACATTTAATTCAAAAGTATGCAAATATTCATAATTCTAAGACGGTAATCTAGTAAAGATTTATAAGGATGTCCACCATCATCCTACACTCATAATTTTTATTTTATTTATTAATTTACTTTTTTTTTTTTTTTTTTTTTTTTTTTTGTAAAAAGGGGTAAATTTTAGGAATTTCCAAAATGAAATCTTATTAACTGCTCTACCCACTTAAAATGATAAAATTGCATAAAGTCTCTGAATGAAAAGCTAGACTTTACCTACTGGACTCTGTATCCTACACTGTCAAAAAAAAAAAAAAAAAAAAAAATCCTGTTTGCTGCCCGAAATTTTCTGTAATTCAGAAAAATACGCTCTATCAAAGTTATATTTCCGTTGCCAGAACGTATTTTTCTGAATTACAGAAAATTTCTAGCAGCAAACTGCAGCAAACAAGACTTTTTTATTTTATTTATTTATTTTTATTTTTATTTTTATTTTTTTGACAGTGTACGCATCAAGGTTATGTACAGTAATCGAACACAAGAATAAAATGTGTCCTACGCCCTGGCATAATTTATAAAAAAAAAGTTGTGCGAAATTACCGAACATAAGTATGGAACCCAAATTATTGATCTATAAATGCTATACAGATCAATAATTAGGGTATCAATAAGGCATCATAATTAGAGATTTACAAACTTTTCTTAAGTCCCCAACCGCATTACTACGACCTTAGCTATTGATCAAAATAGGTTGCAGAACATCCTTGTATGTGGTAACCGTTTTTGAAAGTGAAATCTTACCTACTGATACCTACGTCACACTACAATGTTGTGTAAAGTTGCTGTTTGCGAGAGAGAAACCTTGCCTACTAATATACGCACGTTACACAAAAATGTTACATAAAGTTACCGTTTGGTAGAGTGGAACTTTACCTACTGATCTGCATACATTGCGCAATAATATTGTGTAAACTTACCGTTTACCCATAGTGGAACCTTACCTACTGATCTGCATACGTTACACAACATTGTATGTAAAGTTGCCGTTTGCGAGAGAGGAAACTTACCTACTGATGTCCATACGTTACACAACAATCTTGTGTAAAGTTACCGTTTGCGAGAAAGGAAACTTACATACTGATCAACATGCTTTACACAACAATTTTGTGTAAAGTTATCGTTTATGACAGTAGTTCCTTACCTTATGATCTGCATACGTTACACAACAATGTTGTGTAAAATTACCGTCTACGAAAGTGGGACCTTACCGATTAACCTAAGTACCTTACAAAACAATGTTGTGTAAAGTTACCGTTTGTCAGAGAGGAATCTTACCTACTGATATGCATACGTTACACAACAATGTTGTGTAATGTTACCATATGCGAGAGAGGAAGCTTACTTACTGATCAGCATACATTACACAACAATGTTGTGTAAAGTTATCATTTGCGAGAATGGAACCTTACTTTTTAATCTGCGTAAGTTACACCACAATGTTGTGTAAAGTTACCGTTTGCGAGAGAGGAAACTTATCTACTGTTCTGAATATATTACACAAAAGACTTGTGTAAAGTTACCCTTTATGAGTGTGTAAATTTTCTTCCCTTTCTGCAAAGATTACGCAACTACAGTTGGCAACGTTTCTCAACATAGTTGTGACAAGTAGACTGCCTCAACATTGTTGAGTAAAGTTACACATTTTTTTTTACAGTGTAGGGCTGGTTTAAATATTAATATATTGTTTAATATTGATATTTCATTAACATCGTGATAACGATATTTTAAATTTTATTTCATTTATATATCTCTTTTCTCGTGATATGTTTTTCTTGCACCGAAATTTCAGAACAATTTCCCAAAACAAATAAATAACTCACCCCATAATAATAATAATTAAAAAAAAAAAAAAAAAAAAAAAAAAACAGTATTTATTGAAAGCCGTCTGCGTTGATTATCGCGCGAATAAGCGGAAATATATTCCTTTAATTACCAACGCTTCGTTCTACCCCCCTCCAGAAGAAAATACTGTCTTCATCACTCTCAGACATATTCCAATAATATCGCGATACGTTCACTAGTAATACATACTCACTCCTACGATCAGCAGCCGTGTTCAGTAGGAAAGACATTTGATACTTAGTGGAAACGAATATACCTATCGCGTGGTCGGTGGGTAGTTCTACTATTGGTTCTGAAATATTGATATGTCAACTTTGATCGCGAGAGCAATAAGCTCGTCTGCTTGATATTCACTCATTGATATCGATATTTTTTCTCAGTATTGCGGTTTACGCGATAGAATGATTTCGAATATTGAATGTAAAAAGAATGTTTTCAGTCGCATCGATTGTTCGAAATGAGTGGTTAAGTGGTATTTAAAAAAAAGAAAAAAAAAATGTGAATAGGGAAATATTTGGGATGTCCTGGAGATGAAAATAGTAAAATAATATCCGAATATATTTTGATCTGTAATTTGTGATCTTACGCAGTATCATAGAATGTAAATTTGTTCGTATATATGTTTACTTCTGTTATTATTATTATTAAATATTTTAATAAACTTAGTTCTTTATTAAGGTAGTAAAATAGATTTTTATCTTCAGAAGTTTTATAGTGACAATTTTTCGATTGAACAATAATATAATGCTGAGCTTTTTATTATTATTTTATTTATTCATTTTTATTTTATTTTTTATTTTTATTTTATTTTATTTTATTTTATTTTATTTTTTTTTTTTTTTTTTTTTTTGTGCAGCATTTTATTATTATTATTATTAGTTGTTCTTATTGAATATATGAGATTTAAAAGAAAGGAAAAATGAAAAAAAAAAGAAATTCTGCTTACATTCTATCTAAACAGAATTTAATTTAGTACGGCTGGCTTATTTTAATCTATTTTTCCATTAAAGCATGCACTAACTATGTTGCATTCACTATCATCGATTACTATATTCATTTCTTAAAATGTCTTTGGTATAACTTTAGCAAAGGAGCCCCTTTGTGGTTTTTAAATTTTTGTTGTCAATTTATTGATGAATTAAAGTGGCTATCGAAATTGCATAAGTAAATATTTTGGAAAAAAAACATCCGAGTTACTTCGGTACCAAATTAAAATTTTGATAAGGGGTTCTATGCTGAAGCGATTCCATTTCTTTTGCACTGTTTTTCTTAATTTATTTTAATTATTAAAAAAAAAAAAGTTTGTACATTTATATATTTTTTTCGACATAAAAATAAAAATATTTACTTACATATTCCTTCATTTATTTTTTTTACACATTTACTTATTTATTCATGATGGATTTTTCCAGATTTGACTTAATATTTTAAGACAGTTTCAGAAATTTAATGGTAAAATTGTATATTAGCAGGTATCCTGGTACATATAAGATAGAACACTAAAAAGGGTGACAACGCAAAATCGCAGACTGAAAGAAATAAGCCTATCGTACTAAAATAAATAAATAAATAAAATAAAAGTTTTAAATGCAAAATGAATTATTTTAAATAACAAAATAAAACTTCAACGTAAAAAGTTTATTATTATTATTATATTTTTTTTTTAACATATTACTAATATACTGACAATATATATATAATAAAATTTCGAATTGTTATAAAACTGTTACCAAATATGAATTCAATATATATATATATATATATATATATATAATTGTATGATAAGTAGATGCAAAAATAAAAATGGCAGGTAACTGACCTTTAGAATACTTATGAGTTATGAGGATTTCAAATAAAAAATATTACTCTACAACCGAGAAAGATTATTCGATGGCAATACTGATGAAAGTTTATAAAAAATATTTCTATACATATACTGAGCATTTCTTATTCATTGAAATTAATTTAATTATAACCATATCATTATCAATGACTGTCATGGCTACTAGTAAATAAGCTTTCTTTATACTTAGGGATGGAAATTCGGCACAGAACGCATACTAATATTTATTTCAAAAAATTCTGCATGTAAGTCAATCATTGATATTGGTATATGTATATATATTATAGGGATGATTTTTGCGCAAAATTTTATTAATCATCTACATTCTAAGAGATTTTCATTTTTGTTAAGCTTTTATCTTTATTATAATTATGAATTTTTATGATATACTGTGTAAATATATCATAAAAATTCATCATTAAATACCCATATCACATATTAACTGTGTTAAAATGCTATTTTAAAATAATTAAAGCTGAAAATCGGAAGAATGGAGGACAAATTATACACATGTACATTGAGAAAAATTTCTGTAACTGACATCTAGAATCTAAATTGTGGCTCTAGAAAAAATAGTTGCTTGTCATCCTTATAAATTCTTGTCCCCTTGGAAAGCGATTTCTAGAAGCACCTATTAGAATTCTAAAGCTTTTGTCTTTATTATCAAGGGCAAAGTTATTTAAAAATCTCTGCAAATAAATTAGAATGCATAAGAGGAGGGTTTCAGCAACTTTATTCTTCGTTTGTTACCCAATTCTAGATAATCAAGCGAGAACTTCTCGACATACAAAAGATCCAGAGTATTCGGAATATTCAGAGGAATCTAGAAATGTGTTGACTAGAAATTCTCGATCATTTCGTCTATTCAGTTTATTGGCGTGCCTTATGCGCATAGCTCGGAAATCTATATTTCTACTTAAAGAATTTAGAAAATGGTCACTTATTCATTCTAGAGGAAGGCGGTATACTTTTTTCGCAGTGTATACTTAAAAGCAATGATATAAATTAAAATAAACAAAAAACATCGATTCACTCTTTATGCAACTTTTTGTTTTAATTATTATTATTATTATTATTATTATTAATTTTTTTTTTTTTATGAAAAAGTTATGGAAGTAATATACCATAAAATACATAGAAAACAGTCCACGCTTGTATACATTAAAATTCGAGTTCATTTGTCTTTAAAAAGTAGCAAATGTCTATTTTCCTTTTCTTGAAAGAAATATCGCAATATATCATTAATATCCATATTAACTTGGTGATATATCACGATATTTAATTTCTGATACCGTCCAGCTCTACATGCTATACTCTAGCAGAGATGCCTTTAGGACGTGAACTTCGTCTTCCACGTGATCTCCTATTTGGTTGGCCACCAGATGCGCCCTCATCGCCAATGGAGTACATCCAAGACCTCCAGACCTCATTTGAAGTCGTGCGCAACTGTGCTTGGGAGCGGATTCACATGGCCACAGAGAGAATGAAGACGAGATATAACATAAAACCTACACACAAGATTTCAAGGAAGAAGGTTGATTGTGTATCCCAGTTACAGTAGAGCGCTGATTATCCGAACTCCAATTAACCGAACTTCCAATTATCCGAACAGCCTATTTCTCCCTCCGCCCCCCCCCCAAAAAAAATGCCTAACCGAACTTCCAATTATCCAAATACTATTTTTTTCAACCCCCCTCACCCCTCTTCAGATTTAGGTGAAAGATCAAGACTTGGTGAAAGGGAGTATAATCAAGATCAAAGCACAAAATTCCTGTTCATATCATCTCTCCTTCGCATTGTATCTTTCTTTTGTCACCTTTGCAGTAACCCTTTCATAATTCTTTTTATACCATAATAGCCCTGCATAGCCGTATGCCTTAAAATCGTAGGGCGTGGAGGATTTTAGTGATAGATGGGATTTAAGCAATTGAGAGTTGTGAACAGTCGAAGGAAACTTCTATGTTATCAGTCGTTTTACTGGAGAATTTTCAGTGCTTGTTAATCTATATATTGAGGAATGTTGTTTCCGGAAAAGTAACAGCTTAAAGAACAATGCAAAAGAAGGACCCCCACAAGCCATTGCTGTCCAGCTTATTGAAAGACAAGTTTCTTGGAAGAATTAACTAACTACAGTCGTGATCCGATACAGTTTGGTTCATTTCATTTAGAACTAAGGTGAAAATAAGATGTCTGGCAAGCGAAAAAGAATTGTTCTTTCATTGGGAGAAAAAGTAAAGATATTGGAAAAAGGTTAAAAATGGCGAAGCAGGTACAAAATTAGCAGCGGAATATGGTGTAGGAAAGTCTACAATATAAAAAATTAAAAAGAATAAAGATTCCAAAATCAATTTTATAACGCCACTTGAAAGTGAGGAAAGAAGCTTAAAACAAAAATCTGTGAAAAGATCATAAGATGATGAAGTTGATAAAGTTATGTACATGTGGTTTTCTATTGTCACAATATCCCTGAAGTTGTCTGTCCAATTATCCGAACTTTTGCTAATCCGAACTAGGGTCTGTCTCGATGTGTTCGGATAATCGGCGCTCTACTGTAGTCGTAAAGGACTTTTTCCCAAGCTACAGTCTACTCTTTAACTACATTTCTTGCGACCATGGGAGCCTCTGCGCAAGTGCGGATTCAACGAGTCCACTAGTAAGATAGGGGAGACAAGCTTTTCGTTGAAAGAAAATAAGCGATAAGGGAATACCGAATGACTGGATGTTTACTAAATTCAAACCTGTTGGTCAACTTGGAAACCCTCCAAGATTTTCGACTCGTCCTCACTGCTAGGCGTAGGAAACGTGGTTACACAATAATTGGGACGGCTCCTATACTGTCCAAAAAAGGCTGAATGACGTCGTGTTGCAGATTACTAAAACACCTTCATCAAAACTGAAGGTGTTACATTATGATAGACTAGCCTCTTATTATGGTCAACAGTATTTCTAAATCTCAATATGTGTAATGTAATTATTTGTATATAGTGATTTGTAAATTGTGTAAATATTTTAATTACTTAATTTTTTTAATCTGTATTGCTATATTACTGTTGCACAGAATTTAGTTTTTGTTTTCTAAATTATATAGTTTGCGTAGTTTTTGCCTCCTGACCAAGTTTTGTACAGCCTGGGACAGAGCTGATGTAGACAGAAATGTAATGTTCTGGAATATTCTGTAAATAAACTTTTAAGCTTCTGCAAGACCTATCATCCATTCACAAACAATTCACGATCCCGAGGACGCAACAATATACATAAACTTTCTTCTTAAAAATAATTGGTAGGAAAGTATTTTATTTTATATTCGTGTATATTTACAATTTGAAAAACAATTCAAGACATTATTTATACAGAAATTAAAATTAATAATAAAAATAATATGATACATTTTAATATTTCACACATTCTTCTTTTATAAATTAATGGCTTTTAAACGTAATATCTGAGACATATTCTAAAATTATGATTTTCTTTTATAATATATTTTTAATTTAAAAAAGATTTAAAAAAAACTACCAGCAATACTAAAAGACTAAATAAAAGAGTAAAAGATTTTTTTTTTCATTAATTTTCAATATTTTGATATTAGTTTAATTTATATAAATCTATTTTATTTGTTTTTAGTTAGTTAGAATCTTTAAATATATATTTAAATATTAATAAAGATTTAAAGATTAGATAAAGGTAAATGCCTTTATCGAATCTTTAAATTATAAGCTTTAAAACTGAAATAATTGTTTTTGGAAAGTAAAATGAGGATTAGGAAATTATTAGGTGCACCGAAATATTCTGTCGTTTTAATTTAGTAAAATGGTACTGGAATTTTGTTTAACAGTATTTATATGATATTTTACGAAATATCTTCTTAAAATTTATATAAATGTTGCCCAACAAAAATTTCCGCAGCCATGTTTTTAAATTGAAACGACAGAACTTTCCAGTTAATAAAATAATACTTCTCAAGATAATCATTAGTTTGTATGGTTAAAGCTATTCCTTTATTCTAGATATTGCGAGTATTTTCAGAAACACATTAAATTCGATAGTGCAGGCTAGATAACAACGGCCATATTAGAGGTCTGCACAGGCCGAAATTTTGAGGTCGGGGCCCTGCCCGGTAAAATTCGGCTCGGCCCATTAACTTTTTTCCCCAAAGTAAGGCCCGGTCAACCAGGATAAAAAACGATAAAATCAGACTTGACTCGGCCCATGTCGATCCCCCCTTCCCCCTTAAAAAAAAATAAATAAATAAATAAAAAAAAAAAAAAAAAAAAAAAATGAAAATGAAAAATAGCGACAAAGTGCAACCATTTCTAAGCAAAAGGTTTTTATATCTAATTTTCAGAGGTTTTATATAACCGAGCAATAGAACATCCCGTAACAAAACTATTGAACTGACATATATATATAAGATTTATTATTATTACAAAAGGCATATAGGCAGACAAAAGTCAAATCGAAAACGTATAAGTATCAAAGAATGTAGTAAGGTATTAAAAATAGTTAATACTACTAAACATCTACTTTTATCTATTTACACTTACATACCGTAATGTGTCTGAATGTGATCCTGTTAACAATACACTATTGCTATTTTCAAAGGAAATGAGTAATAATGACTAATTTCATTACATTTAGCGCCTTTGAAAGTAACAGAAAAGTGTTTAAAAAATGTTCTCCATAGTCCTTGACTCTACAGGCCAAGGGCATAAAGCCTCATAGTTCAGATGACATTAGTTCTGTAAGATAAAAGTGTAGAAGACATTTTATAAAACACTTTTTTATAAATAATTAATAATTCTATTTATGCAGATATTTATCTCAAATGCCTGAAAATATCTTATTTTATGTATTTCTTAATCGGCATTGCAATTCGTACGTACAGTTTTTTTTTTTTTTTTTTTTTTTTTTTTTTATCAATACGGTAGAGTTATTTCTCATGTCAAGGGACGAAGAAATAAATTGCATCATTCGATGTGAATTTGTTGCTATTCATATATCTCGGAATATTATGCAATTATTTTTTGTGTTTCTTAATATTGCTAACTGATGGCGCAAATGCTTTTCCTTTGTTTACACATACTTGCCAACATACTAATTAATATTCCATAGTATTGTTAGCCCCGCCTTCTTTTTCACACCAGTATCTTTTTAGAGTGTTTTTCTTCTTGTTAAATCGTAATTGCATTTGATGAATATTACTCTAAAAATTTACTGGTGTGAAAAAAGGGCGGGACTAACAACACTACGGAATATTAATTAGGATGTTGGCAAGTATGGTTTATATTTTCGCTGTGAGATTTTTTGACTTGAATGAAAAATATCCTCGTTAGATATTTTATGTAATTTCTCTATTTTATTTTATTTATTTCTCTCTTTCCTTTTCTTTTCTTTTTTTCTTTTTTTTTTTTTTTTATTTTATTTGTTTTGTTCAGAGTAATTACAAGAGCACTGCATTTAATATCTCTCAGATAGAAGATGATAGTTCTGATTTATAGAGCGATTAATTTATTCTGAGTCTAGTGAACTAGAAGACGATGACAAAATAGTTCAGTAAAGATGTGAGTAAAAGACATCTTATAAAATATTTTTTACAAATAGTTATTAATTCTATTTATGCAGATATTATCTCAAATACCAGAAATATTATGTTTTATGTATATATTATCAAGGAATATTTTGTATTAATTTAAAATTGGGTGCATTGCAGGGAAAAACAGATATCAATGAATGGGATATCACATGTATGATCACCAACAGGTAAAGCAAAATTTGCTTACCGACAATCTTTTTCTTGTTTGGAATTTGGGATAGAAAATAGATTAATTTTCAGAAATAAAAGAAAATTATACTTTTTGACTGGAAATGAAAAAAAAAAAAAAAAAAAAAAAAAAAAGACAGAGGAAGGGTTAAATGGTACTATGAACTAAAGTTAAATGTTTTACCAAAACATTAAGTCAGTTTAGTTCATTCAAATTGCAACCACTATTTTTAAATATTCGATGTTAAATTTCAGCATTTTAAAGGTGTCATTTAAATATTGAGCACAACTAAAATGGTGACACATAGCAGCAAATTTTTAAAGATGTTGATAAGTAAATTAACCTAAATCTGCGCCTTTTTTTTTTTTTTTTTTTTTTTTTTTTGGAGGGTAAGAATAAACTTTCAAATGAAAGTGTCTTACAAGACATGTAACAGATAATTAATCTTGTATATATATATCATAGTCACTAGTATACTTAAATAAAAATAACCAATTACGTAGTTTACAATGTTATGGTTTGCATTTTTTAAGTTTATGTTTTATTTAATTATTTAATTATTTATTTTAATAAATGAGAAAAATGTCTGTTTTTGCTTTATTTTTTCTCTTACAAATTGATATATTATTCTTTTTGCCTATTATGTCAAAATGAATAACAACTTCAGAACTTGTTTATGTGTTAGGAAAATATATTCAGTAAAAAATAGACTGTCAAAACTATTTTATAAATGGGAGCAAAACGAACAAAACCGATCGAAACGATTTTGCATTTCCAAATGCAAATGTTTATATCTGTTTGAGTGAAGTGTATGAGTAATGCGTTTTTGACGAGAACCATTTTTCTCTTTGAAAAATACTATTCCAAAATGGTTCATATATTTTAAAATTTACAGTCGAAAATTTTTAAATAACAAAAAACAGTTAAATAAATACAATAAAAATTAATGCTATTTAAAATGGATATTTTCATAAAGAATGTCTTTAAAAACATAAATTACTTTTAAAATTTTTATTGTAGGAAAAAGAATTGCTTTATGAAATGTTTTGTAATCCAGAAAACAGTGCCCACCAGCGGCCGAGCGGTTCTGCGCTCAAAGCTGGTAGATGGGAGGTGCCGGGTTCGATCCCAGGTCGCGCTCATCGACCTAGCCGTTCGGAGTTTTCCGTGGTTTCCTCCGAAACTTGCGTAAATACGGGCTAGGACCCCTTAGAAAGACCCCCACGGAGGGCATTCCCCCTCTAGGCCTAGGACACATCAGGAGTCAATCGGCCTTAAAAAATCGTACAACCAACCTACAACCAGAAAACAGTTTTATCACGAATGTATTTTAAATTATAATGGATATTGTAGTAAATATTTTGAAACTAGATTTCTTTGTGATAAGTGATAGCAGTCAAATATGGTGTTTGTAAAGTATAATTTGATAAAAAAAAAAAATATATATAATAAAAAAAAATATAATAAAAAAAGTATTTTCTTGAATTAGTCTGCTTTATAACAACAATATAATAAATTCAGTTATTATTCTTTTAATACAAGTTATAATTTTAGAACATAGCAAATCTCTGCTGGTGTTTACGAAGGAGAATAAATATGGATAGCTTTAACCTCGTATAAATTTATTCTGATTATTCAATACTTCTTTTCTAACATCTTTTCCTAGATTTTTTCTTTTTTTTTTTTTTTTTTTTTTTTTTTTTTTTTCCCCGTTTCCTTTCCTTTCTAAACGAAAATCTATCAGCAAATAATTTTAATACCAGAATTTATGGATTTTTTTTTTTTCTTTTCTGGAATATTCACTTTAAAATGTAGTCGCTGAGTATAGTTCTGTCAATGTAAAGGCTCCATTTTCTGCACGAGGAAGTTGTACATGCGTACCTTTTATACGACATCCAGCACGTATTCTTGATTAGCATAAATTTCAAACGTCACCACTCATGCACTGCAGCAAATTCCTTTAAGACACGTTTTTATATTTCCGGCATCCGCACACATTGTAAATTTTCCATGTATCCCATTATGCAAGGAACGAGTCCTTTTCGTTATAACCCGGTAATAAAGCCGAAGCCCGCGCGTTTTTCGAGGGGATCATTTTTTATGTTTGTAATTTATATTTGACATGTAACAAAACATGGATGCCATTTTTCTAATTTGGACATTTTTGTAATTTGTTATTTTTGTAATTTGGGCCGCCATTTTGGAAAATGGCGGCTAGTGTTAAATGTAAGAAAAAACAAAAATCTTTCCACATTTACTCGGACAACTTTCACATTTAAGGTGTTATTGGACAAGTAATTGATCAATCTATAGTTTTCACTTTCTTAAAGCTTTTAATCTGAAAATTTTATAATAAATATACATAAAAATATGAAAATATAAATTTGGTTAACAGTGGTCACTTTATTATTGTGATATGTTAGATCTTGCAGCATAGACACCACTTATTACTATAGATTGTTATGCTCTAATTAGCGTAACACTGTTTTACTTTTTATGTTTCAACTAGCATAACACTATTTTATTTAAAACTATAGGTTTTCTGGTTTTTCTTATTTAAAAGGCTTTCTCGTTTGAAATTAATCTTGATACGTTAAAAATTTTTAATTAAAAACGATCCCGATATAATAATACGATCTATAATAATAAAAGAAGATAATAAAAGAAATATAACGATCTATAATAATAAAAGAAGATGTCTGTCTGAGCATCTATACGTTCAGCCCCTACTGAACGTAGAAGTATAAAATTTCACATACGGATGCTCAGAAGCCTTCCCGAGAAGATAGCGAAAACAGAATTTAAGAAATTTAATTAGTTGCGGAGATATTAATTAAAAAGTAGACCCATGTCGATCGAAAAATGACCGAGAATCTACGGCTAATTGCTTATAAGAAACATTCTATGAGCAAACGAATTTCTCCGTTGTCTGGAACGGTAACAAAACATCTGGAAATCATTAATGCCACATGTTCTTGAAGTGAAATTAAAAATTTCAAATTTCAAAATTCTTCTTTTTTTTTTTTTTTTTTTTTTTTTTCTGTCGCACACAAAACTTAATTTACTAACCTAACATCACAATACAAAGTTGCAGTACAAAATGTCATCGATTTCGGACAATAAACAAAAAATTTACATTTTATTTTACATTTTAATTGCAAATTAATTTTATTCTAATACGCGTGTTTCAAATTCTAATTATGATTAAATTATTTTTAATACATCATTCAAAAGATATTTTAAAGTACTTTTATATTATCGAAAGTGGAATTCGAGATTTCACCTGATTTACACGTTTTAAGGTGCCTGATTAGGTTTTCTTTTGTATCTCAGCTACTAATTAAAATAATTTCATAAGTAATACATGATTTGAAAGCTTGGTTGATTTGGAATTGAACAGTAGATTACAGAAATTTCTACCACCAGATGGCGCTGTAACATTTTAAAATGTCAATATTTTAAATTCTAATGAGCGAGGAAGGTGTTGTATAAGATATAAAACGGGGATAAGGAGCCACAGGCGCCACCGAGCGAGACTTTGCTGAAGACAGAAATTTGAAAGATCATGATATGGTGAGCGAATAGGCTGTTTCAGGTATTGAAACGGGCAGAGGGCGCCGCAGGCATTACCGAGCGGGAAGTTACTGCGATTAAATTTTTCAATAAAGCTATTTTTACTATATGTCAATAAGCTGTTGTAGGACCTGGAAAGGGGAAAAGGCGCCGCAGGCGCCACCGAGCGGGAATTTCGTAAAGTCGGATTTTTCAAGGGTCGCGAATCATCTGGTCGCCGAAGGAGGCTAGTTTAAAATATTTCCGTTTTCCCTTTGAAAATTAGCCTTTTTCAAAAAATATATAAATAAATAAATAATTCCAATATTTCCGGTTTAAAACTATAATTTAATCGATTACTCTTTCAGAAAAATGACTATAGAAATTTTGAGTAATCCCTAAAATTGCAGACAAATAAATAAAGAAAACTGAAAATCAGAAAAATTCAAATTTGATTTTATCAATGTTTATTTTTCGTATTTAAAATATTTTTTCTAAGTTTTATTTCGATTTATTTTTGGTTTCAGGTGATTGCTTTTTAAATTCCATTAAATTTGATTTATCTCTCATCAAAATAGCTTTTTTTTTTTTTTTTTAATCTTAAGTTTAAAAACAGCTTTTTTTTTTTTTTTCACTAAGGGCCATATTCACAACTTCTTAACACTCGGATTAAACCTCGGATCAGCGGTAATCGCTCAATCATACGAAAATCGGAATTCTCCAACGAAAATCCGCAGTTCACCGGCTACTTTAACACATCATTTTTTATCCTCGAATATCGGAGGATTAACAGAGATAATTCTCGGATCTTTTCGTAACGCATGCGCACTCCGCAGCTCAGCTTCGTAAACATTGAACATGAAAGAAATATAAATTTTTTTTATTAGCAGCAAATTGGTTTTAAAATCATTTTGATGATTTTTTTTATATTTTAATCTTTTACAAAGAAACATAGTCTTTAAATACCTGATTTTTAACAAGATTTTGATTAAAAAAATAAGCTTTAATTATTTAATGATACGCATTTATCATTGTGTTTTTACTTAATTAAAATTGAATTAAGTTACTATCATTTCTGACGACATTATACTCTGTTCTGTCATGTCAAATAAAATGTTGTTGATTAAGCGATTTTTGCTATCAATAAAGATATATATCTTCTCCTTCATTTTCATGAGCTTAATCGTTAAAGATTAATTCACAAATTGATTTATTTTAATGGGTAGCATAGCAGAAATTTTAATCAAATATCTTTGATATAATGATATAACTATAATGTATAGAAAATGCACCAAATTATTTGTGTTCAATGAAGTTTGTGAACTAGCACATTAAATTACAAATGTATACAACAATAATATCGTGCCGCATTATCGTGCTTACTTTTTTCTGCCTGATGAAAGGTTGTACTTCGACGGAAACAACTGTTGCGTATTTCATAATTTATGGTTTTAGCTTATAAAGTTTTCATTAATTTATATATTTCCCCCAATTTCTCATAAAATCATTTAATAAACTTATATATTTTTTAACCTTTTTATTAATTACTTAGAAATGTACCCGAAATAACTACTGAAAACTGGTAAATAAATAAAACAAGGGAAAAGCTATCCTCATTTGCATTGTTTGGTTATGTTTTAGTTTAAAACTTATTCCAAATTTTTAAGTAATCTAATGAGCTAACTAAAATAAAGAAAAACTAATTATAGTTATTTAAAAATATTTTCAATTAAAAAATCACTAATTTTTGAAGACTGCTTGATAATATAGCTTCCGTAATTGGTCTACAGTCAGGGGCATTGCTTGTGTGTGTGTGTGTGTGGGGGGGGGGTGTAGTTCGGAGAAATATTTTCTCTTATCCATAACATTCAAATTTTTAAATTGTAGCGTAAACAGTAGTCGTCTGTGTGATTATTCTTTTAAAAAATGTTCTAAAGTAAAACCGTGCGTAAACAAAAGCGAAGTAAACAAGAGCGAAAACCGTGCATTTTGCCGTGCCAATTTGCTTTATACCCCTAATCTTCAAATCCGGTTGATTAGTTGATCAGAGATGAGAGTGGGAAATAAACAAAATGTCTTAAAGTATCAGCAAAACTCAAAGATAATTTAATTTTAGTAATAAAAGAAGAAACAGATACACAAAATCACACTTTCTATAAGCAAAATTGGAGAATATATGAAAATAAATTGTTTGGAAACAGTCAAAAGAAAGAAAATTGAACAAAAATAACAATATTTAGAAGCAAAACCTGAAAATTGTTTTTAAAAAATTAAAAAAAGTCTGAAATTCCTATAAAAGTCTGGAAATTCTCGTCCTTGGTTAATTGAAGCCGAACGGTGAACTTCGTTCTTGGCCAATCAAAACGAAGCTTTTATTTCTCTTTCAGGTAATCCATGGATTACGTAATCGGCTGATGGTGAAAACCGTAGGAATTTAATCCAGTGTTAGCTTTGATTCTCGGATTTCCTGATCCATGGTTTAATCCTCGATCAATGAAGTTTGGTGAATACGGCCCTAAGTGTTTAAAATCGGAAGCCAGCCATATTTACTTAAAGCATCCGCAATTCACTCACTTATAGAGGGGGAAAATCCTTCTACAGGCTTCCAGAACTTTCCAGGGACGCGATCCGCACTTGCCGTGACGTAGCGAGCGTCACTTCTGACGTCTGTAGCGTCCCTTTCTAGAGCGCTGATTGGCTCGTTTCGCGAAGAGCGCGAATTTACGATAGCTCTCGGGCAGAAGAGCAGAGGACCGCCTAGCAAAAGGACGTGCTTTCCAGCGGAGGCCGGGAATTATTCCCGTGCCGAAGCTCGGTGATAGAGTTAATAATTATCATTTCTGGCTAGTTATATAACTTAAATTACTAGCATGGAGCAGCAGGGCTAAGATTCCTATAAGTGTATGAAAAAATCTCCTAGATAGTTATGTCGTCTTTAATGTGCTTTGTGAGCATCGACATTCATCGGAAAATTTAAGGACTCCACGCTCATAAAATATAATACAACCCACGTGCAGCAATAGTTTACGCCCAATACAGCTTATGCATATAAGGAATTAAAATCTCCACTGCTGAGTGACGTTACATCTGATCTCTAAGGAAATCAGGCTGAACAGCATATATTTGTTTTGAAAATTAAGTAATCTCAAGGCAATCCTATAGATTTCCATTCTTAGGACTTGCATTCTTGTAACTTTGATCCTTCATATTCCAAAATTCTGCATCTGTGTTTTTTTTTTTTTTTTTAAACGAAATTCGTAACATGTGCATATACTTCAAGCAATTTTACTTCATAGAGCTAGGAGTCGTAATTCTTCAGATGGATCGATTCAATTCAAACGGGGACCTAAAAACATTTTCATCAAACAATTTCTCAGTAAATAATTCATAGCAGAGAACATTTTACTAAGTTAACTGAAAAAACTTATGAACGATCTCTATTAACGTTTGTGATAAGTTTGATTCGCCTACATGAAAAATGCATTTTTTTTTTTTTTTTTTTTTTTGTCATAATAATCAAGATTTTGTGAAAGTGATAATGTGTGACTTCTAAAATAAAGATTTTGTCTTCAACTAAGTGGCGAGTCAATCTTTTTTATATTATTTATTAGTTTTCACTTGAGATATTTCTTTAAAATTCCTTCCAGCTGGACAACAATATTTGTGCTTTCACTATTTATAAATTCTGAAAATACGATCATAGAAAAACTTTTGCAATTTTAATTTTTATCAGCAAACCTAAAATAGAAATTGTTATTAAACACTAATTTGTTTTCCAGAACTAATTTTTTCCATTTAAAAGATTATGACTAAATATGAAATTGTCATTAAATATATATATATTTTTTTTTTCTAATCTTAAAATTATTCCTTAAAAAGAAAAAAAAATCCTTAAACCCACCTTAACATAGGTAATTATTTTAATAAGGTACAATATTTATTTTATGCCCTAATGAGATGTGAAAGTGCATGATCATCTTTACACATCTCATATCATAAAAAAAATAAAAATCCCGTGTTTTTTTATAGCTGAGTCATAAACTGTGGGGTAGACTATTTCTTCGTCTGTTTCCCCGTCTGATTCATCTTTCTTTGGTCTGAGGCAACTCTAGTCCAACTGGGAGCAAGTAACTGAAATGCGAAGAAAAATGCTCTGGTATCTGTGTCACATGATCATGATACTTTAAATCGGGGATCATATTCATCAGATGTAAGATTATAGCACAGGAGATCCATGGTGTAATACCAGTCAACATTTTGTGTTCGTATGATTGTCTACTTATTTTTCAGTTACCATTTGTAATAAAGCTTCTGCTACTAATTTGTGTAGACGCATTACTCGATTGTAGTATCGTCCAGATAATGCATGCTTTACCCTACCGGCAAAGATAAGATCTATAGCAATAGCTGTCTGCTCGATACCACTTCCGGTCATTTTCTTTCCCATTGCATGAAGGTATGACTTTCCGTATGAAAACCGCCCGATACGTCCTTTACGTGAGACCACCTACTTTGCAAAAATACTTTTAATGTATTTATAGACAGCTTGACATATTTATTGACAATGTATTTATAGGCAGCGTTAGTATTACTAATTTTGTCTCATCGCCACTTAATTCAATTTGATTGGGCCATTATGATGTTTACATAATAACTAGTCTTGGAATATGTTAATTCGTCTTTATGAAAATCGTCATTATCCATCACGACTGTTCCTGACCTACCTGATGCAATATGTTGTGGAAATAATAGCATATTTGAATATATTAGATTTACACGAGTCTTATTATATTTCTTTACATTTTGAATCAAATTTGAAGTGTTCGTGTTTTAACTATTCAAGGATATTTCCACATACGCTTCTCCATGCTTAGGGAAAATACTATGGATGACTCATTTCGTCTAAATCCAATAACCTTCCCAAAGTATGTTTCTAGGTTTTTATGAAGTTATCTAAGAGTGAGCTCATCATTGCAAGTAGCTCTGATTTCCTCCTTTGTTATCATCATGTATCTCTGGATTTGCTCATATTTATATAGCAAGTCCCTAAGCGTATAAACTTCTTTAGGAATATTCAAGCACTTGACAATATACTAACACAGTTTATTGAATGCCTCAGTCTGTTTTTCAGATATCCAATTCAGTCGCTGCCGTCGTTGTTCTTTTTTGCATCATTAGCGGCTTCGTTGTATACTGGTGTGCAACATATTTTCCAGCAAATAATAACAGGAGGCTTGGCGTTGGAATATTAAAACCCTAATAAACTACTACGTCAGAAACGCCAAAGAAAAATATTTGAGGTGCATACAGCTGTTTCGGTAGCCTAAAGCGTACCGTCTTCAGTGCAAAAAGAATTCTGAATCTGGAGAATTGCTCGTATATATATAGGAGAGGAACCGGATTTAGTTCAAACAATAGGATTACGGAAGAGGTGGGGAGTGTGGCCAATAGGAATTTAGAATGTGTAGCTGTGTAAACAGTACAAAAATTAAGAAAATGTGGATTGAACGTAAAATTTCCAACAATCAGACAAATAGGGAACAGCGAAATCACAATTTACAAGGTTTTTAGAATTTTTATAAATATGAAAAGCTTCAAAGAAATCGAGTTCATGAATGGATTTAGGTCTGCAAATTATTTTAGCTGAATTAAATTTAAAATTATGATTTTCCTCCCAGCAATGTTTAGAAATAGCCGATTTATTGGTTTCTTGTTTGCGGACGTAATTCATAGGTTCTTTTAGACGAAATTTAAGACTGCGTTTACTTTAGCCAATATATGATAAGCCACACTGACCGGAAATACTATAAATGCCTCAAGAATTATGCATATCAATGGGATCTTTTAACTCAAAAAAGGTGAGTTTATTGGAAGGCGAAAATATTATTTTAAAATCATATTGTTTGAGAATATTAGCTATGGTTTGACTGGTTTTAGAAAAATAGGGTAAAACAATACTAATATTAGATGTGGCTGATTTAGTAAACGAAATACGAGGGAGTTGTAATTTTTGGATAGCTTTGTCTATAATGGAGGGGTCATAACCTCTGTCAATTGCGATGTCTTTCAGGTATTTAATTTCACATTTTAATAAAATAGGATTTGAACAAATATTAAGGGCACGGTTTACAAAAGTATAGAAAGCAGGCATTTTTTGGTTAGGTGGGTGACATGAACGCGCATGGGGAGGAAGGGAGACTGCAAAATTTTTACGATAGACGGTGGTTGAAAATCCATTTGCAGTGCCAGAGACGAGTGTATCAAGAAATGGAAGGGAGCCATTATTTTCTATTTCATATGTAAACTGTATATTACGGTCAATTGAATTTAAAGTTTCTAAGACATGGTCAATAATGTGACGAGATATGTCTATAAGCGTGAAGGTGTCGTCAACGTAACGGGTCCAAAAAGGAAAATATATTTTCTTAAAAAGCTTGCTTTCTAAACAGTGCATGTAAATGTCTGCGAGAATTGGGGAGAGAGGGGAACTCATGGCTAAACCTTCAGACTGACGATAGAATTTATTTTGGAAAGAAAAAGGGGCTTGTGATAAACAAATGCGGGTAAGAGAAATTAATTCTTGTATTTCAAAAGATGTGAAATGAAACTCCTTTAATCTATTTTCGAGACAGCAGAGAGCGCCACTCATTGGAAAATTAGTGAAAAGAGATTTTACATCAAAAGAAACCATATTGAGATTAGTGTGAGAGCAGTTTTGAATATTTTTTGCAAATTTTATGGAATTCTTAACAGTATAACTATTAGGAGCAAGAAGGGGAGCAAAAATTGTGGTGAGAAATTTAGCTAAATTATAGGAAGCAGAACCGATATTAAAGACGAAGGAAGCAGACCGATATTGGACGAAATGGAATATTGGGTTTGTGAACTTTTGGTAAAGCATAAAAATCTGGCACAATTAGCAAAAGAAGGGATAAGATGAGATTTAGTCGAGTTCAATAACAAGGGGCAAGATTTTATAGCAGATTTAATTTTATTTAATTTTTGAGGAGAGGGGTCACGGGGCAGAGGAATATATGGGGCATCATTAATTAGTTCGGTAACACTTTCGATGTATTGTTTTTTATCCAAAATAACAATCTGACCACCTTTATCAGCTTTAGTAATGATGATATTTTCATTAGATTTTAATTCCTTCAAGGCGTTTTTTTCTGCAGGGCTGAGATTTGATTTAAAATTTTTAGAGTTGAAATTGGCATTATTAAGGATTAAATGACGAAGATTTTCTTTCTGTTGGTCAGTCAGTCGAGAATTTTTGAAAACTTTTTCAACCGGTGCAATTAACTGAGGAAAATAAGGAGGTTTAGAAATGGCAAAATTTCAATTGAGTTTGAGAACAGAATATTGACTATTGGAAATTTCAGTATTGGAAAGATTAACGATTGCATTTTTATTGACAACAGGAAAGTCGTTCGAATGAAGGACTCTGTGAATTACGAAGCCGGGTGAATTTATCATGTAATTTAATTGAGTGTTTAAGAGAGCGGTTGTCACAATGAATCCAGGAATTGTGATCGATCAACATAAAATTAGGACGTTCAAAAGCTAACTTTAAGTGGAGAAAGAATAAATCTTTTTTAATTTTGACGATGTTGGTACGAGTTTCCCTTATGACTGCACGGAGAATATTAAAATGAGACCTGAGTACTGCTTTGTTTACAAAACTGGAACCAGAAATATTGCATTTCAGTTGAATGAATTTCGGGATGATGCGGTGTCTCTTGCATTGTAAAAGGAACTTCAGGCGGTTAAAGGCGAGTCAGAAGCAGAGTCATTTTCATCTGAAATCACCCTCGCAATGAAATAGAGGATAACGCGGGAATTACCCAGAATCACCTTTCACGTAAACAAACACTAGCGCCCTCACATTGAAATTTACTTGTATACACGCCAGTCTTTTTTTTTTTTTTTTTTGTGATCGACGTGCATCAGTTTTAGTTTATTGTTTTTTTTATATTGTTGACCTATTTCTCGTTGCTTCTGTTATTAATTATTTATTTTTATCTATATTTCGTTTTCTTTTTTATTGTTACTTATGGCAGAAAACATTTCAAATCGCTGGACCGTAGACGAAACTAAAATGTTATTGACTTTCTGGAGCAGCGAAAGTACTCAGAATCAGTTTGATGGAACTGTTAGAGATTCAGAAGTTTACAAAAAATTTACTTTGCTTTTCCAGGAACCAGGTTTTATCAGGTCTGCGGTCCTGGTAAGAAATCGAATAAAGCCCTAAAGAAACAGTACAAAGTTCAAAAAGACAAGCCGTCCAGGACCGGTGCTGCTGGAAAAATTGTGTTTCCCTTTTTTTATGAAATGGATGCAGTATTGGGACAATGAGAGGCCACGGCACCGACATTAAAAACCAAAAATTCAAATAATAATAACCGAAAATTTAAATTTGGTACTTCTGAGTGAAACTAATTGCATTGTAATAATTTATTCAATCTCTGTTTATATTTAAACTTACTGTATGTCTTGTACTATTAAGTGAGCAATATTTGTCTATATATATGTATATTTCACTGTTCTCGAAAACGGTAGGTCGGACAGTCACGTGATTCAACACAAAGGATCACAACACCACTTTGTGTGATTCAACACAAAGGGTCATTGTGCACAACGAAGTCAGATTTTCGAATTTTTGATTAGTTTTCTTTTAATTAATAAAGATATGAAGATAAAACTTCCCATTTCTATAATGACACAGAATGGAGAATCTTAGGAGAGATTTGATTGGTTTATTTGATTTTCATTGATTTGAGTGTATTTTACATTGAACTACAGCTACGTTATGAGGAATTACAAGAGATTTGATTGGTTTATTTGATTTTCATTGATTTGAGTGTATTTAACATTGAACTACAGCAACGTTATGAGGAATTACAAGAGATTTGATTGGTTTATTTTATTTTCATTGATTTGAGTGTATTTTACGTTGAACTAGAGCTACGTTATGAGGAATTATGAGAGATTTGATTGGTCTATTTGATTTTCATTTATTTGAGTGTATTTTACGTTAACTAGAGCTACGTTTTGAGGAATTACGAGAGATTTGATTGTTTTATTTGATTTTCATTGATTTGAGTGTATTTTACATTGAACTAGAGCTACGTTTTGAGGAATTACGAGAGATTTGATTGGTTTATTTGATTTTCATTGATTTGAGTGCATTTTACATTGAACTAGAGCTATTTTTTGAGGAATTACAAGAGATTTGATTGGTTTATTTTATTTTCATTGATTTGAGTATATTTTACATTGAACTACAGCTACGTTATGAGGAAGTACAAGACATTTGATTGGTTTATTTGATTTTCATTGATTTGGGTGTATTTTACGTATAACTAGAGGAACGTTATGAGGAATTTCGAAAGATTTGTTTGGTTTATTTGATTTAAATTGGTTTGAGTGTACTTTACGTTGAATTAGAGCTACGTTATGAGGAATTACGAGAGATTTGACTGCTTTTTTTTTTTTCATTGATTTGAGTGTATTTTACATTGAACTAGAGCTACGTTATGAGGAATTACGAGAGATTTGATTGGTTTATTTAATTTTCATTGGTTTGAGGTTTTTTTTTTTTTTTAACATACACTTGATTGCGATTGCTGCGAAAACGAGTTTCGTGCGTTTTCACATTTATGCACAGCGAGTAGGGGTGTCCAGTGATTTTTTTTTTTTTCGGTTTAAACATGCGTGATAATGATTGCCGCGGAACCGAGTTTCGTGCGTTTTCAGGATTCATGCACAGCGAGGTATGGGTGTCCAGTCTCCTTCTCCTTTTATTCCTTCGGCGAATATTCCGCATCTTACTCTCATTATCATTAAAAATATATCCATCAGAATCTTTATTAATAGCAAACGCTTGGCCATTTTTCCCTTTTCAAAACAAAACAAGAAAATATATTTCAACCTCGTGCTGTTCCCGTACTTGACTTCGCTTCGTTTCTTTTGTTTATGTTTACACCGAAAACTCATGGGTTAGTTTGGATAGCAACCAATCAGATTTAGAAAAAAGTATTACACAGTTTCCGTTTATTTTAACCAGGGTTGATATGTGTGAACAGCATTAAAATGAGAGGAGAGATGACTCCGTATTTTCACGGCTTTTCAAATAACCCGGGTCAATTGACCCAGGTAGAAATTACTCATGTGAACGGACCTTATGATACTGAATGGCCAGTGCTGCTGCTTTCAGGATCCCTTCATCACTTTCATAGAAATTAACTAGAGATTACAGTCTATTTTTTGTGCATCTTCAACATAGTTAACAGCCTTTGAAAAAGTTTAAAAGCATCCAAAGTTTCCAGTCTAGGAATTTTTAGAGCTTTTCCTCCACCAAGCTTATTTCTAACGGTTTTTCTTTGCAACGGTTCATCACAAATAATGCACGAATGCTTAGTACGGCTGTATACCTGTATGGCTTTTACATAGGCATCTCTCATTTGTCTCGGAATTAGAATGTTCCATACATTTTTCATCTTTTCAAAAACAGATCTTTTATGCGATTCCAGTTCTCGTTCCAGCTTTTGGCCAACAATTTCAAACTTGCAATGTTTGTAAACATTCTTAGGAATAGTGTCCTCTTTTAATTTCTCATAAATATTATCATACTTCGCTTCCACACCTTTCCATTTTTACGCTTTCTTTGGAATGTCTTTCCATGTGTTCTGATTTGGTAGCTGTAAAAGTGTTCTTTTTTGATGTATTTGATTGTTCATATATCGCACATTAATTTTCTGCGCAACATTTAGCTTTCTTGTTGCTCGAATCTAGTTACAATGCAACCAACAAAGCTTGTGCTTTTACTGTTTTTGACTGACCAGGAGTATCCATCTTCCATTAACCAGTTGATTAATCATCTAAGAAACACAAAACACTCGATTAGGACAACACTAATTAATGGGATTTCAATATTAAATGGTATAGCAGTATTTGCTATATCATTAAAAATTTGTTTCGTTTTATTTATTTTTTTAATCACACCATATAAGACATATTTTCTGTTGCAAATATTTGTTTTCTTCAGTTGTAAAGGCAATGCTTAATAAAGCAGCAAAATATTTTTTATCTTTTGAGGAACACCATACATGTGGAAATCGCCCCAAAAAATTTGGAGATGATTTCGGTGTTTGTCTTTAGCGTTAACATCACCAAACCCTCGCTGTCTTACATCCTTAACATGTCAAAAATGGTTTAAAAGCGTAAGAAAAGGTCCCCTTCAAAAAACATTCGGGCTCCAGTTTTTTGACCGGACTATTAATCTTCTAATAACCGACAAAGAATTGCACAGTACTAGTCCAACGTTAAACTCAACCAACCAATCAACCGACGAAGAATTGTGCAGAATTCGCCTCCTCAGAAATCTATGCGAATCATTTGTATTTCATGTTTAGTGTTGCATGATAACTGTCATTCATATCTACCTTTTTGTCTTATGCATTATTTGTCAAGGTAGTTACGCAGCCATTTCAAACTTTTTCCTCATGGTGAATTGAATGTTTAATACATTTGATGAATAAAGTTTTTTTTCTGCTAATATACAATTTTATCCTACTTGATCAGCTAAAAATCTGTAGTTTGCGCTTCTTCCTTCTACCGGGTGATTCATAATTAATCGCTTAACTCTATACTGATAAGTATAAAGGATCTAAGTCCATCTTCTTGATTTTTCAGGAGACGAAAAATAAAGATAAAAAAATACTGTATAAAAACCTATCCGTTAAATACAGTTTTAACCAGGATATTATCATAATATACAATTTTGTGAATAAACTAAATACATTTAATTTTGAAGTTTGTTTATTTTTAACAGATTTATATAGTTTTGATTTATATAGTTTTATATAGTTTGTTTTATACAAAACATGAATGCTAAATTTCTGACTTGAAGCTTTTAACCAATGGATTTTCTCAAAGACTAAATGACATAGACTTAAATCCTTTATACCAATCGATAGATAATTTTTTTTTTATGAGTCTGACTATGTACTTAACTCAAAATCGACATTTTTTGGACTTAAATCCTTTATACTTATCAGTACAGAATTATGGTGAAGTAGAGAATGGGATTGTGTTGAAATTTCTCTCGCTTTTCTTTTTTTTTTTTTTTTTTTTTTTACATGACGACTGATAATGGGACCTACGGCTTAATTTGGATTCCAAACCCCTCGAACATAAATGCCTGATCCAGGTTTCGAACACAGCACCTGGCACTTTAAGGTCGAAGAGATAATTATTCGATTATAAGATATAGTCGGTAACAAAAGTCTCCGAACACTAGCAAAAATTCGTATATAAAAAGTATACTTAATACAGTTTTTTTAAATAAATCCTTGTCGAATCCTCTTTTTAGACTGACTAAGAACAGGATTCGACAAGACTGTATTAAGTGTCTAATGTATTTAACAAGACTGTATTAAGTGTACTTTTTTCATATAGAAATTTTTACTAATGTTCGGAGACTTTTGTTACCGACTGTACGCAGCAGGGCAAAGAAAGTATAGGTGACTTTTACGAAATAATCTTGTCGATTGATGAATGCTTTGCTTTGTCTGACACCTTTACCTGTGAATAGAAGTTATAGCTGCATAACGGCTTTTCCAATGCTATGCGGTAAATTTTGCCCATTCTGTGTGAAAAACTTCGCATTTCCTATTCCCTACTTCCAAACCAGTTTTGAACTATTATTTCTAAACCACTTTCAAGAAATTTGCATAGTCGAGTGTTTAATAGTGATATTTTAGAAAAGTACAGCTTATTCAATAAAGCAGAAATGATATATGAAATATGGATTTGTGCTAGTTGGATGTCCTTCTAATAGTATTTAAAAGCGTAACAAGTAAATATTGATATATAAATGGGCATATTTTGCTACTCATTAAATTCAGCAGGAATGAAAAATATCCCGAAACCAATATTGTTTTTATTATAACCATAAGCTTTCAAGTTAAATAAAATGTAAAAACAACAATGTTGAATTTACCAATTTTAATTTAAAATTTATTGTGAATAGTTTATTGTTCATAATTTATTGTACAGTCTGGTTTCATATTACAAATCTTTCCCGCTTTTAACGTGTTATTCTCTGAATGAGCCTTTGACATTTCCATTTAACGTATATTTAAAACAAGGGATGTCTTATTTTGATTTGAGAAAAAATTGGAAATACATTAAGTCTAAAGATGCCTTTTATCTTTGTTTAAATAAACTACAAATATTTCCAAATTACGTACTATTTATAATAAAATCGACTGTGTACATGTAAGTCATTACGTTTTCACATAGAAAGAAGTGATGTCACTAAAATTTGTACACAGGTGTATCTTTACAAGATTTGCGATCGTGTGCGAAGCACAATTTTCGATTTTTGATTTTTTTTTTTTTTTTTTTTTTTTTTTTTACGTTTTTTAAATCTAAAAAAATATGTTATTGTTAAGAAGCAGTGTATATTTACATGGGAAAAATGAACGTAAGAAACACAAATATATATATATATATATATCAGGGTTCGCGCTAGAGCGCGGGATCGCGGGAATCGCGCAATATATAAAAAAATCCCACTTAAAAATTTTTCATATGCGCGCTTTTCCCGCACCTATTTTCCCGCGATTTTTTTTTTTTTTTTTTTTTTAAATCTAATTCGTTGAACTCCGCGAATTTATCTTTTCCGTTCAAAAAAAAAAAAATAATAATAATAATAATAATAAATCGCGGATATCGTTCGTTAAAAAATAAATAAATAAATAAAAATGGAACAATCGGCGATCAAATGTTCTACAAAAGCTTCTGATTCCTAATCTTTCTCCATCCAGAACATAAATGTCAATATCCATTTCAAACTTGCTTTATGAGATTCTAGAACCTGTAAATAAATACAATTGTTAAATATTTCTTGCTCATGTAATTATTTTTTACCTACATCCCCCTTTATTTATCTCCATGTAGCGATCAGCAATCAAATGTTCTGCAGAAGTCTTGTTTCCCAATATTTACCCATCTGAAACATAAATTATATTTATAATATTAATTTTAAACTTGCTTTATTAGATTCTAGAAGTAGAATTGAAAGTGTCTTACTCTGTAATTATTTTTTTAATCCCCACCCCCCTCCTCTTTCCCATCTCCGGAATACGGATTGTGGTCAATGATCAATTCTAGAAACAATAAAGCAATAGAAGTGCTCAATATTTCTGACATATGTAATTATTTTTACACCTTTAGTGCTGAACTTGATGAATCTATTTATTTTTTCTCTATTAAATTAAATCTTTATGGGGTGTCATACCGATACCAAATTTGTAAACATGGGGGAAATGAAGAATAGATTTTTCAGGTAAGAACATTTTTTCCAAATCAATTTAAGAAAGTTAATACTCAGTTGGTTTTATGCACGTTTGAAACTAATAATTAGCTACTACTGCTTTTATATGAATAATTAATGTACGTACATACATAAAATTCATATTCTATATTTGTTTGAAAAATTTGTTTTACTCTTGGTGTGAAATTTTAATAAGATTTTATGTGGATATAAAAGTTATTGCCGTTATATTGAAGAATTTTTTTTAACGCTAATGAAAAAATCCTAAAAATGCTTAATGTAGATAAAAACTATATATATATTAATGTTTATGTCATCAGTTTATTGAAAGTGACATTATCAATATTCAACTAATCATCCAATCAATCTTAGTAGCGAAAATTTTTCAGCTAGTTTCTAGTTTCAGCAATCACATGTCTGTAATTTGCATATTTCTTGAAAATACTTTTTTCTGCAAAACGTAATTATTGACTTAAATTTCAAAAATCTCACTTAAATTTTCAAAATCCCACTTAATTTTTTTGTTAGAGTGGGAGAATCCCACTCATTTTTTTTTTCCTTAGTGCGAACCCTATATATTAAAAATATGTGTTTGTTTAGGTGTATTTTCTCTTTACGAATAATACTTTTTTAGGCAATAAATTCGTCTGATATTTACTTCAATGCATCTGGTTGAGGGCGCTAACAAAAGTTAATTTGCGCAGTGCCGCCCAGACGGTGTAGTGATTAATGTCCCTGACTTTTACACGGTTGTGCCTGGGTTCGAATCCCGGACAAAGCTTGGATGTGTTGTCCCTGTTAGTGGTAGCGATGACCGCTCATTGGGTGCCCCTTCACAAGTGATCATTAATTCGGCTCCTCCTACTCCCGGCCAATGATTAAACGTAAGTGCCGCGCTATTGAAAGAAAAAGAAAGTTTGCACAATAAGATTTTTCATGAAATGCGAACAATCTGGTTCTATCTGCCAAAGAGGAAGGTAACCTCAGGTTCTTGCTAGCGGGATTTTCAGTAGTGAGGATACTCACGGGTTGCAAACAGCGTAATAATGTTTGTCGCGGTGAGAATTGTTTAAAGCATCAAATTGATTTTACAGCGCTGCAAGTAGCATGGGAGTCTACGAAGGTCAGAATTTCCATACGTCGCGAACTAACCTGAAAGCAGCAAGTAAAAAATAAAAAATCTTGTTAGAAATCTGCCACACAATAAATGAAAGGTTTCATATATATGAAACTTGCAATTAAAAGCAATAAAATAAATTATTATTTTTCTTCGTCGCAATCATTGTCTTCAGCTTAAAAAGTATTTTTGTTTCTGAGAAAAATTCAAATGACACGTTATTTTTCAATGTTCTTTATATGCATTTCCTTGATAAAAATTGCATTGAATGTTTCATAGTTTTACTCTAATGCTTATGTAAATACACATATTTAATATTTTAAAAATAAATATGCATAACTTGTTATATTTAAAAAATACTCAATACTGGTTAATTCGGCAGTTAACAGATCATTTAAAATATTATGTTTAAAAAAATTCTTTATCCTTTGTGTTTGCTTTTTTCGTTTATTTTGAGGAATTTTTGTCAGGCTAAAATTTATTTTTTTTTAAAAGTTAAGAATTTTATTCTCATACAGAACCAATTTGTAATTACTGCAGTTGAGAAAGAAAATCATAAATATGCAAGAAAGTCTTATTTAAAAATGACAATTCGCAATGTTAGAAAAACTTTTTCAACAACAGGGTTCTTAATCTCATTAATTTCTATATACAGTTCGCAGCAAAATTATTGAAGCGTTAGCAATAATTCGTATTTAAAAAGATGTGCACCTAATACTGTTTTCTTAAGTAAATATTTGACGAGTCATGATGTTAGTCTTTATGCTGTTATAAAAAAGTAAACTGATTGTAAAAATTAGCGATCAAACTTAAAAAAAGAAAAAAAGAAAAGAAAGAAAAGAAAAGAAAAGAAAAATGTGGATGTATGCTTTAATAATTTTGCTGGCCGACTGTATAGGCAGAATTTTGTCTTCACGTCTCGGAATATATTATATGACAAGTAAATGATAAATATTTTAAAAATAATTTCTGCTACAACTTTTTGATGAACAGGATATCTATCTCTGTTTGGCGGAATTTCAAAATGAAAAGTCTTTCAATGTAAAAAGATACCGAAAATATTCAAAATAAAACATTATAAACTTTTAAAATCGTCCAGTAACTTTTGGTCTCTCAGTATTTTTACTTTCTTCTATCTTCAATAGAAGAAAGTATTGGATTCGTAAAAATTTTCAATTTCGGGTTTTTGATGGATTTACACGTTTTGAGAGCTGTAGAACACGATTTTACCATTTTTAGAAAATGTCTGTCTGTCTGTCTCTCTGTGTGTGTGACAAAATTTTGTGGCAACTGTATCTCTGGAACTACTGCACAGAATTTCATACAAATTGGTATGTAGTTGCACCTTGACATAAATTAGTGCCTATCAACTTTTGGTAAAAATCGTCTTACAGGTTGCGTTGCCATCCCGCTTTTTCTAAATTTTTAACAGGGTGATATAGGGCAAAAATTTTCAAGATGGGTATCTTTTGAAAGGTCTCGTCAGTACCTTTAAAACGAATGGTTGAACTATAAATCTGTGATAATTTAAAACAAAGTTATCGATTTTTTTTTACTTTTTACGAAAAAAAACTTAAAAAAAAAATCTTTTTTTTTTTTTTTTTTTTTTTACCTCTCCCCTTAATCTTATCAAACTTCCACGGTTTCCGTGTTCTGACAAACTTGAACTAATTTTTGCTTTCTTCCCCTAGTTTTGTCAATCTCCCACGGTTTCCGTGTTTTGACAAACTTTAACAAATTTTCACATTTTACCCAAAATTTTGTCAAAGTCCCACTTTTTTTTTTCCTCTCCCCTTAATTCTATCAAACTCCCACGGTTTCCGTGTTCTGACAAACTTAAGCAAATTTTTGCATTTTTCCCCCAATTTTGTCAAAGTCCCACGGTTTCCGTGTTTTGACAAACTTAGAATATTTTTCACATTTTACCCAAAATTTTGCCGAAGTCCCACTTTTTTTTTTTTTTTTTTTTTTTTTTTTATTATTGTTACTGAGTGAATTTGTATAGGAAAATATAGAAGAAAGTCTCTTGATTGCCACAACATACTAGTTTAAATCTGTGGATATATATCTTGTCTTTTAAATATACATATAGTGATATTAACATCATTCATTAGGCTTTGATTCATAATTATCTAATAATTCTTTTTTCTTCTTTTTTTCTTTTCTTCTCTTCTTATTCAAATAAATAGTATTTTATTTCAAATTTATATATTTATTATTCAGCACATCTTTGCATTCTGCGTTTATTTCCTTTTCCTTGTTTAGAATTTTTAAGAAATAAAATGATTTTTTAAAAATTTTAACAATTTTAACTTTAAGAAATCACTATGTTTAATTATATGTCCTCACACACAGATAATTCTATACGGAAAATTACGGTACCTCACATGCTCGGAATTTTTTTCCATGCAATAAAACTAATTAAAAAACATATATGAAGCAAATTAAAAAAAGTCAAAATAATAATATTGAAAAAAGTCATCTAATGTTTCTTCTTAAAAAATAATGTTAATAATAAATGATGTAAATAAAATTATTTTCATCCTGCCATAAGAGAAAATATATTAATATGCTAAACATTTTTTAAAATTTAAATTGTATAAAATGTACTCTAATAACCATATAGTTAAGCAGAAGCATCCATTCAAATGCTAATTAAGTTACTTTAAATTCATAAATACTTTATATATAACAACATGATTTTAAAATTCCCACTTCGAAGAGAGCTACTTGTACGTAATTCTCATATGTATTTCGCTTTTGCTTAAGATTTTTCAAAATTTGAAGACCTCCTTTGGGAATGCATGCAAAATTTATGCAATTTTATTTCCATTAAAAACTTCAGAACAGTATTTTTTTTTTTTTTTTTTTTTAATGCAAATATTGCAGCAGATGTTTTCCTTCATTATAAAATAAAATTGAAAATAAATTATTTTAGTCTATCAAACATTTCTAACCTCTCTCCCACCTCTTTTATTTATTTATTTGCGCGCATATTTGAAATATATTCATATAAATACGTTTTAAAATTTCATAGAAACATGAAATACTTAACACTTAAATTAACTGAAGACTAGTGCAACGAAATAAAATGTTGAATATGCTTAAAATGTCTCTCATCTTCGCTAATAATTAAATGAATTGTATTTCTGAAATTAGCGTTTAACCATATTCACTTTAACAATTGTATTAAAAGTAAAAACACTTTAATAAATTGAAATGGGAGAAATTATTCAATAAACGAAAAAAAAAAAAAAAAAAAAGAGAGAGAGAAAGAGAAAAAAAAATTATGATTATTTTGGTTAATATTCTTCATCTGTAATTAATAAAATAATTAATACATTAAAATCATTTTATTTATAAAATTGATAACAACCTTTTTAGAACACAAGTCTCCATGTACACTTTGCTATACAAATATTTTTATAACCCTTGAAAAAATACATTATATGTTTGCCTTACAGTTGTTTAAGGTAATTAAATTATTTAATGCTTAATTCAAGGCATGCTTTAAATAAGACATTGCCTATCTATTTTTCGTATGCGAATAAATTATAAGATAAAACAAAACTTCTTTTCGAGAAGAAATTTTTCCTGAATCTGAATCCTTTATTTAACATTTACACGCACAATGTCGCTATACTTGAATTCACTCTTTTACATTGCGACATTAATTAAAAGGAAGATTAATTGAAATGTGTGTGACTTTTATAAAGGTATTAAATAATAAAGAAATAACGATGCTTTCTATTACAATGAGTAAAACGAATGTTTAAAAAGCTATAATAGCATATTTAATCGGAGTACATTAAAATTCTGGATCAATTTTGCAATAAAAATTAAATATTGCAAAAAATCACTTTTTAAAATCGATAACTATTAATTTTTCTTAAAATGTTTTTAAAATATTACGAAATTTTGTAAAACTTCATAAATATTATTTAAAAACTAAATTTTATTTCATAAAATTATCATTTAAAACTAGTTTTAAACTTGAAACAATGACAGAATAGTGCACGGACAAATATTTTTTCTTGTACTGCAGTCGGTTTTTTAATTAAAAATAACTATAGAGATTCAATATTATGTTTCTTTTCAGGTATTTTCTCTAAAATTTATTAAATAAAGCAATCAAATGTTAAAAAAAGAAGAATAAAAAATAAAAAAAGAAGAGAGAGAGAGGAATTTGTTTACTTTTGTGCATTTTTTATTCTTTCCAACAAATCTGTATTACAAATTTTTATATCATTTGGATTTTTTTTTTTTTTTTTTTTTTTTTTTTTTTTTAATTGGGCTTCTAAAACATATAAAATAGTAACAATGTTTAAGAATAATGCGTTTAGAACTAATTATAAGCATTTAATTCATAATGTGATTAAAGTTGTTGATTGAGTGTATTTCGGGAGATAAAATATTGCAGTCACTCAATCATAAAAACAAATTAGCAAGCTAGCAGAAATTTCTCAGTTAAATGAGCACAATATTCGAAATCTAGCGATTTCTTTCTTTGGGAAAGAACAGAGATAAGAAATTTTTTTCCACGTTTAAAAATGATTTTTTTTTTTTTTTTTTTTTTTTTACAATAATTTATTATGTAAAAAAGTGCAATAATTTATTATATTAGGAAAAGGATCAGGAGTATCTAAACTGCTTTCTGTGTTAAGGACAATATAAATTTTGCTTGGCAAGAAAGGAATAAAAAAAAAAAAAAAAAAAAACACAAAATTAAATTTACTTAGAAAAAGTAATTATGGAATGATGCAAAGTAATTTTGCAAAAATAATAATGTTTAAAAAGCTTCAAGAAATAAATAAAATAAAATAAACTACTCATTTACATTGATAAGACCTGATAGATAGTTATATCACATTAAAAATGTAGATGTCCTTAGAATTTTTGAGAGTTGAGGAAACTTGATATGTATCAAGGCGTATTATGGTTATATAAACTTGAAGTGAAATGGATTTTTACTCAATTTTGTTTTCTTTATAAAACTAGTTCGTATACTAAAACTTCCAAGAATAAATAAAGGAAAAAAGTCACAAGAAAAGTAAGTTTCAGGGGTCGATGCGTCCTATATGTTAAAACACTTCATATTTGGAGCACTTTTTATTTATTTTGTTGCAGAAATTCGACAATCACTAAAAGCAAATTTTATTATTAAACTAGGGGGATTAGCCCGCTAGCGGGTCAGTATTTTCAAATGAATCACTATAATTAATGAATCACTAACAGTAACTTTTAGTCTTAAGAAAAGAAATTAAAAAAAAAAAAATCATTTCTGATCGAGTAAAAAGTCGCCCCGGGTCCCCACTGCCTTCGGCAGCGCAGTTCCGTACGGGCTGAGCGCGCACAAGTTAAGCGATACACGAGCTCCGCGCGCATATCCCTTCCCTGACCCTTCGTGCCCCCTAAAAGAAAAATTCATTTCTGATCGGGTAAAAACTCACACCGGGTCCACACTGCCTTCGGCAGCGCAGTCACGTGCACAAGTTAGGGAATACGCGCGCGGTGCACGCCTATTTCTTCCACACCATTTCAGCCCCTCCTAATTAACTTGCATATACCAATTTTGAACGGTCTAACTCAATTAGCTGAGATGCAAAAGAAAACCTAATCAGGAGACCTCAAAACGTGTACATCTGGTGAAAACTTCCGATAATATAAAAGAACTTTAAAATATATTTCGAATGATGTATTAAAAATAATTTAATCATAATTAAAAATTTAAATATTGAAATTTTAAAATATTACAGCGCCATCTGGCGGTAGAAATTTCTGTAATCTACTGTTCGATTCCAAATCAACAAAGCTTTTTAATGGTGTATTACTTATGAAATTAGTTTAATTAGTAGCTGAGATACAAAAGAAAACCTATTCAGGAGACCTCAAAACGTGTAAATCGGGTGAAATCTCGAATTTCACTTTCGATAATATTAAAAGAATTTTAAAATACCTTTCGAATGATGTATTAAAAATAATTTAATCATAATTAGAATTTGAAATTCGCGTATTAGAATAAAATTTAATTTCCAATTAAAATGTAAATTTTTTCCAAAATTGATGAAATTTGAACTGCAACTATCCCCTGTGCTGTTAACGGCGCACATTAAGTTTGAAAGAATTTAGGAAAAAATTGAAGCATTTTGAAATTTGCAATTTTTATTCCTAGTAGAAAAACCACGTGATGTCAATTGGTAAAAGGTCTGTTTCTTCCCCACCAGACATGGTTTCCTCTGTGAATGGGTTGTCATGGTAACCGAAAACGAACGCAAACGACTTGGCTGCAGAATTTCATTACGGGAAGCTCGCTGTATTCAATGGTTTAATACCAAAAATTAAGAAATTTATAACTCATTCAGTTTTTGAAAAAATCTTTCAATCTTTTGAGAAGTGAATTGTCGAACCGAGTTCTATATGCAAAAAAAAAAAAAAAAAAAAAAAAAAAAAAAAATGATTTATCTCCAAAAGATTTTGAGTTATAAAATGTTTTGTGAAAAGATCGATGTTTCGTAATATCCAAAAATATGAATCACTAATCCGTATTTTGTTAAGATGTTTATATGGTTCGAAAGAGGATTAAATGAGCTTTCCAAATATACCAGTTGTTAAGAAATGGGTCTGTTATTCTTTCGTACCGGGGGATTCAAAAACTGACGATCGAGAAAAAGAAAAATTTTCGACCCTTTTTAAAACTTAAAAAAAAAAAAAAAAAAAAAAAATGTATTTTTTAAAAACAATTGTACCGCCAGAATCGGTTATAAATGCTCTTTCTCGTGGTATAGGTGTATTTTCCATATCTCGAACCGTTTACGTAGGATCGCTTTACAAAAAACCACGAATTTTTCTATTTTTGCTTTTATTTTGAGGTACGCGGTTCCAGATGAAAATTACGCTCGCCTGCCAGTTTGAATCGTTTTTTCGTTAGACATCGGTCGACGTTTTATATAATATCTCCGCTAATTAAGGTCGCATCGTTTAGCAAATTAGATAACGTACATCTGCGATAAGTTTTCCGTCCGACGGTACCTGTCCGAAGTCCGTGCGACCATTAGCGACTGAGCTTTAGCTGCTTCAAGCCGTTTCTCACAGACAGACACACACACGCGCACGCACAGATTTTAATAATGTAAGAGACTAGCGGGTCAGTATTTTCAAATGATCACTATAATTAATGAATCACTAACAGTAACTTTTAGTTTTAAGAAAAGAAATTAAAAAAAAAAAAAAAAAAAGAATCATTTCTGATCGGATAAAGAGTCGCCCCGGGTCCCCATTGCCTTCGGCAACAAATTCCTCACAGGAGAAATAACTTGGTGTGACACTCACACAACATTCTCTTACCCTGCATTTCAATACTAAAAAGACAGATTGTAAATTAAAATGTATCTTAACATGTATCATATATAAATCAACTCTAGAAAAAATTCAAACTAGGTTTAGGAACAAATTTATCTGACAAATAATTCTGTGTGAGTGAAGCTACCACCTCATTTTACTGCCCGTTTGAATATAGTGCCTGCATTTATATAAAATTCCATGCTGTTATTCAATATAAAAGTTTACTCCAAATTATTAAGACGAATTTCACTCGCTCCACTCCTTGAAACTTATCAATCTTGATCAGACTTTTCATGTAGCAACCTTACTTAAACTTAAACATTTAAATTGATTGCAATTATCTGTTTTTAAGTTACACTCATAACATATACATAAAGATAAACCGTTAAAACGTAGTCTTAATTATTAAGAGAACCTCAAAGTGCGTATTTATACAGAAAATAAGCACTGAAAATTCAGGAATTGGTTTATGATAGAAAAAATGAATGGAATTAATTGAGAGAAATTAATTCCATTCATTCCTGAGGAATTAATTTTCATTATGAGGAATAATGAGAGAGGAATAATAATTATATTATTCCTCTCTCATATAATTATTATTCCTCTCTAAATGAGAAATAATATGAGAAATTAATTTTCATTAACTATGAGGAATTAATTTTCATTTCTGAGCAGTTTTCCTGGAGAGGAAAACATAGATGTGGATATATTCAATAAGAATTTCCGATTAATTATTAGTAGCCCTGTATGTCTTCTATAAGTTATGTATACACAACATTGTGTGCATAATATAGTCCTATATAAATAACACACAGCACAACCTGAAATGAACTTTCAGAACTTCCCAAGTAATGTCTCACTATATTATAGTTCTTTTGGGTAGCCTTGTAAATTAATGGTGGATGATTTTCATATCATATTCTACACACTCTAAAAAAAACCTTAAATTTACTGACATATTTCTGCGAATTTACCGATGCTTTTCTGTGAATTTTGCTGAAATATTCCATTTTAAGAGCAAATTGCATCTTTACCGGGTATTAGTGGAAATATTCAGTTTATTCCAACCACGATAACAAAACTTTTCCGTCAGTGGCAGTAAAATCAGCAAGATACGGAAAAACTCCAGCGCTGAAATCGTAAACATTTTGTTGAGTATGATAACGCCATATTTTAACTTCAGTTGGATCTATCAACAAAATTTATGTGGATTTACATTCTACAAAAATGTGAGGTAAGTTATTCATTTTCATTTATTTGTATTTTTTATTATTGCGGATGTTAATTAGTATGTATGAACGTTTTTTTTAATTACATCTTTTAAGTAAGACTATTCTAATTTTAGTCTTGTGTTTTATCTTAAGTCTTAGCTACCGCTATTAACACTTCACTACCCAGACAGCACATCGTCTCCCCAGGATATCTTCAAGATATCTTCTGAATGAAAAGACATCCCAGAAACGTCCTTAAGATGTACTGTGGATAAGTTAACCCTAACTATGCTGTTAGGGTAGCACTGTAAAAATGTATTTATTTAGAGATATATTTAGTGCAATAATTGCTGAACGTAAGCGACTAAATTTTAACAAGTGATTCGATATGTTTATTCTGTTATCTTGATTTAAGCTTTCTTTTTGCGTCCCAAATGATGGTGGTGGTGTAATAATCTTTCTTACTGTACACTGAATTTCAAATAAAAAAAATATTTTTTTGCCTCTCGCAAAAACGTTAACACTTAAAATTATTTTGAAATTCTTAGATATTTAACCTTCTAGCAAAATCTAAATACTAAATTCATTTCGTAGATATTTGACGTGCATTTTTTCTTTTTTTTTTATATAACCTATTGTTACAGTTTTTATTAATTTGTTCATTTTACAAATTATAACGAAGAGGATATAATTTTATTCTTCGATAACGTACTGCCAAAGTATTTTAACTTTGTTTTCTTTAAATATTTTACATTTGTTTACTTAAAGTAAAAAGAAAGCTAAATCTTCTCAATCCTCCGCTCTACCTCTTCTTGGATTAATTTTTACTTGCTCTTCTCCACCAGAGCACTAAAATCTAGTTGTTGACTTCGAAGTAATCGATCATATAAATTCAGAGGATTGAAATTTCTGCTATCATCTTCCTTCCTTCCTTCAGAGCATTTATTTATTTGTTAGTGGGGTAGGGGGACTCATTTTCTTTCTTAGTTCAACTAACACGCTTTCATGCTTTTTGAATTACAGATTAACATAGAATAAACAGGAAATGAATCCTAAGTTAAATTTTTATTTTTAATAAAAATCGATGAAATTTCAATTTAAATAGTTCTAAAATGTGAGTCCCGGTCTAATGATCTTTAATAAGTAAAAAACGACCGCACAGTGACACCCCCCCCCTCCCCACCGAATTTAAATGTATAATCTTACATTGAAAAATTTCTCAGTTCTCCCTATTACACCACTTTTTTCATTTTGTACATATGCTATGCATGAGCATTTTTACTGAACTAGAAGGCCAACTTATGAAACAGGAGCATTTTAAAATTTGTTTATTTTATATTCATGTAAAAATTAAAATTTTAAACTTGTTTTTCTCAGTTTCGGCGAAAAATTACGTTGATAGAACGTATTTTTCTAAATTACAGAAAATTTCTGGCAGCAAACAGGACTTTTTTTGACATTGTAGTTTTTACACTTTCCCGCAAGATTAGAAAAAAAAAGTTATGATTGTACAGATACGAAACTTTGCATGCATATTCCATTAATTGATCTTTATTCTGTAAGGCTCAATTATGTTAAACACATCATTACATCTTAATAGATAGCAAACAAAAATCTTAAAAAAAAATAAAAAAAATACTATATATACTTTTTTAATTTAAAAAAAAAAAAAAATTGAAATAGTATATATCCATTTACTGGGAGATTTACAGAATAAAGGTTTTGTTTAGCTTCAATTTGATGTAAAATTTGGGATTCTGGAATGTATACTTAAGAAAATATCATGCTGGAATTGAAGGTAAGTGCAATGAATAATTTCTATTTTTGTGTTTATATTTCATTTTATTTAATATATATGTATACTATATACAGAGCCTGATTAAGGTGGAAGCACACATTATCTCCGCTCTCACCGGAATATTTTTACAATTATTTTTTACTTCATGTCATAGAAATTCCACGCTTTGACGAGGAAATATTTTTTATAAAAAAATGAACGGTGTAAAACAATCCAATTTACTCACCGTTATTAGACACCAGAATTCTTTTAAAATAATTTTTAATGAGAATTTTCTGTTTATTATAGGAGGAAAGTATTTGTTAAAAAATAACGGTGTAAGTATAAATAATGTGTGCTTCCCCCTTAATCAGGCTCTGACTATATATGTACATTCAAATGTTTTAATTGAATTTTTCTTTTTTTTTTAAGTTAGTTCTTTATACTACACTGTCATACTACACTATCAAAAAAAAAAAAAAAAAAGTCCTGTTTGCTGCAGTGTACTGCTAAAAATTTTCAGCAATTCAGAGAAATGAAAAAAATTCTATCAATGAAAAAATTACGTTAATAGAACGTATTTTTCTGAATTACAGAAAATTCCTGGCAGCAAACAGGACTTTTCTTTGACAGTGTAGATATTGTAAAAAATTCACTTTAAAATGTGTCATACGTATTGATTTATGAAGAATCGTAAAAGATATGATGAACAAATCATACCTTTTACGACTTTTCTTACATGATAAAATCAACAAATTATGGCTTCAAGGTACTATTTCTCCTATTAAGAAAAAGAAACCAATAGTGTCCAAAGAATTAACTTAATTTTCGAAAAAGCTAACATACTTCTTGTACAATTTTAGCTAAAATGCTGAAGAAACATTTTTGTCCGGTTAAACTCTGCACTGTTAAAAAAATGCAACTTTGCTGCCAGAAATTCTCTATAATTTGAGGAAAAAATCATAAATTACGGAAAAATTACGTTCACAAAACGTATTTTTCTGTAATTACAGAGTACTTCTGGCAGCAAAATTGCATTTTTTAAACAGTGTGGATAAGAGTGATTCGGGATGAAAAATTAATTATAATTATGCTCATTTTCAGGAAATATTGCATTCACTGTTAACCCTTTATCCGCCAGTTGCAAAATGTGCCAGAAATTGGGTTTACCCGGAAATAAATGTAATGATATTTATGAACTTTTGGGGTTAAGGGTGCTTTGAAGTGAAAAATCGATTTAATTCAATCTCATGTCAGGAAAATTCTCGTTTGCTGTTAACCTTTTATCCTCCTGTAGCAAAACATGGCAGAAATTAGGTTTTCTGGGAAATAGATATAATGAGTTTGAGAAAAGATTTCGATTAAGAGGTTTATTGGGTGAAAAATCGGTCGGACTTTACCTCATCATCGCCACTAACACATCAGACGCCGGTTGTAAAATATGGCTGAATTAGGCTTACTAGGAAGTGGACATGACGATTTTAATAAAAACTTAGGATTGACGATTTTTTTTTTTTTTTTTTTTTTTTAGAATAAAAACCTATTTGACTTATTCTCTTCCTCACGAAAATTAGCGTTCACTGTAAACTCTTTTCCGTCTATCACAAAATATGGCAGTAACTTGGTTTTCTCGGAAGTAAATCAAACTATAATAATAAAAACATAGAACTGAGTTTCTATTTATTTATTTTTTTAATGAGAAACTATCTTACATATCCAGAAAGTAAGTGTTCTCTGCTGTGTTAACCCTCACTTCAACGTGGCAAAATATGGCTAGGATTTGTTTTACTTATAAACTGCTCGAAAGATTTTGATAAATATTTAAGGTTTTGGGGTCATTTTAGATGACAAGTCAAATTGAATTTTTCTCATCCGGAGGAAAATTAACTACGTTCTCAATAAACCCTGATTCTGCCCGTGTCCAAACAGCGGAAGCAACTTTGCTTTCAAGGAAAAAGCTCTAAAGATTTTAATAAAAACATAGCATTAAGGGATTTTTGAGATGTGAAACCCATCTGATACATCGCCACCTCCCCCAAAATTAGATTTCACTGTAAACCCTCATTTCGTACGTGTAAAAATATGGTAGAGACGTGGTTTTCTTAAAAGCTATTAAATTTCAAGAATGTTTGAGTTTACAAATGAATTGTAAGCACAAAAATGTGACATTCTTTTTAGAACATTTAGCATTTGCCGATAACACGAAATTCCTCCAGAAAAAGCGCCTAAACATCGTTTTATTATTATTATTACTATTATTATTATTATTATTACTCGAATGGTTTTAATAAATATTTTGAGTTAGTGTATTTTTGAGATGCGATTTGGATCTGAAATACTCTCATCTTAAATATAATTTGCATTCTCCAGTAACTCGAACACCACCAGGAAGAAACACGACATAAACTTCGTTTTCTTGAAAATCGCTGGAATGACTTTCAGCGATTTTATTTTCTTCTCTTCCTTTTATTTTTCTTTCTACCCCTCCCCCCTCCCTCTTATATATATATATATATATATATATATATATATACAGTCGGTAACAAAAGTGTCCGAACTTTAGCAAAAATTATAACAGGAGACTTGGCGTTGGAAAATTAAAACAAGAATAAACTACTACGTCAGAAACGCCAAAGAAAAATATTTGAGAAGCATACAGCTGTTTCGGTAGACTTAAGCGTACCGTCTTCAGAGCAAAAAGAATTCTGAATCTGGAGAAGTGCTCGTATATATAGGAGAGGGGCCGAATTTAGTTCAACCAATAGGATTACGGGAAAGCTGGGGAGTGTGGCCAATAGAAAATTAGGAATGTTTGCTGTGTAAACAGTAGAAAAATTAAGAAAATGTGGACTGAATGTAAAATTTCCAACAGTCAGACAAATAGGGAGCAGCGAAATCACAATTTACAAGGTTTTTAAAATTCTTATAATTATGAAAAGCTTCAAAGAAATCGAGTTCATGAATGGATGTAGGTCTGCAAATTATTTGAGCTGAATTAAATTTAAAATTCCTCCCAGCAATGTTTAGAAATAGCCGATTAATTGGTTTCTTGTTTGCGGACGTAATTCATATGTTCTTTTAGACGAAATTTGAGACTGTGTTTAGTTTGGCCAATATATGATAAACAACACTGACAGGAAATACTATAAATGCCCCAAGAATTATGCATATCAATGGGATCTTTTAACTGAGAAAAGTTGAGTTTATTGGAAGGCGAAGATATTACTTAAAAATCATATTGTTTGAGAATTTTAGCTATGGTGTGACTGGATTTAGGAAAATAGGGTAAATCAATACTGATATTGGATGAGACTGATTTAGTTGACGAAATACGAGGGAGTTGTTATTTTTGGATAGCTTTGTCTATAATGGAAGGGTTATAACCTCTGTCAATTGCAGTGGCTTTCAGGAATTTAATTTCAGATTTTAATAAAATAGGATTTGAACAAATATTAAGGGTACCGTTTACAAAAGTATAGAAAGCAGCAATTTTTTGGTTAGGTGGGTGACATGAACGAGCATGGGGAGGAAGGGAGACAGCAAAATTTTTACTATAGAAAGTGGTTGAAAATCCATTTACAGTGCGAGAGACGAGGGTATCAAGAAATGGAAGTTAGCCCTTTTTTTCTATTTCATATTTTAACTGTATATTACGGTCAATTGAATTTAAAGTTTCTAAGACATGGTCAATATTGTGACGAGATTTGTCGATAAGCGTGAAGGTTCATCAACGTAACAGGTCAAAAAGGAAAAGATAGTTTCTTAAAAAGCTTGCTTTCGAAATAGTGCATGTAAATATCTGCAAGATTTGGGGAGAGATGGGAACCCATGGCTAATTCTTCAGACTGACGATAGAATTTATTCTGGAAAGAAAAAGTGGTTTGTGATAAACAAATGCGGGTAAGAGAAATTAATTCTTGTATTTCAAAAGATGTGAAATGAAACTCTTTTAATCTATTTTCGAGACAGCAGAGGGCGCCACTTATTGGAACATTAGTGAAAAGAGATTTTACATCAAAAGAAACCATAGTAAGATTAGTGTGAGGGCAGTTTTGAATATTTTTTGCAAATGTTATGGAATTCTGAACAGTATAATTATTAGCAGCAAGAAGGGGAGCAAAAATTGTGGTGAGAAATTTAGCTAAATTATAGGAAGCAGTACCGATATTAGAGACTATGGGACGAAATGGAATATCATTCAAAGGACTTTACTGTTGTCAATAAAAATGCAATCGTTAATCTTTCCAATGCTGAAATTTCCAATAATAAATATTCTGTTCTCAAACTCAATTCAAATTTTGCCATTTCTAAACTCAGTTAATTGCACCGGTTGAAAAAGCTTTCAAAAATTCTCGACTGACTGACCAACAGAAAGAAAATCTTCGTCATTTAATCCTTAATATTGCCAATTTTAACTCTAAAAATTTTAAATTAAATCTCAGCCCTGCAAAAAAAAAACGCCTTGAAGTAATTAAAATATAATGAAAATACAATCATTTCTAAAGCTGATAAAGGTGGTCAGATTGTTATTTTAGATGAAAAACAATACATCGAAAGTGTTACCGAACTAATTAATGAAGGCCCATATATTCCTCTGCCCCGTGACCCCTATCCTCAAGAATTAAATAAAATTAAATCTGCCATAAAATATTACCCCTTGTTATTGGACTCGACTAAAACTCATCTTATCCCTTCTATTTCTAATTGTGCCAGATTTTATGCTTTACCGAAAGTTCACAAACCCAATATTCCATTTCGTCCCATAGTCTCTAATATCGGTACTGCTTCCTATAATTTAGCTAAATTTCTCACCACAATTTTTGCTCCCCTTCTTGCTGCTAATAGTTATACTGTTCCGAATTCCATAACATTTGCAAAAAATATTCAAAACTGCCCTCACACTAATCTTACTATGGTTTCTTATGATGTAAAGTCTCTTTTCACTAATGTTCCAATAAGTGGCGCCCTCTGCTGTCTCGAAAATAGATTAAAAGAGTTTCATTTCACATCTTTTGAAATACAAGAATTAATTTCTCTTACCCGCATTTGTTTATCACAAAGCACTTTTTCTTTCCAGAATAAATTCTATCGTCAGTCTGAAGGTTTAGCCATGGGTTCCCCTCTCCCCCCAATTCTCGCAGATATTTACATGCACTATTTCGAAAGCAAGCTTTATAAGAAAATATCTTTTCCTTTTTCGACCCTTTACGTTGGCGACACCTTCACGCTTACCGACATATCTCGTCACAATATTGACCATGTCTTAGAAACTTTAAATTCAATTGACCGTAATATACAGTTAAAATATGAAATAGAAAAAAAGGGCTAACTTCCATTTCTTGATACCCTCGTCTCTCGCACTGTAAATGGATTTTCAACCACTTTCTATAGTAAAAATTTTGCTGTCTCCCTTCCTCCCCATGCTCGTTCATGTCACCCACCTAACCAAAAAATTGCTGCTTTCTATAATTTTGTAAACCGTGCCCTTAATATTTGTTCAAATCCCATTTTATTATAATCTGAAATTGAATTTCTGAAAGCCATTGCAATTGACAGAGATTATAACCCTTCCATTATAGACAAAGCTATTCAAAAATTACAACTCCCTGGTAAATCAGTCTGCTAAATCAGTCTCTTCCAATATCAGTATTGTTTTACCCTATTTTCCTAAATCCAGTCAAATCATAGCTAATATTCTCAAACAATATGATTTTAAAATAATATTTTCGCCTTCCAATAAACTCACCTTTTCTCAGTTAAAAGATCATATTAATATGCATAATTCTTGGGACATTTATAGTATTTCCTGTCAGTGTGGTTTATCATATATTGGCAAAAGTAAATGCAGTCCTAAATTTCGTCAAAAGAGCATATGAATTACGTCCGCAAACAAGAAACCAATAAATCGGCTATTTCTAAACATTGCTGGGAGGTAAATCATAATTTTAAATTTAATTCAGCTAAAATAATTTGCAGACCTAAGCCATTCATGAACTCGATTTCTTTTATGCTTTTCATATTTATAAAAATTTTAAAAACCTTGTAAACTATGATTTCGCTGTTCCTTGTTTGTCTGACTGTTGGAAATTTTACATTCAGTCCACATTTTCTTAATTTTTCTACTGTTTACACAGCAAACATTCCTAATTTTCTATTGGCCACACTCCCCAGCTTTCCCGTAATCCTATTGGTTGAACTAAATTCGCCCCCTCTCTTATATATACGAGCACTTCTCCAGAATCAGAATTCTTTTTGCACTGAAGACGGTACGCTGTATGCTTCTCAAATATATATATATATTTTTTTTTTTTTTTTGGTGTTTCTGACATAGTAGTTTATTCGGGTTTTAATACTAGCAAAAATTCCTATGTAAAAAAAGTACACTTCATACGGTTTTGTTAAATAAATCCTTGTCGAATCCTGTTCTTAGTCAGTCTAAGAACATGATCCGATAAGGATTTGTTTAACAGAACCGTATGAAGGGTACTTTTTTTACGTAGGAATTTTTGCTAGTGTTCGGACACTTTTGTTACCGACTGTATATGAAAAACCAGTCTTACTTATATTCTCCTTCCAAAAAAGTAACCGTTGCTGGTCTTTGCCTAGAACAATATGTAGCAGAAATCTATTCTTCTAGGAAATTGCTTGATTGATTTTATTTAGAAATTATAGGTAGAAATTTTATACACATATTCTAATTCTGTTTCAATTTTCCTTATCTCCAGGTAAAGTGGCTTTTAGTGGTAACTTTCGTTTTGCTGTGGGCAAACAAATAAGAAATTAAATTATCTGAAAAGAAATCACTGTAGTATCTGCACTACGAATGATTTTTACATTGAAACCAAGTGAACTCGGTCATCCAGGTACTATATATATATAGTACCTGGATTTATACATAGATTATAGATATGAATATAGTTTTTTTGCATAGTTATATGATAGAGAAGTATTTAAAAAATATGAAATATACACTTTTTTTTTTTTTTTTTTTTTAATATTCCTTTTCTTCGATTAAATCTTGATAAAATAACCATATCTATTTGATTAGTTTCCTTATTATAATATAGATGGCGCTAAAATATTCTATTTCCTTGGTATGAAACTTGTGTTTTGAGATGAATGTGGTTGTAGAAACTTGGATTGAAACTTGTGGTTTGAGATGTGAATCGAGATGGTTTGATGTGGTTGTAGAAACTACCCGGATATACTTGCGTTTTGAAATGGATTGAATTTGTCTATAGTGGCTGTGGATTTTACTTAGTTATTTAGCTAAAGATTCAATAAATTTCATGCTGCAGTGTAAGTAAATATTAATAATTTCTTGCTTGTTCCATTTCATTTAATTCATTTTGTTATTAGCCTTAATTGTGCTTTTTGGTTAAACTGTCTGCTTAGGGGGAGAGTTTTGGTCATGCTGTAGCATTTTTGGCAGATTAATTCATTTTTTCTATGTTTTTAGTTTTACTTTAGTTTGTTCTACAGTTTTTGGTTTTATGCAAGTTTATTGTAAGTTATTTTTGTTTCAAAATTTTAATATATTGTAGGATTAAAAATATATTTTGATATATATATATAAAGAGTAAACTTACTCACTGACTCAACACAACCGTGGCGATTGTATGGCAGATATATTTACAAAGTTTAATGTGTTGGTTGGTTTTAGGATCCCGAATCCCTCTAAGATGGAGTTCTGTGAAATTCCCCTCTTTCCCCTTGGGGCAGGCCGGAGGCAAAAACACGTTTGTGATTATAACTCGACTCCAATTTACTTCACGGTGAAGAAATTGCACATGGGCGACTAAACTTATGTACAAAAGAGTAATAATAATATTAATAATAATAAGAGTAAATAAAAGAAATTCTACGATTTTGTAATTTGTGATTTTTAAGTGTGGGAGGGGGAAATCGGTGTTCGGGGGAAAATTTCGAAAAAACCGAGTTTTTGAGTAAAACTCTTCCAGCAATGATACAAAGATGTTCAAAACACCGCCGTGCGTCTTCTTCAGGATATTTCTAAAACACATTTTTGATTTTTTGCGATTTTCGATTTTAGAGGAAGTTACGAGAGGGTGAATTCGAGAGCCCTCCTTCCCTTTTATCGATAAATTTGGCAAAAAACACGTTTTCAAGCTTAACTATGCTACAAATTACCTCAGAATGGCGAATTTTGTTCTGTGAGTGTTGGTTAAATGTGCGAAATATGCATTTATATGGAATCTGGCTAAACTTTTAACTTTACTCGCTGGGGAGAAGGGAGTAAAGAGCGAACAAGGCGCTGCTGATGAAGGCAGTCGAAACCAGGACTCATCATTTTGCGTGTTGGAAAACCACTTCAAAAAGCAGCGAAAACTACAACTGAGGTTTCGACTGATTTCAATATTTTTATTATTATTATTATTATTATTATTATTATTTTGACTTTTTTTTTTTTAATTAATAATGATGTGGAATTTAACAATTCATTTAAATATAGTGAACAGCGAAGCGAGTAAAGCCTGATAGTGATATATATATATACATACTTACAATATTCCGTTTTGTGATAATATATGCAGCTATATTTGCATTTTATACAATATTGTCAGTTTTTGTTTAATTTTAGTGTAAGTATTTGGACATATTAATTAGAATATATTTCTTAATTTGATGCAATAAAAAAGTCATCTGTTCGATTTTTTTAAATTATAATTTTAAAAATTGATAGAAATTAAAAGCGCTCCAACCGTGTACGAGTAATATTGTTCGGTTTCAAATTATTTTATTTTAATTATTGCATTTAATATTTAATTATTACATTTGTGACAAAATTTAACAGCCTTCCTTTCTAAGAGATGGCGATATTCGTCATTCTGGTAAAATAATGCAAAAGCTATTTAGCCGGTTGTAACGAGTGAGATTCTTTTGACATATCGACATGTTACATTGAAATGTTTAATCGCAATGTAGCGTGTGCACGAAAACATATATGCCTTTAAATTGTACATAGTGTTAGTAAATAGTGTTTTATGAATAAATATGTTCGAAAACAGAGAATTGTGTGCTTATACATTTTCAATTTCAATTTTTTATTTAAAAAAAATATTGAGCATTACAAAATTCATACATTGAGATTTTTTTTTCTATTGTCTAACTGAAACTATATTCCTATGATTCATGGGAAATGATAATGATTAATGAACTTTTTATTGATAAATCACTATACCAGACAACCTGATTAGTATTACCATACTGGCTATACATGACTATATAAATGATACAGGATGGCTATTAAATTGGCCTATTTAGAGTATCCTATAGTCAAAACGGTTAAGTGAAATGGTACCAAAAGATTTACGTAGGCATCCAAAGGATAATATTTAAGTGTCTTTGAAACACTTTTAAAACTATTGCTAGGGTTTTTTCAACCTAAATAGGGCTGAAATAGCTCATACGATGGAAAACGTTAAACAAAATTAACGCATAACGCATAACAAAATTAACACATAATTTTACCTGCGGTGTATTATCATTCGTGTTATTTTCTAAAAAAGTGCTTATAATCGCAAAGAAATAAAATTTTCTAAAATGCTAATTTTTTAGAACGGTTTTAACATGCAGAATTTACATTCGAAATCCAGAAAACTTTATCAGAAGTCTTCATAAAGTAAACAGGAAAAGTTATGTTAAAATTTTAAATGAATATATTGAATATTCAATGAGATTTATACATTTAAAGGAAATAATTTTCAACGTGCATGCATAACCTTTTTCAGTTTCATAATTTGGAAGCTGACTATAATGTGTAATTTATTCAAAAATACATCGTAAAAATTCCGAAAAGTGTCTATAGAATTTTATACGCTATTTTAAAAGTTATTTAGTTTTAATGAAGCTAAAAATAAACAGCAAAATATAAATTGTTAAAACAGGAATAGTTTTTTTAAAAATTTTACTCTAAATGACAGAAGAATTATACTAAATTGCATAAAATTAAATTCGAAACATAGTGTAAATTAGGTGAAATTAGAAACCCTATATTAGGAATCTAGGGTCTAATCTAGGGTCTCTAGGTGAAATATGTCACACTTAATAGATTAAAAAATTAATTTTACATAAATTATAAAACATATTAAAATAGCATTAGTGAAATTTCTTATGCTTTTTTTCACTCTTTTGCAAATTAACTTAAATGTAGTTTATTATATTGAAAGAAAAATTAGACTATTCACCACACTGAACTGACACTTGAAATTACCGTGTTTTCCTGCGTATAATCGGAAGGCGAGATGGATCAGTTTCCCACCAGAAATTTTACTTAACAGAAAAAGCTTTGTACAAGGAATTGATTAGTGCAACTATTTCCTTGTTTCTTAATTAAAATTTCTAGTGCTAAACTTGTGAGGTATAGAAAAGTTAGCGTAATGCAACAATTAAAATTCGCACTTTACGAGTAGAACATGAATGCGAAGAATTTAGGATTCGAATGATCAATAGAGTTAGTTCCTATGATAAATGACAAATGAAATTGTAATCTGCGATATGTTAATTTTATAAAGTATTTTGGAAAGTGATTGATATAAAAAGAGAAGGAAGATTTCTTTTGGTGTTAGTGAGTTGGAGGGGAGTTAGTAGAAGGTTAGTTGGAAGTAAGTGAGTGGGAAGTTGGTTGTTAGCGGCTATAGCCGGAGATAGTATTTCGAGTAGTATCGTGGTGTCAGGGAATCCTCCCATGTACGAAAGATTACTGAGCCGCGAGGGTGAATGAAGTTAAATAAAGTAGTTGAGATTAATTGTGAGTATCTATTGATAGTTAAAAGTATTTAAGAACGCTGCCCAACTAAGTTTACAAATTATTAAATATAATTAAAGTCCAACGCCCACCTTTTTCTATTAAGCTCAAATAAAAGTTCATTTATTTTATAAATCTGACTTTGTCATTTCTTCATTAATTAAGCAATCTAGTTTCAGCTTCAACTTAAAGCTAAATAGATATGGCGACGAAAGCTAGGTCGTCACACTGGCACCCAACTTTGCTCGGATCCCCCCCCCCCCCCGAGCTAATGTTTTTTGATGGCACCACTAGCGTGCTTCCATTTTTTGATGAGCTTGAATACTTTTTTCGTTTTTATAAAATTGATAGGGAAAAAATATTCTTGGTTAGCATATTCCTTACAAGGAGAACCGAGGCAGTGCCATAAATTAATCGCCTGCCATTCACTTGGCTCAAATCCAACCTATGAAGACTTAAAAGGTCGGGTTATCAACCTCTTTGCCACTCGGTATGACAGATTGAGATTAGAACATGACCGTTCTCTCCCCCCTCATGAACGTCAGTGGGAAGCGGTAATAAAGCCAGTGGAAAAATCGCAAGAAGTTATTAAGTCGCAGAAAGCAAGCTCGATTAATTTAGATCAACCTAAAACTGGCAAAACAAACGTTATTTCTAGTGGCAAAAGTCAAACACCAGTTGTCGCTAACGAGCAAACTTCGCTTTCAAACAGCGATACAAAAAAATCTACGTCTGTTATTCAGCCCTGAGCTACGGATAAGAAATCCGAAAAATTATCTAATATTGCGACGGAGGTTGTAACGGAAAATCCAATTAAAATTAATGTGGCGGCTAAAATCGTTAAATTGAGCGGAAGTGACAAATCATTAAATATTGCGGCCAACCCTTCCAATTTAGGCTTTGAAACTGTTGAGCCGGCAAACCCTTCTAGTGGTTTAAATTCATCTCCTGATAATTCCCATTTAAAAACAGTCAAGTCGGCCGATTCTGTTATTTTCACAGAAACTGTGGTAAAAGAAAGTGAAAAGTTTATTCACTGTGCTTCTAAAGATCTCGTAACTAATTTTGAAGAAAATCTACTAGTTAATGTAAATGAAAGCAGTACAGTTCAAAATGCAGTGTTAACTAATTCTAGTTCTGCACATCTAGTACATAAATTCAACGATAAAGTCGTAAATCGAACGAAAAAGTCAGATAACTGGGTTGCTAGTTTAAATTACACGCCGCCTAAAATAAAAGAAAATATCGCAATTTCCTCTAAGGAAGCGAAAGGTTTGAAAGCTTGTAAGACCTCCAGGACCTCGATCTCAACGAGTAGAGAGCGAGCGGAACCTTTTCCGGGAACTGTAGACAGTGACAAGGTACCGGGCTCGAGTCCGTCCCAGAAAAGTGCCTCTCCGATGCCGGACTCCGCTCTACAAGCCACCAGCGCTGAAAGTTCAACAGCAACTCCACAAGACAGTCTGACCCGCATCGCTAATTTTGCTGATATCAAGGATGCCAGGACAATCTGTCAGGTCGTATCGTTCAGTATTTTATTTTTTCTCGAGTATTGGTCTATCATAACAATTATGAAACCTGCGACATGTAGGACTTTCTTTTGGACTTTCAACCATGAGCTAAAAGTCATGAACTTTTTAAAATTTCAAAATGTAAAATTTAAACTTAAAGCATGAACTTTCAACTCCCGAAATTTCATGTTTTGATTACATGTCATAATTTTTTTCTGTTATATAATATATTCATGTATGTACGTTAATGTTTTCTGTTCTTTTAGCCATCTCCAACAGTGACTAGCACGATAATTTTTTTTTCTTTGTATAAACTTTTCCCCCTCTTTAGTTTTTTGAATGATCTATATGTATGTACTTAAATGTTTTCTGTTTTATCCATCACCTGCAGTGATTAGTACGATAAATTTTCCTACCTTTTTGTATATAAATTTTCTCTCTAGTTTTTGACATGATCTATATGTATATACTCTAATGCTTTTCTATTTCCTAGCCAACAACGGCAGTTTTGAAAAAACTTTTTGAAATATTTTGTATCCTTATCTATGTTTTTCTAAATGTCGTAAATTGTATAAAATGAATATTTCTTAAGGTACACTTTTGTATTTTTCACTAAAAGTTTAATTAATGTATGTAAATATTAGTATGTGGTAAAAAGAGAATTTTTTTATGCTATTTTGCATGTAATTTCGCGTTTAACGACTAACCTTAATCAAACTAACAATTTAGTTTTTTCCATATGCAAATAGCTAGCTGAAATATTGCTTATCTATACATTATGTCATTTATATACAAGTGTAGTTCACGTCTATTTTTGATTTATACGTTAAAAAGAGTTTTAATTCTAGAAATTCTGATGTCCAGTCCTTCATCTGAAAATCCAGGCTGATTTCTTCAAATTGTTACTTTTCAAATGAAAAAAAGAGGTATTTTTGGAATCTTGCCAGCATTTTTCTTTGCTGAAAGTCGAAGGTGCTTTTTGGACGAGTGCCAACAGCGGATCTCTTTTTAAAGATTCATCTGATAGTAGATAACTGGAAATTTTTGATAAACTCTTCTGATGGCCCAAGACATTTCAAGATTTTCTGTTTAATAAAATTATTATGTTACAAGGTGCTCAAGTCAAGACCTTAATGTTAGAAGTTAAATTGAAGAATGATCGCATTTTTGTGTTTAAGCGATCCCTTTTGTACTAAATTTATTTTTAATTAAAGAAATTTTTCTCCTTTCCATGTAAGGAAATTTGATCTGTCATTCCCCTCTGTATCGCTGGACTTTAACTAAGTTAGTGCATAGAGTTTTCTGCCGTAAAACACCTCAGATGGAGCTTAAAAAGTATTTTTATCATAAATCTTTCCTGAGTGGGCAGTTTTTAAGCGCGGCACTCTTAATTTTTTTTCACTATTAGATTTTTAAAAAGCCAATATTTCTTGTTGGGCAGTTTAATTTAAGTTTCCCCCCCTCTTTTTTTTCTTATGCAGTTTAATTTTAGCAGTAAGTAACTGCGGCTATTTTTCACTTAACATAGCATTGTTTTACTTTAAAATTTTCACGGGTAAAAACCCGTTGGGGATTTTTACGTGATTTTTTTTTCTTTTGGGGAGGAACTGTGAGGTATAGCAAAGTTAGCGTAATGCTACAATTAAAATTCGCACTTTACGAGTAGAACATGAATGCGAAGAATTTAGGATTCGGCTGATCAATAGAGTTAGTTCCTATGACAAATGAAATTGTAATCTGCGATTTGTTAATTTTATAAAGTATTTTGGAAAGTGATTGATATAAAAGGAGAAGGAAGATTGCTTTTGGTGTTAGTGAGTTGGAGGGGAGTTAGTAGAAGGTTAGTTGGAAGTAAGTAAGTGGGAAGTTGGTTGTTAGCGGCTATAGCCGGAGAGAGTAATTCGAGTAGTATCATGGTGTCAGGGAATCCTCCCACGTACGAAAGATTACTGTGCCGCGAGGGTGAATGAAGTTAAATAAAGTAGTTGAGATTAATTGTGAGTATCTATTGATAGTTAAAAGTATTTAAGAAGGCTGCCCAACTAAGTTTACAAATTATTAAATATAATTAAAGTCCAACGCCCACCCTTTTCTATTAAGCTCAAATAAAAGCTCATTTATTTTATAAATCTGACTTTGTCATTTCTTCATTAATTAAGCAATCTAGTTTCAGCTTCAATTTTAAGTTAAAGGATGGCGACGACATTTAGGTCGTCACAAACTGATTTATCTCACCTGCGGATTATAATCAGGCAAATACGGTACTATATATCATCTACCATATTGTAAAAGAAAAAGTGCAATCTATCGCGCTTGTGCAAATAATAATTGTTTTTTTTAATTTCTTTTTTATTTCATTGCCTATTTAAAATATTCATTTAATATTTTTGTGAACTACACTGTTTGTTTTAAGTAGAAACGCTCCTAAGAACTCTGAATTTTAAAAAGAAGCGTTTACAACTTCGCGAATGTATATGCTATTTGGACGAAATTGTATGGAAGCATCTTATATAGTAAGTGAAATACCGTGTAAATGTTACAGCTATTTTATATTTCTTAATTAACAGGTTGATCACATGTACATTTCAATTTAAAAAAATTTTATCGATCCATCAAAAGCTCCGTGACTCAATATTCACTGGAAAAATTGGGATTTGTTTATTCTTTATATGTAGTTAAATATAAAGAATAATGCCGAAAGCTTTACAGTTCCTATTTAAATGAATGTTATTTTTAACATTTGAAGTAAACGGTAAGAATAATACTTCAAAGTATATTTTTTGTTTTACCTTAGAAACTTTATTTTTCTAATTGTTCCACAAATGAGCATGCAAAATAATGTCGAAAAACTATTGTTATTAAAATTATGAGTACAATAATTGTTTTTCCTTTTGTTAACTATAATATTGTTAATAAATTCTCTTCTTAATTAAACCTGTGAAAAGGAAAACTAATTCATGCAAAATATGTTTAAACTTATTAAAATTTTAACACACAAATATAAAATGTTCATTAACGTAACAAAAGAGAAATATATGTTGCGTTTCGAACATTTTATGTAAAAGCAATAACAAATACTATTAATACAATGTACTTCAAACTTAATTTATTAATTGTAAATTTCTTAACATTTAAAGGCACTGAAATATTTAGAACAGGACGAAATATTTTCCTTTAACATTGAAATAATTATAATTTTAATGTGAAATTAATTTTAGAGAATTTGTTACGAATTTATTATAAAAAAGAAGTCCTAAATGCCTGCTTAAAAGATTTAGGAATGAGTTGGGTCATATTAAACTGCTGCATATGTAATATTAGCTATTGATAAACCCATAACATAATAATTTTTTGTCTTTAAGGCTGATTAAAACTGTTGATAAATTTTATAAACGAGTGCATATTTCTCTTAAATAAAATTTCTAGTGCAATTTATATCTTAGGTATGTTTTCCTCATTAAAAGAAAAAAGAAATTACTCAGCTTGAACCATACTTTTTTAATAAAATTTTCTGAATAATTTTTTTTTTTTTTTTTTTGAACAAATTAATATAGAAATTCCCAGAATTGTAAATGTGAAAGTTTTCATTTTATAAATAAAGTTTACATTTAAATTATTGCTTTTAGCTTTAATTTTGAAGTTATTATTTGTGCTACATAAAATAATTAGTTTTAATAAGTATTTTTAAGTACTTGATTATTATATTATCGTTTTGTTTTCCCTTTGTTAGTATTATATGTTAAAAAAGCTTAAAGGTTGTTCTTAGAGCAAATGCTTACTTGCCATTGTTACGTACACTTTGTTTTTTGCACATGATAAGTTTGTGTCAAGACATTATACTATAATAATAATAATAATAATAATAAAACACAAGAATGTCTTTCTTTGCTTGTACTTTGTGTTTTGAGCTCCCCTTTGCAATGGGAGGTTTAACAAAATCAAGTTTTATAAACCTTAAAGATTGTTATTTACACTTTAATAATAAGATTCATATTGCACATTAAAATTAACATTACTTTTGCTTCATTTTTTTTTTATTCGATAAAATAATAATCATAATAATAAGCAATTAAAAATACAGAAAAAAAATTAAAGGATTTTCTAATAAAAATATTAAAAGATAAAAACAACTGCTATAAACTTTATTCTAATAATATAAAATTTTCCTTTTACAATCTCAAAATAATAACACAAAGAAAATGTCATATATATATACAGCATGAAGGCTTTAAATGTACTAATCAATTTAAATTTGGAGTGAAAGCTTCCTTTTATAAAACTCATTTTATTTTATTTTGATAAACTTTAAAAAAATATCTTAAAGATTTTAAATGTTTTTTTTTTTTTTTTTTTTTTTTTGGTAAGATAGATCTTATTTTCGTCTCTCGGAATTACAGAAATTTTGTATATCTTTTAGATTGCTAGCATTGCCGATAACTAATTTTTATAGAAACTCTTTTGGGTTTAGTTCATTTTAAATATTTTTTTGGAATATAAAATTTCTTTTCTGTATATTTCAAGGAATTTATATGCGCAGAACTAAGGCTTTCGAGGCTTAATAAAAAACATTTTAAAAGCCGTCTTCAATCTTAAAGAGAAAATTGGAACATTTGACAAGTGTTTGTATAACGGTAAATTTTATCAAGACTGTTTTTATCATAAATGTTATAGAAGAATGGAAATATGTATTTCGTTCTCTATTTTAGGAAGAAATAATCTTGTTCTGTACAAAAAACAAAACTAGACATCTGAAAATTGCTCTGGATTAGAAAATACTTTCGTAAATGTTGTTTAGGCATTTTTTATTTTTTATTATAATGATGAAGATTTGGCAAATTTAATCGGAAACCGTCTATAGTATTTAAAAATAACACAGGTGTTTATGTTTTAAAAAATTAAATTTGTAATATAATCTATACAGTATTATTGAAAAGTTCGAATTGCATTTTATATATTTCAAATAAAACGCTGAGAATTTCATTTTAATGAAAGAAACGAAGGAAATACTAGTAATAAGGAATATTTTTATAATATATTTGTTTGTAGTGTATTATAGTATTTAATAATAATTTGTAATACATTTTGAAATGCAATACGTATATAGTGTATTAATTTATAAATTATTCGAGTAGTGCGCAAATTTCCGGAATCTTGTTTGTTTCTAGTGGATTTTTGTGTGTAAAACCTTTAAATCAGGTCAAAATTTTTTAAACAGTACAAATATTTTTAATAGAGTTAAACTGTTATTTAAAAGTAAAGATGATCCATAAAGGATTAAACAAGATGACTGAAATAAGTTTAAACAGTTGGAAATAGATATATATTTTTTAAACAATCTCAATGTTCATTTTAAGGAAGATTGTACTGCCTAATATAAAGTCTAATTATAAACATTTGGCTATTATTCAAGTTCTGGTCAATAAATGAGTGCAGAAATTTAATTTAAGTAATAAAAAAAATATATATATTCTCTCTTAAAAAAAAAACACTTACAATTTTTCAAATATCTCTCAAGGAAGACTATGCTACTTATAATAAATCTCATTCCAAGCACCTGAATTTAAATTCTAGTCAATACATGATAGCAAACGTTTAATTTAAATAATAAGAAACCTATATTTCCTTTTACAAAGTATATTTATTCCTCAATTCGCTGTTATATAATTTTAAAATCCAAAAAAAGAGATCTACCTTTTCATATGACGAAATTAAAGTGAATGATTATTGAAAATGCATGTAATATCATTAAAGACAAGGGGATACTTTAACATAATATATTATATTTTCGTTTTTAAACCTCTGTGCTTAAAAATTTAACGTTATATTTGTTTATTTATCTAAAAAAAAAAAAAAAAAAAATTACTTTTGATAACTAGAATCATAAATATGGAATGCATTATGTCAATGAGTCACATTTAACACAACTTCATCAGCATACTTTCTTATTTTGAAAAACTCCAAATTTTTACATTCTACTAAAATAAAATGTCAAATTATTTAAAAAAAGGTTGATACGCAGTTTTGTTTAAATTATTTAAATTTTATCCTTAGTAATGAATGCGATAAGTGCCACTGGTGTAGACATACAGACGGCAATTCAGGCGTTAAACACGAATTCGCAAAACGTCCTTAATGATTAAAGGATTGTTTTAGAGGAACGCCTAAGAGCGGGGTTGTTGTTCTTATTTATATTATTACTTTGGATTCTTATTTATATTATTACTGTGCTTTGGACAACCAGCTGATTTACGACCCTTGAAAAATCTGATAGCAGGAAACTTCCGTCCGGTATAGCGTCCACGACGCTTACCTCCTGTTTTAGACATCTACAACAGCATGTTCGCTTACTCCACACACGACCCTTAAAAAATCTGACTGAAGCAAATTCCCGCCTTCGACGCCCTCCTTCCATTGTAGGCACCTACAACAGCCTGTTCGCTTACTATGAAAACGGCCCTAGAAAAATCATATCATGGCAAATTCTTGCTCAATGGCTACAGTGCGCTCTTTCATTTTCAGACACAAAATCTGCCAGTTTGATCACCGTGCAAACAACCCTTTAAAATTTTTACCATGTTTACGACGCTTGAAAAATTTACCCGCAGTAAACTGCCCCTCAATATCATCTCTTAAGCCCTCTCTCGTTTCAGACACTTAGACCAGCTTGTTCGATTACTGTGCAAACGACCATTGAAACTTCTGACAGTAGTGAAGTTAAGTAATTTAACAGCTTCGGAAGTATAGATATTCGATTCCTTACTCCACCAATTTCTTCTGCGATAATAAATAAATCTTCCTTTTTCAAACTCTTCAGGTTAAATATACTTTCTGCCATAGCTGCCGTATCACTAAGCTAATATTTACATTTACATTTACTTTTCATTTTTCTTCTCCCCCCCCCAAAAAAAAAAAAAAATATATATATATATATATATATATATATATATATAAATAATAAAAAATAAAAAATAATAATAATAATAATAATAGGTAAGATAATATCTTTTTACCTTGAATCCTGCTGGATGCAGCAATGTAGTTGAGGAGTGGTCCGTTCATACACATGAAACGGATTCTTCTAAGAAAGTCAGTGCGCAAAACAGAAAAGTTTACTAGTATATATATGACTTATTTACATTAATTTGCAGAAAAAAATATTCATTTACTATTAAGATTGACTATGCGAATTCACATTAGTGCTACATCAAATAAACATAATCTACGAGACCGGGGGCAGGATCCCTTTCCCTTACCGTCTCTAAGCCAAAGATCTTTCAATACGTGAAGATGGGAAGGCTCCGTAGACGTAATATAAATCCACGGGAACCGGCGAAAGAGTGCATATAGCTATGCTGTAAAGTGAATATACAGGGGTAAATTGGCGAAAGGGCGCTTTTGGCAGTATCGACAAAAGCGATAATTATTATAATCTGGTAGATTATTGACAGCAGAAAACGTAGGAGGATTATCGCTCCAGGCAAAGTGGAAAGTGGGGAATTTTCGTCAAAGAACCTAGTGAGTATAATGAAAAGAATCCATTATACTCGCTTTGGTACTGATTGGTCTGTGATTTTTATATATGCATTTTTGATAGCAATCGAGTTTTAGTGGGAGTTGCTTGTATTTTTAAATTTACCAATGTATCAATTATAAAAAAATATTTTTCATGTTGAATAACACTGATAAATTTTAATGAAAAGTACTACCCAATATATATATGTATAAGGTATATATTGTCTTAAAATAGTGTTACGAACCTTTTTTATTATGTAAATTTCAGTTATTTTTAATTCACACAGTTTAATAATAAAGGTAAAAAAATCAAATGTTTAAAATTTTCCATAAACCAGCATTTAGATCCTTTGTGGTTGCCTATTTATTAGCTAAAAGTGCTATTAAAAGATAAATAAATTAAAAATAAACTCATGGAGTTAGTTTTACTTAAAAATTATCATTTTAAAATTAAACTGATTTAGGAAAAATACTTTGTAATGGATACAGCGTACTAGAATGATAAATTTCACATGTATTTCATAAGTCTTAAACAAAGAGAACATATTTTAAGGATTAAAATAATTTTAAGCACTGCTATAAAAAAAAAAAAAAATGCACATTCCCTTTTTACAATTCAGAACACATATTTACAATATTTTCAGGATTATAGTATAAATGCATATTTATCTAAATTGCCTATATTGTTTTAATAGACATTGTACATTGAGTATCTGTTTATCCAAAAATTTTGTTTCATCTCTTAAATGTGCTTGATTATCATTATTATTATTTCCAATAAAATTGTTAATGCCGTTACTGATAGAAAATTTAATCAATGTAAACAAAAATTAAAATTTGCAATTAAAAGAAAATTAAAAGGCAATAAATAAAATCTAAACTAAAATTGGGAGTGTTAGATTGTTCCCTTCACAAAATTTAAATTCATAAACAAGCATTTCAAAAACATTTTGGTTTAAGTAAATGATTAACTCAAAATTGTCTATGCCTAAAACCTGTTTTCAATATTGTATGAAATTACTGCATATGCACACACTTAGTTCTATAAAACATTGGTAGCTTAATATTGTATATGTATATTTTTATATTAAACAGGAAATCGGTTGACTGCTAATGTTAAAGTTTAAAGCTTTACTCGATTTCTTTTTTTCTTTTTTACAAAAACAGTAGAAATTTCACAAGAGTATTTATTGATTTAAAAAAGTGTACCAAAATTTTAAACCTAGATCAACACCTAAAAATTAAAGACTCAAATACAAAATTAAAGAAGAAAAATAATAAATAAAACACTCACTTCATTACTAAGGCACATTTCCTTAAGTAAATTTACAGCTTCTTCAACTTGAAAATACTAGCAGGCACAAAACCCAAAGCCAAAGAATATTAAAACTTTGAACTTTTAAGGCTTGCGCCAGCTTGCAAGTGGTAAGCAAAATATCATTTACCTTTCAGGACTACAATGAAACTAAAAGTAGTTTCAGGCTGTGTTTAATCCATTGTGATTTCACAGAAAATTGACACATCACTTTTAACACACGATAGAGGATAACGACAACGACAACTGACAACTACATTCAGTTTCAAAATGGTGCGCTCAGTGACGCTTTTGAGGTTTGTCACAGTATACTTGGCGATTTCGCAGATAGAGCGGGGGAAAACGTACTTTCCTTTAAGCATGCTTTCCAGCAAAGCTGTATGCACGCTTTCGTTAGTTACGGTTTCTCCAGCCTTCCCTTCTTATCTATTAGAAGTTCTTTGACTAAGCCACTCTTCTCTACAAAACTGATTAAATAGAAAGCGATGATACTTCAGTTGACTGTAGGGGTGCAAGGTTATTTGCATAAAGGTCAAAATACGACTGCAGCGATCCTATAAGGGTACGTGAGTATTACATTCTATAACAGAGCGTAGAGCGTATGCCTATGTAAATTAATCTAGCTGGCATCAATTTTGAGGCATTATCTTATTACTTTTATGTCTTTAAAGTGATTGCTTGTTGTATAAAATTTCAATGTGATGAAGAAGTAGATCTAATAAAAATAAGTTTTTTCTCTTTTACATTTATTTTGCATATTTAAATTATATAGTTACGTGTAAAAAGTTATATAAATATTCTAAAATTTCTTTTTGGTATTTGCGGATTGTTTAGGCATTTATTTGCATAATTGAAATTTAAATTGTTTAGTAATTATTTTAATATTCACACATCTATATATGTAATATTAATATATGCATTAATTTGAAAAAAATATTTCAGATGAGTGCATTGCAACTGCATATAGAAGGCTTTCTAAAGTTTTGTTTTAGTAGCATTTAATTTTTGGAAGATTTCATTTATTCCGTATGTAGTATGAAAATGAAAGAAAACTGAACGGGGAAGAGCTACGTGCATTACGTACTTGATCAGTAGTTCTCACCTCGACTTCTCCGAAGTTTGTGGCGCTTCAGCTTATGTATAACACAGGTCAACATCTGGGGTTTGTAGAATAGCACTTTTTTCTTAGTAAATCAGTCACGCTAATCACAAATATGACATTAGTTTTTTGCTATCACCCACAGTTTTTTCACAAAACAAAAAAGGAGGGGTGCCTCTTAAAAAAATTAATGTGTAATATTTATTAAAAATAATACGTTACTAATAAAAACATAAATTATTTTTTTAGTAAAATGACATTAATAAATATAAAATACAATAATGCACTAAAGGATGTGAAATATAAATATTGATGGCGCCAATTTATGTGTTGATACTTGCCTGAGGAGGCGCCATTTTCTCCCGCGCATTTATAGTGAGAACGTACGCTTATATTGTTCGTTTATTGTTAACACTGGATAGGGAAAGCATGGCCTGCAAGAAAAGATTTAAATTCAGGATAAAAAAAATGTGATTCGGCAGAACTTAGTTGATCCAAAAGAAGTTCCATTGCCTCCCCTGCACATTAAATTAGGTTTAATGAAACAATTCGTAAATACCTTAGATAAAACAGGAAATTATTTTCGATATTTAAATGAAGTTTTCCCACATTTATCGGAAGGTAAAATCAAAGAAGGTGTGGTCGTCGGCCCAGATATAAGACGGTTAATGAAGGACGAAAAATTTGAGGTTAGTATCAAAGACGTAACTCAGAAATTTTTAGGAAATTACAAAGATCCTATCTATGCAATGATCATTGACAAAATGCTTCAAAACTTTCAAAAACTAGGTTGTATGTAACTGTAACATGAGTTTTAAGATACATTTTCTGCACTCCTATGTCCCATCTTGAATATTTTCCTGAAAATCTTGGTGAAAAGAGTGAAGAACAAGGTGAGAGATTTCCCCAGGATATAAAATGCATGAAAAAACACTATCAAGGACACTGGAATGTCAATATGTTGGCAGTTTACTGCTGGGGGCTAAAAAGAGACACTAAACCAGCTTCAAAACCTAAAGGGCACAAGCGTTCTTTTGATGATAAAGAAAAATAATTTTACTGAATATATTAGAATATAAATCTTTATAAAACACACACACACACATATATATATGATTTATTTATTTATTTGATTCATTCGTACACTTTTTAATGAATGTTGTGTAAATTGTATATTCTCAAATTCCAAATTCTTAGTTTCTTAATTGTAAAAAATCCTGACACATAAAAATGGATATTATTTTTGAAATAAGCATAGCAGCTTTCTTACAATTTACATAAATTCATGAAAACTCCAGACACAAAGTTTAATTTTGTTGGCCTGTTTAATCAGCTTTGCTTTGCTCTCTGCGTCTTTGTTCACCCTTTTTAAGGGTTACTATATTGCATATTTCTCTTCATCGAGCCTACCATAATTGTGAGGAGCTCGCCCGCACTCGAATATTTTAAAAATATTTTTTAAGTAAAAAAAAAAGTATTTTGGTGATTTCAAAAAAACTTTTAAACAAAAATTTCATGCTCTTTATCATGTTGTAAGCAAAATTTTCCTAAAACTCAAAGAAACCGAGCAGTAAGTCAATAAACAAATTACTAAAATTGCACAAAACATTTAATAACAAGAAACTAAATTAAATGTATGCTGTTTTTTCTTCTTCTTTTACAATTCCTATTATTAGTTCACACTCACCCTAATATATATTTATATATCTTGTTCAATTTTTCAATCGTTAATAAAATACTTTTTATTCATCCACTCAAGTTCAAATACTTTTTTTTTAACTTGTAGTGGATGCCAGTTGATGTTAATACAATTTTGTGCATGTAGGAGGATCGCTTCCCCCCTGGGGGGAATACCCCCGGGGGGAAGTAAATTTTCAATATGATTGTCTTTCGAAAGATCTCGTCAATACCTTTAAAAGAATGGTTGAACTGTAGATCTGCGATAAATTAAAATAAAGTTATCGATTTATTTTTATCTTTTAACGAAAAATACTCGAAAAAATATTTCTGCTGATTTGCAAAAAAATGACATCTTTCGGTATTTAGTGAAGCAAGTAGGAATTGACTTTAATTTTTTTTTTTTTTTTAAATAATACTTTATTATTATTATTATTATTATTATTACTATTATTTACGCTTGAACCCCACAGCTTTCTAGAACTCATTTAAGAAAGGCTGACACATCAAGCGTTTTGTTGCCGTTTTGTGATTGTCATGACATTAAAAGTTTGAGAGTCTTTATAGAGCTATAAAATCACTAAAAATAAGTGATTAATCTGTAGTTAATTGTATCAATCACTGGCAAATAAAAAATAACTGAAAAAAAAAAAAAAGAGAGAGAGAGAGAGAGAGAGAGAAAAGATACACGATGAACACAATAATACGTATCATAGAAACGATTTATTATCCTACATATGATAAATGAAGACGAGCGCGCGTGTGTGTGAGTATATCCGTCGCTGTGTAGGCAAACAGCTGATCGCAGAGCTAAAAAATGATGTATTGGAGGTTCGTTTTGATTTTTCCTGCTGCACCTCAAAGCCCGCTTTCCAAAATTTTGATTATTATTATATATGTCCCTAACAACACAAAATATTCCAGAAACGTAACAATCATATAACATTGAAAGATTATAAGGGTGATTGCCAATCTAAAGGGTAGAAAACAAAGACTAATTTGAAAATATAAAAATTTTACCAAAAAAATTTGAAAAAATTCCTTAATTCCTTTTTGACAACTATGAATCTAAATTACTTGATGAGCTATCTCGTTAGCTATTTTTTGGTTGGTAATTAATTAATTTCAAAATTAATGTGTCAACGGAGCGGACATCACTGACCACGGAGTGGACACTTATAAATATCCAAACCTGAAAGTTATTTTGCAGCTGTATCTTTTCATCCTTATTGTTTTACTTGCGTTTTAGAAAATAATCAACAAATATTTTTACTTTAATTCTTTTGAAAAATGAAAATAACAGGAAAATAATTGTTGGTTCCGCATATTCTTTCTTTCTTTCTTTGTTTTTTTTATGTGATTGATCTAATATGTTGAAGACACTTGTATTTCCTTGCTATTTTTCCTGTTAAAACTTCGAGGATTTCTTTAAGTTTCTTCTTTGATTTTGCGCCTTTAAAACTTTCTTTTATTGGCTTTTTTATAACCTCGCCAAAAATAATACATTTCTCAATTTCTTTTGAATTTCCTTCTGTGATAATTTTTTTCACTTTTCTCTTGGGTTTTTCAGAATCAGTAGTATTATTTTTTGACTTCACATCCTTAGATCTTTGCACATACTTTTTGTGTTTTTCAAGCTTCCTAACCATTTTTTTGTTTTCTTCACAAAGCCTTTCACTGTTCTTTTTCGACATTTTTCTTCCACTTTCTAGTCTGCTAGATGATGATACTGATGGTTTTGTTTTCAGAGATGGATTAATTTGTGGTAGTGTGATGTTTATGGCTGCTGAACGAGGTGTATCAGGAGGTGCATCATCTCTGAGATGTTCTTCAAAGATTATTCTGTTTCTTCAATCTCTCCCTTTGATTTCTGTTTTGGTTCTTCCATTTTTTCCTAACAGTTCATTTCATTTGTTCAAACATTTTAACTACAGTATTCTTCCTTCTGTGATATATTTATCTTTCTTTAGCTTTTCCTTCTTCATGTCTTGCGGGATCATTTCTTATGCTCTTATTATACACAAAGATATAAAGTTATTCAATTAATAAAAATACAAAACAATTTTAGTTTTGCTGTAAAACAAAAATATTTTTATTTATTTTTTCTTCTGAAACTAAATTTAATTATATTTTTGCAATTATTTTTCTAAAGTGTTATGTCACCTTTTCTACATTTTACCTTTAAAATTAAAAAGAAAAAAAAAAAGGACATATAGTATACATCATCCTTTTGCATTACTCTGTAAACAACACTCATAAAACTGTTCTTAAAATTATATTAATACGAATTCTGTTGTTACATTTAAACCATGAAGAGAAATGCTTAAGAGTTCAGTAAAAAATAGCAAATACTGTTTTAAAGACGTTGAAATGACATTTTTAGAAAATCACGAATAAAAATATAAAAGTTAGGGGGAAAATATATTTCCATTGCACCTTAAGCAATCAGTAGGCTAACAAAAAAAAAATAAAGGGATAAAATTTATTTATCAAATTTATTTAGATTATTTTTCAAATGTATCTATTTTTAAGATTAATTTTGATAGTATCCACTCCGTGGAAAGAAGTGTCCACTTCGTGATCAAATGATGTCCACGGAGTGGAAGTCCACGGAGTGGACAGAATGTCTGATTTTGAATTTTAAGGAACAAAGCAACAACGTCAGGAACAATTTAACTTTAGTGTTGAATTATGTCTTATAACCATTAATTGTAATAATAATTAGATAATAAATAATCCTTATAATTACTTGTATACTTCTGACCACGGAGTGGACTGATGAGATAGCCAAACAGAGGTATCACAGATGAAATCTATTTTAACAGAACGAAATAAAGCATTGAGTTCAGCACATGTAGGTAAAAACAAAGATGGCTTCCCCCTCTTTCTTCTCAGTTACACACTGGTGACAGACAGTGCCATCTACTGAACTTTATGGGAAATTAAATAGTTGTCCACGGAGTGGACACATTTTATTAGGGACATTTGTTATAAATTAATTAAAAAAACAAGATTCATTTTATAACTCTAAAATTTTATAAATATATTTTTAAGAATAATTATGTCCTGCTTAAATCAAAATGTAATTAAAAAACATTAATATTAAGCTTGAAAATAATGCTATATTCTGCAGACTTCCCTTGGGGACAGTCCACGGAGTGGACATTCCAGGTTTTATCGATCGAGTTCGAAGAAAAATAAATAACATTAAAAACTTTTATAATAATATTCAACTAGAGAAAATCGTAAGAAATAGCCTAGTTGTAAATTTTTTTCTGATTGAAAATATTTTCTATTTTTGAGGGCTAAGGGACATGGTTTCTACCCCTTATGTTGGCAATGACCCATAAACTTTTCCGATACGTTTAAAAATGTTCAGATTGCTTTCCGATTAGTTTCAAAAACGTAGAAATGTCCGCGATCGTAACAAAACTTCAGATACGTAACAGAAACGTTACAATCACTTAACAGATAGAAAATCAAAAAGGGCGAATGTTTCTAAAAGGTATCAGAGAGCATACTAAAACGTGTTACGTTTTTGAAAGATTGTAAGCTTTTTGCAACATAACTGAAACATTCTGTGCTGTATGGGGTATGTTTTAATTAATTTAAGATATATAAATTTTTGAAATGATTGACTATGGTAATATAAACGCAAATGCAAAATATTTTTCCGTAGCCCATTAGCTTATTTGGTTAGAGCGATATGTTAATAACGCGAAGGTCTAGGTTCGACCCAATATGTTATTTTTTACTGATAATTAATAAAAACGGGGTCGATAAAAGAAAAATCTTTCAGTATCGTCACAGTACCCAAAATCATATAGATGACAAGAAAGTGACAAAATAATAATAATAATAATAATAATAAAAGGAAAAAAAAAAAAAAAAAAAAACTTAGCGATGTGTTGGTCAATTTGTAGGCAAACGGCTGATCGCAGAACTACAGATTTTTGCATGAAGGTCGATTTTGATCTCTTCTGACGCACTTCAAAGTAGGTCTTAAATATATTTTTTATTAGTTTATTAAATATTAATTAAAATGTTTGCAGCTGAAGAGATTGTCTGGTGCTGCCATCTGTTGTAATAGAGTGAAAAGGATAATATGTCCGAAAAACACAGTTCTTGAATAATAGCAGTGCCACCTATCGTTCATGTAGCACCTGATGTCCGGTTATTGCAAGCAGTGGGAGCCCAGGGCATACATAGTATACGCATGGAAGATGTTGCCTAATGTAATGGGATCTGAAGCTAGACTTTTAAGCGATTTCAATGACATTTTTATTTGTAAAGTTATTTAAAATATAGTGGTTAATGTTTTCTGGAAATTCCTTTAGATATAGTGATTAGTGAAACAGGCAAAGCCTGTTAGTTATAGTGAAAATCGAACAATATTTATGTTACTGAGAAAATGTAAACAACGTTTAAATTCAACTATAATTATAAATTTTTGCTATGTTTAGAGTATTATTCTGTTTTTGTTAATATTTGTTATACTACTTTTTTATATGCTATTTACACCACACTTGTATATAACAGACAGGGGCTACATTATGTTAATTATTCGATTAATGTTATTCAGTTTCTAGAACTTATCAATTCTGGAATATTTTGTTCGAGAAAGTTCTTGAATTGTATATAAATTGATGTAGCATTGATATTAATTGAAAAATAGTCTTGAACTGAGCTTAATGTCTGTGTCTACACCCTTAGGGTTTCCCCAAAAATAGTTATTTAAGTTTGCACTCACATAATCTACGCGACAATATTATTTATTAAAATGGCTTGAACAACATTGACTATGACTATTCTAATATTAAAACTTCATACATTATTTAAAAAATTTAAAGAATTTTATAATATAGTAGAATAGAGTAATCTTTCACATAACTTTCACTATGAGATTTATCGTATTGGGATTGAATGAAACTGCATGAAAAATAAAATATGAAACTGGCCCTAATGAAATTAGTAAATTAGTATAAGGCAACTGTATCGAATTGAATGGTGGGTAGCCTAGAAGGTGGGTGTATTTCAGTCTGCGACCGTGTCGAGCGATAAGCGAAACTCATTTCTTTTAGCATGATAATGTCTTATAAGTAGAAATTTATGAGAACTGATATATAATGGGGAACTATAAGACGAGTTCTCCTATGTCAGCTGTCAGCTTGCCTATGTATCTCTACGATACGTGGTCGCTGGCCTTACATAGTGGTGCAGACAGACAGACGTGCTTACCCCCCCCCTACACACACACAGACAGAGAGAGAGAGACATCTTTTATTTGTATAGGAATAGTAGTAAATTATTACACTTTAAAAATTGCAGTAGTTTGAATCAGTGGCGTATCCAGCATTTTTCCAAGGGGGGGGGGGGGGTTCGTCTTTCCGAATTTTTAATTAAGTTTATTTTTAATTAAGTTTAACATTCTTTTAAAATATCATAATTACTTGCCGAAAATAAGAGTAAGAAAATGAAAAATAGTAAAACAAACTCACCAATTGGAAGATCAAACTAAAAAATCTTAAATTAGCGGCGAATAACGTAGAGCCTGTACAAACTGCTACACAAAACATAAAATTCAATACATAGTTACGCAAAATATTTCATTGAATTTTCTTATTTACAGAGCGAAGTCTAACTCTCTCAACGAGTTTTCGCTAGTTCATTTAAAATGTCTTCTACTATTGGGGTATTGTTTGGGTAACTCCTTCAAGGTCACTACTTCAATGGTCACCCCTTCCCCATATGGTCGACCCCTCTTGTCCTTGAGTATGAACTCGTAAATGAAATCCTTTCAGAGAATTGTTTTCAGGGGAACATGTTTCGCGCCGCGCAAATGAAGTGGTTTAGTTATTTTCAGGAGTGTTTATCGCAGAGTAATGAAAAAAAAAAGTTAGTCATAATTTTAAACCACTTCGTAGAAAAAAATATTCTGCGCTTGCCATGCATTTTTTCCGCCTGAAATGTGAAAAAAAAAATGTAAGGAACAGCCTAATTTTTCTTATCATACATTTTGTTAAGGGGGTTTTAAACCCCCAACCCCCCCCCCTTGCATACGCCACTGGTTTGAATAGTAAATCCTTTTTTATATAATTTGCTTAGCTTGACAAATGTTAGAGCTCTTCTAAAAAGTAGCAAATACACAATCCACTTTCTTCAGTCTGGGATTGAACAGGTAAATGAACAGACATTATCGAATTACTTGGGCAACTACTTTCTGGAGAACATTCGAGAATATCAAACCCCTCTTTTCTGCACAATCTCTAAATTTAATATCGTTTTATTTTGCGAGTAAATTGTTGAAAAAAACATTAATCTTCATATGTTGAAAAGCTGCTATATAGAGACTAAGAATGTGAAATTAACCAAAAGAACTGTAGTATTGCATCCCTTTTATCGTATAATATTCACGATTGATTGTGAAAGCTACATATTAGAAGCTTTTTATATGAAATTGGATTTTGTCATCGCGTCTTCGTGTCACGCTAATAAGCAAGGCGCCTCCATTTTAAAGTAAATATAAGCTGTATTGTTTGTCAATCCTTGGCTTAGGTAGTTAGAGCGTCAAATTAATAATGAAATCGTCGAGATTTCGATCCCGGAAGGACCGGCATGTTAACTTTTGCAGATAATTAGTAGAAAATGTGTCAATTGATAAAAGACAATTTTTCGTTGACTACACAGTATCTTAAGAATTTTTTAAGAGTTTTTTTTAAGAAGCTTTTTTTTTTTTTAGATATTAAAAAACATAAAATATTTTAGATATTAAAAATGCACAACATAAAAAGTTTTAAGAATAAATAAATAACTTTTTAGAAAATTTTTATATGAAACTGAATTTGTCTTGATTAGAGCGTCACGTTAATAACGCGGTGGTCGAGAGTTCGGTCCCCGGAAGGTTCGGTGTGTTATTTTTTGCAGATAATTAGTAGAAAAAGTGTCAATTGATACAAGAAAATTTTTCATTGCTTACACAGTATCCTAAGACTTTTTTGAGGGTTATTTTAAGATTTTTTTTTTTTTTTTTTTTTTTTTTGGATAGTAAAAATCACAAAATATTTTTAATAGTAAAAAAAAAAAAAAAAAAAAAAAAAAAAAAAAACACCAAATAAAAAGATTTTAGTAAAAAAATGCATAAATAAGTTTTTTTTTTTTTTTAAACTTCTTATATTTGAAATTGGATTTTGTCATCGCGTCTTCGTGTCATGCTAAAAAAACAAAGCGCTTCCACTTTAAAAGTAAATGTAAGGAATTTTACATCGTTCAATGGCTCAGTTGTGTCAGGTTTATAAACCTGACATGATTATCTTAAAGCTTCAAAGTTAAGCAGAGTTGAAATAACAGAGTCCAGTGGAAACTGTATTGAGCAGGTAAAAACAAATATGACAAGTTTTTCTTTTAAATAAAATCATTTATTTAAAAACTAGATTGATTTATCTAGTGAAATAAAAAATATGGCAAACGAAAATAAAAATTATAACACATTTAGACGATTCGTTTAATATTCTTCAGGGCAGATAGATTAATACAGAGTAGTTACTGAAGCCTATACTATTACTGAAAGTAGCTTAAAAGTTTGCAGTTTTAAAATGACTATTATCCTCGAATTAATCTAAAAATATTTACTTAAACCTCATCTGAAAAACAACAGCTTTCTACACAAGCTTTAATACTGTCTAGGTTATCAAGTAAACTTAAACTGAAATATACAAACAGCGTTTCATGCCAGCTTCTTTATTACCGGGATTCACCTCGGCACTAACACCGAAAAAGCCACTCGATTGCTTTTCTGCTACGCTACTTACTCAATTCAAGCAGATGACGTAGACTTAAGTCATTTGCATACGGATAGCTTCGGCTAACGTATTAATATTTTATGCTAAAATAAATTTTAAATAAACTAAGAGTTTTTAAATATTTATTAACTTAAAATTATAAAAGTAAATAGAAAATAAATTACTTAGATTTTAATAATCATCGGTTTTAATAAAAGAGGAAATATAGTTAAACTAAAGAGGGAGTGAAACTGAAAAAAACATTGAGTGTCAAGAACACATGAAAATATTTTAAATTTCTAAACTTAACAATAACCCCCCCCCCCCCCCCCCCCCCCCTCTTGACACTCAACCGAGACCATGGAAAAATATATATATATGCCCTGAATTTACAAGTTCACATCATATTATTTGAATAAAAAAAAAAACTTAAAAAAAAAAAAAAAATAACGTAAGTTGACAGATTCAAGAACGACTTGCTACTAATCGTCTTCCAACAGGATATTTCAAGATTTTAGCAATACAGTCCAATTTTTGCAATGCTTCATTTCAAAGTTATACAGAAAATTCTTCTTGCTATGAAGATATAATATAAATAATTAATCATTTGCATGTACATAAATTAACCAATATATGATATAAAACAAGCATATACATTTCGCAATATAATAAACACTTTCAGAAATACATTTGCATTTTCATATTAAAGAGAAAAACATTCTGTTCTCTTTAGAAAAAAAAAAAAAAAAAAAAAAAAAAAAAAAATAGAAATTCGTTTATTTCCTTAATTCTTTTCTTTTCAAAATTTACTCCTTAAATATACATGTTACTCAGTAGATGAAAATAGGCTACTTATGAAAAGAGATAACCCGTATTTTGTTAACGGTTTAGTGAAAATATCTGACCAATTATTTGTACTTTTAACATGTTTAATATTAAATATGTTTTTATAAATCAAATCCCTTATAAAAAATAATTTTACGTCGATGTGTTTGGTTCGATATTTTTCAATGAAAGACTTCACGAAATCTGTAGCAGCCATGTTATCGACTAAAAGTAAAGATTTTTCTTTAGTACCCTGTATTATTTTTTTTATTAAAGCATTCTTCTAAAATTCTATCGAACCATAATAGTTCTTTTGCAGCTTCGGTCATGGCTACGAATTCCGATTCCATAGTACTTAAACTGATACATTTTTCCTTAAACGTTCTCCAAGCTACAGGTGAATTATCGAGTAAAATCAGCTGTCCCCCCATTGAAGTCCTATCGTCTCTGTTGGCCGCAAAATCAGCGTCTGAATAAACAGTAATATGTGGTTTCCTGCACTCAAGTTTTAACTTTAAATTTCTGGTATAACAAACATAACCTAAGAGTTTTAACAGGCCATTCCAATGCATTATGCCAGGATTACTTTGGAATTGGGCAAAAATATTAACCGCTTACGATATGTCAGGTCTAGTTCTATTAGAGAGAAACGATAAGCAACCTAAAATTCTCCTATAAGGATATTTTGACATTTCTATTGTTTCTGCGCTAGTTTGAGGACATTGAGATTTTGAGTAAATTATCCCTTTCCTAATGGGGAGAGACGGTATAGGAAAATTGAAATTTTTAAATCTGTTACATATTTCACTAATATATGAATGCTGATGAATAGTTAAATTGCCATTATTTTCCTCGAATTCTACACCCAATAGTTTACGGGTTTTTCCTAAGATTTTTAAATCAAAATTTTTACTCAATAAGTCCACTATTTCATCTATATGATTTTTAAATTTTGCAAACAATACAATGTCATCGAATACAATAATAAAATTACTTTCTTGTTAAAAATATAAACACAGTTACATCATGAAAATTTGTTAAAACCTATATTGATCAAAATTCTATTCATTTCAAAAAACCAGGCTCTACCACTTTGGTGTAGGCCGTATATAGCGCGATTTAATTTACAAACGAATTTTTCTTTTCCGATCTCTATGAAACCCGGTGGTTGAGACATATAAATATGTTCATCAAGTGGTGCGTAAAGATATGCACCTTTAATATCCAGTTGTAAATGAGTCCATCCTTTACATAAAACTAGTAATGAAAAGAAGAAGCGTATTAATCCAAAGTTAACGACAGGGCTAAAAGTATCGTCATAACTTTCTCCTTTTATCTGTTTATATCCCTGCGCCACCAGTCTGGCTTTAAAACGGGCTATTTCCCCCCTTTCATTTCGTTTAAGAGTGAAGACCCATCTACATCCTAAAATATTAGTATTTGGAGGTGTTTTGTAAGGTGCCATACATTACGTTCCCGAATTACATCCATTTCTTCTTTCATAGCCTGCAACCACTGTTTTTTACAAGGAGATTTTAAAACCTGTTTAAAACTCGTTGGCATTTGATTCACGACTAGTCAATCGTTTTTCGTAGTTAAATCAGGTTCAATCAAATTAAGTTCATTGTCTGAATCATGTTCACTATCGGAATTAATTTCATCAGAATTTAAAGTTTGTTCTGCACTAGAACAAGATTTTTCATTAACTTTACCTACATATTTTTCTCTAGGACTGAAATTAAAAAGGTTTGGTTCATAAATTATACAATTTTTCTTACAATATTTTTAACATCTTTATGACATTTTAAACGTTCAGTTTTTCCAAATTCACAATAATAAACGTCGATTCTGTCTTAAATTATATTAATTAAAAAACGAAGTGAAAACGTTAGCCAAAACTTTTTATCAGGAAAACATAGATATAAATTTCGAACAAACCACTAAAATAGCTAATTACGAAGAATACAATTACGCCATGTTCCGCGAGTCTATCGAAATAACAACCAATAAAAACGTTTGTAATGGTTGGTTGGAGGATTAAGGCCGATTGACTCCTTATGTGTCCTAGGCCTATAGGGGGAATGCCCTCCGTGGGGGTCTTTCTAAGGGGTCAAACGTTTGTAATGACAGCAGCGCAGTAACTCCAAATAGAAAATGGCGCCATATTTTGAGTAGGCAGAAACCGACAGAAGAATCAGAATCACTCACAGAGAAGCCGTCTGATGAGTGTCGGGATCCCGACTGAAAGATTTAACGGCCAACAACGAGGTAGTAAAAGGTTTTTTAATTTATTTAAGTCGATTCTGTCACTTATTTTACGGGGTACAAGAGTTCTAAACCATACAGCCTCTCTGAGCGGGACTCGTTTAATTATATCTCGACTGGATTTAATTTCCTCGTCAGTCGAAGATTCAGAATGATCAGGGTAAGTCTGATATATATTAAAAGCATCTGAATCAGCATTATTCACGCTTTCTGAATCTGACCCCTCATCTGAACATAACCAACTTTCATTTTCGCGGCCCATCACTGCTCCACTGTGCTCTCTAATATTTATCGATTCTTCAATTTTAACATTAATTGTTTCTTTTGTTTTATTTTCATCTGGGAGCCATATCCTGTAACCTTTTGTACTAAGGGCGTAACCTATCCTAATTCCTTTTTTCGCTTTACTGTCAAGTTTGCCTCTAAGTTGTTTGGGTACCCCTACGTATGTTGTTGAGCCAAAAGCTTTCAAGTGCTTTACTGAAGGTTTATAACCACCATACAACTCAAACGGTGTTTTCTCTAAATCAGTATGACAAATTCTGTTCCAAGTATACGCAAAGTATAAAGCTGCGTCTGGCCAAAAACTTTTATTTAAATGTACTATTTTTGCACAGGAATCTTTGCTATACAGTATGCTCGGATACTTTTGCTGCCGACTGTAGTCCAGGCAACGAAGGCCAAGATTTGAAGAATGGAAAAAGAAAAAAAAATCGTGTAGTTTTGAAACTTGGCACAGTCATAGCCGAGAGTGCCCTGAACAACATACTCTATAAAAAATTTGCTTTTTTTGTTGCCAGAAATTCTCTGTAATTTAAGAAAATACCCGTAATTTACGAAAATATTACGTTGTCAGAACGTATTTTCTCAAGTTACAGAGAATTTCTGGCAACAAAAAAGCAAATTTTTTACAGTGTACTAAAAGTACCAGCCCGTGGGGATAAGCGGGGGACAGGGGGCATTTAAAGGGGGCACTTTTCAGTTTTCATTAAATATCTTGAAAACTATAGGATTTAGAGAAAAATAATCTCATTTACAAAATTTATCTACTTGAAATTTCCTACAAAAATGTATGCTACATTTTCTTTGAATGTTCAATCATTTAGAAAATATAGGGAGATGAAATATCACATTATCTTGAAAAATTGCTTTTTTGCAGAAGTAAAATCAACTAAAGACTGTAATTAAAATGTTTCTGGTCAAATATTTCCAACTGATATAATAATTATGTACAGTCGGGGGAAAAAAAACGCAACACCTGCTGTAATTTCGTTATTAATTGACGCAGGAACATCTAATAGACATAATTCAACAGGAAATTAAATGCACTTTCTGAAAATGTTGTCGAATTTTGACTTAGGGGTCATCTACATATTCAAATAAGCGCTAACTTTGATTTTTTCAGTAGCACCATTCAATTTTGACTTCATATTCGAATTTCTGAGAGTCTCGCAGTGCGGAAAAGTATACTGTTTGTATACTTTATCTTTAGTATTTATAGAGTTATAATTAAAAATGTGTTAGGGGGTTATCAGTAAATGTAGAAAAATAAAATTAAGATCGTATAAGAAACAGATAAAATTTTAATGTTTCACACCGGAAATCTTTCAGGTAAAAAAGAATTATAAAAATTAATGACTTAACTAACAAAGTTAACTTAACTGACTTAACAAAGTTAATAAATTAACTTTGTTATTTTTAAAGATTTGATTCGCTATCTCATGCAAAACTTTATAAGAGATGGCCCCCCTAAACCACTCCAAAAGAAAGATTTATTTATATCTCGAAAACTAATAACTGGAATGAGCTGCAAATTTGCATACCCATATTTTTCAGCATTAGGATTCATTTTATGAAAAAATTAATATAGGTCATAATTCATAATTTTTATGAATATGAATTTATTAATATTTTTCAGAATTAAAAATATTTTTCAGAATCAAAAGTAAAGATGGATTATGTTTGGGTTCCTTCCCTGTATCTTGTAAAAAAAAAATATTCTGTCATTCGTGTAATTTTTTGTGAAGATATTAATAAAAGTTTGAAATATGAATTTAACATTAGAACCTTCAAACTTTGAACGCTTATAACTCTGTGAAAAAATAAGCAAAATATACAACCAATATACTTTTTCGCGTTGTCGCGATCCCAGGAATTCAAATATAAAATAAAAATGGGGCATTACCAATGAAAAAATCAAAGTTGGTCCACGTTTTAATATGTAGATGACCCCCAATTCAAAATTTCAGTTCATTTTCTGAAACTACTCACAATTCCCCGTCGAATGATACCTATTGTATTTTTCTACATGGATTAGCAACGAAGTTAAGTTGAGTGTTGCGTTTTTTTTTTTTTTTTTTTTTTTCTCCGACTGTACGAAGGGGTTACGGAAGGGTAATATAGCAAGCTTTTTAAAAATGTTTTTAATAACTTTAGGGCAAGTAGGAGTTAATGGCGTTTTGAGTATCAATTCAGATAACGAAGTCCAAAAATTTACAAACAAAAAAGAAAATCATGTAGTTTTGAAAATGAGCACAGTTATAGTCGAGAGTGTTCTGAACAACACACTGATACAATTTTTATTAAAACCACACAATCAACTAATTGGATCATATTAATTGAAATTTTATTTTTCCGACTGAGTGAAAATAATGCCTGGACCGGGAGTCGAACCCCGGATCTTACAAGGTCAAGGCTTTACCAATTGAGCTAGCCAGGCCGACAATCGGTCGGCATTACTCACTCAGACTACCTCTGGCAGAAACATCTGGTCTATCATGTAGATAGCTCGACAGAAAAATCTCCCGGTCCAGGCATTATTTTCACTCAGTCGGAAAAATAAAATTTCAATTAATATGATCCAATCAGTTGATTGTGTAATTTTAATAAAAATTGTATTTCTTTCTCCCATTGTTTAATGGTGTTTTCCATTACCTGCGGTTTATTTCTGTCGAGCTATCTACATGATAGACCAGATGTGCTGCCTAAAGGTTGTCTGAGGGAGTAATGCCGACCGATTGTCGGCCTGGATAGCTCAATTGGTAGAGCCTTGACCTTGTAAGTCAATGATCCGGGTTTTGACTCCCGGTCCAGGCATTATTTCCACACAGTCGGAAAAATAAAATTTCAACACACTGATAGTCCCCGGCCGTGGGTGATGAGCGGGGAGCAGGGGCGCATTGAAAGGGGGTACTTTTCAGTTTTTATTAAATATCTTGAAAACTGTATGATTTAGAGACAAAATCTCAATTACAAAATTAATCTACGTAAACTTTCCTACAAAAATGTCTATTGCGTTTTCTTTGAATGATCAATAGTTAAGAAAATAGAGAGGGATGGAATACAACTTTTTTTTTTTTAATGCTTTTTTGCAGTAGTAAAATCAACTAAAGACTGTAATTAAAAGATTCAGGTCAAATATTTTAAATTTATGTAATAATTATGTACGAAAGGGTTACGTAAGGTAACATAGCAAGATTTAAAAATGTTTTTAATGACTTTGCGGCAAGTAGGAGCAAATGATAACCATGTCAAAAAATTGAGAAACAGAGAAAAAAAAAAAAAAAAACTTATGTATCGTGTAGTTTTGAAAATGTACGCAGTCACAATCAAGAGTGTTCTGAACAACATACTAAAAGTAGGGTCTGAGCTGAGTGGGGCTTGAAGGGGGCATTTAAAGGGGGAAACATTTCAGTTTTTATTAAATATCTTTTTAAAAAAATGAGGATTTTAAGAAAAGCTCAATAACAAAATATTCTACGTGAAATTTCCTATAAAAATATACGTTACTTTTCTTTGTATGATTAATAGTTTTGAAAATATAGGGCGGTGAAATATCACATATTCTTGAAATATGTATATTTGCAATAGTAAAATAAACAAAATGTGTAATTAAAAGGGTTCAGGTCAAATATTTTCTACTCATGTAAAAATTATGTACGAAGGGGCTACGTTATGGTAATGTAGGAAGTTTTTATGTTTTTGAGGTAAGCAGGGAAAACAGCCTTTTAAGTATCAATTTAGATAACGAAGACTAAAAATTGACAAACAGAAAAAAATCGTGTAGTTTTGAAAATAGGCATAGTTACAGACGAGAGTGCCCTAAAAAACACAGTTAAAGTCCCCATCTGACGGAGAGGGTTGAGCGGTAGGCATGGGAGCTCTTAAACAGGGCATTTTTCATTTTTTCTGAAATATCTGTGAATCTGTGGAATTTAGCAAGATTTAGACGGAGAGCGGGCTTTCAATATTTATCTGTTTATAGCACTTGTAATAAAACCTGAGACAAGAGGGTACATTCATTATAAGATGACGAGTTCGAAATTGAGCATATAATCACGAAAAATGTATCGTAAGATCAGTAATTAAAAATTAAAAATGTGTGTTCAGTGTGCATTATGTATATTACAAATAAACGTTAACTGTTTATTTCTAAGAAAAAATAAATAGGAATGTCAATATTTAAACTAAAAATGTGTTCATAACTTTTTTAATGCATGATCGTATAATGCAGTTTCCCTACGTTTTGTTTTATAATATAATAATTATAATAAAAATATTGTGTGGATTTCGTATATACTATCACTTATATGGGTTAAAAAAAAAAAAAAAAAAGAGGAAAAAAAAAGAAAGAAAAAGATCATTTGTATGGCCTGCCTTTTTAAAACGATATTTATCAATTGAAGAAAATGTAATTGCGTTTTTGTAAAAGAAAAAAAAAAGAAAGAAAGAAAAATTGTGATTGTGTTTGATGGATTTACATATTTTGAGTGTTCCAGAGCAATATTTGAATATTTCGAGAAAAAATCTGTCCATTGTGCTGTGTGTGTGCGTGTAATGCTAAAAATTTTGTGGAGATTATATCTTAGGAACTACAGCACAGCATTTTATGTAAATATATATGTAGTTGCATCGTGGCATAGATTAATGCCTATCAACTTTTGTTCAAAATTGCCCAACAAAAAGCATTATCATCCCGTTTTTCTAAATATTTAATGTAGCATATAGGACAAAATTTCGTATAAACGATCTCATTCAGAAGTATTCTTAAAAAATCCTTATGATATTAAATAGAGTTATTTATACACTAAGCGACAAAAAAAAAAAAAAAAAAAAAAAGCCGTACTCAGATATTTTCTTTTTCCTTCTTTGCAACCGCCAATTTTATCATTTAAAAAGCAAATTTTTGAACAGCTTTTATTACATCGCTCTCCACGTACACTTTAGGATTGAGCCCAGTGTTAAAGAAAAAATTCAACTGTCAGGAAAATTATAATTTTAGAAAGTATTTCAAAAATGGGAAGTATAAGGCATTTAACGATGCCACAAAAAATATTAATTTTAGAATAAAAGTCAAAAAATATTTTAATACGTGAGATGGCAAATTAATTATATGTTAACGAAATATTCCTGAGATGATTTTTAGGAACAAATAAAATTTTTTGGCTGTTTAAACGGAAAATGTGTCTTTAGGCGGCCATGTTGCCAAACCAAGCGACATGATAGCAAGTTAAAATAAAAGTTTTAAAAAATTTAGTTCTACATTCTCATAGAAAATATTATAAAAAAGTGCATAGCAAAGTAATTTCTTTAAAAACAGTGCGGGAACAATTAAACAAAGCATGTTAAAAACCAGAAGATCTGCAAAAAAAAAGTCATTACTAAGGAAAAGAATTAAAAAAAAAAAAAAAAAAAAAAAAAAAAAAAAAGACTTCAGTTGACCAAAAATTAAAAAAAAAAAATTTCAGTTAATTAGTAGGTCAAACTGATTTTCTCTGATGCGTCAAGTTTATTTTATTTCGGGCTGATAAAAAAAAAAAAAAAAAAAAACTAGCAAGATGATAAAAATATGACCGACTTATTGAAAATTGCATTCATAAAACAGTGACACATTCTCCGTACATTATGGTACGGAGGTGCATAAATTTTCAATGAGTCGGGCAAATTTTTATGCTCAAGGGATCAATTAACTCGGAATAAAACGTGGCCGTTATAAAAACGGCGCCTGATAGACTATTTTGAAGGTATCTCAGACTTTCCTGCAAATAGAATTTCAAGATGATATTGCACCATACTAAAGGTAGGCTGACCAGATCAAAGTACCTTTATAATAGAAAAACATTAAAAATTGCTACAATTTTCAAATTATGGATGTATTTTTTCATTCCTAATAAATAAGGACTAAAAATAAAGTGTTATTGATTAATAATTTAGTTTCTACATTTTTTTTAAACTTAGAAAAATGCCCTCAAAAAAAGGACGTCGCCATATGTCCCCATTTGTCGCCATTTGTCCCAAGAAAATGGGGACGTTTGGTCAGTATAACTAAAGGGCGTCTCTTATGCGTTTATTCGATTCAAATTGTTAAAACTACCTATCATATCCATGAGAACCTATAATTTTGTAAGAAACCATATCTTTTTTAACTTTAAGTTAAATCCCACAAAAAATATCGTAGAATTTCTTTTTCATCAGACTTGGAAATAGCCCTAATCTCAATCCGCTCGAAAATGTTTAGTCTATAAAAAAGCGCAGAAAATGGGTGAGGATTAAAAATTTGCAGCCTATAACTCTGCAAGTACTAGAAAAAATTATTTATAATATTTGGCACATAGAAATTTTTGATATTTATATTAAAACACTGCATAATACTATGCCATTGCGCATTAAAGCAGTAATTCCATATAAAGGTGGAATAACTCAATGCAGAATACATATTTTTATTAAAAATTGTTTACATCTAACAAACAAAAAGTTTTATTTCATGTATTAAAATATAACTTGTTTATATCATATAATAAATCATAATACAGTACAAAGTATATGTTTATTATATTACGTTAAAAAAGAATGTTTTATGTACATTTTTAATAATTACTTCGTAGAGTGTAATAAAGTGAATTATTAAATCAAAAATGTCCATATGTATCATTTCATCTCTTTGATATTAAGGCCGCGGTAGCCCAGTCGGTAGAGCGCCGGCCTCGTAATTGGAAGATTGCGGGTTCGGTACTCGAGCGGGCCAAAGACCGTCGTGTACACTAATGGTGGCTGGTGCACGTAAAATCTGTCGTTGCCGTAATGTCCTCCATGTTCCCATCAGAAATTATACCTCTGGGGGTCACCGAAGCTGGAGAACCATCCCTTCCGTGGAGGATCAAAATTGTGATGGCATGTCTCCGGACCACCGCTAGGGGTATGTCCCAGACCGTCGCCAATTGCCCATCTGCGCAGCCCTAGTGCGACGTAAATCCCAACCAACCAACCAACCTCTTTCATATTATGCAAACATGACAATTTTATTTTTTTCAACCATTAGTTTTGAAGTTATTACAAATGAAAAAGGTATAAGTAAATTTTTCTGCAGTGCGACTTTTTTTTTTTTTTTTTTTTTTTTTTTTTTTCTTGTCGCGTAGTGTAATATTAATAGTCAACTTGAAAATATTTTTGTACATGTAGGCGTCTTTATTTTCCTTCTGTAGAGCAACTTTTAAATATGAGTATCTTTCAAAACAACTCATCAACACCTTTAAAACGAATGGTTGGACCATAGCTCTGTGATAATTTAAAACAAAGTTATTGATTTCTTTCATCATGAGAAAGAAAAACGCAGTTTTTTTAAATTTTGTCTGTAGACTTTAAAATTGACTTTGTTGGATCCTTAATGTTATACTTCTTTGAGATAAGAATTGTCTCCATGCATAAAGTAAAATAATTGTAATGAATAATAACTTCAAAAAATAATTTCTATTGCTTGAATTTGTATAAGAAAAAACAGAAAAAACTTTTGTGATGGTCACGACATCTAATATGGCTGTTTCATAGACTTCTTGAAACTTAAAATGGTTATATAAAAATTCTCTTTTTAAAACATGTATTTAAAAATAAAGAAATTGTGCTTGTCGAATGTTAGTAGCAAACATATAAACGAGACAAATTATTTGTTATTTGCGAATTGCAAAATGAAAACGAAAGTTATTTGTAAATTCGCCAAAAAGGCGCTTAAGTCGCCAAGAAGATGGCAGTATTCACACTGGTCCCAAATATGGTGGCTGATGATTTGGCCCGTATATCCCATATCACGTTAAGGCTCCTATATATACGAGCTGGCTTATCTGGCATTTTGTTGCCTTAGGGTTGCCACATGTAGATTTTCCGTAGATAAACAAACGGCAGCCACTATTTCCATCGTTTTGTATTATTTCGGAGTTACTTTTTCAATCATTTTCATAATTTTAGCTCGGTAAATTATCATATGGGAGATTGTTTAGTGATAAATTGCTATAATCACTCAAGAAAGCAACATAAAATGTTCAGATTTCCACATGATAATTCAGGAAGAATAAAATAATATAACTTTTATTTACTTATATTTTTCTCTGTGTTTTTCACATGTTCAAACGTAAAAATACAAAGAATGTGCTATTTTAATCATATTATTTATGTTAATAACCATAAATTAATTAAAGAAGACCTTTTATTACTGTGCGTTTGAGTTTTGGCGACATTTTCTGGGGTCGCCAAAGTTGTTTCATTTTTGTGTCGTAATTAAAATTTATTTTAAGTTTTGTTTAAATGAATAGTATATGCTAGAAATAGCAGAAAAAGTAAGTACATAAATAAAGATTTTCCACTTTTTTTTTTTTTTTTTTTTCAAAAAGTTATGATTTGTATTTGAAACAGACAGAAATAGTCCTATCAACTCATCTTATCCCCGTACATCTACACAATATCCTGAGGATGAAAAAACATGCCAAGAATGTACTGTGTATAAATATATTGTTAGTGGTATTACTTGTTGCTTATTGCTCTCGACCGATCGTAGCTTCAGATCAAGATTTCTTAAAATCTGTAGTTAAGCGATAAAGACGCCAAGCAGGAATGCTGCTCTCCTCCGAGGCAAGAAAAAAAATGGCGGCGATGCGTCAACCTATATATTTTATTTAAGGGCTCTACACTGTTAAAAATTTTCTCCTAGGTTGAACCAAAACATGGTACATTTTTGCTGCCACCATGCGATGGTGAAACCTTTTACCATTATTTGGTGCTTTACTAAACCAAGGCTTGGTACTTCAATAGCTACATCCATAAGATGGAGAAATTTTTTACCATAATTTGGTGCTTTTTTTAAACAAGAAACGCCAAATCATAATAGAAGGTTTCACCATCGCATGGTGGCAGTAAAAATGTACCATGTTTTAGTTCAACCTAGCAAACTGAAGCTACTGTAGTACCAACATTTGGTTCAACCTTGAAATGAAATTTTTAACAGTGTAATCACGTACCTTCCACGTCATCCAGGCGAGTTCATTGCAAAATGTAGGGGTGGTCATAATGTTTTGGATCTTGAATGTAGATAGTAATTATTCCATCTGATCTTTTTTCATTATGGTCTTTAATGATTTTACTATAGCATAAAAGGAGTTTTTTAAATGCAATATTTCATTTGCCTGTATTTTTTTAATTATTGATCATTCAAGGAAAATGTAATGACTATTTTTGTAGCAAATATGAAATAAGTTAATTTAGATTTTAATTTTATCCTCTAAATTCCATAGTTTTCATGATATTTAAGAAAAATGAACAAGTCCTTTTTAAATGATCTTCGCGAGCAGAAAATTTTAGTATATTATTTAGGACATGGTAGCACGTTGTTAAGGATACCTATCCCTATGATTATACCAATTTTTAAAACTATATATTTATTTTTTTCTGTTCGTCAATTTTTAGTGTTTATCTTAGGGATTGATACTCAAAATATCGCTTGCACTTGCTTGCCTCAAAAATATTTAAAACATACAACATTTGCTATATCATCCTTACACAGCCCATTTTCACGGTATACATATATATCGCTATATGAATATATGTTTCATATAAGTAGAAGATATTCGACCTGAGCCATTTCAATAACGCACATTAGTTGATTTTACTATTGCAAAAAAGCATTTTTCAAGAAAATGCGATACTTCATTATTCAGCATTTTCTAAACTGTTAATCATGTAAAAGGAAAGTGAAAGACATTTTTGCTGCAAATTTCACGTAGTTTAATTTCGAAAAAAAGTTTTTCCTTTAAGCCGATAGTTTTCAAAATATTTAGGAAAGTATTTAAAAGACAAAGAAAAAAAAAGAAAACCTTTGACAACTCTCCTCTAAGCCCCACATTCAACTACAACATGCAGCGATATTTAATATGATATTTTGCACTATTATCCCTATGTTTGTGCCCATTTTTAAGCTTGCATGATTTTCATTTTGATTTTTTCTTTTTTTTTTTTTTTTTCTGTTCGTCCATTTTTGGCCTACGTTAACTGAATTCGTACTCAAAACGCCATTTACCCCTACCCCTACAATCAAAGTTATTAAAAAATAAAAAATTCACATATTACAATTACGTAGCACTCTTCGTATATAACTTTTACATGAGTAGAAAATATTTATCCTGGACCAGTTTAATTACACATTTTAGTTGAGTGTACTACTTAAAAAAATGCATTTTTCAAGAAAATGGGATTTTCCCCCCTATAATTTCTAAACTATTGACCATATAAAGAAAATGTAACGGACATTTTTATAGGAAATTTCACGCAGATCCATTTTGTAATTGATTTTTTTTTTTCTCAAAATCCTATACTTTTCAACATATTTAATAAAAACTGAAAAACGCACGCTTTTAAATGCCACCCTGTCATAGTTTATTTTCATTTAAATATCATTTTAAGGAAAGAAATCGTTATGCAAACACCGAGGACAGCAACCTTCACATAGTTGTTATGCATTATTAAAAAAATCTAGACCTCTAGATATGAAATCTAATTTATTAACTTTATTTATTAACCTTATTTATTAACTTCAAAATACCATGTTATCAATAGTTTTATGGCAAAAATATTTGAAATAAAACATAACACTGCGATTTGTGGACTGCATGATAAAATTTATGATAAAATATACTCCACTGCGAATAGTGGAGTATATTTTATCATAAAAACAAATTTTGCTGTATTCAGTAGTGACGTGATTGATAAATGCTTGGCTCTAGCGTTTGGTTTACTTTGGCATTTTGAGTTCGATTCACAGTGTCGGATAATAGGATTTTTTTTTTATATATATAAATATTTCTTTAATACTCTAACAAATTCTAAAATCTACTTTTAACAGAAAAGCAAAATCGCACGCCATATTTATTTATTTATTCAAAAGCCTTAAAAGCGATAGTATTTTTAAGCCTAACATGGCTGTGTTTTTAATCATAAAACACGGCAGCGTTTTAAGACACTTGCAATTCCTTAATTTCAGATGCAAAAAGGTGTCTTAAAAAGTAAAACTTTTTTTTTCCCACTTAAAAAATGACCATCCATACACTGTAAAAAGTATGTCCTATTTGCTGAAAGAAATTCTCTGTAATTTGAGAAAATACGCGTAATTTACGAAAAAATTACTTTGTCAGAACGTATTTTTTGTAATTTCAGAAAATTTCTGGCAGCAAATAGGACATATTTTTTACAGTGTGTATAAAATGTTTTTTTAACTGAATTTAAGACATTTAAGTTTACAGTGCATCAAAATCGTTATATCCGTTTTCGAGTAAACCCAATTTCTGCCATATGGTGCAACCGACGAATAAAGTAAAGCCAAGTTTGCCCTGCGCTGTAAAAAATATGTCCTATTTGCTGCCAGAAATTCTCTGTAATTTCAGAAAATACGCGTAAAATTTCTCTGTAGTTTTAGAAAATACGTTCTGGCAACGTATTTTTTTCGTAAATTACGCGTATTTTTTCAAATTACAGAGAATTTCTAGCAGCAAATAGGACATATTTTTTACAGTGTATGGTGCAGTCAGAAAAAAAACTGTTAACATTGAATGTAAATTTTCCTGAAGCTGAAAATATATCCAATCCATTTAGCACTCAAAACGAAACACTTAAACCCAAACTTTCATCCGTTTTTGAATAAACCCAATTGCTGCTATATGTTGCAAGGGGCCGATAGGGGTTTAACAATGAACAGGAATTTTCCTTATGATGAAGATAAACGTAATTTTTTTCCTCAAAATCCCCTTAACCCCAAACTTTCATCGAAATGTTATATCCATTTCCGTGTAAACCCAATTTCTGCCATGTGTTGCAAGTAGCAGATAAAGGTTTAACAGTAAATGCAAATTTTCCTGAAGATGAGGGGATGGGCCTAAACATTTTTTTTTTTTTTTTTTTTTTTTTTTTTTTTTACACCAAGAGAGCCCTAAACCCCAAACATTCTTTAAAATCGTTATATTCATTTCCGAGTAAATCCAATTTCTGTCATATGTTACAAGTAGTCGATAAAAGGTTAACAGTGAACACGAATTTTTCTGTAGATGAGAATAAGCCTTATCGTTTTTACCTCAAGAAGTTCCTAACTCCAACCTTTTATCAAAATTGTTATATCCATTTCTCAGTAAACTGGATTTCTGCCATATATGTTGAAAGTGGCCAATAAAGTGGTTAACTGCGAACGTGATCTTTCTTGAAGATTAGGATAAGCCCAATCTTTTTTTTTTTTTTTTTTTTTTTTTTTTTTACCCCAAAAATTCTCTAACCACAATCTTACATCAAAATTGTCATATCCATTTCCGAGTTAACCCAATTTCTGTCATATACTGCAAGTGGTCGATAAAGGGTTAACACTGAAGGCGATTTTTCCTGAAAATGTGAATAAGCCCAGTAGTTTTTTTACCCAAAATCCCCTAGCCTCAAACTTTCATAAAAATCGTTAGAGCCGTTTCTGAAATACCCACACTGTAAAAAATATGTTCTATTTGCTGCCAGAAATTCTCTGTAATTTGAGAAAATACGTTCCGACAACGTATTTTTTTCATAAATTGCGCGTATTTTTTCAAATTACAGAGAATTTCTGGCAGCAAATAGGACATAATTTTTACAGTGCAAGAAAATATATATATGTTACAGCTAAAGTACAGAAATCAGTTAATATTCAGATTAGTTAGGTAATCTGCTCATTAACTAGGGTGATTCGTTTAAGTGCGGAAAATTGTTTCATTTCTCAAATTACCTAGGTAATCTGCATATTATCGAATAGACACTCGTTAATCTGTACATTATACCTACTAGGCACTCGTTAAAGTGAAAACAATAAAAACGTTTCTGTAAGTTTAAATTAAATGTTGTTTATTTATTTTTTAATATCTAAAGGATCAAGTTAATACAATCGAACAATCAACATATTAGTTGATAAAATCAATCATCAATCAATTGAAAAACTACAATACAAAGAATCAAACAAATTAAAACATTACTGCAATTAAGGAAATTGACATGATGTTATTCATTTATTTTTCGATATCTAAAGAATCACGTTAATACAATCAAACAAACAACAAATTGTTTGACAGAATCAATCATCAATCCATTGAAAAACTATAATACAAAGAAACAAATGGTTTAGTATATTATTACAACTAAGGAAATGAATTTGCGAATTATATGATAAAATTATGCTTACTTGTTAGTGCAATCTAAAGATTGGTGACACTCTGATTTGCGTAGCAATTAAATTCCGTATGGGAGATTCGGAGAAAACCCAGACCCCCTTTATTCCAATATCTCCAATTCTAATTATTATTAAATTATTTATAATACATCAATCGAAATATACACACATTGCCATAAAAAATTGCGCACCAGGAAAGAGTTATCAGAATGAAACGAAATTTTATATACGTAAATGGAACGTTTATATAAATAAATCATTACAAAATCAAAGCGAAATGATCTCTTATCACAGGAAAAAATACGAAAGAATGGAGGTTTTAGTACCCTGTTGGGCTACCTATAGCGTGAATGTACAGTCGGTAACAAAAGTATCCGAACACTGGCAAAAATTCCTATATAAAAAAAGTAGAGTTAATAGTGTTTTGTTAAATAAATCCTTGTCGAATCATGTTCTTAGTCTGTTCGGATACTTTTGTTACCGACTGTACGATGCGATACGGGCGAACATTGAGGCATACAAGTCCCGTATGATGCCCTGTGGCATCTCGTTCCACATTTGTTGTAAACACGCTTCTAATTCGTCCAAATTCGTAGGCTGCCCAATTTGTCGCTCCAAGTGATCCCAGATATGCTTCATTGGTGAAAAATCTAGGGATCGAGCAGGCCAGGAGAGGGTGGTATTGTGGCGGAGACAGTCCTGAGACACCATTCATATGTGCAGCTGAGCACTGTTTAGTTGAAAATGGCTCTTAGGAGCCCTGCCATGAGTGACAACTCCTATGGCTAAAGGATACCATGAACGTACCGCTGAGCTGTCATGGTTCCGTGGATCAATTTTAGAGATGACCGTGTGTCATTTGCAATATCATCCCATACCATCACATCAACTGTGGGTGCGGTATGCAGCTGTAAAGAAAAGGCAGATTTGAGGCATGCCCCCCCCCCTTTGCCTCTACACACGTACATGTTAGTCATCTCTGACCAAACTGGGTCTAGATACATTGCTAAGGACGATGTGGTACCATTCGGTTGCAATCCAACCACGTCGGGCGCGGCACTACTCCAAACGGAAAAGAGGGGGTTGGGGTTTATTGGCAGCATCCATGGAGGCGTAACGTCATCTCTATTTAAAAAGTGTCCCTCTGCAACAGATTATGTACACCAAACAAGCTCTGTTTACCTGTTTTATAGTCCAAGAAGAACGAAGTTCAACGCATTCTGGTGGCATTATGCAATGCCTAATCACACTGCATTTCTAATCATTTGGATATCTGTCTGGCACTTACCTACATGCCAAGTTTCGTTACGATTGAACAGGGAGCAGCCCCCGCTCACCGCTCGAAGAGCGGTGTTGAGCGCTTCCAGGAAAATCCACGTGAGCTGCTCCGACATTTATTGAGAAATTAAAAAAAAAAAAAATAAAAAATAAATACATCATGCATCGCCTGGCTTAGCCAGCCCGCGACAAGGGGCGATGCAAATGGGCATGGGTATTTACAAGAGCGGCGCCAGACACAAGTCTACCCGCGACACGGGGCGCCGCTTGATTATAGGAGAGAGGGTGCGAGGCTGTGTGGCCTTCCGCGACAAGCGGCACGCTACCAGTTTAGACCCTTGCATTTATGAGGGCTACTGCAGCATCACGGGCACACGGGAAGATAACAGGAGATAGAAGATTAATGTATTTAGGAGAAAGAATTTTTCTTTAGTTGTGATTTTAGGTTAGTTAGTTGGATTACATAAATCCATTAGGAATGAGAAAATTTTATTTAATTTATTAATTAAGGGTTTCCTTGCTAAATGTTGTCCAGCCAATTGATTGGTCTGGGAGAGGGATTTCTAATATGATATAATGCTGTTAAGGGGCAGTGGAAATAATAGTGTTGCGGAGTTCCCTCCTCGCCGCAGGAACACAGGGGAGAGCGTCGGCAATGAAATTTGTAAAGGTAAGATGGGAAGGGGCCATGACCTGTTAAAAATGCCGTGATAGGGGGAGTTAGGGTCAAGGAATTAATACGAGCCTGAGGGATCAGCGAAAAGGTGTGCCTACCCTTCTCTGAACTATCCCACAGGTTTTGCCATTTGAGATTAATAATTTCTTTGATTCTATTTTGGACATAGGAGGGTGGGGCAGGGATTGTGGAACACTTGGTGGGGAAATCAGTTGCTTCTTTTGCAAGGGAGTCAGCGAGTTCATTGCCGATCACGCCCCTGTGGGCAGAAACGTGTGCCAGGGAGCAAGTTAAGTTAGGATTCGTTAAGAGTTTTTTGATCTGTTGAATTTGTGGGTGTCTGCTCCGATGCCGAGCTATTGCCTGAAGGTCCGAGAGACTATCGCTGAAGATGTTAAAGATATCATTCGTGTTCGAGTCGCCAATCCAGCGTATTGCTTTTTCTATGGCATAGATTTCCGCTTGGAAGACTGTATTATAGTCCTCGAGCCTGCAGGCCCACCGATGGGCCACGGTGCCACGGTCCAGCACGCAAAACGCTGCTGCAACCCCGGCGTCCGTTTTGGAACCATCAGTGTAGATCGCCACTGGAGCAGAGGGAGAGAAACTATTTTTAGTGCAATTGGTGATGAATGGGGCAACATCCTTGCCTGGGTGAATATGCCAGCTGCAGGTCAAAGTTTGTATGGGGGTTTGTGGGAAGATGATGTTTGTTAATTCGGGGTCTTTAAGCTGTAGGATTTGAGTTTTTATATATGTCTGCGAGACCTGCAGGTGGGCATGAGGAATCCCAGTGATTACGGTGAGGCCACCAATGGATATTGTTTTATATCCTCTTGCAATTTGCAAGAGGAAGGGTCTTTGGGCTGAGTTAAGATTGGTAATGGCATCAGTTCTCAGGTGACCACCCCAAATGGCGGCTCCGTAGGTTATTATTTTCTCGATGATTGTTTTATACCAGGTTTCTAGGAGAGAGGTGGAGATACCCCACCTCTTTCCCACCATTTTTGCTGAGCTGTGGTATATACTTTGAGTCTTTAGTTTAATTTCTTTTACGTGAGCCAGCCAGTTGAGGTGCCTGACAAAGGTGATGCCAAGGAGTTTCATGTTTTCGACATGATTGACACTGATGCCGACTATCCGCATCTTGGGATTCCTAGTTCTTTTAAGGGCTTTAGGGAAGGCGAGAGTTAATGCTTTGGTTTTAGATGCGGATAAATTTAAGTCGAATTCTTTCAAAAGTTTACTGAAGTGGGAAAGGGCTTCCTGGGCCTGGTCCTCCAGGTTTTTTCTAGTTCGACCCGAGAAAATCAGGGAGAAATCATCCGCATAAGCAAATGTTGTGAAGCCCGCAGAGTTCATGCTTTTTAGTATTATGTCTGCTATCAGATTCCACAGGATAGGACCTAGGCACGAACCCTGTGGGCAGCCTTTAGTTTGGGGATGTTCGGTATTCCCGTCACCCCAGTTGACAATAATTTTCCTATGGGAGAGGTAAGAGCGGATGATTCCGGCCAGATTACTCGGGCAGTTAAGGTCTTGTAGGGCGCGTAGAATGTGTGGCCACTCCACATTGTCGAAGGCTCCTTGAATGTCTAGAGAGATGATAGTGGTGTAGTTTGATGCATTACAGCTGACGGCGCAGGAACTTTTTATGGCTTGTAGTGCTTGGTCGCAAGATCTGCCCTCTCTGAACCCAAATTGGTTAGGATGTAGTAGATTGTTTGTTTCGAGGTAAAAGTTTAATCTTGTTACAATTAATTTTTCTAATAGTTTGCCTAAAGTGGGGAGGAGGCAGATCGGTCTGTAGGATGAGGATTCAGAGGGAAGTTTCCCTTGCTTCAAAAAGTACACCACTTCACCTCTTCTGAGTGTTTCGGGGAAGTATTGGTGTTTGAGACATAGATTGGTCCATTTCTGAAGGATGTGTGGCATTGTGCAGTGTACGTTTCGTAAGATTTTAAAATCTATGTTGTCCGGACCTGGAGCCTTTTTGATGTTGAAGCTGTGAAGAGTGGCTTTAACCTCAGACTTCGTGAAGGGAACATCCGAGGGAGCCGAGTAGAGTGGTGCTTGGTGTTGTGGGTAGACGGTTCTTGGGAAAAGGATAGTTTGTGAGATACTCTAGATTGTTACGTTTTGAGGAGAGAGCTGGAGGACGTTCCAGTTTCAGCTGGGGCGGGGTGAGGAATTTTTTACTGTAAAACCTTTGAGCTGTGCCGAATATTTGTGTTTGTGATATGCAGAATTTCTTCCATGCGTTATGTTTGGCTTCGTTGATGTGTTTTTTGAATATTGCCGAATGGTGTTTTATTTTCTGTCTGTGTTGTTGTAGAAGTGACGGTTCAAGGTATTTTACTTGTCTTCTTAGGGCGGTTAGGTGATTACGCATGGAACGGAGCTGGGGAGACCAGAAGGAGTAGGCGTAGTGCCGTCCCGATTTCTTGAGCCTGAATGCTGCGGCCGCGGCTGTCTGGATGGAGGCTATTAGATTAACTGTAAAATTTTCTAATTGTGTGGTGTTGTTAATGGCGTTGAGTTCGTCTGTTAGTGATAAGGAGGAGTTGAGTAAAAGTTTGTTAAATTTCTTGAAGTTTCCACGTTTAGTGGCAAACCGTTTAGAGTATGTTACTGTGGGTATTGAATTGATAGAGTAAGTGATTGTGATCTGTGTTATTAAAAATGTCCAGGGCTGACCAGTCGAAGATTCGAGCTAGGGTCTTTGTATTACAGAGAGTGAAGTCTGGCCAGCCCTGGGCATTGTCCTTTTGGAAGATGGGAGCAGAGTTTTCTAAGTTAGCAAGGCAGAGGTTATTGGAGGCTATAAATTCTATTAGGCTGCGACCTCTGCTGTTCTCAATCGGTGAGCACCAAAGGGGGGAGTTAGCATTGAGGTCGCAGCCGCAGATGAAGAGTGACTTTTGTGTGATTAAATGTTGCCATTCCAGTAGACAGGCCTCAAAATCCGCTGACGGGGCTGCGTAAGCGCTGCCAATAATCAGTTCGCCCTCCTTCGTGGTCAGTGTAATAAAAACACAATGGTCCCCAGTGTAAAGATGAGTGTAAATAAGGGTTTGTGATCGAATTATAATGTGAGCTGAGTTGTTTTTAGAGCTGAAACTGGACCAGGAAGAAGGGAAGCCGTACAGATCTCCCCCAACGGTGCAATATGCGTCCTGGAGCAGTTCGATGTCCACGGAGTTATCCTCCATGAACGTGAGGACCGTCGAGTTCGCCGCCTTGCACCTGTTGAGGTTGATCTGCACGATCTTGAGGTTATTGAAATTTACTGGGGGTTCGGGAGAGGAAGAGGATGTTGCCTCTGGGGAAGGTGAGGAGCGTACTTTTTTGTTTTTCTTTTTAGCTTTGAATTTTAATAACTATTTTGGAGTAAGAGGTTGGGTTAGTTTAGGAATAAAAGCTGTTACCTTCCTGAGGTGCGATTTGAGCTGCCGTGGTAGGGACCGTCAGCATAACGAGAGTCATCAGCGTAATAGGGTCCGTCGTTGGGTCCGTCACAGGGTCCATCATAGGGTCCGTCAGTGTAGTACCCTTGGTTATAGGGGTAGTTGTAGTAGTCAGAGTAATAGTCAGAGTACAGTGGGTAGTCGGGATATGGCTGATATTTTGAGTCTTGCTGAGAGGGTCCTGGGACTGAACTGTAGTTCCTGCTGAGTGACCTTTGTAGGAAAGCTCTGCTGGAAGTTCTTTGTTGGATGGCACTCTTTTGAGAGGTGTGTTTGCGGCTTCTAGAGGGGAGTCTTTGGGATGATTTGGAGTGAGTCTTGTAAGACTTTGTTGATCTGGAGCGGCGTCTTGTTGGGCGCTTTGGGGAGTCCGTCCTGCTTTTCCTCGGAGGAGGTGGAACCGAGACTGTGGAGGAAAACTTGGCTTCCAGTTCCTCTCTACGGGAATTGTATTTCTCCGCATAGAGTGGACAGTCCATAGAGTAGGCCTGATGGTTGGAGGAAAGGGCTCTTTCGTGATTTCTTCTCCTAGTAATGTTGAACCTCTGGCAGTTGATGCAACTCGCCCTGGCGTTGCACCCCTCATTCTTGTGGCTGCCTGAGCACTGCGAGCAGAAGAGCTTGTCGCTGCACTTGGACGTTGGGTGTTCCAGCGACTGACATTTAGTGCATCTCAGGACCCTTGTGTAGGGCCTGAAGATGCATCTGAAGAGGCCCAGATTAAATGCCAGAGACTTGATAAAAGCTTCTGCAAAGGGCAGCGGGGCTTGAAAAACTAGGTTTTTAAGGTGTGCTGCTCTGGCGGGTTGTGTTCTTACATGTTTGATAAGGTCTTGGAGGTCCCCAGGGAGGCTGCTGGCCTGAAAGAGTTTTTGGACGAGATCTGCATCCTCTAAGTCTGTCGGCACTCCCATGAGCAAGAACCAGATAGTGGGGCAGGGTTTAGGCTTGATATCCAGTTTTTCTTTTATCTCCTGGAAAGTCTGCAGATCCTTTGCCAGGAGGACTGCCTCTTCAGGGGAGGAGCATCTGATGTCAACTGAGGCTCTGTATACTTGTTTTCCTTCGATCTTTCCTATAGTTGATATGTGGTGTTTCTTCAGCAGGTTGAGGATATCGGTGCCTCTGTCAGTGGTTGCGTGTGATTTTATGTACAGGGTGCTTCTGAATCTTCTGTATTGTGCTGCAGCCTGTAGTAAGTTCTTGTGGAGTTGGTTGGAGATCTTAGTAGGATGGTCTGTGGTGTAGGCTTGCTTGTGTGTGCTGGCCTGGGCATAAGAGATTGTGTTTTCTGTAGTGGGCTGTGGCTGATCTGTGATGTTTTGGTTCTCTTCCAGTGGTTGCTGAGGATGTCTAGTTGTAGTGTTCTGAATATGTTCTTGTAGTAGTGTTTGCTGGTGTTCAAGTTTTGTTGCAAGTGATTCTTGTAGCTTTTCTTGCTTTTCGAAATTAATGTTGAGTGCTTGTTGTAGGCCCTTTAATTCTTGCATGTGGATGTTTAAATCTGTGAATTTACTTTGTATGGATTTTGTGTATTCTTTGAGAGGAGAAATGCTTTGATATGTCTGATGTCGGGTATGTACTTGTTGTGGTGATGCGGAGGGTGACTGTTGCTGAAGTGAATCCTGGACCTCTGCCAGTGCCTGTAGTTCTATAATCCTGTTCAAGGCTTTCTCGAGTACCGAGAGCGGAGCTGACGTGTTTTTTCCGGCAGATTATGATGATATTGTTGGCTGCTCTGGCCACATCTTGAATGGATGAGAATGATAAAAAGTCCTCTTTCCTGGTGTACGTTTCTGGTAGAGGTGTTGTAAGAGAGACGTTAGTCATATTTGACTGCCTGCTGCAGGTGGAAACGTTATCGGAAACCTCCTCTGCGTTAGGCTTGCTTTTCGTTGGTGATAACAGATCCATGTGGACTTTGCGTTTTGTATTATGAACAGTTTGTGAAGCTTTTATAAAAGCTGTTTTTTTATCGTAGGTTTTACTATGAGATTAGCAATTAGTCAGATTTACTATGATTTTCTATTGGAGCAGGTTGGGGCTCGCTGGAGCGCCTGCACTATACCATTAGTTTGAGAGGAGGGAGAAAAAAAAAAAAGCAAAAACCGAGAGCCTAGACTCTCGAAAATAGCTAAGAGAAAAGATTATTAAAAGAAAATGAATTTTAAAAATGATACCATTCGACTATGCCAGGGACAAATAGAGAGAGGAAAAGAAAAAAAAAAAAAAAAACTTTAATTAACTGGGTGGAAGACCCAAGTGGTGGAAAGACTGAGGGAGAACTGGAGCTGGTTGGAAGGAAAATTGGTTATTTAGGCTTGATTTTCTGTAGAAGGGATATAATTGGAACGGAGACAGAGTGGATAGGGAAGAGCCAATAAGTTTTAATATATATTTAAAAATTTTGATAAGTGAGTTATTTGGCAAAAGTTTTTGAAGTGCTACGTTTTCGTGTCTGTGAAACTAATTCTTTTGAACACGGGAACAGTAGACTCGAGTGAAAATAGTAAAAGGCAAATATATGGAATTTGGCAAAATAATGTTGAGGTCCGGCGTTCCTGTGTATGAAAAACTGGAAACTAGGTCCCCAGAACACGAGGACTGTGGACTTAAAAGGAATATGGAATTGGAAATAATAATAATAATAATAAAAAAAAAAAAAAAAAAAAAAATGGAGGAGCAACAGGGGCAGCAGAGGCAGACACCAAGAACTCCTAGGAGGGTAAACAGCGAGGTTAATAAAAGTGTGGGAGCCTAGGAGGTGGGGCATGACGAAGAAAAAAAAAGAAAAAAAAGGTGGGTAGGCACTTGGGGTGGGGCCGGAGGAGCCAAGAGGCTTCCAGGACCCAGAAACGTGGAGGGGGGGTGCCTTGCGCGCCGAGGACAGGGACAAGGAAAAAAAAAAGGTGGTGAGCGTAGGGGTGGGGCAGGCCTTGGGACAGGCCCAAAAACACTTTTAGTAAATTTGGTGCTTGTTGGTATACAATATTTGGGACCAGAGACTATATTTGAGTAAATCTAGCTGGGAGGGTAAGCCTAGAGGGTGGGGCAGGGGAAGGAGACTTCGAGAGTGAAGCAGTATTAAGCTGTTAGTTAAAGTTTGTTAACTGGGGGGGGGGGGGCAGCGGACCCTTAAACTAGAAATTGCAGTAATTGGGAAAGATACTGGATGAGTAGCCGAGTGGGTGGGGAAGTGGAGAGGCTTAACGATTTTTTTTCTTTTTTATAGTAAGTTTACTTGTGGTCTCGAGCTATTGAATTATCTGATTTGTGAGAAAAGCAAGAAAAAAAAAGAACTTTCGGAAATTTTTCTAAGTCCAAAAAAAAAAATAAAAAATTTGAATAATTAAATTTGATTTTAATGTTAATTAAGCTGAAACCTTGATTGATGATGGTTTAAAATACATTTGAAGCAATATTATGAGAAAAAAAAAAAAAAAAAAAAGAACTTTCGGAAATTTTTCTAAGTCCAAAAAATTAAAAATTTGAATAATTAAATTTGATTTTAATGTTAATTAAGCTGAGACCTTGATTGATGATGGTTTAAAATACATTTGAAGCAATATTATGAGAAAAAAAAAAAAAAAAAAAGAACTTTCGGAAATTTTTCTAAGTCCAAAAAATTAAAAATTTGAATAATTAAATTTGATTTTAATGTTAATTAAGCTGAGACCTTGATTGATGATGGTTTAAAATACATTTGAAGCAATATTATGTAAAAAAAAAAAAAAAAGAAGAACTTTCGGAAATTTTTCTAAGTCCAAAAAATTAAATATTTGAAAAATTAAATTTGATTTTAATGTTAATTAAGCTGATACCTTGATTGATGATGGTTTAAAATACATTTGAAGCAATATTATGTAAAAAAAAAAAAAAAAGAAGAACTTTCGGAAATTTTTCTAAGTCCAAAAAATTAAAAATTTGAATAATTAAATTTGATTTTAATGTTAATTAAGCTGAGACCTTGATTGATGATGGTTTAAAATACATTTGAAGCAATAATATGAAAAAAGAAAAAAAAAGAAAGCGTTCGGTCCTACTCCCCGCTAAAGAAAGGTGCGCAACTCGGAGAAAGTGCTTTTGACACCCCTTAAGACTAAGGGACGGGATAGCACTTGCCGAGAAAACGTCAGAGTATTAGAAGTCTAGGGAGCAGGATAGAAGACTTTCATCTTATATGTAGAGAGCACTGTTGCTGAGTGAGAACAGCAAAAAGGCTCTCAGAACACTGAAACCTACCCCAGAGCATCCAGCTAAGAGGGAGCAGGTCCCGGCGGCGGAAGGCAAGGAGGGGAACCCCCCCCCCCCCCAAGAAAATTAGAAAAATTTAGATTTGGCTGTGGAGAGGAGGAATTTAGAGTTATTGTATGTTAACTAGGGGATCCTGCTCCCGGGATTGGAGAAAATGGAGATTTCCGTGCACACAGAAACGTTGAGACTATGATTAAATTTGGAATTAAGACTGGTAATTAAAGTCTCTGCAGACGAGGTGCAGAGAAACAAAATAGTTGTTATTATAATGAAAATGTAATTAACAAAGTGAGAGCAAAAACAAATAATTAATGAGAAAATGGATACATGTAAATGGATGGACAAAGACAAATAATTAATGTAAAATATTTAATGAGTAATTAAAGCTAATACAGTGATTTAATCAAATGAGCAAACAAGCGGAAGTTTCATTACAAAAACAGCTAAATTATTATAATTATAGTGAATGTGATAGAATTGGGAGCAAATACAAATAAATAAAGGAACATTAGCAGAGTTGAACATAATTAGAATGAGATTTAAAAATGGCGCTCAAATTTTTATGGTGGCAGCAGAGACATCAATTACCAGTTTACTGTTTAAATGGGATTTTAAAAAGAAAAGTTAAATTAAAAAAAAAAAAAAAATCAAGATTTAAAAGGTCCAGAGTCCCCTGTTAAAGGTGGACAGGGACAAAAGCAAACCCAGAGCCAAACACTAATAATTAGCCAGCTGGGAAGAGGCAATAAAAAAGGACAATTAGATTTAATTACTGTACTTGGAGTACTTGGATTAAATTTAAATATAGATTTAAAGTTAGCTATTAAGGTGGGTCCTTGAGAAATTAATGGGACAGTGCTAAAATAACATGTTAGGCACCCGACCACCCCCAATTCTGCCATCATGGCTAGGGCGAACACCCCTTAAAAACAGGGTGGGTAAGCTCCATGACAACATCCGGGGATAGGCGAGTACCTGTACAAGGACGCTTACAACTTAAGAAAATCGCGCAAGGCACGTGGGGATTACATATTGAAATAAACTTTAAATGAATGGGTAATTTTATTAATTATTAGCAAAATACATATTTGAGGGTCAGCAATGGTCGTCAGGTTATGTTTGTGGATTGGAAAAAATTCCGTATTTAGGTTTTTGGAGAGGATTTAAGATCAAAAGCAAGCTAAAATAATGTTTAAAATAGAAAAAAGCAAACAGCCATGTTGAAAACCATTGCTGATTGAAGCACTGGTTATTGAATATTAATTATGCCTTTTATTGATGAAACACTTGGGTTAGAAGTTAATGAGTGGTATCATTAGATAGATAATTACTTTAGGAAAAGAAAATGGTATTGTGCATTACTCCAACTTACCCCTTTCCTTTTGTCTTTAGCCAGACATCGGGAGCGCAGAAACAGACGTCTTTACTCAACGAAGGCTGGGGCTGAAGTCCTAGTTTCGTTACGATTCAACAATTACTTCTTGGTGCGCAAATTTTTATGGCAATGGGTGTATTTTAATGTAATTTTATTGCGATCTTTTGAACTGATGTAAGCCGTTAAAATCAGTACAGCAGTTTCAGAGAAAACCGCAGAAAAGTCTGAACACGTTTATTCTTTTTTATTTTGCAAACTTTCAAATGCGGAATTACGCATGTTGAAGAAAAAACCATGGAAAGTCTGACACAAGTCTTTTTATTACAATGTTTGTAGTACTTTTGTATCTTATCTTCTAATTAACATTATTTCATAAGTAATGTGTCATTTTAAACGTTATTTGAATTGGAATTGAAGAGTACATGTTGCATATCTCTAGTTTTGCTACAGTTAAAATTTTCAAAACTAGTTGCACTATCAGCGAGTAAGCTATTGTAAGCTATAAAATGGGAATATGGCGCCGCAAACGCCACCGAGCAAGACATTGCTACGGACAGAATTTTTAAAGATTATAGCACGGTGAGCGAACAGGCTGTTTCAGATACTGAAACAGGAAGTGGGCGCCGCAGGCGCTACTAAGCGAGAATTTACTACAGTTAAAATTTTCAACAAAGCTGTTTGCATTAAATGTCAATAAGCTGTCGTAGGTCCTGGGTAGAGATGTAAAAAACCCGGGAATTTTGGTTCAGGGGAATAAACGTAGGAATTTTGGGGTTTAAACCGGGAATTTTGGGAACTTTGGAAACTTTGATGGGAAGAAACTAGTATTCAATGTTTACATTTGATTTAATTTCTTTTAAATGTACAAATTAACTTATTTCAATATTTTTATTCAACTTACTTAATTCAAAGTGAGATTAAAAATTAGGTGACTATTTTACAGAAAAAAAAAAAAATACATCATTCAGAGCAATAAATTATAAAGTTTTGTCTGGTTACTTAAATAGCTATTAGTTTTTTTTTTTTTTTTTTTTGTATGAATAATTTTATTTATTTATTTATTTTTTTTTTTTTTTTCTTTTTTTTTTTTTTTTTTTTTGTATAAATGAAACTGGGACTTTTATAATTTTGTAGACATTAAAAGTACTACATAAAAATTGAAAGATAATAAAAACCAACTAAATCTAAGATAACATTTTGGAATGCCTTGTCTACAATTTGAAAAAAATCTCTAACATGAACTGCATAAAAATCAATGACACCCAAGTATTGTTTGTTCTCCTATTTCAATTGTAAACAGAGACTATTCGTTAGTAGAGATGTTGGAGTGAAAGTTTATCCGCACAGTCAATGAAGTAACAAGGTTCGATTCCCAGTTCTGGCATTTTTTGCTCAGTTTGTATAAAGAATCGACCTTACACTCCAAAATTTCTAATAAATGTTCAGGGTTGATAAACTACATTTTTTAAAAGATTCTATTTTTTAAGTTGAATTTTACTTTTTTGTTTATAGCTGAATAGTAACAAAAAAAATTCAGAAAAGAAACATTTTTATGAAACTTTAGTCTTGTATTAACCGCATGCTGGCAATTAATCGCTTGTATGATAAACTTATATTCATAAACATTATAAAAGTTTAATTACATAAACACTATTACACTTACAATAAACATTTTAATAAACTTGTACACATAATACTTCATTTCATATGACACTGTGAGATTAATAGTAAAATATTAATTGCTGGTATGCGGTTATACAAAAGTACTAAAATTTGCAACTTCATCAAAATTTTAAGTAGGAAAAATTTCTACTTACATATTTCTAAGCAAATACTTTTATTAAAAGCAAGTTTATCCCGATTTTCTTTCTATGCATACAAATACATATTTATGAAAAAATTAAATCATTAAAAGACTCGTCACAAAAAATAGTGTCTTAAAAATTGAATCTTTCACAAAATACTTACATCTCAGCATCCCATATTTATAAAATTCTACTTATAATAATTCTATACACTTATCCCTGTCCGAAAATGCATGGCGATGAACCTGAATTTCATGAATATTTTGTTTCAGAGACTTAAATTTCTTGTAGTCATAAATGGAAAGTAGGCTTCTGTCAGAAAATCTGGACAGATGCATGTCTTGTTATGGTTTTATTCAGTTAAATGCTTTTAAATGTTATTTTATCAACCTATAAAAAGTTCATTTAATTTCTTTATAATTAAACTTACATTGCACCAATTCAACTATGTAAAGAGTCTATGATGCTCCATACATTTAAACACACTTTGAAAAGTGGAAACACTTTAAATGCATATAAATATTTTAGATAATCTATTGTCAGATTAAATATTTTTTTTTCTTTCCATTACTAAAAGATGTTTCATATTTATGGTAATTTTTATGTGCAAATGCATGAAATGTATAGCTTTTACTATCCAAATGTACAATAAATCAAACATCACTTTTATTTTTCAATAAATATGGTTAAATGGCGGCTTTTTCCTTAATTTTATCTTCTATAAATTTGCTTATAATATTAAATTACATTTTCAGAAAAAAATCACAAAAATTTTCGAAGATAAATAATGTTTGATTTTTGAGTACAATAATCCCTTGTTATATCATTCAGCATTATTTCGCTCATTAATCTAATCAGAAATTTTCTATATCTTCTATAACTTGGAAACTTATCTTTGCTGTTTTTCAGGACTTTCATTATATTTCCATTTTCTGTTGTTTCATAACAAGCATAATATAACAAGGGACTACTGTATAGCTATAAATTTCATGTGTTTAATTTCAAAAACAATTTTGAAACCAAATGAGAAAATACAGTGATAATGATGAGTTTAAATTACAGATTATCATTGATTACATACATTTATAAATTTTAATAAGTAAAGCTTCTAAAACTGAAAATTTCTGGAATGAAAACACTCGCCTTAAAAGATAAACAGCATGATAAAAAATAAAGATATTATTTTAATTTAGTAAACTTTTTATTATTATTATACTAAAATGAGCATTTACATAATGAAAGGTTTTTCCCCCTAGTTTTTTGATAACTAATGTCTTATTACAGTAGCACCTTGTTACAGTTTATAACAAAACACAAGAAAATTTGCAAGATAAAAAAAAAAAAAAAAAAAAAAACTTCTAATTTTCTCTTTCATTGCGATAGCAGCCAATACCTAATATAATTCTTAATATAAGTTAAAATTTCTAAAATTTAATTTCAATATAAAGATATTTCATATAATACCACAATTCCATTTGAAAAAGATTATTTATTTATTTATTTTCAAGATAAAAACATACAAAAAGAAAAAAAAAATTACTCATGAAATACTAAGACACAATTTCTTTAAATTTCAATTTTTAATAAAGTACAATTTTACATGTGTTAACAACTTGATTAACATTGTTCAAGAGTAAACATAAATTACTTTAAACAGTATTTTATGAAACAAAAGTTTATCAACTTACTCATTTAACTCATTATCCGTATCTTCAAAATCAAGTTTAGTTTTATTCATCAAGATTAAGTTTGATTTAATTGCAATCAGTTTTGACACTCTTTCGTTGCTTAGACGTTTTCTTAAAAGTGTATGCGTATTTCCAAAAACAGAAAATATTCTCTCACATGCAGCAGATGATGGGGGTATGCTGAATAATTTTATAGCTATCTGGCTTAAAGGTTGATTTTTTAACAATCCTTTCCACCAAACTAGTGGACCTACATGATTGGAGCTACTCCAAATAACATCACTGGAATATATGCTTTCTTTGGCTTGTAAATTGGCAAAATCTGCTACGACTTCCGCAGAAGACATACCACTTGAGAATTTTATCAAACAATCAACGGCAAGTTGGTATTCTTCCCCTGAAGAATTTAAACTATCATCTACATATCTCGGGTCTAGCATATATGTGAGAAGATGTATTGGTTGGCAAAACATTTTTTGCCGATCATTCAAATAAGAAACAAACTTTTCTTCTTCATCAGTCTGAAGTGGGGTTGATTTCAGAGCAAAAAGTGAATTTTTAATTGTACGAAACACTCTTGGAACATCAGACAACACAGCACAATCACCTTCGATTGTTAGAATCCCATCACAAATTGGTTTTAACACAGATACCAAGCTTTCGATGCTTGCCCAAAAAAGGTCATTATCTAATACCATTTGGCGAATATTTTTATGAACGCCATCATTTAACACTGTTTCTTGAAGAGATTCTTTCCCTTCAATCAAGCTTTCGAACATAATTAATAGTCCTGACCATCTTGTTTCAGCAGGAAGCTTTAAAGTACTTGCAGCAGTACCTTTTTTTTTGCTTTTGTTTTTCGGTAAATACAGAGAGTAGCAAATGTTTATTTTTAAAGTATTTAACTATATCTTTCGCTTTAGATATCAGTAACTGAAAAGTCCCAATTTTAGCAATGTCTTCAAGCAAAAGGTTAAGACCATGGGCACTGCAACCAACAGTCCATAAGTTGGGATATTTTGATTGTGAAATTTTCCAAGCACCTTTCATGTTACTCGCATTATCTGTGACTAATGCCACAACTTTTTCTGCACCCACTTCATCGATAACTTTGTTAATCTCATCAGCTATGTACTGACCTGTGTGTTTATTGCTGCTTGCTTCAATAGATTTGAAAAATATAGGTGTAGGTGTTGCAATGATAAAACTTATGATAGATTCATTTCTAATATTAGACCACCCATCTGTAACAATTGTTAAGCACTTTGACCTGCTTATTTTATCCATATTAGATTCTCGTGCGAGTTCATATTCTTTATCCAAAAGATGATTTGAAAGTTCATATCTAGAAGGTATTTTATATGAAGGTCTAATAGCATGAAAGAACTGTTTCCAATAAGAATTTTCTGTAATTGATAACGGGCAATTTGAAGAATATATTGCTTTTGCAAATAATGAATCTAATTTTTCTGCTTCAGACGACAACATGGTATCTAAAAAATTGCTCATAGTTGACTGCACAGATACTTTAGCTTTTTTGGGTGCACGTGCACTCTCTTCAGAAATAACACTTGATGATGAGGATAAACAGTCCATTCTTTCAACATTTAAATCTGACTGAAAAGAACTAATCATCGTAGATGAAGAAAGATCATAAACAGCGACACTGTCACCATCTGAATTTTCTTCAAGCGAAGAGAAAATCGGATATAATTCAATCGGTCGCTTTATGCATTTTTCGTAATGCTTACTCATTTTCGTAGCATTGGGAGAAAAATATTTCAGTCCACAATATCTACAAATTGCAGTAGTTTTACCACATGTAATTTCTTTGGAGAAATGATTCCAAATTGCAGATGTAGGACGAACCATACTGATATTTAATTTAAGTAAATAATATCATCAAAATCAAAACCTGTTTACCTCGTGCGATCTTCCGAATGCGGTAAACAAACATGGATTGGCGGTAAATATGCATTGCAGTTACGGTCAAAGACATTCGGTGGCGGCAATCGAAATATCGAAAAAAAAATATATAATTGCTGAATTTGAAACTTTTGAAAACTTCCAAAATTCCCTTGTTTTGGAAACTTTCAAAATTCCCTCCCCAAAAAACCGGGTTTATTCCCGGGTTTAAATCCGGGTTTTTTCCCGGCTGACATCTTTAGTCTGGGGCCTTACAGCGAACCTACGATATTGTCTCACTCTCGGGAATTCTTGGCAGTGACGTCATGTTCCGATAGTGCCTGGAAATGGGCTACAACGAAGCTCACGGAAACGCTTGCCTGTTTTTCGTTCTCGGAAACTCCTGCCGAGATTTATCGAAAAAATATCACCAAGCAGGCTAGTGGAAACGAGTTTCCGGCACTGAAACATACACAAAATGTTCGCCATTTAAAAAAAAATAAAAACTGATGAATTAACAAGTAATAAATGTGTACATAACTTATATTTTTTAGAGAGAACTTTCAAAACTATTAACTTTTTGTGTGAACACTATGTACAGATATTTGATTAGAAATTTCACGAGTGACGATAGATGTATCGCTTTTGTCACGCGCAATGTTAATAGAAACAGTCTAAAATTGAAGACTAAAGCGTAATTTTCTAAATTTAATCAGTTTTGAAGTTCTCAGAGCTATAAATTCTAAGCTAAATTATGCAAATTCATCATTCATAATGAAATAAGGTGCTAATTTAATGACAGTATAATACAATAACTTAAGACTTTAACGTGGAACCGTCAGTAGCTCGGTCACAGAGTACTTGATTCCAGAGCGAGAGTACCCGGAAGTTCGATGTGTGTTTTTTTTTTTTTTTTTTTTTTTTTTTTTTTTTTAAGGCAAACAAATATTTTGAATATTTTTTTTTGTTTTGTTTTGTTTTCTTTCCTTCTGTTTTTTTTTTTTTTTTTTTTTTTTTTTTTTTTTCTTGTTTAAGAAGAGTACTGCAAATATTAAAATTTCCCTAATATATATATATATATATATATATATATATATATTACTAACAAGGAAAGTATGAATATTTAATTTATTAATTATAAAATAAATAAATATGTACATAAATATAGATTTCAACTGCAAAACAATAATTTAAAAATAAGGTGCTTGATAATTTTATTTTACTTCTGATTGTAATCATTACTAATGAGAAATAAATAAATTACTTTAATTAAACAAATTATTTTTCATTTTTATTCTTTGTTGATGAGTGCATAGATCTTAATTTGTTTTAATAATTATTTTCTCGTAAATTATTAATTAAATTCAACACACACACAAAAAGGAAAAGAAAAAAGAAAAAAAAAAATTTTTCAGTTGTAATAAAATAGTCAAAGCTCGCAAAAGCATATTTTTATTTTGTTTTTCTTAATATTTTTTAAAAAACATACTACGCCCTAAAAATATATCTTTTGAATATATATGTAACGCTTCCTGATTTTCTTTCTCTCTTTCTATTTTCTTTCTTTTTTTTTTTATTTTTTTTATTTACTTTTTAAGTATTACTAACAAGGAGAATATGAATAATTAATTTAATAATTAGAAAAAATAACTAAGATTTTTTTAAATTATAATAAAGTATTTAAAAAATGAAATGCTTTTACTTCAATAATATTTCTACTTCTATAGTCATTATTAATCAAAAAATAAATTGCAACTTTTTAACTTCAAAAATACAATTTCTTAAATTTCTTTGTAATATTTTGCTAAAATATTATAAAGAAAATATTATAAACACACACACATATATATACATATTTCGAGTTGATGCTAAATTATTTTCCGGTGAATTATGAATTAAATTTAACCACCCACCCCTACAAAAAATAAAAATTAAAAATTCCTGTCGAAATAAATTATTTTACAAATGCTTGATCATTCTTCTGCTTTAAAATAAAAAATCATTATTAATCAAATATTAAACTTTTAGCCTTAAAGATTTCTCTTCCATGTAAATAAATTATTTTTTACTTATTTATTTTTTATTCCTTGGCACTGAATATCTGTGTAATCCCTGATTTAATTTAGTAATTAGTTTCTATTTCATAATTAATTAAATTTAACTTAACTTATTTTATTTAACTAATTTATTTATTTATTTATTTATTTATTTTCAGTTAAATAAAAAGTTATTGAAAAATAAAGTAAATGTTTTAAAAATAAACATTTGGATTTTGATGGCAAATTATTTATTTTAAGCAAATATTCTAAAAGAAAAAAAACAAGAAGGAGAAAGATAACGACTAAACGGGGAACTCTCAGATAGCAGAAAGTTACTCTGCCACTGCGCTACTGGCTACCTGCATAGATTTTCCCTCAGTCTTAAGTTATTATATTTTACAGCTCTTAAATAGAATCTTCAAAATTCTTCCATTATGAACTATGAATTTTGCATGGTTTAGCTTAGAATTTATAGCTCTGAATACTTCAAAATTGATTATTTTTCTTTAGCCTTTCATTTTAGGCTGTCTCTTTTGCTTAAAAATGCAGTTGACAAAGCGATATTCCTCTTGTCACTCGTGAACTTTCCAATCGAATATCTTTAAAACTAATGATTAAATGTATATAGTGTTCTCACAAAAAACTATTAGTTTTGAAGGTTCTTTTCAAAAAGTATAACTTTGGTACATATTTTTTGATTTTTTTTTTTTTTTTTCATCAGCTCTTATTTAAAAATGGTTGACAAAGTTGGATATATTCGCTTTTGACCACCTACGCATTGTGATTGTTCAAAAATATCCAGTACCGATAAAGTTTAATATCTCCACACTGCGCTTCCGTTACCGGCTTCCAATACGTTCGTTGTAGGGCAAAGTAGGAGTCTCGAAAACGTGAGTGCCGAAATCTTGGAAATTCGGTACCGGGAAGTTTCCTCCACGGAAGTTTCTCGGCGTGTTCGGTGTATGCCCCCAAAACGGCACTGCCGGCGCCACCGAGCGAGAGTTTCGTACGGTCGGATATTTCAAAGATTGCGAACCAGCTGGTCATCGAAGGGGGCTTATGCGAAATAAAATTAACCGACGACACCAAACTAAAAGTGTAAGGAGAGGGGGAAGGAGTAGGGAAAGGAAATGAGAGAAACGAACTTTTGAACTTTAACGATACGGAAGCCGCTAATGTGCAGATTACCTAGTTAAAATGCAGAAAACTCTTGATTCCACACTTTAACGGATCACCCAAGTTAATCTGAAGATTGGCTAGGTAATCTGCACATTAACGGCTTTCGAGCTTTAACGGTAACATATATATAACAAGTCACGTGATTTACTCGTTTATTATAAGAGAAGGATAACAAGTCATGTGATTTACTCGTTTAATATAAGAGAAGGATGTATTTTATAAAAATTACTATGCATACTAGTAAGCCACTGCTCGTTTAGTTTATCTTTGCGCTAGTCCGTTTTAGAGGTACAAGAAAGACATAGAGATAATTTTACTTTATCAGAAAGAACATAAGAAAATAAAATTTCTGATAACAATTATTCCCTTATATTTGTATAAGTGAGATTCTGCATAGGAATAAAACATGATACATTGAGCAAAACTTACAATAAGTCAGTCATTTTGACTCGCGTTAATTTTAGAGTCTAGTTAATTTTATTAATTTCTAGGACTCGTTTGCTTCAAAATATTATCAACCTTCTTTTAAAATTTTTCTTTACGTTATATTTTAATTTCCAATTTTGTCTTCAAAAACAAAATAATAATAATGATAAACAAACACACGCACACACATATATATATATGAACACTGATAAAACCACATTTGAAAAAATAAAATAAATTTAATAAAAGAACAAGCTTACATTTCATATCAATCAAAAAACTAATTAAATATGTTTCAGAACCATATCAACATTTAAAAGCTTTCAATTTTGACAATAACAATTCAGGTTTAGATACAATTGATTTAAGAACATGATATTGTATAATACTAAATAAGCTAAAATGTTAAAAGCCTTAGCGCTTTACGTAATTAAGCCTAATTTCCTTTCAGCTTTATCACAAGCAGCTATATACAATAAATACTCACTAAATGCTCATGAATAACAGGGGATGACCACTCACTTCGAAAGGTTGACTTAATTTAAGGATCTCACATTCAATTCCGTCATCGAAAGCAAATTAACTAAAGTAGCTAGTTCCTTGATTTGAAAGGAATATAATAGAAGCTAAAATATTTATTATATTTGATATGGTTATCCAACTCTTTAATAATCAATAAAGCGCTTTCATACGAAAATAATAAATAAATAATAGTACAATATAGAACCAATTTAGCTATAAGGAATGTATTATTATTTCAATGAAAATTATTTCTTAGCGATATCATTATATCAAAAATATCGATGAAAACGTTTGAAGAGATATATCTTCATAAGGTCTGATTACTAACAGCGTTATTTAAAATGCTAGATTAATTCGTAAATCATACTAATCAAGAAAACAATAAGCAGAATGGGAGAATTTTGGGAGTATGAAAACAATACTTTTTATATCGATAGCCTTTTACTATGTTGTACTGAATGAATTTTACAACATCATACATTAAATATTACATTTGTTTATCAGCCTTAAACAAATATTCACAAAAGTGATTGTACAAAAATCAATGAAGTAGACGTCCAATCATGAAAACTTTATATAACTTAAGTTTGTAGGAAAGAAACCAGGTGGGCAGATTGAATAGTTGTTTTGATTACGTTCTTTAAGTATCTCTAAAAATAGATTAAATTTTCATGCAGCTCTAAATTCTTTACTTTAAGATTTTAGCACTATTAATAAATTATAAAGTTGTCTTCAATTCGTTTTTTTTTTTTTTTTTTTTTTTTTGTGTGTGTGCGTGAGTGTGGGTTAAAATTTGTTTTTCCAAAAAAAAAAAAAAAAAACATTCTCTCTCTCAATCACACTTTTTTCTATTCAGTTAAGAAAAAGAAATGAGAAAAAAAATTATGTCTCTTATATATATACATATATATATATATATATATATATATATAAACAAGTTCAAAGCGTGTAAATCCCTCAAAAAACGGAAATCGAAAATTTTTACGGATGTAATATTTTCTTCTATTGAATACAGAAATAAGTAATAAAATTAATCATTGAAGAAAGTCGAAAAATTAAGTAAAAGTGATTGCTGCAAAAATAACTTTTCTATTAAGGGAATTTTTTGTATGGTTAGCAATATTTTAAAAAGGGAAATTTAAAGGATACAGAGTTAGTTCTTTTTCTTTGATTTCAACGTTTATAAGACATATGAAAAGCCGTAGAAAACTGATATAAAAAACGAGACAATATTGTGATTCCAAACAACGCTTTTACAACAGTTTATTTATTTTTTTTTTTTTTTGCAAAATGTATTGAAAGAACCGTTGACAGATGAGGAAACGAACGAGACATATTTTCAGATTACTAACGTTACAGGAAAACGATCATTCAACGGAATGCATTGTCGTTTGTTCAACGTTTAAAATACCACACTGTACTACCTGGGACTAGATCATATTATTTATGAAACTTTCTCATTCTGAAAATAAAGCCACTATAATGTAAATAGTGTTGCGTACTTAGGGGTTCGTAAGTTGTACGAGAATGAGAGGCGAAACTTGTAAAATTCAGGAGTTTTATTTACAGAAAGTTCCAGAAAAATACAGGCTAATAAACTAGGTATCAACTTCAATTCCACTATTAAACACAGCTTAAATAACAGCTAAAACAGAATTCAAAACTGGTGTACAATCAATATATAGATTTTTAAAACTTCTTTACACACCATAAATTATAAGCCAGCACAACCGGTTTCGAAAGGACGTAGCCTTTCCTCACACGTGCCTTGGAGGTAAAAGCAAGACTGAACTGTCTTGCTTACTGCTGGTTATTCAGTTTTTTTTTTTTTTTTTTTTTAATCAAAATATATTTGTTCAATAGTTTTCAAGAAGGCTTTTTAGATTGTTTTAATTTGATAAACTTGTCCAATTTATTATTTTCCAAATATATACTATGGATTGTAATCATGCTAAATCCGATTGAGAAATTTAGGCGCTACTTTCTGAGGCCTACTGAATTGCAATTTTTAACAATATGCATCTATGTGTGTAAGAGTGAACATGTTAGCAAGCAAACACCTTACCAAATTGAGTTAAACGTTCGTAGGTATGTTATAAGGTCATGCTTCATAACCTGTATCGTTTACGAGGAGCATATGGTTATATTCTTTTACAGAAAAACAAAGAAAAACCTTTATAGTTATGCTATATGGATTCATAGGACATCAATTAAATAAATTTAATTATTTTAGTTTAAATTTTTTAATTCAAAATATCATGATTATTAGTTATAAATTTGAAATTTTATGTTATTTCTTTTAAATTAGCATATAATATGTACACGTTTATATATATGGAATGTCTGTGTAGACTGGAGGGGGGAAAGAAAAAAGAAACTGCTTCCATTAATAAGTAAACAAAAAATAAAGAAAAAAAAATAAAGAAAAGTTAAATATTTTAGTGAGTTAATGGATTAACAGATGGCGCTAAAGCTATAGCTTTAGTTTGTTCAATTACAATGAACTCAGATTAAAAATAAGAACAATTTTATAATAAGTTTCTAAGTATATATATATAAGATAAAAAATAATAATCCCAATTTAGTAATCAATAGGAAATAATAATTGAAATAAAAAAAAAATTACATTTAGAACTAATCATTAAGTCAGCATGTATTAATGTATTTTTAATATCAAAATTCGAATAAAAGCTTGATAAAAATTAAATCTAAAAAAAATTTATATTTATATAATTCACTTTGAGTAATATTTAATATGCTTTCTAAAATTTAGAGTATAAAAATTTGCAATATGTTAGAATAAAATTACAAATAGTAATACTTACGAGCAAATAAATTTTTCGCCAGAAGGATTTGATAATCTTGAGTTCCATTTAGTATTTGGTAATTTTCTAAATTCTTTAACCCATACATTGCAGTCTTCTAAATTTTTAATATTGCTGCTTATCTTAATGATATTCGCCGAAATTGATCCCATTTCATTAGAAAACGAAGATGCCAGATTTGTTTCCGAAAAGACGGGCATTTTGTTTTAATTATATAAAAACTTTATAACAAGTACAATTCAGCATATGGTCTGACGTCAGAACCAGCTGTAAAGGAAACAGCGAATCAGGAGTACTGAAATTCGGGTAAAGATTGTATATATGCATCCCACACTGTAGCTTGGGAGAGAATCCTTTGCGTCGAACAGGATTTCACAACCAAACTTTGTCTCCTTCCTAAACTCATGTTGTGTAGCCTTTAGAACGTACCTTGTCTTCATCTTCTCCGTTGCCATGTGAATCCGCTCCCGAGCAAAGTTGTGTTCGTCTTCAAATCGTGCCTGGAGGTCTTGTATGCACACCTCAGGCGATGAAGGCGCATCTGGTGGACAACCAAATAGGACATCACATGGGAGACGAAGTTCGCGTCCAAACAGCATCTGAGCTGGAGTATAGCCGGTGGTTTCATCTTTCATGGACAGCACTTTGATAAGCCAGCATGAACAATGGCAACTTCAAGTCCCAATCTTGCTGGTTCCTTGATACTAGAAGAGAGGGGTTATTCAGGATGGTACGGTTAAACCTCTAGATCATGCCGTCCGATTGGGGATGTAAGAGCGTTTTCTGGGTTTTGTCTATGCCGAGTAATTGACACAGTCCTCTGTACAATGGTCGGTATGAAGTTGTAGAGGCGCACCGTACTTTGACACCCATTGCTGCACTAGGACCTCTGCGACTGTGCATGCCTCTTGATCGGGAATGGCATATGCCACAGTCCACTTGGTGAAATAGTCCATCACGACGAGGATGTACTTATTTCCCCTAGTTGTCCGTGGCAGAGGACCCAAGATGTCGAGTGCAATCCGTTCAAATGGGGCTCCCACATTATATCGTTGTAGTCTTCCTCGGCTTCGTTTCTGCGGGTCCTTACGTGCCGCACATGCATCACAAGATCTACATCATTTCTGCACGTCCTCCCTTGCTTTGCACCAGTAAAAACGTTCTCGAACTTTCTGTAAAGTCTTCGTCACTCCAGAATGTCCTCCGGTAGAGTTACTATGCAGCTGCTCTAAAGCGTCCGGAATCTTCGATCTCGGTAGCAAAATCTGCCATCTGAAGTTCCGTCCATCGTCGGATTCCCATTTTCTGTACAATACGCCATTTTTCACATGCAAAGAGTCCCAGAATGCCCAATAACTTTTCGTAATGTTTCTAAATGCGGAGATGTCCTGCCAGGTAGGTCTGTTGCCGGTCGTCTCCTTCCTTTGTAATATTGGCTTTATGTCAGGATCTTCCAACTGGGCTTTCCTAATTTCCTCGTCACTCCATGGATCTTGCTTTGATGATGTTGAGACTGTAACTTGGCGAGCAACTGCCTTTATCTGCTGGTGCTTATCTTCGGCTCTAGAGCAGTACTTGCGATGTTCAGAGGGAGGCTTCCGCAACAAGGCATCTGAATTTTCGTGTAGAGCTTCTTGATGGCGTACTTCAGAGACATTCTTTGTTATTTCTCTAGGTGTTCTTACTGGGCAGCTTCACGTGCTCGTCTCTTCCACAGCCCCAGCATTTAGTTGTTTGAGTCTTCACTTCTATCTTACTCTCAAGAATGCGTAGTCTCCTATTAAGATCTGCCATAAATTTCTTAATCTCTTTAAGGTCATCTTGAAAGTCGTTCACTTTGACTGCTGTGCTGTTCTAGCGGTCTTTACGGGTGGCTTGTTGGGTTGCCTCGATCGTCAGGGCATACACTAAAAGCTGACTCCACATCCTTGACGTTGGAGAGTCTGAGTACTTTTTGAATTTCTGGATCTCCGACAGCATCGATGAAATATTCTAGGGCCAAATCATTGCGTGTTTCAGGATGACAGTCCGAGAAACCCAAATGTGACAGCCTCTGGATATTTGATGCCAGTTCTTGTAAGCTTTACCCTGGTTTCTGATGACGGGACCTTAACTGGAGTAGCCTATATTCTTTGGACCATTTTGCTCCAAAACTTAGCTCCAGTGCTCTGGTCATTTCGCTGTTCCTTCGCAATGATCTCCAGGATATCTGCGGCCTCGCCTCGCAACGATGCTACCAGATGAGCTGTCTTTGCAGTAGAGTCCCAGCCGTTAGCTTCAGCTACGATGGAAAACTGCGTCTTATATACCTGCCAGGAGGAATTGCCGTCGTAGGTAAATGGCATAATAAATTCCTGATTCTGGATTCTTTTACCTTTTTTCTCAGTTTCCTGGGGCATAGATTCTAACTTTTCTTCAAGACTCCGAATCGTGTTTTGTAATTCACTCCCTGTCACTTCTCTGTTGCACTCTTGTTTCCTTTTTTTGTCAAGATCTTCCTCCACTCTCTTAAACTTGCTCTCTGAAAGACTTCCTTTCAGCTCTTGATGAAAATTTTCTTAACTTTCTCTTCAAAATTCTTTTCCAACTTCTTAACCTTCTCTTCAATTTTTCCACAACTGATAATTTACTTTCAATCACTCCCTTTTTTGTCGAAAACTCTTTCTTTATTTCATCTTGATTTAATTTAATTTCTTCAGTCAATTCGGAGTTCATGTCTTCCTGTACTGCTTTCATTTCCTTCATTTCTTCTCCCAAACTGTCTTTCATTTCTTTCATTTCTTCTCCCAAACCGTCTTTCATTTCTTTCATTTCTTCTTTCAAACTGTCTTTCATATGATTCATTTCTTTACTTAGGCTATCTTTCAGTCCACTCATTTGAACAGCTAACCCTTCTAGAACATTCTTCATTTCTTGCTCCATAGCTCTAGTTATCACCATTCACAGACAACCCCACTTCTGACACCAGAAATGTTGCGTACTTAAGGGTTCGTAAATTGTCCGAGAATGAGAGGCGAAACTTGCAAAAATTCAGGAGTTTTATTTACAGAAAGTTCCAGAAAAATACAGGCTAATAAACTAGGTAACAACTTCAATTCCACCAATAAACACAGCTTTAAATAACAGCTGTCAATAGCAAATCCACAGTACAAACTGTATAGCAATAACACAGGAAACAAGGCTCATTCAAAGACGGTCAAAGCTTTCAATAGCAATGCAACATTGGCGGAAGCAAATCTCAGACTGACTCCCTTGGCCTAAAACAGCTCCTTATATACCCACGTAGAAAATTGTAGAAAACTGTGGAAAATTCGATTAAATGGTCAGCCAATCAACTTACAGCTTCCATATTTGGTACATCGATAATAAGGATTTTCTCGCCAAGGTCGTCAAAAAGTCGCCAAGGAGAGAAAATTTCGCCAAATTTGCCGCCAAATCCATTACATGCCTTATTGAAACTTTTTAATGCATTTTTAAGGGGAAATTAAGCTATTTTAACTCGAAAAAGAGCTGGAAATGCCGAAAATTGATATTTTATCAATTTACTAAGCCTCTTTGAAAGAATTTCGACAAAAATAAATAGAATTAGTTACAAACTCGCAACAATAGTCTTCTATTTTCAATTGCTCAATGATATGCAGTTCCAATGCTTGAAAGGATCGCCAATTTTCTTACAAATTCACCGAGCAACTAATTATAATATTTTTAATTCGGTTGCCCTTTTATTGCATCTGCTAATGACGTTTCCCTTATTTCCATTTTTCATTACAATAGCAAACTTAGCCCACTAGCGGCCGAGCGGTTCTACGCTCAAAGCTGGTAGACGTGAGGTGTAAAGTTCAATCCCAGTTCGCGCTCGTCGGCCTAGTCGTCAAAGTTTTTCGTGGTTTTCTCCGAAACTTACATAAATACGGACTAGTACCCCTTAGAAAGACCACCACGGAGGGCACTTCCCCTCAGGTCTAGGACTCTAGTGCAGCCAATAGGTCTTAATCCCTACAACCCAACCCAATAGCAAAATTTGAGACATCACAAGTTAGTCGATTGCCAAACCTACTTTTTCTTCCTAGAAGAATAACGATTCGGACGATATTTTGCTGTAAATGAGCTTTGGATTATGGCATACCTTTATAAATTCTATCATTAAGTATTTAATCATTTCAATAATTCGTGTCTCCAGACCCCCCTTTTTTTCAATATTTCTCTGTAAAATAAAAGATCTATCTTGTTTAGCATTTTTTTTTCTCTATATGATATCTCACACTAACTGTCTCTATTGCACTAGAAACATTTTATTATTTTTGGGGAGGGAGGGGAGAGGGCAGTCTAGGGTATTATCAAGTCCTCCTCTGATTACATTGTCTACGCGTAACGCGCAAGTTATCGAACTCCCCGTTTCTTTTCTTCTGCGGGAGGAAATCTGCGATGCGTTCAATCTTTGCTTCTACAGTGTGTCCTAAAAGTTTCAGAACTCCAACTTAAAGAACTCGTTATCAATGATTTCTTTTTTTTTTATTATTATTATTATTAAATTTTATAGTCTGCTTATATCATTGCATCAATTCTTTAGTTTTTATCGTTTGCTTCTGGATCAAGTAGTGTGACAATAAAGTTTTATGTTATTTTGTACTTCGTAGTAAAATGAGTTTATCACGTATTCAGAGAACTGTTCTACTTGAGGCTAATTTTGAATGTAAATCGTCTGAAAAATGCAAAGATGTTTAGCAATATAAATATTCAGATGATGCAATACCGAGTAAAAATATGCTATATCAGCTCGATTGACGATTTTGTAATACAGGTTCTTGTGGAAGACAAGCACACTGTAAAAAATATGTCCTATTTGCTGCCAGAAATTCTCTGTAATTTGAGAAAATACGCGTAATTTACGAAAAAACTACGTTGTCAGAACGTGTTTTTTGTAATTACAGAAATTTTCTGGCAGCAAATAGGACATATTTTTTACAGTGACAGGAGTGGAAGATCTAAAGTTGTTACACCAGCCTTTCTGCAAGACACTCAATGAAAAACATTCCAAACTTTTCAAAAATCCGGTAATCGCACGGCACAAGAAATGAAAGCATCTCGTGGATCAACACATAAGGCTAAGAGCTTTGAATTTCCGTGTCTATTATGTAAAATTGGTACACTGTAAAAAATATATCCTATTTGATGCCAGAAATTTTCTGTAATTTGAAAAAATACGTTCTGACAACGTAATTTTTTCGTAAATTACGCGTATTTTTTCAAATTACAGAGAATTTCCTGCAGCAAATAGGACATATTTTTTACAGTGTATAGGAGTAAAGCCCCCGGACATTGAGAAGCAGTTTCATTATTGCCGATGGTTATAAGATTTATTCTCAACAACATCAGCATTTTGGACAAAACATTTTTCTCTGATGAGGCATGGTTTCATCTGAGGGTTACCTGAGCACACTAAACTCTCGCTTTTGGGGGACGACCAACCCTCATTCTTTAATACAAAAACCTTTACATTCTCAAAAAATTGGCATATTGTGCGCTGCATCATGTAAACGATTGTTTTATTTCTGTTTTCTGAATCAGCTGTTAATGGTTCTGTATACAGGGAACTCATCCAGCAATTTGTTGCATTATTAGAAGTGAATGAACAAGATTCTTGGTTCCAACAAGATGGTGCAACGTGCCATACAAGTAATGAAATCATGGACATGCTTGAAGATTTTTTTTTTTTTTTTTTTTTTTTTTTTTTTTTTGGCGATCGTTTTATCTTCATAAATCTTTGGCCACCTCGATCCCCTGATTTTTCAAGAAAAATATTGAAGAAAAAAAAAAAAACAGAATGTAAATGTTATAAATTTCTGATTACGTTATTTTATGCTAGAAATTTAAAAAAATTCAGTTTTTCAGAGTGGAAATAAACTATTCAGAAAAAACCTGTAACAGTGATCCCATTTTCTCAGTTCATTTGGGATTCCCAATCACAGCATCTTTTGCTCCTCTTCTGGCATCAAAGCATTTCTTATGACTTCATTCATCCACAATCAATAGAATTTCAAATTGAACTAGTGGAATTTTTTTTTTTTATTTATTTATTTTTTTTTTTTATTTTTTTTTTAGAATTGACAAGTTAAAACATATAAAGGTGTTTGGTTTGTTTGTTTCCTAAGATGTTATTTAAACAAATGTGAAAGTGTTCTAAAAAATAAAGAGAAAGTGTATGGGGGGATAGTCGTTCTTTCTTTTCTTTTTTTTAATGAATAATGCAAATAAATTTCTGCTGAAAAGAAAAATTTTCTTTGAATGTCGTTTGCACATTTGTGTATACTATTAAAGTCTCACTGCATTCTGTATGCACGAGGATTCAACATTGCCCATGTCTGAATATTATGGGTGTTGACATCTCTATGAGTGAGAAGTGTATGCCTCATCCATCCATAAAATGTTGAACAACCACTGAGGATCGCTTTCCATTCATGCCAAAGCTTGCTTGACACATGATTCCCTCATAGATGGAGTCTTTCAGCTATTACTCCTGCAATGACTGCAATTCCATCAATTCGGTGAATGAGATATCCAGTACCCTGGAAGCTTTCCGAGAACTGCTATTCTCTATGGATGATTATACCACCATATCATTCATAATAATTTCCACCAAAAAAAGTACGGCCCTCTACCAATTTTTTTTTTTTTTTTTTTTTTTTTTTTTTTTTTTTTCAGAAAAAAAAATGTGAACGATATCATGAACAATCTATGTGAAGTGGATTGTCCATGATTGTTCCACTTCATGAATGATTCTTCAAAAAACGAGTTTCTTCGAACCATTTTTGTTCAAAGCTTCAGTACCCCAAGACGTGGTATAGCGCTATTCTTCGTTTTCAACCCTTTCACCCTTCGAAATTTTCGCGCCGCAATCCTTGCTAAAGGTGCTATCAGACGGAAGACGATATATTCTAAAATATAAGCTATTGCCGCTCAAAAGCGACCAAACGACTTCAGTAGGGTTGTTTTTAAGCAAAAACGGAAGAACGAAATCCAGAAATGTGAACAACGGACCCAATATTTGGCTATTATTCCCCCCAAAGGATGTTTAAAAGGGAAAAGAATAGAGGGTGTTCTGTAATCGCGATTCTCTGATTGGAGGATTTCGTTTTAAAGACTACCGTATGTGATTTAAACAGTCGAAAATGCGTGATTGACGAACATACGTTCGGCAATTTGTATCAAACGGCATATTTGGATCGTTTCCCGCATGAGAAACCTGTTTATGAGGTATTTTGTGCTAAAGACTATCGTATGGTTCTTCGTTTGATAGCGGCTTTAGCCTCCATTCACATAGAGCAACTTGGCCAAGGATGCTCGATCTGGCAATCATAACATTCTGAAACTGAATGAGAAATTCTCCTGTATTATGACCTTCTATTTCAAGATTGATTTGCATAAATTGGCTGAATTTCTTGCATGTCAGCGTCATCTGCTGCTGACGTTTTTAATTAACTTATATTTTGATTTAAAAAAAATCACTTCTTTTTTACCTTTTCTTGCAAACTGCACAATTTTATCATTATTCCTTCCCTTTTTATAAATTTTAGATATCGTAGAATCGCCAATATCATAGAAATGTTATCCACAACAAAAACATCTATTGGCGCTCAAAGGATGCTCTCCACTTTTGGCTTTGTACACAATAAATTGAGAAATCAAATAGATGTTAATAAAGCAACAAAATTCATATTTTGTATAAAGCTTTGAATTGTGCAGAACCTGTGTATGGCACAGGCACTCAAGTTGCGCACCATGGGCACAAAAAGTAGGAAACACGAAAAGTTTCATTATAACTTTTTTAATATTACATAAAGCAATATGAAAGATTCTAATAATAAGCATTACGTTTTCAACTGATATAAATTTGCACAGCAGATAAAAAATATCAAGACCCATCCTGACTTTTATACACTGTAAGAAATATGTCCTATTTGCTGCCAGAAATTTTCTGTAATTACAAAAAACACGTTCTGACAACGTAGTTTTTTCGTAAATTACGCGTATTTTCTCAAATTACAGAGAATTTCTGGCAGCAAATAGGACATATTTTTTACAGTGTATGAATTAAAAAATCAACATAACTATACCTGAGTAAAATAAAGTTACATTTCTTGGAAAAGAAGTTGGGCAGATTATAATTTTTCTTGTTAAATTTACTTTTTAAACATAATCCAAATATGCCTGGACCAAATCATTCATTTTGTGACTCATTAAAGAAAGAAATATATATATGTATATACAGTAATAATAGCAGTTTTTATTATTATTATTATTATTATTATCAAAAAGCTTGGAATTAAGGAGATAAAGAAATATTTTACACTGTCAGTCACTGGTAACTGTCATGCCCTATACAAATTACAAATAGTTAAATTTCAGTTCACCAGCTGAAAGCAGCCTGAACGAAAAGCTCAACGTAATCAGATGCTCTCCATTCTCATGTAATACAGTGAGGTTTTTGTTGCTTTGTATTATCAGTATATCATTCAAAAAAGTTTTTTAAATTCTGCTCTTTGAACAAGTCGCCTTTTATCTTAGGAAGCAATTTAATAAGTTAAATATATCTTTTCATGATTGAAATTTAGACCCTTAATTTTGCTTAATAAAAAAAAAAAAAAAAAATTATCCCTAAAGGAAAAAAAAAAAGGCAGCTTGTTCAAAGAGTGGAATTAAAAAATAAAAAAAAAAATCTAAAATTTTTATTTTTGAATGAGATATCCTGATAATACAAAACAAAAATCCCATTGGATTACATGAGGAAGTAAAATGAAGGGTATTTGACTATTGAGGACTCAATGTGTTAATATTAGCAGCAATGAAAAGGAAGTTATAATTTCTCTAAATTTTGATTTATTTTTCAACAGAATATATAGAAATACAGATTAAATACATATAATAAATTCAAAAAAGCTTTAAAAACCATCCATTCATCATGAAATGTAAAAAATGTTTAGCATAAATTTAATAATATTATGTAACAGAAATTTATAACTAGAATTAAATGTCTCATTATTTGAGACACTCTTTGAACTGTGTTTTGAAACACAAATGTTAATTTTTCATTTTTTTTTTTTTTTTTTTTTTTTTTTTTTTTAATAATACAATCATTAATAAATGAATAATAAGAAATAAATTAATTCATTTGATATTAAAATCATACATGTTTTGCTTCATTTTTGTCAATATAAAAATTGTTTAAATGTATTGATCAGATTTTTAATAACTGCACTTTTTGAAAATTGTTAAGGGGAAAATTTAACGTCTACAAATGGTCATACAACAGCTTGTCAATTTATTTCAGATGTAAATTGCAATTGGTTTCTAATTATAATTTTACTGTCCAAGAGGGTAAATGGCCAAGATCATGTCCAATTTTTCTATTGTAATTTCAAGGAGACTCGAGTAGAGTCATATAATAAAAGACAGGCGATGAAATGATACAGACATGCTACCACTATCAATTAAGTGTAAGACAACAGTTAAGTTTTAAATACTTATAACATAGTACATTACTTTTCTACTCCTGAATATCTTTAGCCCTCTTCTAATTTTACAGAAAATACCCATTATTTTATAGCTGTTCCTAGTGTGTTGGATTTGTTATTTTATGAAAAACAATTTTTTTTTTTTTACAAGCTGGTTTTAGATATGTCACAATTATGTAAATTTATAGATTTGCACCCTATATATATTTTTTAAGGGCCTGGAACATCTGCTGCAGGATGATTTGTGATTTAGCCTGTGATTTTGCATGGATATTTTTTACAGCATATAATAAAATACAATGCCTAATACTACTTAAGTTAATATAAATTAACATCAATTTTAAAGAATTTTATGAATATTTACGAAAGTGAGAAGTTAGAGGGAAGATAGATAAATAAGAGTGATAAATACTTATCTTTGTTAGAAAGTCTTAAAAAGTGCCAAATTGGTTTGTTGGTAAAACAATAATGAAAGAATAACCATATTTAAAAGAAATAAAATATTTTTGATTTCAGATTGTCTGGCTGTATATTTGTGTTGTAATCTTGTAAATTATATGCAGATTGCCTGCCTATATTTATATTAACTATAGCATGATCGCTTTTAAAAATAAAGCATGCAGCATTTATAGTTCGTAGTAGCAAGACATTTCTGAAATACTCTGTTAATATTTAAGTTAGTTTGCTTTTATTTAATTTATTGAGAGCTTTCACACCATATGCTCCGGGGCATCATCAGCTATTCTGATCTACTTTTGAAATTTGTCACCTTCTCTTTACTTCTTCCTTGAAAATCAGTATGTTGCATATCTGGCATTGATGAAGCTTGGATTGGAGAAGTTTCAGATGTTCACATTAGTCAAAATTTTCACTGTCTTACATGCTGTAATGCATACATGACTGATTTTGCAAATCAGTAATGCAAATCAGTAATTAGTCAATTTGCTAACTTTTTAGGACTTTCAAGTGTTAATTAAAACAGTGGTAATTTTACTGAATATATTATCATTTTGGTACTCTTTGATTCATTTTAATTTTCTTCCTCCTCATTCTCAAAAAAGCTTCAGATTTGTTACCATTAATTTAATTAATTTTATACATTCTTGCGGTTTCAAGAGGATTAGTTTGGTTTTTTTCATGTCAAATTTCATAAATCAGTCATATTCAGTGTGCCGTGAGACAGTGAAAATCTTGATCGACATGAACATTTGTAATTTGCCCGATCCAAGCCTTATTGATGTTAAATAACATGACATGCTAAGAAGATACCGAATTTAGAAAACACATAAGAATAACTGATGATGCTCCAGGACAAGGGTGTGAAAATCTCAGTAAATGAAGTAAGATGGTAAACTAATTTAAATTTTATATAGTTACTTTATTTTCAAATAAAAAGTTGTATTTTAGTGCTAAATACATTTTAGCCATAGAGAAAAACGTTTTTATGGAAGTTAATGTTGCTACACTTTTTCAAATATTTTGAAATTGATATGCATTTAGGAAGTATACTAACATCTAGCTAGAAGAAAGTCACATGAAAAGTGCACAAAATCCGAGCTTATTTAGAACATCCGTATCTGCACACTGAATTGTGCACAAAAAGTGCATAAACTGTACACTACATTGAGCACTAAAAGTGCACAAAAAAAGCAAAAAGAAAAGTGCACAAAATCTGGGCGTATTTGGAACCTTTGTTTCTGCATAAAAAGTGCTCACTGAATTGTGCACAAAAAGTGCATAAACTGTACACTAGAATGAGCACTAAAAGTGCAAAAAAAAGTGCACAAAATCTGAGCGTATTTGGAACCTCTGTTTCTGCATAAAAAGTGTACACTGAATTGCGCACAAAAAGTGCAGAAACTGTATACTAGTTTATGCAATTTTTGTGCATAATTCCATGAGTGCACTTTTTGTGCACAATTTGATTAGTGCACTTTTTATGCAAAATTCAGTGTGCACTTTTTATGCAGAAACAGAGGTTCCCAAATACGCTAAGATTTTGTGTACTTTTTTTTTTTTGCACTTTTTGTGCAGACTTTTTCTAGCTGGTTTCTTTAAAAAGATTCTTAATTAATTTTAAATTAAAATATCTATAAATTACAAGCATTGAATTATTTTCATTATTTTAAAGTAATGAATGTGTTTGTTGGAATCATTCTAAAAGTGTCTCGTAATAATAAACAAATAGAAACAAACAGCAGTTAATATAAAGTTTTAATCTATATTATATGAGTGTTTTCTGTAATTTTACACTCTGATTTCGATTTAAATATATATATATAGATTTTTTTTTCCTTTTTGAATTTTATATAAAATTTCCAATTTAGTACAAATCTATCATTCTATGTATTTGGTCAAACTGATTTATTATTAACATCATATACAGTTATTTGTAACATAAACTGTTTTCAATTTAAACAGATGAATTCATGAATTCGAAGTAAATAAATAATATATATATATGTATATATATATATATATATATATATATATATATATATATATTGCATTTTCAATTATTTATTTAATTAAAGTTGAAAGTGTGTGAAAAATTTAGATTTCAGATTCTTTCAAATGAAAATGGACAGTCAAATATCGTATTGAAGGCAGAAAAGGACAATGATCCGAGAAATTTAATGCCATTAAGATATTTCTTTTTCATTTTCTCATTTCACCTTTAATAGGGGAAAAAAATCCTATAACGGAAGTCTTTCTTTGTTAAAATCGCTTTAATTAACTTTAATTGAAACGCTAAAAATTTCATGCAGTGAATTATATGGAAGTGATAAAGGAGTTTTCTCGGATATTTCAAAGTCTTGTATTTATAATTAAATGTATATAGAAATTGTATAATATAAAGTTTTATGTATGTATATATATATATATCCCGTAAAAGTAAAAAAAAAAAAAAAAAAAAAAAAAAAAAAAAAAAAAATCGAAATGATGGGGTTGACTTATACAAGAGTCAAACAAACTCTCTTTTTTTTTGTTTTTTTTCCCACACCGTAATAATTATGAAATTAAGAACCTCAAAATTTCTGAGCATTTGGAAAATTCCGGCTGTTGTTAACATTTGCTTTCATTTCCAAACTAGCACAGATAATATTTATAAAAAAAGATTTTATGTGGCATGTACTTTTGTGTGAGTGGAACTTCTCCCGCTCAGCCCCTGGTTTGAATATAGTAACTACATTTAAAGCGCATTTGAGGTTGTTATTTAATTTAAAATTTTCTTTCAATTTATTCAGATATCTTTATATATATATTTCTTTTGTGCGTGTGTATGTCACTGAACGCCTCCTAAACGACTAGACCGAGTTTAATGAAATTTTTTGTGTGTCGTCAGGTGGATTCGAGAATGGTTTAGATTTACAATTCAGTTCAATCGGATAATTGGATCAAAAGATATTAAATAAAAACTCCATTTTAACTTTAAAATGATTAAAAAGAAAAATATATTTGATGCCAAAATAAACATAATTCATGTTTATTTATTTTTTTCCGGAAATAAAAAATTTTTAATTTCGCGTGATAAACAATAAAAATTAGAAAAAAAAAAATTAATATACTATGAAAATATTCGCATGTAAATAAATATTTTCATAGAGATACTTGGTATTAGCTTAAAATTTTTATTTAATTTAGTAGTACTTTTCTTTTCTACAGTAAAACAAAATTTTTCGTTTTAATTGATACTTTATATGTAACTTATAAAGGTTCTTTTATGTTTTCACCTTAATTGTAAATAGTAATAATTTCGAATTTATTAGAATTTTTTATTTCTATTTTGTATATATCATAAAACAGTTTTTTTTTTTTTTTTTTTTTTTTTTTTTTTCTTGTATGGAACAGTTTTAGTTAGGAAAAATTTGAAATTTGACACCGAAGTAGTACGGACGTTACTCACCAAGATCGTCAGTTACGCAATTGAGATAGCCATGTTAATTCATCGCAAAAATGGCCAAAAATATTTAAAGTCCACAAGGGGGGGGGGAGGTCTATACTAAAGCTGTGGCTTTGTATTTATCCTTATATATATATTTCTTTTGTGCGTGTGTATGTCACTGAACTCCTCCTAAACGGCTGGACAGAGTTTAATGAAATTTTTTGTGTGTCTTCAGGTGGATTCGAGAATGGCTTAGATTTACAATTCAGTCCAATTTAAATTGTTTATTTAATTAATTTTTCACTTATAAATTGTTGTTGATTTTGGAATGTTTCACATTGGATCCGACAGACTGCACTACGATCGTAGTATCGAATATTCAATAATACGCAAGCGAAGTGATGACGTCGCTGGCCGTCCGTGGATGCAAGAAAAATATTTCAGTTTTTAATCGCCCATTGGATTTTTTGTAAAAAATTACTAAATATCGAGGAAAATTATTTCCCGATTTTAATCCCCATATTTGGGTATAGATATGTAGTAGTTATCACGTGCATGCGTTAGATTGAGTTGTTTTTGCTGTAAAATTGATAAAATTTGAATTTTTAATCTCAAAACTCTATCATCCTTGGCGGAAAAAAATATCGCCATATCATCTGGCGAACATATTTAATTTCTTTCAAAAATAATGGTTATTTGAACAACTTTTATTAGGAGAATAATGAATAATATGAAACAATTTCGTACAATACATATTACGAAAATATACATCTGGCATGTATACTTTCGTATTACGTTTTTGATCGCCAAATACAAAAAACGCCAAGGAAGATAGAGTTTTGAAATTTAAAATTAAAATTTTGTCAATTTGAGAGCAAAATAACTCAATCCAATACATGTATACGATAACTAATACATATCTATACCCAAATACGGGGATTAAAATCGAGAAATAATTTTCTTTGTTTTTTAATAATTTTTTATAAAAAATCCAATGGGAGATCAACATAGGAAATCTTTTTCTTGCATCCACTGACGGTCAGTGACGTCACACTTCGCTTGCGTATATTCTATTGTAATTCCAGTTTGTCCCGACAGTTGGTGCTGCGATCAAATTCAGGACATAGAATAATAATAAAGGATTATTATTATTATTCTATGATTCTTTATTATTATTCTATGATTCAGGAAAATATTTTGTAACTTCGTGTTATTATTTTTATACAAAAAATTGTGTCCTAATTGAAATATTACATCAAGATGTAATTAGTGTTTGAAGAGTTTTGAAGTGTGCATAAAAAACTATACATTTTGCAAATTTAGTGCGGAATTGGAGTGAGTATTTTATATAATTTTCAATCAAATTTACACGCGCGTTAATTAACAACCACCCTAACCTACAAATTTATTTGTGTAGCTAATTTATTATATTTTATTTATTTATTTTTTGTATGGAATACTTTTAGTATCGGATCCCTTTGGCAAAATTTGAAATTTGGCACCGAAGTAGCTCGGACGTTTCTCGCCAAGATCTTTAGTTCCACAATTGAGATAGCCATTTCAATTCATCGCAAAAATGGCTTAAAATATTTAAAGTCACCAAAGGGGTCCCATAATTTTGTGCGTGTGTATGTCACTGATATTTTATTTATTTATTTTTTGTATGGAAATTTTGGCACCGAGGTAGCTCGGACGCTTCTCGCCAAGATCTTTAGTTCCACAATTGAGATAGCCATTTCAATTCATCGCAAAAAATGGCTTAAAATATCTAAAGTCACCAATGGGGTCCCATACTTTTGTGCGTGTGTATGTCACTGATGTTTTATTTATTTATTTTTTGTATGGAACACCTTTAGTATCGGATCCCTTTAGCAAAATTTGAAATTTGGCACCGAAATAGCTCGGACGCTTCTCGCCAAGATCTTTAGTTTCACAATTGAGATAGCCATTTTAATGCATCGCAAAAATGGCTTAAAATATTTAAAGTCACCAAAGGGATCCCAATTTGTGTCTTAGATATAGAAAATCAGTGCTTTTCTCACAGCCAATTATATTTTGCGTGTTCCAGGGTTGGAAAACCTCAATACTCCTCAAGGATTAACCAAAAATATTGTACATCCAATGGCATTACGATAAATTAAGTTTTTGTAGATTAAAAAAATATACCTGTTATAAAATAAATTGAGTTTCAACCTTTTCACCTTTAATTAAAACGAGTTTAAGTTTTTATTTAATACGAACTCTACATTTCACTTCGCTCATACTATACACATACTCACATGCATCGATTGATTGAATTGTGATAAATATACATGTAATGATGTTAGATATTGTAATAACTTTTTGATAAAAATTTTCATCAAATCGGTCCAGATTGTTATAGCTTATTCAAAAAAGACGGAATTTTCATGTGAAATTCGTTGCTATCAGAGATTCTTTCATAAATTGAAATATTTGCCGTATGAAATAAAATTTTGTGCTGTTCGATGAATGTCGAGCTGATGAATGTCGGAGGTTTTAAATAACAAGTAGCAAGTAGAAAGTAGCAAGTAGCAAGAAGCAAGTAGCGAAAATTTCGGTAATTATGTCTTTTATATTATAATCGGAATTCACAGTCACCGTTCACAGCGCTCCATACCTGTTTCACTTATATACCACATCCTTACACACTTACAATAAGTTAGTTATTTTTTTTCTAGCAAAATATTCTCTAAAAATAATATATATGACAAAACAACGTTTGTCGGGTCAGCTAGTATATATATATATAGTTATCAATCTTAGTCAACATTTTCGTATAGAATTTCCACATGATCTTCAAAATGTTAAATTTTAACTTCCCTCATATACTTGTTTTTAAATTATGCTGATAAGTCACAACTACCAACCGATAAAAACTTGATTCGGGGACCTCAAAACGTTTATTTATAGCAAAACTCATTGTCAAAAATTGGGTTTCAAAAGAATATTTTGTTAACCTTATTAACAAGAGAAAGTGATTATATATCAAAGCAGATGCCTAAACAATTTTCATGAACATGATACTCATTGCTAAACCTCCTTCATCAGTTATGGTCAATACAGAATAATATATTAATATTTGGTAGCCCTATATATTTTGTCTGTAAAGTGAATATGCATTTATTAGCGTGCTTAGCGCAGTAAAAGAAAGGAATAACACTGTTTGAAATGCTCTTCGAAGAATTTAAGGTTATAGCCCCCAACAAATCCTGATTCTCTTGTATTGCCCTATACATAAATGAAGATTTCTTTTCATACATGAAACCTGCTTATGTGCTTATAAAAATCTACCTTTATTTTATTTTATTTAGTGCAATATAAATACGTAACGGATGTACCAAGAAGAAATTCCTCTTATACATATAATGTATTTCTATAATATGAGTATCACTGTACACATCTTTGTGCGATTTTAACAAAGTTTTAGATAAAATCACTTTACGTTACAGTTTCAATCCAAGTTTGTAGTTCTTGCTGTTAATTGTGTTTTAATTATTCAAAATAGATCTTACAGCGATTATCTCTTTAACCAAGTGTAATAGAAACACATTTCTTTTCAATTACACATTTGGTTCAAACCAACAGAAATTTTCAGTATCAGGGATTGTGCACATACTCGATAACAAAATTTTACTTTTATTCGGTCCCTCCTTTTCTATGACTTATATTTTTAAAATATTATCTTGGTCTGACAAGAAAGGTATACTTCAACAGCAGCTCATAATCATCGTCATGAAAATTCCCATAAATCTACATACCCGAAATAATAGGAATGACAAAACTTTTCGGCCCATATGTACATGCACTGCAAAAAATATGTCCTATTTGCTGCCAGAAATTCTCTGTAAATTGAAAAAATACGCGCAATTTATGAAAAAAATACGTTTTCAGAACGTATTTTCTCAAATTACAAAGAATTTCTGGTAGCAAATAGGACATATTTTTAGAAATCTACATTAAATAAAATAATTTTGTAAAATGATTTTTTAAAAATGTTTTACATTTCTCTGTATTGCATCGATGCTTCAATGCCGAATACTGGGAGTTTATAAGTAAAGTTATCCTGCTTAAACCTACGAAGAACTTGGGATATGTACAGTCGGTAACAAAAGTGTCCGAACACTAGCAAAAATTCCTATGTAAATAAGTACGCTTCATACAGTTTTGTTAAATAAATCCCAATCGAATCATTGTCTTACACTGACTAAGAACAGGATTCGACAAGGATTTATTTAACAAAACATTATGAAATGTACTTTTTTTATATAGGAATTTTTGTAGTGTTCGGATCTTTTGTTACCGACTGTACTATATGAAAAAGAAATCTGCAATAAAAATTAACAGTTCAAATTTCGATCGATTTATGACGCTTTTCGTGTATTATAGAAAACCTGTTATTGAAATTTTAGAGCGTTTTAAAAAACCTGTAGTCAATGTTGTAAAATCATTCTTCGCCATATCGTTAGAGGATAAAGATCTATCCTTACTTATGAAGTTGTTTTATTAGAACAGTAGTAATTTTTTAAGTGCATTGCAAAAATATCGATGCTTGAAACGCTTACAAAAAAGGCCTTTGTCGGTACAGGAATGGAGAGCATAAGATTTATGCTCTAGGAGAACATTCGACCAACACAAAGACTTATCTGGGATATCTTGAAGCTCCATTCAGTGTTTTTCATAAGAAAATTCCGACTATTTTTGGGTCCCTCTCATATTTTTATTGGAATTTTTAATTTGAAAAATTGAGTTTATTTAATAAATTTGGTCAGGCATCCATCTGGGATTCACTAACTGCGTGTGATTTTGTGTTATTACACTTTATCAATTTAGTTTAACTTGTAAGTAATGTAACCATGATTTTTTTTTTCTTTAAATAACCTTCATGTACGTACAATGAGCACAATCAGACTTTCAGTTTAAGCTAAAAATCAACCCTTATGATTGAAAAAAGTTGTTCTAAATGTATCATTAATTATTTAATAGAAAATTGTATTAATACGTTGACTACTACAATTATTTTTAAGACTCCCCTTCAAAAACCTTTTGAATTAACCATAATACGTTATTCATTGACAGTACAAAATAATGTCAGTTAATAATCTTGAAGTTAATATTAGATGAAAATATGGGAAAAATAAACTGACGATAAAAATGATAATACTTTTTTTGCCAGATAATTAGTAAGTGCATGATTATAGTTTCAGAAACAATTAATTAGAGTCTCGCTTTATCGCAATCAGAAGCGTATGAGTTAAGTCACACAATTAATTTTCCTCCATTTGTACTCTTAATTAAACCCAAAACTTTAGATGAGAATTTAATAATTATTTCGAAGTAAAAGTTATGTTATCCCTTTCTATCTTTAAAAGTTTCACTACGGTTAGGCTATATATTTAGTGAAATTTTCAATTTAAAAGATTGCATTAGTTTGATAAATTTTATCGAGCACCATTCTGGGATGCACTAACTGCATCCGATTTTATGCTACTGTTACACTTTATCAAAATCGCCTCTTTACAAACACAGGTAACTGTGATACACACACATACACATACTTATATACATATATACATATATCTTACGTGACTACTTTACGAAAATAACCATATGACTGTGCAGTCATACTTTCAATTTCAAACTCAGTCACTGAAAAGAAAATTATATTTAATATTTAGTAGAAAAATGTAATAACATGTTGCCTGCTTTACGGTGTACAATAGTAGCACGTGTGTTTTGCACCTGAAGAAGAAAGATCCCGGTCTTTCGAAACCTGTTGTGCTTTAATTAAATTCATAGTGTGTGAAGAAGTTTTTAAGTTTAATTATTTATTGTACACTAGTCTAGCAATATTTGCCAACTTTAGCACATTTTGAATATCGTAAAATTTTAATACAGTTTCCTGTAACAGTTTTCACTGATTAAATAAAATAAAAATTTCAATTTAAAAATGGTAGCCAAAAAAATATTAAAGTTAACAACTATGAGTCTAGCTTATTTAACCATATAACGTTATTCAATAACTGTACAAAATAATATCAGTCCGAAAGGCTTACAAAAATGCATGTTTAAATATGCCGGGTGTCCCATAAGTCTGTAGACATTTTAAAAATTCATAAAAATTAAAGAAATATATAGAATTGAACGCGGCTTGCAAAAAAGTTATTCTCATAGAGGATTTTTTTTTTTTTTTTTTTTTTTTAGTAAAGAAAAAAAATAACCTGCTACTAACTACTCGCGAAATTATAGAAAAACAATTTTCGATCAAAGATGCTATTCATGTAGACTTAACACATGTAGTTCCGCTCTTTTGACACTAGTGGTGCTACTATATTTCCGGTTCGCGTTTTAGCTTCACTGTCCTATCTGTATGATAATCTGTGGGCTATTGTGGCTCTTACAGCTTTTCTCTTCCCCCCTTGGCCAGTGCCGGGGGAGCTTGTGCATTCTGCTGCCTCCTTCTTGGCTGGGGCCTGCAACACCCCTCGGCCTGGGGCCCCGGGACAGGTTCCTGTGTTCTGACGGGCCTTTAGCTGCTCTAGTGCCAATGCAAGACTCCCTTCCTATATAAGATGAAAATAATGTATCCCTTTCCTAACAGTTCTCACCTTCTTACGCATCTTCGGCTTGCTTTCCCGGGCTTATCCCTTCTCACGGACGTTTCCTGCCCTTTTGCCTTAAACCAAGCGTCTGCCATGCGGAAGGATAGTCACGGGTACCTCCCCATCATATAATGCGTTAGCCTCCCCTTAATCTAGCAGTAGAGATTTTAGCTTTTTATGTTTAATAGACAATCTAATATCGCTTCTTAAACTTTAAAGTCTGGATTGCTAATACAATTACTTAATAACTCTTAATCTTATGCCAGTTCTTAATTTTCTGCCGTTGTTTTTTGCATTTTTGTTAATACAATCCCTTTATTACTCAATTTTTAACACTTTCCAACAAGGTTGAAAAGTGTTTATGACTTGGGTCTGTCTGTCTGTCTGTCCGTCTGTCTGTCTCTCCGCGCTCTAACTCCCGTAAATATTTATGGACTTTATTGAAACTGATATATGTTATTCAAGTTCACTATCGGATGTTCCCTATTGAAAATGGAGTTTATACCTCTACTGGTTTGTGTACAGGGACCCCCGAAAATATTTCAAAGCATTGTGTTCTATGAGAGGCATTTCTATAAACCATATTTTCATACCCTTACTGTACAAACATCTTAATGAAATTGAAATATGTTATACAAGTTCACTATCGGATATACCCTGTTGAAAATGGAGTTTATACCTCAACGAGTTTGTGTACAGGGACCCCCTAAAATATTTCAAAGCATTGTGTTCTATGAGAGGCATTTCTATAAACCATATTTCCATACTCTTACTCTACACAAATCTTAATGAATTTGAAATATGTTATTCAAATTCACTATTTGATGTTTCCAGTATAAAATGGAGTAAATACCACCATTTATTTGTGTACAGGGACACACAAAAGTATTTCAAAGCAATGTGTTCTATGAGAGGCATTTCTATAAACCATATTTTGATACCCTTACTGTACACAAATCTTAATGAAATTGAAATATGTTATTCAAGTTCACTATCGGATGCTTCCTGCATAAAATCGAGCAAATCCTACCACTGATTTGTGTACACAGGGACACACAAAAGTATTTCAAAGCATTGCCTTTTATGAGAGATATTTCTATAAACTAAATTTTTATAACATTACTTTGCACAAAGATTTATGAAATTGAAATGTGTTATTTATAAGCACAAAAGAAAATGCTTTGCATAGAATATAGCATGATTAGCATTAAATTTACAGGGTGACACAAAAATATTCAGTTATATAAAGAGCTATTAATAAATATATGCTAAATGTGTACTTTCGTTTACATTAAGCGTTTTTAACGCTTTCTAACAATTTTAACGCTTCCCAACAAGGTTAAAAAGTGTTTATGACTTCGGTTTGTGTGTCTGTCTGTCCGTCTGTCTGCCTCTCCGCGCTCTAATTTCCGTAAATATTTGTGGAATTTCTTGAAACGGATATTTGTTATTCAAGTTCACTATCGGATGTTTCCTTTTGAAAATGGAGTTTATACCTTTACTGGTTTGTATACAGGGACACCCGAAAGTAGTTCAAAGCATTGTGTTCTATCAGAGGTATTTCTATAAATCGTATTTTCATAACTTTATGTACACATATCTTAATGAAATTGAAATGTGTTATTCCAGTTCACTATCGGATGTTCTCTATTGAAAATGGAGTTTATACCTCTACTGGTTTGTGTACAGGGGCACACGAAAGCATTTCAAAGTATTGTGTTCTATGAGAGGTATTTCTATAAATCATATTTTCATACCTTTACTGTACACATATCTTAATGAAATTGAAATATGCTATTAAAGTTCACTATTGGAAATTTCCTGTATAAAATGGATTAAATACCAACTCTGTTTTATATACAAGGACACTCAAAGGTGTTCTAAAGCATTGCGTTCTATGAGAGATATTTCTATAAATCAAATTTTAATAACTTTACTTTCCACGAAGTTTTAGGAAATTGAAATATGCTATTTATATGCACAAAAGAATGATGTACATAGAATATAGCATGATTAGCATTAGATTTACAGGGTGACACAAAAATATTCTGTTAGAATAAGAGCTATTATAAAAAATTTGCTAGAGTTCTACTTTCGTATACATTAAGCGTTTTTAAAACTTCCTAACATTTTTTTAAGTGTGAATATGATATCAATTTGCGTATCTGTCCGTCTGTCGGTCTGTCTGTCTGTCCGCGCGCTAACTCTCTTAAATATTTATGGAATTTTTCGAAACTGATATATGTTATTCAAGTACACTATCGGATGTTTCCTATTGAAAATGGAGTTTATACCTCTACTGGTTTGTGTACAGGGACACCCGAAAGTATTTCAAAGAATTGTGTTGTATGAGAGATATTTCTATAAACCATATTTTCATACCTTTACTCTACAATATCTTCATGAAATAGAAATATGTTATTCAAGTTCACTATTGGATGTTTCCTATATAAAATAGATTACACACTACCAGTAGTTTAAGTATAGAGACACTCAAAAGTGCTCTAAAGCTTTGCGTTCTTTGTGGGATATTTCTAAAAATCAAATTTTAATAACTTTACTTTTCACGAAGTTTTAGGAAATTGAAATATGTTATTTATATGCACAAAAGAATGCTTTGCATAGAATATAGCATGGTTACCATTAGATTTACAGGCTGACACAAAAATATTTAGTTATATTAAGAGGTATTAATAAAAAATTGCTAGAATTGTACTTTCGTTTACATTAAGTGTTTTTGTCACTTTCTATCATTTTTTTTTAGTGTGAATATAATTTCAATTTATGTATATGTCTAACTGTTCTTCTGTCCGTCTGTCTGTCTCTCTGTCTGTTTTTCTGCGCTCTAATTCCCGTAAATATTTATGGAATTTCTTTAAACCGATATATTTTATTGAAGTTCACTATCGGATGTTCCCTATTGAAATAGGAATGGATACCTCTTCTGGTTTGTGTACAGGGACACCCAAAAGTATTCGAAAGCATTGTGTTCTATGGGAGGCGTTTCTATAAATCATATTTTAATACCTTTAATGTATAGAAACTTTAATGAAATTTTAATATGTTATTCAATTCCCTATCGGATGTTTCCTATGTAAAGAAGAGTACATTCCTAACTGGTTTGTGTACAGGGCCACTTGAAAGTACTCCAAAGCATTGTGTTGTATGAGAGTTATTTTTAGAAACCAAATTTTAATAATTTTATCTTCCACAAATCTTAATGCAATTGAAATACATTATTCCTATGCACAAAAGAGTGCGCCTTCTATGTAATATAGTACGGTTAGCATTAGATTTACAGGGCCATACAAAAATAATCAGTTACATTAAGAGGTATTAATAAAAATTTGCTGGAATTGCACTTTCGTTTACATGAGCGTTTTAACACTTTCTTATAATTTTAGTGGAAATATGATTTGAATTTGTGCATCTGTCTGTCCGATTGTGTACCTTTCTATGTGTGTGTCTCCGGCTCCTATCATCCGTGAATATTTTGAGTTTTTTTTTTTTTTAAATGATACACTCATGTTCTCTATGGAATGTTCCCTATTTAAAATGTCATTAATAGGTCCTGTACAACTAGTTTGTTTATAGGGACGACAACAAGAACAATAAAAAAAAAGCCATTGTATTACATTTTAGGACAGAATTTTTTAAAAGTTATATTTAAAAAACTTTCTACTACAAAAATCTTAAAAACATTTACATGTATTATTAATATTCTAAAATATTGTTTTGTATAGAATATGATATGGTTAACTTTCAGATTTACAGGGCTACAGTAAAATATTCAGAGAGTTTAAAAGCTGTAATTGTAATATAACGGCTGCATTTTCTGTTGCGTTAAGCCTTTTTAACATTTTCCAAAATGCCTAAGAGTAATTTTAAAATCAATTAGTCTATCTGTATGTTTTTCAGTCCTTTGGTCTGTTGTGCGATAACGTAGGCAAAGAATATTAATAGTTATTCGATACAACAATTGTGTACAGTTGGAAAGTGTTACTAATCAAAGCGTACTGCATGATTTTTATTTCTTGTTTTAAGTAAACTTCAACTACAAACGTTTTCTTTAGTCCTCTCTTATTAATAGGTAGCTGGGAATGTTTTAATTATAAAATTTTTAAATAGTAGGCAACCAAGTTAATACAATTTCTAAATGATTCACTCTTTTAAGTTTTTCTTAAGAACATTGTTGTTTTTAGTAGTCCTTCTTCATCAATTTAAAATTCAACTAATGAACAAGACCCAAATGAAACTCAACAACTGTTTCTAATTGAGTTTAAATTTTATTAGGACAACTATTGTAAATTAATATTTTTCATAGGACGACTACAGCTTTTTCAAAGTCCACTAGGACCACTACAGTACCCCAACCATAGGATCACTGCTGGTCTGGGGACAGTCTCGGAGACGATCTTGGAGTCAGGTTTAAACTTGGCGACGATCCCGGCGACCGTTTGGGCGACCATTTCAGCGTTTTTTTTTTTTTTTTTTTTTTTTATGGATGGTACGAACTTAAATACTTTTCTTTAACAAGAATTTTATCTTAGCTGTTTCCGGGAGCCTAGGATCCTGGGTTTTTGCTTTTTTTTCTTCTTTCTCTCCATGGTGTGGTGCTAGCGCTCTGGCGAGCCCTTTATGTGTCATTATTGATTTTTACTCTTGCTAAAGTTAATTTTGTTAAACATGGGGGCTCTGCCCCCTGCTGGCTCCGCTCACCAATCCCTGAAGGAGGCTTCGCCTTCTCCCCGACTCACTTTACATATTGACTCATACAGAACTCTGCCCGCCTATTCGCTGCTTTCTTTCATTGAAAAGGAATATTAATAGTGCATATTACAAGACAAAAGCAGAAAATTATTATGGAAATCCTCATATTCAATGCCAAATTGAAATATATAATATTTATATATATATTTTTTTAATAGAAAGAAAATTATAATACCTAGACCATTTTGCATTACAGCTTTAGTGTATGACCCTTTTTATTTCTTTTTTACGACCTTAAATCTGGACCACCGTACCAAAATCGGTAGAGCGCCGAGCTCGTAATTGGAAGATTGTGGGTTCGGTTCTCGAGCCGACCAAAGACCGTCGTGTACACTAATGATGGCTGGTGCACGTAAAATATGTCATGGCCACAATATCCTCCCTGTTCCCATCAAAGTTATACCTCTGGGGGCCACAGAAGCTGGGGAACTATCCCCATCGTGTAGGACCAAAACTGTGGTGGCATGTCTCCGGAACATCCGTAGGGGTGCGTCTCAGACCATCGCCAATTATCCATAGCGCAGTAATGGTGCGACGTCAATCACAACCTACCTAATTATCTACCTACTTACAACCATGGATCATATTTTAATTTTCCGTGTAAGAAGATTAATTTTCTAAAAGTAGAGAAAAAAGTCTATATTTGTTTTCTTTGTTTTTTACATCTATGGTTTCGGGCCGTGGTACCCTAGTCGGTAAAGCGCTGAGCACGTAATTGGAAGATTGCCGATTCGATATTTGAGCCGGCCAAAGACCGTCGTGTACACTAATGGTGGCTGGTGCACATAAAATCTGTCGTGGTCGCAAAGTTCTCCATGTTCCCATCCCCACTATACGTCTGGGGATCACCAAAGCGGAGGGGGATCCCCTCCGTGAAGGTTCAAAATTGTGATGACACATATCCGGAACATCACTAGGGGTGCGTTCCAGACCGTCGCCAATTACCTAAAGTGCAGTATTGGTGTGACGTTAAATCGAACCAACTACCTACCTACGTACAACCATGGATCATATATTTTAATTTTCTCGTGTGAAATGACTTCATGACAGAAGAACAACGTCACTGGAAGAAACTTTTTTCAAAATGGCAAATAGAGTACCTTCATAAACTTGTCGTTTTTAGTTAATAACTTCTTTAATTAAAATGATAGAAATTTCTAAACGGCTGAAATGTCTGCCTTGGAGTACTCGGAACACATCGATACCTCTCATGACGCGAAGGACCCTGCCCTCTGTTAGAACATACTGTCGCAGACAAAAAAATTTGACGCCAGTGACAGTAACTTTTTTTTAATATATAGAGAAAGCTTTTTTCAAGGCTAACCCTAAATAAAAGTTTCTTTATCTACTGTTATCTGCTGTTATGTCTAATACAGACCTCAAAAGTATGACGGAAACGGAGGATCTTGGGGAGTCGTCGGATTACTCTACCTCTTCCAAATGCTCAGTAAGATCAGGGGTCTCAACACGATCCAGGACTTCCAAAATGAATCAATTTCTCAAGGATCTTGAACCTACAACAAAAGACTTTGACCCAAATGAAGATTTCAAAGTATGCAATTCAATAAAATCAATAGCCATAGCGGCCATAGGAATAATAGCAGCTGTCAGAATGAAGGGAAGCAAAACCCCATTTAAAGACTTGCACAGGGCCTTTATTCGCATTAAAAATTTCTGTAGAAAAGCCAAAACAAAGGCCCTCTCTGCTTCAGCCCCACTGATTCCACCTAGAATCTCTCCAAATAAAGACCAAATTTCGTCACTTCCCATAGATAATCTCCAAGAAACTATCAACGAAAATCATCCGCAAACCCAAGAAAAATTAAATTAGTTATTAAATCTTCAAGAAACAATTCTAGACAAGCTGGAAAACAACCCTTCTGCCTCTACAGATGTGCAGAGACCCTTCTCTTCCTAAACTCTCTAAAAGGAACTGGCACCAGTATTTACTACCCACACGGAAGAATTAAAAAGACTTCTAGCGACATCACTTCACTCGGACAATCACCCAGCTCAATCAACTGTCCAAGACCCCAGTCAAAGTCAACCAACAATTCCCAAAGAATTAGAACAGGAATTTCCATCTCTCAATGAAACTCACCAAAAGAATCCTCAGCTCCATGTCACTCCCAAGATCCCACAACCAAAAGCACAAAACTAAAGTTTTTCAAGAGCTCTACAAGAGTACCAGTATGCCCAAAAAACAGTTTACCTGACATCAAAAAGCTCCGCCAACAGTGGTTTCGAAATTCTTCAGCTGCTCAGGAAACACAGGGTGCCAACCATGGCAAATATCATCGATTCAAAGGCTTTTAGGAAATCTCTGTACATTGTATGCAGCTCGGCAGAGGAAGCACAAACCTTAATCCAAGACCTTCTGAATTGGCAGGCACTGGCAGACAAACTCCTTGTTAAATTAAAGCCCTGCCCTCTACAGCACCTAATCATTTTAGGCGTACCAGAAGATATTTCTGAAGACATCATTAAAAACAAATTACAGATCCAAGGTTATCTAACCAATAACACCAAAGACTCTTTAGGGATGGTAAGAGTAGCTGCTTCAAGAGTTCAGGGCCTACAAAACTGGATTTTCCAGACTCCGATCCCCATAGAAGAAGTCATTATAAAACTTAGAACTCTGCATCTGAGCCTCCAGCGCTGCCAGATACGACCTTTCACACAAGTCTCTCGATGTTCCATATGCCAGAGTCTGGATCATTCATCCTCGCAGTTCAATTCAATACTGTTCCCACTCTGCTCAGAAGCACAAAAATGAAAACTGCGAAAAACAACCAAATTGTATAAATTGTGCGAGAGTGAACACACTAAACTGAAACTGAAACTCCCAAACCACCGACCAACCCGAAGGTTTATGGCCGGCCCGAAGGCCCGAGGATGGCGGTAAAACGTTTCCCTTACACCATCGAAACAAACCACAACAAAAAACGAAAATCAGCATAGTACAGAGCAACATAGTACAAAAAGCAGCATAGTACTGAGCATAAATACAGCAAAAAATTTTAACAGGAATTTACACGCAGAAGTTTTACATTGTTCACAGCAGAAATTTTACATCATTTAAAAAGCATAACGATATAAATCCAGTGACCATAAAAATCAATAGAATAAAACAATTCCCATTAATCTCATATGATTACAAAATATAGTTAACATACTCAAATCTTCTTAAATTAACACACAATAAGTACCTCAAAAGAAATTTAAAACGATCCATAACATCTAGATAGGCCAATAAAACAAGTACAAATTATATTTTATATCCAAATTACATCCAAAATTATCCCTAATTATATCCAAAATAATTAAAACAGTAATTCATGACTACATTACACTGTTAAAAATTTTTCTGTAAATTTACAGAGAATCTATTGGTAATTAATTATATTAAGTCTGACGTAAATTTACAGAGAATTAAAAAAAGAGATTCTGTCAAAATGCAGAGAAACTATTCTGTAAATCAATTATAGTCTCTGTAAATTTACATAGATCAAAATATTCAAGTCTCTGTAAATTTAAATCTGCGAAACATCATAGTCTCTGTAAATCTGCATAAGTAAAAATATGCAAGTCTCCGTAAATTCGAGCATGTAAAAGCATATATGTCTCTGTAAATTTACCATTGTAAAAATTACCACGTCTCTGTAAGGTTACATATGTAAAATCATCCAAATCTCTGTAAAATTACGTATGGAAGAACATCCAAGTCTCTGTAAAATTACATACGTAAGAATATCCAAGTCTCTGTAAATTTCGTATATAATATTATGAAAATCTCAGTAAATTTATCCATGTAAAAATACCTAATATTTGAAGGCCACACCATTGGCTGAGAAGCTCTGCTCTTAACGCTTGAAG